>OZ022312.1:6436725-7636725 GCA_963989215.1 Hedychridium roseum | reverse complement strand
ATTAAAGCTAATGCTGACCTTGGAACACGGCGTCAAGGCTATGTTCAAACCCCAATGGTACTCCAGAGATACGGTTCTTCAAGGGCCCGTCTATTACGGGAAAGACCGACATAATGCCGAAGTAGTAGCGTTCCATTTGTCCTCGTTGCTCGGTTTGAGGAGAGTTCCCCTCGTCGTTCTTCGTAAACGTAAGGACTCGATGATCTTTCTTCTTTGTTTGTTTCAGTTTGAATCATAAATAGGCCAAAGTGTGGTCGAAACTTATTGTTATATTTTACAGTTAATCTCAAGGCAGAAGTTCAAAGCCATGCGACGCCGGAACTTTATGAGACAATGTACAAAGAAGGAAATGATACCTGTTTTTATGGTGTCTGTCATTACTGTTCCCCCGCAGATCCAGTCTGTGGAGTCAAAGATGTTCTAGAAGGTGCTTTGATCCTTTGGCTACCAAACTATTTACGACTTTTTAAACACCGCCATCCTTGGCAAAGGACTTACAAGAAAAACAAACTAGCATTGTGGGAAACCGATCCTGATTACTGCGAAAAGGTATCATCTATTATACCAATAAATACATTATCGCCGTACAGCAATTGATTTTTTTTAGGTAAAAAACTCAAAGACATATTCTCCGCAATCATCAAGCAGACTTTTGGATTTGGTGGACACGGCGGTCTTCGATTTCCTCATGGACAACGGTGATCGACATCATTATGAACTTTTGCAAAATAGTTTTCACAATCCGGCCGTTTTGTTAATCGACAATGGAAAGAGTCTCGGGAATCCGGATGTTGATCACATCGATATTTTAGCCCCACTGTATCAGTGTTGTATGTACGTATATTACGTCAATGGTCATTCACAATTAATGAGTCTATTACAGGTATACCGTAGCAAATATTCATTTGTCTGTGTTAAAGGATTCACAAATCTACCTGGGATCGTTTGAAGGTATTCAGTGGTGGGTCATTAAGTACGGCCTTGAAAAAGCTTCTTTCTCACGAAGCAACAATGGCTAATGCTCTGCCCGTTGCCACTGATGCGCACTTAATTGCAATGAATAGACGACTACTTACGATTTACGCCGTTGTTGAGTACTGCTTGAGAAAGAAGAAATATGTTTCTAGCGTAATCTTGGACCACCGATAGCACCGGCCGTAACATTTAATAGACAATATTGCGCCTAACACTGTAAAATAAATAAAAACATTCAACTGAGCCGTGAAAGGGTTTCTTATCGACAATGAAAGAAAAACAGCAGTTTCGTAGGGTTTAATCCGCTTTATTTATGACACAATAATTACCGTTATTTGGATAGAGTTCGGGTGCGGCGCCGTACAGCGTATAAATACGGTACAAACGTAAAAAAACCTGTAAATACGACTGTGTCATCGCGACGTTTACATGCACGTCGTGTTCCTGATTTGCCATCGTTTCGATTCCGATGCGCTCAGATCGATCAACATGTACAATATGTATAATCTGCGTAGCCTGCGACATCGACTGTGATATGAATTCAAAAGAAGATCAATTGCAATTCGTCGCGTCGCACGCGAAACATAGATTCCTCGTGCCCCCTTTTTACACTTTACACGTTGCCATTGTATCACAACACATCTCGCGGGCTACTACTGCTTGCCGGATCAAACTTCCACCTAGCATTCTTTTGCCTTGCTCGTACAATATATTTACAATGTTGTATGACCAGAATAACTCACATATTCTTATTGGCTAATTTATAAACTTTATCATCGTAGTATCCAGCGCTGTCCTCGACGTTGTTACGTGTGTGTTTGTGTATGTATATATATATATATAATATATATATTATATTAACATTCTTCATTAAATAGAGCTTTTCGTAGCAAAGTATGTATAAATAGACTATTTTTGCACGCACGTTTTCAGCGCTCGCCTCGAACTGCGCGTTTTTTGTATCTGTATCTCCGTGAAGGTGAGACCGATTAGCTCGCCGAGCTTGAGTCCCGTGAGATCTGCTCTAACAGACATACATATAAGATACCTGAAAATAATTGGACGAGAGGAAGGAGTGGTTCCTCGTTCCTGAAAAGTCATGGCTCAGTTCGAAGCCGCCTCTTTACGCTCTATGATAATACTGTATATTCCGTCGAAATTTCCATCAAGTCGATCGTCAATCGTGGTCTTTACTCACTGCACTTTCTTATGATTTTTTAAAATAGACTCTGCATCATCGATTATTGCATTGCGGGACTTCGTGCGAATCTCGCGTCTAAATACTTGGCGAAACATTAAGATATCGAGTTTATTTGTCGTTTACTTAATAAAATATCACACCAAGACGCATCGCACGCGTAAAATCTAAAAAGATGTAGGCCAGTGGTAAGTATCAAGATTGAATTTCCCTACGGAGTGTAAGTGGATACATTTCCGTATCCAAGAGGCAGTTTACTATTGATTTAGTAAAGCCTTCCATTTATTATCTGAAACGCTTAGGCTTCATCTCCAAGGATTTGTCTCAGCTTAAAAAAAGTGCGACTTATTCTGAGCTTCGGTAGGCCGCCTTTTGTTAACTGAGATTTTCTGCATGTCCTTTGAAGAACAGGATTTTCGTAATTGAATAATACATTATTCATATGCAAGTATAAAATACTCTCGACGTTTGTCGTTAGTAACTTTCAATGAAACCAGTTAAAAATGCTTATAAAAAGCTGCCAGAATGATTCATTAGAATTAGCGTAAGAAAGCGTATAAACGAATATCTCCAATTCAATGCGAAAGTCACGCAAGTCTTCTTGTTGGGTCGACGGCACATTCACTATTTTCCACACGTTCTCTACAACCCCTCTGACATCTTTGCAATGGTTTAAAGCGCGGACTCGACGCCTCTGGTCGAAGAACTTAAGTCTTCGGAGTGTCTCGTGTGCGACGAATCGAGGGACGTAACGGAATCGCTGTCGTTACTATGAGGACTGGAATAATTGGCCGCTTCCTGCAGTCTCATCAGCATATTCAACTGAAACAAATAGTATTTATGGATTACGAGGAGGTAGCGAAAACGTTTCTGGTAGCTTCGCCGCGAGGAAGCCATTGCGACCTCGCGTAGGCTGATCTTGATAGCTCCAGTCTCCGTAAAAGAAATCGTGCTGTTTGAACTAACCAATGGATCTCCTTCAGTGTCGCTGTGCGTGCTGCCCAGGCTTTTAACACTGGACGCACCGACCCCCGACGTGTGCCCGGAAGAGACGAGGTCGTAGCCGACATCTTCGGGTCTGAGCCGAAGAAGAGCGTCACTTCCGCCGTGCACGGCGTGCGTAGAAATCCATGGATAGCTGGACATGATGAATTGCGCAGGATCCTCCCACGCGGCTTCGCCGTTTCCGTTTCCACCGACTCGTCTTCCGTAGAGGGTCAGGCCCTCCCTGACCGCTTCCACCAGATACGGTATCACAGAATAATTCCACAGGTCGGTGAACCAGACTTGGGAACCAGCCACTTCCATCGGACACGACAAGAAGAGTCTCGGTCCTGAAAAGGACAACAGATACGTTGTTTTCGCGATACACATGATGTTGTGTAGTATGGGACCTTTAATTGTGCGATTCTTCTTTACCTATCGTCACGTCGGAGCTGCTGTGCGTTTCTAGGAACTTGTTGAGATGCAGCCAAACTCGTGGGAGCCATTCAACGACAGCCGCCATTTCTGCGTTCCTTGAGCCACCCGCTTCACGCAATTCATGCTCAAGAAGCTTCCGCCTCAAGTAGCGACCCAGAAAACCCTTTACCGGTTCCATATGATTAGCACAGAGTACCCACCTAAACAGAAAATGATTGAAAAATTGTCAGAGGACATCGAAGGAAAACTGTCTCATGTTTTTTCACGTCACATACCTGAAATTGTGGTGCAGTTGAAGATTTGTTGTACTGCAGGTAGCCTGGCTCATGGTACCTATGATGGCAGGGCAAGATGAGTGTCTTGTGCCGAGGAGTCCGCTGAAGAGTTCACCGAGGGAAGCAGCATGCTGCAGGTTCTCCAGAATAATGACGCGAGGAAGTTCATCAGCAGCGTTGGAATCACACCTTTCAGCTATATGCGCAAGGTATTGTCTCAGTTCTTTGCTGGATTTGTGATCGACATTGAAAGTGGCAACGGCTGCTGCGTCCTTAACATCTGTATCAGCATCGACGAGTGCATGAGCCAGTTTCCCAGCAAGGTAGCTCTTGCCTGTTCCACTGGGTCCGCACAGAATGACCCTACGGTGCTCGGTCAGGAGGGAGATGAGTCGTTGAACGATGGACCTAGGTATGAGGGTATCTACAGCGAGCCAGGAGTAACCGGACAGGACTAGGTATATCGTCTTCACGTGACCGATTAGGTATCCACAAGGCAGCAGTTCAGGATGTTGCGAGTCCGTGGTGAACCTAGGAGGAATTATCTTTAAGCACTCGGAACAAGAGGACTAAGCAAAGAAGACTTATCAAACGAGTTGTCAGCGGTACCTGGACGCTTCCCCGAAGTGATAAGCAGCGACGCACTCTACGCCTAGACCCAGATTGGTGATGGGATCGACCCTTGACACGTATTCCTTGAAACAACGTCGAACCGTCGAGTCGAGGGCATCCCAGGTAGTTTTGTTGCTGATGCAAACGGTCGCGATGACGCAGTGCGCTGGTTCGCTATCTGACGCTGAATTGCCCGGTACCGGGTTGTAATTGAAATTTTTCTCGCTGCCGAGGTAGACAGCCACGTTGATCCGCTTGCCGTCAGTGTCCTGCTCGAGAACCGGTTCGCTGGCATTGTTGGTCGCCGGCGGTACCACCGAATGTTCCGGAACGTTGAGATCCTCCAACTGATCAGCGGCTGTCGTGTTGTCGCCATTCGAAAGCGCCGCGACGCTAGATGCGACTTCCGTCATACTGAAACGACGATCGGGGTCGCTGGGCAGCGACGATTGCGACGACGTTAGCGATTTTGAAGTCACCAGTCGTTGGAGACGTTCGTTGTTCTGCTTGAGGTTCAGCATTTCGTTCTACAAGAACAAAATCGAGGTTTACGAGTCACATCCATCTATCAGTACCTAGGTCTTCACCTTTCGTAGAAGTCTGACCTATCTTCGGTCAATATTTACTTACCCTCATCTTGATAACAGTGTCCTTGAGGGACTCCAGTTGATGAGCCGATGACAGGGCCTCCAACCTGATATCCGTGAGGACCAGGTCCTTCTCCCTGAGTTGTTTCTTCAGTTCGTCCACGTCTTCATCCTCTTTGTCCTTCTTGTAGAGCGCCGAGCTGCTCTTGCTGCCAGTCAGAGGATTTTCATGCTCCTGCGGTGACTTCCTCCCATTGCTGGGCCTCGAGGAGTTCTGTTGACCGTGTCGCTGCTGATTGCTTTCGTGTTTAGCTGCGGTTGGCAATCTCGGACTGTTCGGTGCGCTCAATTCTCCGCTGGGTCCGTCCTTGCAGTCCTCAGCATCGGAGACCGAACCACGACGATTCTTTCGCGATCGCGAGAAAGCCTTGGAGAAGGAACTGCGCAGCCATCCCTTCTTCTTGTGATGACTGCTGGCCGAGCAGGCGCTGCTCAGCGAATTCAACGAGGTCACGCTGTCGGCGGAGAGTTGCCGGGCCATCGGGGCACCCTGATGGTTGCCGCTGGTTCCGGTGCATCCTGTTGTCCCGCTGTCTGAGTCACCCAGGGTGTGACGGCGACCATTGTTCGCCATTGACCCGTTGTTCAAGCCGGCCTCGGCGCTTTGCTTCCGCAGTCTCTCGATCGTCTCACGCAACTCCTGTAATTCCGAATCCTGCGCAAACAAGCGGATGTTAATGCCAATGACAAGAACCCACCGTACACCAAAATCCTATTGTATTTTTATGATATACACACTTGAAAAAAAGGATCTTAAACCATATTTTTAATGAAACGAATCGGAGAGTATTAAGGATTATCATGATTCAGATGGGTTCAGGGAATTTATCATTTTACAGTGATGGTTCTGTTGCAGAATTTATTGCACGTTTAATCTTGACTTGGACTGCATAGTACGCGGATTACATCGATTACGAACGCGTACACGTTTCATCCGCGACGTGTACCAGTTTCTTACGCACGACAATCGTCTCTATTCTTAGAAGGATCGGCTTCTAACGGACGACTTCCGAGCTCCTGCTTATGCGATCCTTGCCCGAGCTCATTGCAAGAGCTCACCTCGCGATTGCTATCTGTCCCGCGGGCAATCAGAGCACGTGCGGTCGTGAATGAAGTCTTTCGACCGATATCATCCAGTCCGCAGAATGTAGCTCAAACCCACGGCTGGAATTCTCGTAATCCGCATCTTCTTTAATCATAAACTACGCACAGGAGATTCTTAGGTATTTCGCTGAGAAATCCTTGCCATTCTTGAGTCTTGAAGTGTCCGGTGATCAGGCTGGGCTTGGAATTCGTCGAGTTTTGGGTTTCAGGTGCGGGGACGTTAATCCTCACGTTGGATTCGCGTGCAGTCGGCAAGATCAGACCGATTGTGCGAGACGGGGGCAGATGTGCGAATGAGCGATCGCGGAATCGCAGTGACGAGCAGCTGCCTCGAGTACACGGAGCACTTTGAACCCCGCTTCCTTCCTCAATTTCATTGAACCGTCCACTCGAAAGACCGGTTCGCAAAAGCCTTGCGTCAAGTCATTTCGAATAGAGCTTCGGTGGCACGTCTTCGCGCAAACTTTCCCCTCTGTTCTTCCTGCGATTCCTCGATTTGCCTTCGGCAAACTCATCGGCCGAGTCATCAGCGGATAACGCAAAGACAACAAGGGGGAGTGGTCTAATAGGACTCAACCTATAATTTCGAGCAGAACCAACAACGACTTCGTTCGAATCTTGTTCGTTAATTTTTCTCAGACATCTTGAGGGGGGAATTGTGCAATTTCATTTGGCATTCTTGCCGTGAAGGGGACAGGGTTCGTTGCTGTGGCAGCAGGAGCAGCTGTCTGAGTGGCTGAGGACAGAATCACTGCTCCACGAATCAGCCATGCTGAACAGCTGCCTCATGGATTTTGAGCTGGGCTCCCTGCCAAACTTATCGGACTTGTCGTCCCTCGCGATCATGTTCTTCCTGGTGGTCGTCGAACTACCAGCTACGAGGACTCCGTCATCGACGTTCGCCAGTACCTTCGGCACCGGATTCTTCATTGGTTCCGTTTCAATGACCTTCCGACCCTGCGCCCTGTTGGCGATGCTCTTCAAACCCCGTTCGAGCTTGGCGTGGAAGCTCTTCGGGTTCTCCGCTGCTAACTCCCGATTTGCACGCGATCTCGCCCGTCGCAAATCGCGGCTGTTCTTCGCGGGTTTCACGTCTACTTCGGTGGAATTTTTACTCCCCTTCGAGCCCGGCAGCCTGTTCCGAGTACACATTACATTCGTCAACATTTCTTTAAGAGTCGATAAGCTTTCGATAAGAGTCAAGTATTTACGGAATCGATACCCAGCTCTGTTTTCCTTCGGCTCTTTCCTGCCGTCGCTGTTCTTTTTGCCCGAGGATCTTGGCGAATCTGCGAGGACGATTTTCTTTGCCGACGCACCGTTCGAGGTCATCGAAGGGGACTGCTTCGACGGGGTCTTCGGTACCTTCAGGCCCAGAATCTTGGCATCTTCCGGCGAAATGGGGATCAGCCTGGGAACGGCGTGCCTCGATAGAGTCTCATCGGCGCGATTAATCGTTTTAAGATCGGCGGGCCGACTTAACGAGCGATCCTTGAGCGCTTGGCGACGCAGCAGGTGCTCGATGCTATTACTTTCCCGGCTTCCCTTACGCATCACGCGATCATTCGCACTTGGGGGTCTTCATCATTCGATCGCACTCGGATCAATGCAAGTACGGCTTCTGTGGACTTCTTCGCGAAATATTTCCTTCGAGGAAAAGTGTCCGTCATTTAATTCCCCGACACCTTTGCGCTTTTACGGATAAATCACTGAAAATTTCGAGGACGACCTTCGCCCAGGAAAAGCCATATCTTCGTGTTTTAACAGACCAATCGTCCGACCGGTCAATTTTCACCGCATCTTTTCGAAAATTATATTTCATTTGGGGGTCATGTCGGAGGGAATTTTGAGGTTCGAGTTGTCCGTCGAGATCGATCTTGTCTTGTTCTTCGCCGTTTCTCTTTTTTCTCATCCACTGTGGCGCGAATGGTCGAACGCAAATTACGCGACAAACTCGTTAATTATCGCGCGCCTGCATGTATAATACTCGTCAAACACGGCTGGTTTGTCCCGTGTAACAACTCACTCGGTAATCTCGATTAGCCAGGTGACGAGTTCTTCCCGTGACGTTAATTAAGCGAAAGAAACTAGACTCACCTTCTTTTCCGCGGTGGCCGTGAGCTGCTGGAGCCTCTGGGTCATGTTCGACAACGATTGCTCGAAGGCAGACACCACGTGAGCCTGTAACAGCAAAACAAAAATATTCCCTCACCAATTCCTCAGAACACCTCGTAAAAAATAACGACAAAAGCAACGACCGATCAACCAGCATACAAATCTGTTCAAACACTCTTAAAAAGACCCAAACATTTTCAACGACCTTTATCTGTTGCCCGACAAATCTTTTCCCACTGGTTCATTCTTCCGTGACTGTTCGTCATTGTACGTCGACTTTTTTAATACGTTGTTCTTCTACGTGGACGATCGCGGGGGCGTAAGGCGGATCAATCAAGCATTCGTTACCGTATTGCGCAAGGCTTCGGGACGTGGATTAATCACCATCGTTTTTCACCGTGAGCCTCGCGTTATCGGCCGGTCTTTCCAAGTCGAGTAATTACCGTCGGGTCCTTCGCGGCACGTCCCGAGAGTCACGAGCCGACGTCCCGGGGGAGATAATCGCCAAGAGTCGGCGATCGAGGTACGAAGGAAACCAGTCGCCTCTCGAAACCCGCCAATCCGAGGAGCTTCGACGCAAATTACTCTTATCTGCTGCCCGTCCTCCGTTATACTCGCGTTTGTACGATGCACGCAAAATCGAGCAAACTCACGTATCAAACATCTACCGTTCGGTTCATCTGCAATCATGTTCGACGAAGAAACGACAAGAAAAAGGAATCATGTTCGACGAAACAAGACTTCCCCGTGTCACCCATTTCATGTCCTACGAATGTTTACAAAAATGTCCTGAGAATGTCTGTGATGTGGCTATTCTTTGTACTCTTCACGGGACATTAGTTCTCTCTCTTTTTTTAATCGGAACAGGCGTATCGGAAGGCCCGGCTGGTACCTTTCGTCGGTTGGCTTTAATTTGACTCTGGTCCCTTTTCATCTGGAGTGGCGGTTAGCGTGCGTGCGAGAGCAGAGCGATACGGCGTTGATCCGAGAAGTGATTTCGACGAAAATAGAAGGGAGGAGAGTCGGTGCCCGTGGTACAACGACCCCATCTGCACGGAGAAAAGCGACTATATATTCCGGGTATGTAGAGAGTGGCCATTCGGCTCGTTAGCGCCGCATCGACGTACGAAAGTGCAAGGTTTACATTTTTTATCGACCGCCAGAAGGGAAGGAAGAGTTACGGATTTCAAGACTTCAAAGCCACCCCCCTGCCCCTCCCAAGAGTTTTCATTTACGAAAACTTCCGGCGCTACGTCCTTCGCCGTGAAGCGGGAAAGCACGAAGGAACGTCCTTACCTATACGTAGATTTGTTTGGGCGAGGATTTCGTCGGACAGAGATTCGTCCGGTTTTGCCTGGGAAACGTAGGCGAGCCGACCCACAATGCAACCCACACGTCGATCGTTAAATTCTTCATCCTCGCGGCGAAACGAACGCCCCGCAAAAGAAGTGGAACGTGGGTAAGGAATTATTTCGGGGCTGCAAAAGTCCCTGTGTCTCGCTCGGTTCGCCAGCCATTTAATCCTTTGGTATTTTTTATTGTACTTTTGTGGACGCGAGGTCGATGTGCAAAGCGCATCGATTAGATCGTAAAAACGGGGGATCTGCGGGGCCGTAATTTGTGGAAAGGGAGATTGGAAGGGTCCGCCGGTGGATCGTCGATTCCACGAGGCAGCAATTTACGAGCTTACATTAAATTGCCATAAGGCGCCTACACAGGCCGCCGGGCGGTAGCAAAGAAATCGTGTAGGTGGCCCCGTAGCAAGACGAGTGCATTCGTACCATTGCCGAGCTGTTATTACCCTGCTCATACGAGAAGCCAACGTGTCCCGAGCGAGCTATCGCAACGACTTACTTTTCCGATGTCGGAAATGCAAAATACAGCGGTTCTCACGACGAGAAATCACTTGATCCAAAGGGTAGCCTACTCTCCAACGATTCCAGAACAAGATAACACACGCTAAGTAGTGGGTCATCAATTTAAAGTCTGACAAATTTGTTAGGAGGGAAATTAGAATCGTAATAAATCTGTTGAGTTTCCTCGAAAGACTCGCCTTCGAAGCTGTCTGTTTACGGTCTTTAATCTCCTCTAAATCGCCGATTTCCTTGACGCGATCATTACATTCGACACACAGGCGTCGTAGCGCTGGACATTTGCATAGGCGCGCGGGGCAAATGGATACCTCGGCGTTGTGTTGCTCTCCGCGGGGCAATTTCGAAAATCACCGCGTTCGGAAAGGCAGCTACGGATTTTCGCCGGTGGAAGGGGGAGAGGGTCATCCAAAGACGCGGGGAGTGTATTTATCTTGGCCGATGATCCGCATAGAGGGAACTTTCTCGCGAGAATCCGCGCTTCGCGTAGCTCCTCTCTTATCCCCGTCGTCCTGATTACGTCCTGCGTTTTGCGGCTCGCTCGTGGCAATCCACGGCGATTAAATAGCGTGTAAAAAACAACGTTACTGTGGCGGAACGGCCTTACGTAGCGACGATAACCCCGGAACGGGAGTTATCGATATCACGGTTCGTTCTTATCTCTTTGAAAACCTACAAAAGTTCCTCAACTCCGTTTCACCATCTCCGCGGGGGACCTAAACTCCGAAGTTTTCAAACTAGAATTTTTCATTATTTTAATTGTTTCAAATCGATATTTACCTACGATAATTAGTGACTAAATTCCTTTTAAATCAATGCTCCACATGAGTAATAATTATTCTATCCATTTACTCGAATACATTATTTCTTACTTGGTCTAATGAATGAAGAATGAGCTTGAACTTGAAACTTATTGTCCCACAATTCACCATGCGTATGCAACTGATTTCCCCGAAGGATTTAATTCGCGAGACTATTCCGATTAGCATAGAGATAGAGCCGAGGTACGTATAATTGCTCGTAGTAGGTGTAACGCACGCTTCTTCCCGGCGTTAATATTCACGGCATTGTCAGTGTATTCTTCTTTTACCGACGACGGCGTGGCGGCAGGAGGATGGGTGTCGTGAATAACGATTGCATCGGAAGAACATGAATTACGCGTGTGCAACGTTGCGCTACGCTTTTGCATTATCGTCGTCTGCCGGCCGCGTGCATCCTGATGCGTGCAGACAAGTGCATCCCATGGGACTCGGTGCAACGCTCGGCCGTATGAAATTATACGGGGATCCTTGGCTTTCGAGGAAAGCGGCCAAGCCTGAAAATCATACGTTGGGCCGGCGACGGCGGAGCTCTTGAATAAAACAAACGTGAAACACGGGCCCTCCGGGGGAAAAACGTAAATCGTCGTCCTGCCGACTGTTTAATCTCCAGAGCTTCAAATTGCTAAACATCGCATTGGGCAACACTCGGCAGCATTGTATATTTGTGGGACCTGAGTGGTGGAAACCGTTAAGTGGACGGTGCAGAACGTTCCTCCAAAAGTATCCACTTTCGCTTACGAAATCCCACTGACAACTTCACGATATCTGTAACACGTGTTGTTACGAAATATTCTCGAAAACGATTTCCACGGGGAACAATAACCCTCTGTTTACAATGGGTCTTGCGGTAAGCCCCGCGGGGTAAATAATTTCACTTGTGTTTTTATCGCGGTGCAGTATCGTATGCACCTCGCGGTGCATCGTGCGCAACGAAGGACAGAGGAAGGCTTCAGCGGACAGGAAGCTCGCGGCAAAAAAGCTCGCGCCATGTAAAACGCCGCTATCGCGATCAACACACTGAACAGCCTTGTTCTCGCGTTGAAAATCGTCCCAACAAAATTCACCGACAGTCAACGAATTGGCAAAAACCATCGTACGCTTAGAAAAAAGAAACACGAAGGGCAATTACTGAATTTGTTTGTTGATTCTCTGCGCGTAATTTCATTGGCGGTGAGGAGAGGGGGGAAACGCGATTAGTGACCCGTAAACGTGGTCGGTCTAGTTAAAGGAGGGTACAGAAGGATATTACGTTCTTCGTGGTATCGTATATGGGTCTATGGGACGTTAGCCGGATTCGCAGGGGACGATTCATCGGCCATGCCCCTTGTCGAGTGATGCCTATCGAAATTCCGTTAGTTTTGCCGTCCCGAGCAGCACGACGCCGTCTCACACGTGAATCATAGGCAATCCTCAGCTCAGGAAGATAAAAGACAAGCATCGCTAAAATTCTCTGGTATCTCGATAATTACAGTAACCAGAGGCAGGGCTTTTAGAAAGCAGTGCGTTCTTTATTCATATAGTTCCATTACCCTACGAATTTTTAATACAATTTCCTTCCATTTCTCCAATTTCTTCCTCCATTAATTTTGATAATTAAGACCGCAAAATACTCAGAGGTTCGTGTGTTTCCCGGATGAGTCAAGAACTATTCCTCGGGCTGACTTTTGCGGTTGATTTCGACGCTAAAAATGTCGATCTGGTTTCCGATCGTGCAGTGGAGATCTGACGCGGTCGTTTCTTCGAAATTCACCGGTGCTCGGTCGAACGTACGGCAGGGGAGGAAGTCGAGCTGTGTTCCCTTTCTCGTACGCGAGACGAGCTGCAGGCCGTATGATCCTCGAAGCGTTACGACCCGAGCTAACTGGGCTAACAGTTCTCAGGCCGCAGAACTGCAATTCCCCGCGCGAAACACTGTACACCGCGGTTTCGGTTCCCTATGTACGCTATGCACGCCACGGACCCTTCTTCGTGGGAGCCTCGTTGACGCTCCTTAAAAACCGAGGCAAAAAAATGACAAAATTCCAGACACAAAGGTGTCGACAAATTTATTGAAGTCTTCCTTGTCCGGTTAATCGACGATTCGAGGAACTCAGGAGCTGTTGGGTACTTTTTTTACCATCGCGTTGGACCTTTTTAATCTCTGTTAATCTTCTTTTTTTTTTTGGCCGTTGACCTTCGAATCGGAGCGTCACGGTCACGTGAATCCTTCCCTTTCGTTTTGATGCGCGAGGCATTTGCCGCGCGCGTACGACGCTTTTCCGGCGGACGTTTCGAAGGCCTTGACGGCACGTACGGATCCCCGTGGTGTCTGCGTCGCGACGCCAAACACGTGTCGTCCTAGGCCCGACGATCCGACACGTGCATCGTGCGCCTCTGTGCATTTCGTACGCGAGTTTTCACGCTGCTTGGCATGTTTCGTGGACAAGTCGAACACGTGTTGGCCATCTTGGCTCCCCTCAAGACCCGACGTAATAAACAAAACGAGTGGCCGAGGGAAAAATCTCGAGGGAGAGACCAGCCTGTCCGCACCTGCGAACGATCCTCCCCTTTTACTCCAGCTGGAAATCTCACGGAAATCTCACGAGGAGGCCTAAATTTCGAAACCCCTCGAAGCCACCAACACAAGGATTCCCAATGTAAATGGTCAGATTGCCGTCGGTGAATAGAAGCATCGCTTCTGTGACGGTCAATGCAGTTTCGTCCGTTGCAATGGACGAGGACGGTCGGTGCTCGTGGAATGAGCCTCGTCAGTGAGAATGCACTTTGCGGCTTGAGCCAAGTGGAGGTTAAAGAGGCTTCGAGTATGCGCCGGTAATTGAATGGGTCGTTTCAGAAAGACTGCCGCCGTGTCCCTTCATTCCACCAGTTACAATCACTAAAATATACGTTACAATTGCCAGGAAAACTGACTTTTCAAGAAAAAAAAAGTCTCTCGTTAATAGAAGCACAGTTTGGACGAGAACTTCACTGAGACAATTGCGAGCTTTTCTTAAGGGAAAATGAGACTAGATTAAACTGGCTTATCGGAGAAACGTGTCTTTCGCCGTTGCTCAGATGGTGCTTTGTTACAGATTTTGAGCAGGTACGGCTAAGCAAACGCATGCACTTTTGTAAACACTGCTGTTCCATCTAGTCGTTTATCAGGACCGGGGCTTCCACGTTTAAACGTTCTACGAGATGTACGCGTGGTTCAATATTTTCTTAGGACGACTACCTGCTGTTGATTTATGAAGTCGCTCTTCCCCTTCGAAGAAGAAACGTCAAGAATACCTCTCATCCCCAAATTTCCCCGCTGCACATTCATTGGGCAAGCGCATAAAAAATGCATCCTCATGAAAATAAACGGTGATATAATCGATATGAAATTTATGCCAAGCTAATGGATGTAAATCGTAAAATAATTTTCCACATAAAATCTGTTAGTCTCGTCACGCATATTTGTCAGAGAATTATGCACGACGTAATCTTTGCGCTGTGTGAGTCGATTATGTAACGCTTTATAGCGTGAATTTAACTCGAGTTTTTCAGAGAAACATGAGGAGATAAGAAAGAGGCGTTGACGAAGGTTCGTAAAAGTTTGAGGAATGTTAGGACGACGATACGAGGACGATCGTCGACATAATTATTCAATGGAGAGTGCGAGCGACACTGTCGACCTACGCTTTATTACACATTTCGTCGTTCCTAAGGCGGTTGGTTTAATTCTGTCCCCGACGCGAGGTCTATCGTTCAAATTATTATTCGTTGCTAGCCACCTACCCGAACTCATGCTGGAACTGACCCTTTGAACAGTGACATAAGACGATATAAATCAGATGAATCGATGCCACGTACGAATTTATTTCATTCCATTCCATCAGCCAAGATTTCGTAGCCTTTCGTAACCTTCACGAAGATGAACATTATTAATTCCAGCAAAAAACTACCATTCAAGATGGTCAATGAAGTTCTATTCACGCCAATGGATTACAATGTCACTCACGTTATCCCGATCGTTTCGTCCAACAGTTACATCACTATTCCGCTGTTAATTAAGGCTTTATTGTACATCGTGGGCGCATTTTCGTGACATTGAAGCGACCCACTCGTTTAGGAAAACGTGACACAACGATTCTGGGCAGACCCACGTGGAAGGTAATTCGTTACCATTGCGGATAATAGGTTTTCGTGGAAAAGACAAATGGACATGATGTTCTTCATTGAAAATGGTAACGATTCTTCTAGGAACCCTTAGCGATTCATTCATAAACAGATTAGACACGGAAAACGTGCCTGCTATTCTTAATTGAAAAGCCCACAAGTGAGAGGGCCGTTAAACAGCTTCCTAAAATCAGTATCAATTCTTCTAGGAACCCTTGGCGATTAGTTGGCTGAAATCAGGCGGGTCAAGGAGAGGGGAAACTACGGAGAATCCTATAATTAGAAGGCGTATATTTACGCGACGGCTGCTCGAGTGGCGGAATGGCAAGGGCCCGGCGATCGACGAACTCGATCGATCGACCGGCAAACTCGACGTCGACGTGCTGTTAAACCGTTGACACGGTTAACGGCCGTCTGATTGGTATGTCCGATGAAAAAGCCTCTTTAACGATCGCCACGGCGCCCCAGTAAATCGCAAACCGTGCGCGAACGGGCCCCCCCGACGCCCTGTTGTTCGGAACTTCGCCTCTGCATGACCCGCTACAACGACACGTAATCAAGATCCAATGATCGACAAGCAAAAAAGCTTTCAATAACGGCCTAAGCCTCCTTGGAAAAATATCGAGCGATTCGCCCTAAATGGGGGGAAGTTTATTTAGCCAAGGAAGACACGTAATTGGGATCAAACGATCAATAAGCAAAAAGAACGTTTCAATAATATCGTAATTCCCCTTTGAAAAGTGTCGCGTAATTCTCCGTAGGCTGGGGGGAAGTTTCTTTGGTGGGAGAGGAGAATCTTGAGAGGCGGGGCAAATAATGGTTGTCCAAATTTGATTTGTCGGTTTCGTGAATTTACCTGCAATGCCGGGCAACTACGGTGCCTGTACTTCCTGGTGGCCAGTTCCCACCATGGTATGACGTTGTCGACGTTGATCCTCGGCTTAACAGGATCACTGACGGCGTGCTCGTAGAGCGGTTCGAGGATAGGCACGTTTCCCGAGAGTCTCCTCATCTGATCGCCGGTAATCTGATCCTTGCCGAGGTTTCCCCGGCGCGGTAGAGTGGCGAAGCCGCTGTTCCGTTGCTTCTGATCGGAGCAGCTCCTGCCAGTCTCGTCCTCGGACTCGAGGGAATCGTGCCTGGTCCTACAGGATTTCCTCTGCAACGTGCGACTGCGACGTTCCCTCTGAGCACGGATCATCAGCTCACTGGCGTCCATCGTGTAAACCGCAGGACTTTCACCGTCTACCGAGCAGTTCCCGAGAATCCTACGGTCGATCGCGGTGTCCTGCGGGAAACTCACGTCCACGTCACTGGCGCAGGACCTTTGCAGAGCCGCGGGATGCGTCCTCGATGGTCTCTCGCCGTCGAGGACATCCTCGCTCGATTTATGGAGCGGTTTCGAAGCTGCCGCCGCTGTCTTTGATCTTCTGTAAGGCAACGTTCCGTATCTTCTTTCTTCCTGCGACGTAGGTTCCTTGCGAAACTCCATCTCTGTCATCGAATCTACGAACTCATGAAGGTACCGACGAGACTTCTCGTGGTCCATTGACAGGGAACTGGCCCTGTCTCTCCTGGAACTCGACCTATCCATCCCGTCTACTCTGGCGCGGTTCTTGCGAATCGCGTTGGTGACTGGTGGTCTATCGAGCAATCGATTGGATCGATGATCGACGTCGTCATCCGTCGACGAGATATCGTCCTTCGACTCCGTCTCGTCGGAAACCATTTCCGTCTTCCGCGAATGAACACCTGGAACACCGGACCTACAGTCCATTTTCTTCTTCACCAACTCCGCTAGGGTTTCGCTGATGGCGTAAAGAGAATCCGTTGACTTCGTGGATGACGTTGTTGTCGAACCTGTTGAATGTCTCGCAGTGTTTTCTATCGACGACGACCTGGGCAGCAATTTTGGCGGGAGTTTTCCACAGGAATTCGGTCTGCTTTTAGGATTAATCCTACAATTGTCCTTGCTGAGTTCTTCGGCTCCCAAGGTCGACCTCTCCTCTACGTTTTCCCCAAAATTCGCTGAGATCGGGGGCATGGGAGCCATGTCCCTTTTTCTGTAAACGTAAAAACTGTCCGATCTATCGAGCCCAGCACTGTTGCCTTGGTGGATTTTACTGATGAGACCGTAAGTGGAATTCTTTGGACAGGACGAGGAATTCTTCAGTTCTTCGTAGCTCTTGTCAATCTCCGCTATGTTCCTGTTGATGTCCTCGATGTACTTTGCCGTCGTGCGGTAAAGATCACCGCTGGGGACGTAATTTCCGTCTGCGGACCGAGCTTTTCGTCTCGTTTCCCCGACTCTATTGGGAACCGCGTAAATCGGTTGTCGTTCTTTACCCCTGTCGCTCCTTCTAGTATTTTCCAGAGAAATATTCCTGTAATCGGCCCCACTGTCCTTCGAATTTTCCTCGTCCTCCAATGACTCGCAAGGATCAAGGTCAATGAACGTGCAATCCTCAGCAATATTCTTCGAGGAGTCCATAAAATCCTCTTGCTCCGCAAACGAACTATTTTGATGAACATCCTGTCGACAACTGTCCGAGTCTTTCATCGAGAAGGAACTCAACACAAGTTTATCATTTTCCTCGTCCTCCAGCGGCACCGAATCGTACACACGATCCTCCGGAAGGTCAAGTCCTTCCACAGGACCATTCCCGTCTCTTGTCTTAACACTTTTCCTTCCATCATCCCCACGAGCATCCCCTCCGTCAGCGGATTGGGTGGTTCCACGGTGACTCTTCGCTGAGAACGTATTGAGTGTGACCTTGGCTGAAGGTTCCTTGGTCCCTGACTTCCTGGACACGCCCCTAAGGGTCCCATAATTCTCCAGGAGTCTGTTATCGCGTCCAAGATCGGACCAGCGGGGCACTTGGTGGGTCGTCGACTGGTCATCGGGGATGGGAAAATTCGCGAGGCTGGGAAGGGCGTAAGGGCCCCCAGCTTCCTTCAGGAGTTCCTCAGAATCGGACCTGTACACGGCACGGGGTCTGCTGCGACCTCTCGACCTTATCGTCGCGTACCCGTCGTAAACTCGACGCGAACACACGTTCAGATCCATCGTCGACAGGCTTACGGGAGGTTCCCTCGAGTCTCTAGCATTCTTCGCGACGAGCACTCACTTTAACCCGGTCTAACTGGTAAACCTGTATATGCTTGCTGCTAGGATCTAAGCAGGGACGATCGATCATCCCTCATGGAGACGTCTTAATCGTCTCCATTCCGTTGCTCCTCCTTCTTCAGGCCTTCCCTCACTCTGTAAATACGACCTACCCGTGGAATCGCTCGATTCGTATTCCCCGGCATTCGGAGAGATCGTCCGTACGTTTAGATAACTCGGAGAAATCAGAATTCTACTGGCACATTTCAGCTGATTCCGAAGCAACTTATCGATTCAGCTCCGTTCCGATGCATACGTTACAGTTTAATGGGGATTACGTCAGGCTTATGAACGCTACGATCTTCCATCTTTTTTCTACGTCGCAGATTGAACCATATCGACAGACACTGTTGGACCGGTTTGCGAAAAGAAGAGGAAGCTATGGAAACACTTGCGGGTCTCGGAAGAAACTCTAATAAGTATGCTGACGTCAGCGGCCGTTCATTAGCCGACTGGAGAGTGAAAGAAGTTTGGACGCGTATCTGCAGCTGTCGTAATAGTAGCTTCGATAAGGGAATTAGGTCTGCCACTCGAGATAGACATAACGGAGATCCCCCGGTATTCGGGAGAAACGATAAATCCAAGCCTCGGTGATGGACGATTCGTCGGCTGGGAATTGCGTCGAATCCGCGATCGGATCGTCTGGAATTCCACGTCTACGCGTCCTCGAGGTCGATCGTATGCTAATGCAAGAGGAGAAGTCGGAAAAGGTCAAACGGCTCGGCATCTCCCGCGACTGGCGTGAATCTTAACGGAAAAGGCGAGGGGAACGTCTGTCAGCCATCGGCTCGACTATTCCCAGACTCGTATCGCATCCTTCATCAATTTCTAAGCAAGACGGACCACCGTCGACTCCCACGAAGATCAAAATCTTCCAAGCCTCGATCGAGGCGAGAATGAAAACACGGTTAGCCGTTTACTATCCTCTAAGGACTAATTCCTTGAAGGTTTCTGACGAAGAATTCACACCGTTCAACCTAGTAGCCCGCTTATCGTTGATTGCCGCTCGTATAAGGCACGCTAGTCATATAGGTTTCTGATAAGTTGCTGATCGAGGGAGCACCTCGTGCGTGCAGATTAGACGAGAATTATAATTGAAACCATCTGGCTACGGTTGTTCAGCAGGTGGTTCTTTAACGACGTTAACCGTTCCACTGGTTTCTTCGACTTCTACCCATCGATCCTTTCCATGAACGAGCAACGGTGTAGGCAGAAGAAATGGGTCAACGTTGAATATTAATCGACTTGTACGACGCGTAGGAATCAAAGGGTGCATTGAGATCAAATAATTACGCTAATTAATAGGCGATTAATACGCGACAAATAGGAGATAAGAAGAAACGACAGGCAGAGCGGGACAAAGTATGTATGTCGACTCAAGTGTCAGATCCAACGTCTCCTTTGATAAATCAAATACCACGAGATAAGGGGCAATGCATTTTCTTACTACATCTTCCCGAGCCCCGAGCTTCGCTATTTCTGCACGTTTTTCTCCAATTACCAGCGCGGTGCAATCGCCCGCAAGACAAAAGGTTAATTAACCGCGATGTATTACAGTGATCGTTATTCGGGGTACTTGCAGAAGGCAACTGCGGAATGTAATTAAAGGAATACCTGAATTAAAATGCAGGATGGCTTAACAAGCGTTTTCGCGCACCTGCTCGACTGGCAAGCAACCCTCAAGGTGGTCGCACAACAAGATAAACCTCAAGCTGCACTATCGCACGCAGTTAATTGCGGATCATTCGCCAATGCCCGAGAAACACGTTGTTACGATAAAATTAATACAGCGTTAACGTTTAACCATTATTTCCTACCTATTCGAATTGTCAGATAAAACTACATACTAAAATAGCAAGAACATTTTTCTCATCTTTAATTACTTCATTAATGTATTTTCTTATTGCAAGAGACAAAATATTTAAGGTACTGTAGTAAATTTGCTATTGTTTTCCTTGGTTTTGTGCTGACGTAAAATGTAGTAGTCGTAAAACTAGTGTTTAACTTGCGGATTAACATTCTACTGGCATTGGGATGTAGTTGTGAAACGCAAAATAGACCTTTGATCAGTCTCGCTTGTCTACTGTACACTGCATTACGCGGGAATGAGTATTTATTATCCTCCGATTGCGTGCACATGTATGTATCTCACGCTTTCGCATGTTTATTCCGTCGGCCAGCGAGAATCATCGTGTTTTCGGAGGCGCGGTGCATTATTTATGAAAGCGATTGTCGCCGGCAGTGAGGCACGTAGATTGCATAAAACCGAGAGAAACGGAGAACGATTCCTTCGGCGACCGCCCAGAGGACGACTATATTTAACGATTAGCTAATATTTCACGGTCCCCTCGAACGTGCAATTCAATCGGATTCCTTCGTAATCCGGACATCGGCGCTCGAATCACGTCAGACTTTTTGCCGTCCCACGCGAGATTCCAACGATTTCCGCCTGGAAATGATTTCCTCGAGAATGGATTCCCGGGACTGCATGGACGGTTCGTGGAAGAAGGAAATAAGAGGCAATCCGTGGTTAAATCAGTTAGCATCATCAGCACCTTTCCTAACGACGATCATTGTCGTCCTTTGCCGGAGGTTTTTTTAATCAGATTAAGGTGGAATTAATTACGAGGCGGTGGACGGGGAGTAGCCGTGTTGGGGATCCTTGCGGGACTTGTCGAGCCGAAGATCTCGCTCGTCCCGTGATCTATGGATCCCGATGGACATGGTCCTATCGCCGCGGGACATTCGCGCCACGCCACTGGCGATCGATTCGCCGAGATACTTCGTCGCGATATTCCCGGTAACTGCAGACACCGGAAGATCTTTCGCCAAGATCCAACGGATAAAGTCCACGCAGGTATTGTCCCGCGAAGACGGAATTCTCCCGCCAGGAGTGTCCTTTCAATGGGAAAATTCTGCCAAGGAATATTCTCAGCGACATCATCGAGAGGAAATTATCATACGAAACAAGGGAAATATTCAACGGTGTGGTCAGAGCAATGTTCAATATTCCTCGATAATAAGTATGGTCTATTAAAGATGCAATAATTTCGGGATTGGAACGTATTTAATGGCCGCATTCGTTGAGAACCCTTTGCTTAGTCCACTTCTCCGGGACCTCTGATCCCCTTTATTTCTTCGCTGGATTTCTGACCGAGGCCATACGTCGAGGGTTTACGATTTGGCGTTTTACTCGTGGCAGTAATGGAGGCGGCGAGGGAATTGCAGCTTCCGGGATTGCGAAGGCAGCTCAGGGGGCGATCGACGAGCGTCGTGTAATCGTTAGAAAAACTTGCCATTCGCTTTGCCTTCCGCATTATTACCGGACTCTAATATCTTATGCATACTCGGACGAATTCATAGCGGCGCGGATCGTCATAGATGTCCTCTCCTGGCGCTCCTCAAATGATCGCTTACGTTTCCAGCATAATTTCCATGGCATTAAGAGTCCCGCAGATGCCTACTTTGCATCCATTCTTCCCCGCGGCAAGGATGGGGAAAGACGTCGCTGTTATTATCATGCCGCGACGGCGACGCTGCGTCCACAACTGCGCTATATAAATTTTAAATGACGTCCCTGAAGTCGTGGAAAAATTTTCCCAAACGCGGAAGCTCGAGCCCGGCATTTGCCTTTCCCGCGAGTCTTGGTCGTTGCCCAAGTTCTCATTGTTCCAGGATCGTACGACGGTCGTTCGGTTCTGTCGACCCTGGGTCTTCATTTCCAATGTCATTGTCCTACCCGGGCTTTCTCCGGCGTTCTATAGGGACACGTCCGCTTCCCTCCTCGTCGTCCACGTCCTTTTATTTGCCGTTTTCCTCTGGCTTCTGGACTTGGGATGGCACGGCTCGTCACGTAACCGGTGTTTCTCTGCGGCTCGAGTACTTATGTCGCAGGTGCCACTCGATTCCCCCGCTGCTCCCCCACCCTTTCCTCGCGGCCTTCATAAATATTAATATTCGCGGGGACGTCGATACGTCACGCCATCGTCGTCAGTGTCGTTAGAACGCTCGATCCTCGCCGATTCCGCCACGGAATTCCTGCAGTACTAGCGAGATCCTCGCGGAATGCCGGGGAAGTCGCCCGTGTCGACGTTTCTGCGCGATAAGCATTCTTATCGAGCTGACGCGCGGACGGAAGTCGTTAAATGCCGCACCTAACATAAAAAGAAAATACTGTCGACTCAAGGAAGACAATTCGTGTGTCAACAAATTTATCTTGAAGTCTCTGCAAAATGCCCTATCGAAACAACGAACTTTTCTCCGAAATGAGGACAGGAAAAAGGGCCTAATATTGCAACACAATGTTGTCATCGAGAATAGTAGAAGAGGCGAAATATTGTGGCAAAAAAGGAGGGTACATTGGGCAGTATTTTTTGTAGCTCGAGAGTCAAAGATTCTCAAAGATTCTGAGGAAAAGAAAGGGAGAAGTGTCCGGTCGTAGAATATCCCGAGCTCCTCGGCGAACCGTAGGAAACGAAATCCGATCGACCGTAGAAGACCTGGGACGTGTCTCGCGTTTCCCCTCGTGCTCTTCTTGCGTTCCATCAATCTCCCGGTTTTTCCGAGCATGCGAGCCGTAGGATATCACGCGGCACCTTAGCGTAGCGCATTTCTCTTGGTCCCGGCTCCGGAAACGAGCGAGCGGAGAGAAGCTCGTCTTCGTAATGTTCCATATCCTCTTGTAATTCATTCGATCAACCGGGCGCTCGGCAGTTTTGCTCGTAAATCAACGACCGTCTTCGTTGGAAAAATCGTTGGATCATTGAGACTCGAAAAGCGAGCGTTTAATCATCCACCCATTTACAGGGACTCGCGTATTCGCGCTCGACGAGTCGGATGAAAGGGACCATTTTTTTTACTTAGATCGTGACGTCAGTCGGCCAGTTAGGATCTCGTAAAGTGAGGAAAATTGTAGGAGAAATATTTGTTTTGACTCCGAAGGTAATTGTCCCGGGGACCGAGCGGAGTTTTGAATAAGCGCTCCGCTGTGCCGGGGTAAAAGTGGAGAGGGGTAAGGGACGGGTGGTGGGGAAAGGTCTTACGAAGACAGTGGCGGCGATCGTTAATACGTGACATTAAAAGGAGAGACAAAAGGCACAAGAGCGGCGCGTGTTTTAATAAGGGAAGCCACCGGATTGGCCGGCGAATTGGCTTCAATCAAGCCCCGGGGTCTTCGTCGCCAACTCCTCGGGGTCTTCGACATAGTCTACGTATTTTCTAGCCCGCTACGACCCGCAGGCGGTACGGATGAATCAATACCATTATTATCGCCATTGCCACACTTATCGTTGAGCGCTAGCGTTGCCGATGCTCCAGAATCGTTGATTCTCCACGAGGAGAACGGTCAATCGACCAAGCAGGCTATTAAAAGCACTCTCGTGCATTACCATCTTGCCATTGCCCGCTGCATTAGCCTTGGCTGATAAATCAGGTCGGCCATCTAGCACAGAAAGATTCCTTTCAAATCTTTATCATCTCTTCTCGATCCTCGCATTTGTCCCACCGTTTTTAGTTGGATAATTTCTAAGATTCTTCAAGTTTTTCGTCTCGTAGGGCTACCTTTTGTTCCTCGTAACTGGTCGACCTGCTCGGCAGCGGTGCAAGATGCAATTTCGGATGGGGGACGAAGAAGGGGGGAGGGGAGGGGGGGACGACTTTACGAAGGTATCGCACAAACGAGCCGTGCGGCCGATTCGCCGACGAAACGAGATCGTCGACTGGGAAAAAGATGGGGCCGGCAAGAGGGAGACGAAGAAATCCAGGCCGCCATTGCGGAAGAAAAACATCGATAAAAGGCGAGCTCTCGTGACGAGTGTGCCGCAGAGCCTACAGGATCCGGGCCAGACCCTTCCCGCCCCTCATTGGCGTAGCGTCTTCCTCCTCAGGACTCAAACACGACCAACGAAAAAAAGAACTCCTTCATGTCGAGCAAACTGCACCCCGTTCTCGATAAACTCCGATGCAAACTCGAACAAAGCCTAGCTAACTGTTTTACTGGCAACAAACGAACGACTTCTGTCTGTATTTCTCTTCTGGTACGCATGTTTCTCTGGACAAGAACACTTCTATTGACCTAGGTTCCCGAAGAAATTAGCGTTAATTACTGTGCCTGGGTACCCTAACGAGCAGGACCCGATGGTCGACGTGATTAAGGAAACAGTCATTAGGAGTGTGTGACGGACAAGTGGATGGGAGCGAACGGAAACGTTAGCACATTTCGGGGGTGTTTTGGGTAGGCGGATTTGGCGAAGGAACATTTCAGAAGCCGTCAATCTGTGCCTCGGGACGATTTCTCGAGTTACGCGTGTCGGGATAATAAAGCTCATTAAGTGGTTTCCTGCGCCAATGGCGGGACAGTCGGCCCTACGAATTAACGGAACTCCCACGCGAGCTGCAGTGTCTTTCGAGGGACAGGGAGGCACGAGGGGGGAGGGGGAAAAAGGGAGGAGAAAAAGACGAGGAGCGATCGAGGATCCTCCGGTGTAGCTCGGTACGCCTTTTGCCTGCCGATTGCCCGTCGACGGAATATTAATAAAGACTTTGGACGTAACACGTGTGGCGCCAGTCCTGTGGCCGGTCCTTAATGCCAGCAGATCCCCTTCCCTTTAGAAATCATCCTTTCCAAGAGTTATCTAATCACTCGATGTGCCGTGTAACATTTATAAACAGGCATCGGCACAGAAACAGGCCCTAGACCGATGCCAGTATTTATTATCAACTACAAGTTTAGATTTTGAGTATCAGAACGGAATTAGAATACTTATACGCCATATGGCGTGGAATATATAAATACTTTTTAAGTCGTTCGAGAGGCTGAAAAGCGGTGAAAGCAAATCAACTTTAAACGGCGGTAGTTGTAAGATAAAAAAAAAGGAACGAATGCTGCGGGCTTTGATAATGAGGTGAAAGGAAAGAGGAAATAGCGGCGTCGATGCAACGAGATGATTGGCGATAATTGCAGTCTTCTGCGAGGACCCAAAGTCCTGGAGGTTTGCGGGAAAAGCGGAAACGCGTGCTCCGCGATCGCCCGCGGCTACGTCGCGTGATTAATATTCACACGATGATCCCGACGGTGCGGTAATCGTCGGGAAAATGCCATCGGAATTGCTAATACGCTCCGGCATTAAGACGGCAACGTTGCCGTCCGGCAAGATCTTCGGAGTTTTACGAAATCATCAGTCCCGTCTAATCGATAAATTCAATTTACCATTAATCCGACATAATTTGGAGAATTAATCAAATTCATTTGGATAAGAGTCAGGGAGTTGATCGACAAAGATTTCTGTGGGTCAGAGTGGAACATAATTTCCAAGATATGACTTATTAACTGTTGATCCGAGAAGGTTTTTTGAGGAGTTTTCACGCTGGAAATTGTTTTACTTTTTCAGATTGTCGAGAAGGTGGAGACCAGGGGTAAGAGAAGGAGAATGGTGAGGGGAAAGGAGGAGATTCTGCTCGGTGAGGTGACGAATGTCGGGCGGACGACTGGTTTGGCCGCGTGTCGAAAAGACGGGGGGTCAGCCGAGGCTGTAAATCTTTAACCGTGGACCCTCGCTCACGAAAACGTTGCCAGCCATTGTCCCCGCACGATACAATGTGCTTCTCGACTGGCCCGATCAATCCGCCCTGCAGACGTGCCGGTAAATTCATTTCAGAGGACCCACAGCTCCGACTCCCTTTCTTCGCAGAATCAACACTAACATTGGCCCTTAAACTACGACTTTCCCTCCCGGAACAATTTCCGTTCTCTAATACTTAAGTCACACACAGTTTGCAAAAAAGGGACTTCCTCTGTCTATTGCGTTTTGAGACCAAAAAGGGGCTTCGAAGTCGTGTTTATCGTAATAAGATTAGTTAGTCAGGTATCCGTCGGATATATTCTTTCTCAGCGTGAACTACGAGTTACATGACGCCGAGATTTCCGGTCGTCGAACACCAACGTGACTGGCCCTAAGAGTCGCACGGGTGAATAAATTTTTCCGCGCGGATAAACTTTCCCACGAAAAGTCGAGCCACCTGTTGCTCGACGCTGTCTTTTCCGTCGATGCCTTTAATATTCCAGTCAGCATTTTCATTTATCAGAAATCATGTTAAACGTGTCATGGGTATTAGTGAGAAACATTAGGTAGGAATTTTGTAAGTACTCGTGCTTTCGAAAGTCCCAACTCAACAGTGTCTGTTGTACAATCTGTCGTTAATGGAAACGATAAATCATCCCTTTTAGAGTACGTATCGCGGGTAGCTGATAAAATCGACCCAACTCGTCCGTCGACACAATGACAAAGTGTGTTAAACATCGTTGAGCCCGAAAAACTGAGTTACCGGCTACCTGAACTTGTCGTGTTGATCGACGTCTTCACTTGCATAGACGAATTTGTAATTCTATGCATTATGCATAAAGCTGTAAGCCCGGCGAAACGACCCTCAGCACGTTTGCCGTGTCTCGAAAATTTCTCCATAATATTTGCGCAGTCGGGAAATTTTTTGTCTAAACTCTCGTAAACTCAGCAACTGAATTTTCCATGAAATCGATTTCGTACCTTAGTACCTTAGTACCTTAGTTTTTCGATTGTAAAATAGGGGTAGGATCGGTGATTTCCTAATACAGTTGGCGAACGTTAAAATAGAATATAAAACATAATGACTGTGATCATAAGCCACCGAGATGAGCTCCGTCCAGGACGGACGATCATCTCTCGACATAAAGGGTCGTCGACTGAAAGCAGGATAGATAGAAACGAAGACGGAAGACGAAGACGGACCGATAAGACGAGCCACCGACTATACAATTTGCCTTCTACATGACTGTACGTTGCAGTGAATCATTGGAAAAGTACGAAATTACCAGTATGACGAACCGACACGGAGTTCATGAAGCTCTCTAATTCCGTAGAACCAGCACAAAAGAACGAACAACAGCGGAAGGAAATAAACGTTCGTTCGAGCATGAAAAATGTTGAGTGCCAGACAGAGGAGCCTCCTTTTTCCTCTGAGAATGAAAGGATTATCCTGACTTGCGCGGAAAAACTGCCACCCGGGGTGAATGTTGGAAGAATTTCGAAGGACTGTCGAGTGGGTCGCGGGTTTACCGCGGCCGTAGAGTAAACGAGGAAAAAGGCTGTCGGTCGTTGCTGGAAGATCCACGGGATGCTCGTAGAACGTAGAAACGTAGAAGAGTCGTGGTGAATACGCGGCGGGAATGCGGGACGATGGTTGATCGTGTGCCGGCAAAAATGACGGTCCCCAGCGCCGGACAAGACGTCTGTCCCCCCTCAACCCCCTCCCTCACCGTTCCCCTCGTCGTTTTCCTAGGAACGATCTCGCCGTCGGGTTCCTTTTCTTCCTTATATGATCGCGATCGACGAGGATCTACGTCCCCCGTGCTTTTTCCCCGTCCTATCCGATACGGATAGGACTTCCCCTTAGCCCCGGTTCTTCCTCGTCTAGGTGATTATCATTTCGTACGTTCTGTCTTTTATTGTTCCTCATTCGAAACAAGCCAATCCACGCAGTCCCCCGCAATTACCCCGCCCCGTGGATCGCTACGAATTTCTCGTGGAAAAATTGTGCTCGGAATGTGCCGAGTGAATCCTGAAAATCTCCGGAGTCAACCGCAGAATCGATTTGTTCCACTTCGAGAGCGTACGTTCCAACGAACCGCACGATTTGCCCGCGATTTGCCTTTTTTTCCTGGCTCATTGCGCCGCAACGATCTCTCCTTGTAAAACGCTCGGCTTTTTTCCTCGGGCACGAGCTACATTCGTAACCGATGCCATTTTCCACCGTCCCGTGTACCTCTTTTCGCTTTTTCCCGCCATCGGTGCGTCCCTTTATCTCCCGAGAAATGGGGTGAGCAAAGTATCCGACGATAATCGGCACGTAAAATCTCGGGTAAAGATAAACAAGCGATTCTACGTATTGTAATCTGTTGTTACTTCTACGCAGAGAGGTGAAAACACGACGTTCCTAAAAAAAAAGTGGGCAATCAGTGCCCGATAACGCGGGATAAAGTGAAAACTCGGCAACGGGACGATAAGGTATCGGAAAAAAGGTTGCCATTGAATCACCATTTACATTTGTACGAGTCGCACGTGTCGAGCAACGATTCCATCCACATTTTCCAACTTATCCACCTTTCCCAAAATTTCTCCGACCACCCCACAAAATTCGCCGGTTCACAGTTGGTAAACACAATTTTCCATCATTTGTCGAGTCGCAATAACGATTTAAGAAATAACTAACTGTTCACTTGAGTTTACAAACAATGTCTTTGCGTTGTTTTGTCAAGAATGTCGTTGATTTTATTGATCACTGCGAGAAATACACGATCGTTTCGCGGGAAGATGGGATAAAAAATCAATGTTTCACGGTGCGCGGTCGAACGCAAACTGAACAAACTGTTGGTCTATCCGCGCCACGCGACCGTCCCAACAGTTTGGATCAGTCCCGCTCACGAAGCTCATTGGCTGGTGGGGGGGGACGATCTTTGCCGTTGAGCGACGACCAATCTCTTGAACGGATATCCTCTTTACCTTCCGCGGGATATTTTAAAATCCCCGAAAAAGCTTCCTACTCGAAGGAAAACCAAAATTTTCGGCTTCCTTGACGAAAAAGTCTCCCCTACAAGTTTTTCGAAATGAATAATCTCTACGAATAGGTGGTTTATCATTTTTCTAGGTTCTGGAATTTTTTCTTCAATGCGTTACGAAGGAATTGAAAGGGAAAGGTTTTGCATGACACAGATAAATTCAACTGGCACGACTAGCGTGCTCGTGACACATCTAATTGCCGTGTCGTTTGATTAATTATGATTAATCACCCGCGCCAATTGATCGTTCTGTACGAGCGGAGATCGGCACGGTCTTAGATTACTTTCAGAACGGTCAAATCCTTAAATGGCTATTGTCTTTACAATCTGTTAGGTTTTCATTGAAGCCATTTTTATGGGACTTTAGCTTTCAAATTTAGATCAAATCAATGATTAACGGCGGCGAAAGTGCGACTAAAGAAAACGAAGACACAATACTGGTTGATCGATCCACTTTGCTTACTTCTGTCGAGGCAGTGAAAACTTTTTAATTACTCACGTTTGTCGATAGTTGGCTCGTTAGCGAATGAACTTTTTCCTGAGCATCCAGGAGTTCCCTCTTCAGCTTCCGCAATTCGTGAGCTTGTTTCTCCTCAGCGGAACTGTACAAGCTGCTTGCCGTCGAAACCAGAGAAACGGAAGACCCATGAACTGAAACAGCCAATAAACATTTCGTTAAACTTATCTGGAATTGAAAGAGAAAGAAGTACGATGCCAAAATAAAGATTTATTTCTATATTTCCTTGTTTTTATTTGTCCGAAGTCTTGTAGGACGTTTTCAGGGGTAACTTACTTTCATCGTCCTTGTGCACGTGTTGGTAAAGGTTCGGCGGTTGTCGGGCTGTGTGAGTGGGTGTCGGTGAAGTCGGTTGCGACCAGTGTTGGCCGGTACATCCTGCTGAACCGACAGGCACACTGTAATAAGGCTCAACACCGACACCCATGCCGATACCGACGCCGACCTCTTCACCGACAGACGAGGAAGCACCACTTCCCCGCGCCAACATCGACGGGTACATCTTCTCGCTTTTCGTCGACCTGCCGAAACAAAAATTCAACCATCTTAATCGCCAATAGATGTAGCACAGTTCCTACATTTTGATCATTATCGTTCTTTAAAAATCAATTAACAATCAAGAGTTTTCCATGGCCATACGATTTTTGTACCAAGTATTAAACATTTTCTCAAGGTCTTTCGTGATAACACGATATATCAATCATACGTTTATGAATTAATTTAGCTTTGATTGTGAGTTTTCGTAGAACGACAATATATTCCCTTACGAGTTACTTTCGGGTCCTGTATAGATTGGGACTGTTGCCTTACCTGATGGAATTGCTTCTATTCAACCGCGGTGGTGCGGGGGATCCTGTTGAATCTCTTTGATGCATCAACAGACGTGCATGCGTTAGACTCGCCCTGTGAGATCCCAATGATTCAACACTATCGGCTTCGCACAATCCCATACCTGTCAACACAGAGAAAACATACGATTAACGACGATGCTCACGATGATCTTCAAGGTGACATTATTGTACGATCTCAATTCAACATCTGCTTAGTCAGACAACGATCGTCACTTTTGGAACAGGATAACAAAGGTGTTAACGAGTCTTCGTTGAACAAGGATCTGAAGACAGTATTCCAAAGGCTCCAAAAACTCAAAGAATCTCGTGGATCATTTTTTGGGGAAGGAACTCGTTACGAGTAGCGAGAAATTGTTGTACCTTGAGATCGACCACTGGGCGTATAGGTGTTGCTGTGCCTCATCCAGGACGTGGCGTAGGGACTGTTTGGGGCGTAATATCCTTGAAGATCGGGCGCAGCGTAGTTGCTGCACGTGTCGCTGAGACTTCCGTCGGATGGTTTGAGAACCCTCGGGGAGAAAGACGTGCTGCTGGGCCCAGCACCGGCTCCGCGTTCCCGATGATGCGCAGCCGCGAAAAGGGCAGTGAATTCCGGGCTTCCTGGTTTCGGCAGACTCTGTGACCCGAGCATCAGACGGTCCCGCACCGACTGAGAAAGCTGGCTCGCGCTCGGACCAGTCAGACTGTAGCTTTTATAGTGATGACCCTGGTTGGAACTCGAGGAATTCGCCTGTAACTCCGTCGTGCATGTCTGTGTCCCGCCGGACACTTTAACCTGAAACAAATAAGACAATTATCAGACACTTTATGGAACAAAATGTAATGTCAAACAAACATTCTTTGCCAGACTCTCATACAACTTTTCTATTAATTCAACATAAGAATTTAATTTAAACTGGTCCTACTGGTCAGAGTTAGAAGTTTATGGTTTTTTGAGACTTACTTTTGTTCGCGGTACGGCACTAACTTGTGCCGTTCTCGTTGCATCCTTTCCGCCGTTCTGAACTCCGTTGGGACTTGGACTGGTCCCAGCACTGTGTCTTTTCACGTAACCGAAACTCTGGGGCACACCACGAACCTTGCTGCTGCTGCTGCTCGTCGAGGTACCAGATGAGACTTTCTGAGGCTTCTCGCCATTGGCATATTCGGCCATGGTCTGTTTCCGGTGTTTCTCCTACGATCGTCGTGAAACCGTGATCAACAAAGTGGAATGAAAAAAAGGACAATTTTGCTCATAACTATACTTGCTAATGAAGCAATGAGCAGGAGTTGAGCGGATTAACTTTTCTTAGAGTTGACAAGAGAATCATTGGGGAATGTTGATGGTTATTTCGCGTACCTGTGATCGCCTGGAGGGACTAGGACTCGGAGGGGCAGCCTCCTTGTCTCTCTCTCGGTCCCTCGCGGCACCAGCCTCGATGTATTTCTTCCATTGCTGGCTGTTGGAACTGCCGTTCGACGAACCGTTGGAACTTTGCTGTTGCTGTTGCTGATGCTGATGTTTGAACGCCGAGCTGTCCGTCTGCTGGGAGCTGTCCGCTTTCTTCACGTGTGGATGATGGCCCGGATGTCTAGAGCTCACCACCCGGTACACCAGGTTGTTGCCTTGCTGCGCACCTTGGGGGGTGGCCGAACCACCGCCACCCCCCACGATCACGCCCCCTCCTCCCGGCACCCTCTGTTTTCCAACAAAAAATCATCCTGACTCAATGAAACTCAATACACTAAAGATCTCCCACCAACATACTTCGGTCGAAAATTAAAAAATCATTTCCTAAACAGTCTTGTAGAGAATTTTAATTATTCGGGAGTAAGACATAAGTGTACGTTAGGGTTTAACGTTATTGAAGGTGAAAAGGTGATAGCGAAGTTAATGCACTGGCCCGCTAGACGACCTGGGTCAAGGACTTTGCACGGCCGGGCCGATGAGAAACGAGTATCGATTTGACACAGGAGTCAAAGGTCCGCGTATGAGTCAGAGGATGGCTAATCGCAGGGTTGTGGGCGTGCCTTTCATCATTCCCTTTCTCCTTCTCTCTTTGCCGTCGATGTTTCTGCCGAACTTCCTCCACCGACGAGATATAGGATAAACAAACAATTACCACAGTATGCCGAAATTTGGGAATATTTTTCGTTGTATTTCGTTGTATTTCGTTGTATTTCGCACATTGTATTAACGAATCAATAAATCGTAATATAATAAAAAATTTACATACTCTCACGCCGAAAATTGCTAAATGTATTTCAACGAATTCCAACGACATGTTAACGTATTTTCCCACTTTTTATCGTATTTTCGCGCACTGCAAAGCATTCTTAACATACTTTAACATTCGATCTTGGAAACATTTGTTCAGTATAGAATTATTAAATATTTGATACAACATGGCAGAAAATCAATCACTTAATCGTACACGATTTTCTGAAATACGAAGCCATTTTCTGAAAAAGCCTGTACTCAATTGTTAGATTTCTGAAAATTCTCTGAAAAATGTCTGACTACATACCGACTCATATTACTAAGAACTCTCCAACCACACACTAATCTGCACATTACTGCCGAGTGCCTGACTGCACGTTGACCCACACTACTGCCGAGTGTCTGACCGCATGTTGACCTGCAATACTGAGGAGTTTCTGACAGAAACTAGGATGCCATAAAATACATTAAAACATTTTAAAATCCCATTGGAATTCATTAAAATACACTTAGCAATTCTTAGCGGTAAATTACGCAGCTTTCAGGTAATTTGATGGTTTTCGACGTGAGAATAATAGAATATGTAAATTGTTTATCATGTTGCGATTTATTAATTCTTGAATATAATGTACGAAAAATATTCTCAAATTTCGGGATACTGCGGTAATTGTGAAAAATCAATTTTGACTGCATCGATAATTCAATTTTTTGGCCACGAACTCCGTAATATGTTAGATCTGTGTTCTAACTCATTCCATAATTCGTAATTTTTATTCCCACCAGCAATAGCGCTGCTATACATTTTCAAGCTGTGTTGGTAACATAGAGCATGACACTAAAATGGCAAGGAGGCCACATGGCCCTCAAGAATGTATCCGAAAAATTACATTGGATGTTACGTCTACTTTATATCGTCTGTACGAAAAATTTGTCGAGTGTTCTAAGGGATAATTTTTCTACGTCTGCATCTCTTGGCCTTCTTCCATTTCGTACGGCCACCGTTGAAGAATGCCCGCAAAAACTGCTGCCCAGGAACAATAAACATTCGGCAACATCGGGAAAAGAGGGTCTTTGAGTCGGCTCAACCCTGCCACGAAAGCGCAAATAAACGACCGCGGGTCTTCCGAGTACGTGAAAGCCCGAGAGCTTGATTATCCTTACACGTGCTTTTTCTACAACCGTCCTACGGCAGCTCATTTATTTTTCAAACACAAGAACGGTTTTCTCCCTACAGATAAGAAAGCCCCATAGGACTTTACGGCATTTCATTAAAATTAGAACTTTTTAGGAATAAGGAACATTCTTTGTGAGAATGGAAGTAGTTGTTTGTTGCATGGAAATACGAGTTGATTGAGCAAAATCTCAGAACCCCACTTACCATCGATTACTCCGAGCGAGTAATACCGCGAGAGCCCTTTCACACAAACATAGTTCTGGCCCTTTATTTCTGAGGCACATCCGTTACGGATATCGATCCCACGAGTCCAAGTAACTATATGCGTGGACGAGGACTGAGGGTAAAACGTAGGCGTAGGCGATAGGATTGGATCCCTCACGATCCCGTAAGATGAATGGAAAGTAAAGGATTCTTCTGTTTGAGTTTCGAATACTGAAAGGCCTCGATTTACATCGACCAAAGTGACGATAGATTCTAGTACGTATTGGATGAAATGTTCAGTACAAAATTGAAGGAGTATGAAACGTAGTAAGAAAGAAGAAAGGCGACTACAATTTTCTATTAAATTTCTGACTCGGTTGCACGAAAAACAGGTTAATGTATTAATAAATGCCCATTAGAAAGTGGTCCATCTAACTCATTAGAGCGCGTACATTAGGGCGGGAGGTTCTTGGCAATAATGTAATTTCCATCAGCGACAAAGTCTGGGTGCGTTAACATGAACTGTCATCCGCGATTTTAGCAATTTCCTGCCGGCACGTCGTTGGCCCTGCGTGTAACGCTAGTAATTATGGAACCCAATTACCGGACGCTCGGATAATGAGAGAGGAATGAGTTTAGGCCGTGGGCATTAGCGTTACTTTCTGCTTTTCGCGGACCATCAGGACTTAATGAACGTCGGTGAAGATTAATTGAAATCATGGCCAGCAGTTGGCTGACTCAAAGATGTCACTGACTCTACACTTTTGCATGGAGTATCGCATGAATGGAAGCCACACGTCACCCCCTATTCCTGCGTCCGGGAAAGCAAAAGGGAGTCATGCGTCGAGGCATAATACCACTGAGGCTGGGATTCGGCGTGAAAGTGCGATTTTTGCCCTAGAGATATCGGACACTGAGCTATCGGCGCCATTCTATCGCCACCCTCGAATTCCTCATCGTCGGCACTTTTATCCTCGATCGTTGGATCGTTCTCGCACGATTGCCGGAACACTTAGGGCTGGATCGACTGGCTCGCGGACAAGCCGACAACGTACGGGCAAAATCACCGGTTAGAGTGGCTATCGAGGTGGATGGTTTCAACGTTTTACGAGGCTTGCACGCGCGAACCCGCCACCCGAACGTTAACTGTTGGCTACGAGGGTCGTCGATCCATTGCTCACCGGGCCTAGCACCCCCACCTCGTTACGCCTGCACGATATCCACGACCAACCATGGCCTTCCTCTGCCCACCGAATACTACACGCCTATGAAAAAAAGTATAACGGGGAAAACCGTTCGTCCGACCCCTGTTACACGCACGAAATAATACTTCGACGTTCAGAACATTCAAAATTCAATCTAATTACACTCAGATCTTATCGAAATGCAATTACATTTAGACAGATTTATAGAATACCGCTGTCGCTTCCCATGGCATTTTAAGATTTACTAAATCTATAACTACGATTCTCCTGAGTTTTTAACAGATTGACTTTTAGGTAAATTCTATTACATTGGTTATTTGCTTTCTCTATCTCTTTTCGCGTAATTGAAATATAAGAGAATCGTCTTAAGTTCTTGTTTCTTTCCTTAGTGCCGACGTGCGTCGATTCTAAAGAGGGAAAGATCGATCTCCACACGGCTGGAACTCGCGGATTATTTCGCAGGAGTTGCTTTTAAGTCTTTAATAGGCCGTCTTATCTGGCAAGGGGGTTCGTCGATCCGTACGGTCGAAAGGGGTTGTTGCGAGTGAAACGATTACCTCGCGGAAGGGAAGTTCTCCGGGATTTTCCGAATATGCTGGCAGGATCGCGAGAAGCGGATTATCAGCGGCAAGGGTAATGCCAAAAGGGTGGCGGAGAGTTAAAAGGTAAACCCATGGATCCTACGTTCCATCCGGTTCCCCGTAATCCTCCATTCAAACGGGTCAAGGGAAACGAGGAAGAAACACTAGGAAAAAATGCTACCATTGTCGAGTTAAACCTTAGACAAGATAGAAATGTGAGATATCATAAAAAGGAAACGAGCGAGAAATGGCCGGAAGTTATGGGTTGGGCCAATGGGTGGGAATTTACGCTGCATCATCGTCTTAATTAATCGCCGTGTAATGCGATTACCTTTAAATGAAGGGAGAAAGCATTACGGCCGCTACTGAGAGATTTTCAGGGAAGGCAGAAATACGGGGGAGGGGAGGATAGGGAATGGGGGGCAGGGGTATAGGAATTACTGATTATTTCATTGGAGCAGATCGATGTCCGGCGACCTGTCGTGACCCGGCTTCATAACTCGTTCACCATTCCTCGACTTCCATGTTCGCGCGAAAGGAACGAACGTCAACTTTCATCGTATTTCACCTACCCCCCAGCCTGCTCGACGGGGCGGACACTTCCGGCAGATCCTTCGGGAGAAATCTGGCGCCAGATATTCATTTCTACCCAGTCGGCGGTTCCTTCGGTTCGCCCGCCAAAAAGGAGAAAAACAGAACGGCGGAATATCGATGGAGAGCACAAAACCCGCTCCGGACAGGAATGAATACGTGGGTAGAGGAGGGGGGAAGGGAAGGGAGTGGGTCGCAAGACGACCCTCGAGTGGCGAGAGTCGGGTCGACAATACCGGCCAAATCCATCGAACCTCGAGAGATGCTTTTTCTTCCCTTGACTGGATAATAACGCCTCGAGAGATTCTACGGGTTTCCGAGATTCAAGAGACAGGGGGTGGGGACGGTTGAGTCGTAGGATGTTATCATTCATGTCGTTGTTAGCACGATTTTCAGCTCCAATCATTCGTCATCGCTGTCGTAAATCGTTTCCCAATGGAAATCCATTCCCCAGGTGGATCGTTTCCTTTCATCCAAAAATTCAACTTTGTACGAACGAAAATTAGTTGTGCACAGAGGACGAATGCTGCTCTGGGAATATGATTTTCCTGTGTAATGAGCTTCCCGTGGGCAAGAGGAACCGCAGAAATTGTATCGCAAACAGTGGCGGTGCGACTGCACGTTGAAAAAGACGTACGCGAGGGGGAGGAAGCAAACGAAAGGGTCAAAGGCGTACTTTGCACGGTTGCATCGATGCGGGACCAAAGAAGAAGGCAAACAGAAAGAAAACTGGTACAGAAGACGAACGTTGAGTATGAAATATGAAAACGGGGAAAGGGGAGGAATGGGAAAAAATGGAAGAATGGAGATCCGACGAGTCCCTGGAGGAGCGAGATAACGAATCAGGCCGAAGGGTCGCGAGGATTCTCGATTTCAAAGAGCCGGAAATTAGCAAACCGATCGTCGGCTTGATGAGAAACTCCCGTTCTAGCCGCGGGTGGAACCTTCTACCGTTATATACGGCCCTGCTGGACGTTCGTTGTGTGTGTATTCGGAGCAGATGCACGGCCATGCAACAGCTGACACACGTCCCGTTCCTTTCATTGTTTGTTTCCTTTCGTTCTATACATTAAAGGCAAAGCCAGGCCCCTCGACACATTAATTATTCCACATCGACCTCCGACCATGTGTAATATTTGCCTACGATGTTACCAGAAACCCGAGGGCCTGATAAGGTCAGTATCTGACCGTGGCAATAAATGAAGCCACTCGAAAAGGAAATTCAAACCATCCAGGGGAAAAATTCTATAAATCTGAAGGAACAACGTTGAATAATGATCGTTTGTTCCCTGTTAAATACAGGAACGTTATGCCAGTTGTCAATGAATTCATTTAAGAATGAAACCAGGGAAAGCCTTGAAGGATTTTTAGTTAACTGACCTTGTGATGAGAAGGATGACCCGTGTGATTGGCTGCGCTGTGACTTCCGGCGGGTAAGGATGCCAGGTCCTCGATGGTGAGCTCCGCCAAGGCGTCGTTTCCTCCGCTGCAACCGCCTAGAAGACCTCCTGCACCACTGCCGATGCAACCGCCGCCGCCATCCGACCTTACCGCGTTCGCCGTTGGCCTTTTCTGCACCCTTCTCGAGGTCACCAGTTCCTTCACCCCCGACAACTCGCGCCTCGACCCTCCGACGTACCTGCACAGCAAAACGCACGCGCCGTTAGCTCGCTAACCGAAATTCAATCCCTTCGCAGAAGGGTGTATTCGTATAGACTTACTTATCCTGACCAACGAAAGAAAACTGTTCGCGCCGACCTCTAATTGAGTTAACTAAGAAATCCGTGCATCGATTTAAGATGGTAGACTTTGAAAATAATCCGTGCACCTAGTGTTTACAGAGATTTCTTTGGGAAGTACCCAGGGTAAGTGAACGTATCGCTCATGAGATCCCGGGGTAAAATGTGACCTGTGAAATTGAGAAAGTAATAGCCATGGCGAATGGTGGCACCGCGGTTGCCGTCTTTTGTGAGGAAACCCCGACAGTGCTACAGGCCTTTCAAAAGCCATTGAACCTCCACGGGAAAGCCTATCGGCAAGCCAGAAAGGGACCAGTCCGAAACGTATAGAAATTGCTCTATTAGCTAGATTAAATTCGTCGATTCAATCCACTGTACGTGGCAGTTTTTCATAGGATCAACGGATTCGCCGATAATTCAATTTGTCTTATTACTCAATAGTCCTGATTCGACGACATAGCTGACAATGCAAGAAATGTACCTTACTTCTTCTTTGTTAATTTCGTTCCAATGAATTACGCCAAAGTATTGAATTGCTGTAACGACCGTAGACAGTCGTTACGAATTAAATTATCAAGTTGACTAGAATTCAGGGAAAACATTGAATATGCAGATTGGTTCGTTGAACTTAAGAATCCATAAATAATGACGTCTCCTCTTGGAGTTTCTTGTAGGTGGTGGGTCGTAGCTATTCTCGCCCTGAAGATCCTAACGAATTCATGGTCGTGAAGCCTAGTGGACGAGCGAGGATTGGCGCGATAAATGATTCACCAAACACGTGCTACGGATTAGCATTATTGCCTGTACGTGATCACGTACCGACGTTGCAACCGATAAACACGTAATTTCCAACATCTGTGCTCGAAATTGTCCTTATCTTATCATGAAACATCGACAAGGGAAAAATACGCAAAAAGTGACATTAAATTGTTGACGACTTTGTTTGTATTTGCAACGATGTCGGTTATTTGGATCTACCGAAGTCAGTATTCAAATTGTAGGATTAAGAATTATGAGATTCGATTGTATCGCCAGGGAGAAAGAAAATACTGCGTACAATGGCGAAGAAGAGGATGAATCTAAGATATCAGTTCTCGGTACCGGCCTGCGCACAGGACTCTAATGAAATTTTGCTGGACGTAAGTTCAAATGGAAGGCACGTAGGAGAGAGAGAAGTGATCGACACAAATGAAATCACTGAGTAATAAAATCAAGATAAAACGTTATGCCCTTGACGAGAAATTTCGGCAGCGCAGTTTATCGGCGAAATCACGAATGACTGTGGGTACTTGAGACGAGCGATAACCTTGAATTAGTTTCACGCTGTATATTCCGCGAGGTACTAGAGAGTCGATACCTGGTGGGTAGTTAAGGAACTCGTTAGAAGGACAATACTCCGGGGTATAGTCCTTGGTGGTTGAGTGGAAACACTGACAGCAATGCTCCCCTACGACGAGGTTCCCGAGGTTCTCGAAAACAATGAGAATTACCACTAGGAATCATGCACTGGCCGTTAAGTCCGGTGGGTAGTGCGGTTGTCGAGGAACACCGTTCACCAAGTTTCACCGTGGTTGATCGCGCTGAGTTGTGGCCTGTGGGCCTGGCAGACGGGGCCGCATCGCGGCTTGCTTTCCTCGCGGGGAAAATATCGGACGGAAGGTCAATACGGAGGGACGAGGAGAAGAAACCGGGTGGCCGGGTCTTCCATTCCCGGCGAACTATCGTGCAACCTCGACTTCCCGTCCTTCGGGCCGAAGGCAGACACACAGAGTCCGATTCTCGTCGTTCCACGATGTTTCCCCACCCTGTCCGACTGCCCCCCTCTCTCGCTCTCTCTCTCTCTTTCTTTCTCTGGGTTACCCCGTCGGCCCGCACGAAACGACCCCCTCGACGGAAACCACCCCCGTCGTCGCCGGCGTGCGCGACTTAAGCCGCCCTTCGAGCTTGCGCCGCACCCCCGGCAGATCGCAGCACCGGAAGTCCCCGCGACCGATCGATCGCGACACGCATCTTCTACGCAAGCGTCGCGACGCCGGCAAGAACCGCCGATCCGCCTCTCGCTCACTCCCAAGCGGGACCCGATAACCATCGGGATACGTCGATGATGGATTTTTCTTACACCGACTGCCTCTTCGCCTCTCTACACATTCTTCTTCCCCTCCTTCCACCAACGATTTTCCCCAAGAAACACGATGAACCAATTGAACCTCAAACTGGTCTAAACTAATCAGACTTATGTGCAATGATTCACAAAGAATTTTCCACCAAAGAACATCGTTTCTGGACTGCGGATCTTTTTCTTCGTATTTTTAAGCCGTACATAATTTACGTGTGAATTGTAAAAGGACTGCGAGTGGCGGATTAACACCTCGAGTCTTTTAAGACTCGTAAGTTAGCGTGAGAGCGCGGAATCTACTTTTCAATGTAGATACGTGAGCGAACGTTCGTAGGTTGACTCGCGCGCGGTATTCGCGGGGTTGAGACGGGGATGGCCAGGCATTCGCGTCAGATTCGAAAGGCAGGAAGACTCGATAACGGCATTCTCGGCATTGCCGGAGGGTTTTAGACGGACAAACGATCGTGAGGGAGGAAGGGGTGGGTGTTTCATGGAGTATCCCCGACAACAACGGCCCAGTCTCTTCCACGGGACAATGCCAGATACGTCGACAACGATGAACAAAGGCTCTCTTGTCTTCCACTATTCGCCATATCTAATTCACCGCGTTCTACCGATCAATTGACTTTTCTTCCAATGTTACGCACGTGCCACTTTCCAAACAGAGCATTAGACGTCCAGTATAAGGAGAATTCCGTAAGAAAACATTGAGGAGTATTGGTTTTCGTTCGTGCGTATATGGAGTTCAAATTCAATATGGCGGACTGAACCCTTTGTACCGAAATGACGAGTATAACTCGTGAGAAACTTTAGAATATTATTTTAGAATGAATCGCAAATAGACCGCAGTGTAAGTAGCTAATTGCGTTAACTAAGGAATGAAATTTCTATTATTGTGGGGGAAGATCGAGAAGAGACGAACGTTGAAGTGGGTCGCGAGGTTCTTAGTCGCTGGCAGCTTGGTAATCGGCGAAATATGCCCGGGGCCGTGTCGGTCTTTGTGGTGTCCCCGTTTTATGGGGACCGCGATGACGATACTAGGAGGGTCGGCCGAGCGCCGGGGGAAGACGAGAACGGTGCCGGGGTATATTGAATTTCCGAAAAGCGCGTCGGGTTTCAAGCGGATGATACGCGCCTTGCTTACGGCAAACGAGTTAGCCGGGCTGGAGTAGGGCCAAGCTTTGCCCCACGGCGCTTTCGAGCATCGGGAAAACAATGCCGCCTACCTCACGGGGATCATATTCATGACTTGAGAAAAGATCGGCCTTGAAGAGCCTTTCATTTGGCACTCCTACGAAAACCGATTCGAGGAGTTAATTTGGAACATCAACAACTAACTATGCTATAAACAATAACCTCTAATCGAGACAACAAACATGGCTAATCATTTCATGGACAGTTTTTTGATAATTCTTGGGTTTCCTGAATTCATAGTCAGGCTTGCACCGGGATGTAATTTCGGCCGGCTGTGTTTTCCTGTTCGGAGGTGAAATGGGATTGTGTCGTTGCACGTAGTGGCCGGACGATGGTATTCAGGAAACGTCCAATGTATTCCGTAGGAGCGAGGCGCTCGAAGGAAATCAAATGAGATTGAGTGGCGAAACGAGGGAAATGGCGGGACGGGACGCGCTTGTGGGACAAGCTTCCACTGGAGCGTGATGAGTCCAAATTCAATACGGCGGATCTAATCGAGATGATCGTCTCTGACCCACTTCCGCGCCAGTCCTACTTCGTCGCGGAGTCTTTTACTTTTATCGCCCGGCTCCCTCTAATCCTGCCGGCGATGGCTTTGCCGAGCCGAACTCATCCCTATCGGTTTTATATCCTTTTCCCCTTTCTCTTATTTCCGTCACGAGTGGAAACCTACGACACAAACGTGAGAATCAACCCTACCCCACTGCTCGCGGTTAAATAAACTGATCCCTCCAACTAATTGAACATTGACACAATTTTTATCTACTCTCAATCTTTCTTAATGAAATACTTGTCTCCGTAAATTAATGTGATTTCCTCGGTTCGTTAAAGGTCCATGACTGGTTGACGGGAAGCAAATCAGCAAATATCACTCCTGGCGGGTGTTCCGGGGGAAACTGCTTTGAAAGTTTGTAGAAATAACGTCTTGGTGATGTCCCCGAGAATCGTGAGGAAGACGCCTGCACGCGGATTAGTCGACGCCTAGGAAGGGTTTACTTAATTCGCTCGGATTAATCCGGAGCGTGCGAGCTCCTGTTGAGTGCCAGGTCGACGGACTTGAGTAATTGGACGCGCGTACAAAATTAGCCTCGCAAATTTCGTCTAATTAAAGGCCGTTAGTACGTCGGGACGTGTGCGACTCACTTGCGGGGGAATCCTCTGTCTCTTTCGTAGGTATAACTCAAAACCGGCAGTCCTTTCCCCACATTTCTCATGCAAATTCTACACGGAAAATTTCTATCCACTCGGAAAATACCTGAAAACTTTTGTTCGATAAATCTAGGGCAGTTTACAAAATGCTGTCACTGTATTAGGATGTTTTGGTTTCTATCTTGTGCACTGATTTGTCCTTTTTCTGGACCTGAACTATTTCAAACGAATAATCATGGCCGAGTAGACCCACTGACTTCATCCTCCAAGCACGTGAGTCATACAGAGCGCACGTGTGCCAAGAAGTAACGAGGCACAGCGTGGAAACGGACCGTGGAAACTGAATATCAAGTAGATCCTTGTATATTATGTAATGCATTTCAATCACTCTTGGGAAGCAGGTGAATGCCACTGAGAAATTTGAAGACAGTGGATCGTGAACAACAGCAGTTCTGTTCCTAAACAAAGGCCTTCACTCAATCATAATTAACAATTACGTCCTCGTCGGAGGGTTTGTCTTCTACTTGTGTCAAACAATGTGTAACGAAGTTTGAAAGGGATTTATTGGACCTTGAGTCAAGAAGACTCAGGTAAGCCATTCAACTAAGACTCTGTGACAGGTATCGATCAAAGACGTTCATAGTTATAAATGCGATAAGCTTCTACGTCAATGGAGATTCGCGAATGCCAGCCATTTCACAGTCCATCGTGTCACCTTGCATGCGGGTCAAACGTGCGCGTCTTAATCGAATTACCCCTTCGTCTTGGAGGTGTTCGTAACTCGATTGCGGACGATCTACGCAGTGGCTGTCAAATTTCAATGACATCAATTAACCGACCATTTAGGTCAACGGTTTAAACTGATTTGTGGTTTGAGTCTTATGAGATTTAGAGGCTATCGATCTCTGCAATAATAGGTATATCATCCTGTCGCGGGTAAATTGCAAATACCTGGAAACTAGCGGCGAATTTGAATGTCAAAGTGTACATCAATGTCTGTTGATAAATGGGTTGGTTCGTTGGTGTATTATTATTATCTCACCTGTCGTGCTCGTGATTGTAGGATGGATTGATCCTCCGCGTGTACAAGGAAGCACCGCCTTCAGACATGTAACCGTCGCAAAGGTCGGACAATGTCCTGCTACCGACGCTCATTCCTCCGCGAAGGATTTCACCGTCGCTGAGGTACCCAGAGGCAATGTCGATGTCCGCGTAATCGTGGCCAACGTGGTGATGCGAGGAGGAATGAAGAATCGTGTACTGTCGGGCTGTCGTTCGACTGGGCAGAGTTTGCAGCGCCCTGGCGCCCGGGGTGTAACCCCGAAGCAATGGTTGCATCGGTTTCACATTCATTTCCGCCTCGTCGTCCGCCAAAGAACCCCCGCAGGTCGAACCCTCCGACAGAACCTGCGTCATCAAATAAAGACATTACAGTGAGTGAAATGAATCTCATTCGTTACCTAGGTTGGTTAAATTAGATCTTAATAGGCTAATTGTCGACTTTTTCGGAATGATATTTAGATTCTGTCGTGTGAACAGACCTTCTCCATTTGGTCAAAGGCAGTTTCGATCTTCCTGTTCGGTATGGTCTTGATCTCGCTGCCGCTCTCGCTGCTGGGTCGGTAAATGACGCTACTGTCGCTGGAATTGCTTTGACCGGTGCTGTTGGAATTGCTGTGCGAGCTTTCCGACATGAGGTCAGAGATACTTGGCATCGGTGAGACCATGGCGACGGTATTCGGGTCGAGTTTGCGGTGCAAGGAATCGCCCTTTGGTTTCGTCGGCGTCGAAATACCTTGGGACGGTGGTTCCTTCGGTGGTTTCGAAGTTCCTTTCACCAGGGCCGTTGGTTTTGGAATGCTGGAACCCAAACCACCGCAGGGAATTGTGGAATTCGCCGGTTGCAACGGACTGTTAGCCGAGGTGCCGGATTTGCTCTGCGAAAAGCTCAGTCCCGGCGTAGTTTGACTTGGACTGCACGAGGAATTCGTCTGATTACCGGCAGGACTTTGCGAATCTTCCTCGACGCCCGACAACTTCGTCTCTTGCGAATCTTTAACCCCCTTCGCCTGAGATTCCTCATCCGGCGGAAGTGGAAGTGGTCGCTTCGGACTCGACTCGTAAAGATTCTTTTCCAGATCGTTTCTCGATTTAGACGGAGAACCAAAACCCTCTGAACCATGATTTTCATTCTTATCGTCATGAAAATCATCCTGGTCCTTAAATTTCCTCATAGACCCCTTGTCCTCCGACAAGTTGGCTTGGTTCATGCTGAAAGTGCGATCCATAGTCGGCCCATTCTCCTGATTGGCCGTGATGGAACCAGTCTCGTGGTCCATTTGTCTGATCACCCCATTCATGTTGGACAACAATCCCTTCTGAGCGATGAATTCCTTGTTGAGCCCGTTCGGTGCTTTAGGTCCTTGAAGATGGATCTTAGGATCAGCAATTTTTCCGGGCAGTTCCATCTTCGGCCTGGGTGACAGTTTCGCGGACTCGTTCTTCAGTCCTCCGGCATTTTTATTCTCCAGCGCAGAAATCTGCTTAGGCGGAGTCAGAGAGCTGTTACTTTTCGGAGACTGGCCAATCGGTTGTTGTTGCTGTTGTTGTTTCAACAGATCCTGCAGGTTAGACGACTTCTTCTCTGTTGGCAGCTTCGATCCGATGTTTCCGATCTTGCTGTTGACCTTGACATCTTCCACGGCGGGACTATAGCTCGGTTTCTCAGCCGCTGAGGTTTTCGTTCGAGCAATTTTACTCTGAGCTTTGCTCTGCTCTTTCCTCGCGGTTTTCGGACTAACCTGCTTCGCTGGCTTGGCAGATTGAAGCTTCGACTTCAGGGCTCGACTCTTGGGGGATTCCACTTGAACCTTGCTCTGGTCGCACAGTGACGTCGAGCTGTCCGAATGTTCCGATCGCGCTGACGAGAAACCCGAGGAACTGGAAGTCCGCTTCGAAACTCCCGAAGAGGCCTTCACCCGGTCCTGATTTTTCTCCTTGTTGTTGAAGAGCTTAAATTTGTCCAGCACAGAGTTCTTGTTCTGTTGGGTCGTCTGTCCGGTTCCACCGTAAGGCGATGGCTGAGCTGCCCTTGGACCGTTAGGTCTGCCAACAGTCGACGCTCTGGGACTGAAATAAAATTACAATAAATAAATATGCACAACATTGAATCAGTACCTAACTGATAAGCTCATGTGAAATTGTATTAATCAATAAATCCATGCCTATATTATGAGAATATTTCTTAGATTTATTTTACCTTGGAGTAGTGGCTGTTGGTTGACGGTTTGCTGAATTCTGTGTCCTTGGCTGTGGTATAAAAGACAAACTACCCTGTGAGGCTTGTTGCTGACTTGGACTCGTACTTCTCGAGCTACTTGCACTCCCGACACCACCGTTCCCGTGTTTCAGTCCTGTTCAAACAGAATAATCAACTCTTAATCATCTCCAGCAATCACCCATAAGTTCTTGAAAAGATAATTGGTCAAAGCGTCAAAGTACGTCCTCAATTACATTCTCATAAAAGTTCAATAAAGCCAACCGCCATAGGAATACCTTAATTGCCCTGCATAATTATTCCAACACTTGAATCCCTGATTGCTCCAGTAACACTTGACACAGTTAACAGTCTATTTACCATGATTCGATAATATCTTTCCAGTGTCCTAGTTTTACGATCGCGTACGTAAGTGTCTATGCATTTTAATTTATTTTAATAAAGTCTATGATATAGAATGATTGCTCGAAAGTAGGTCACATGGGACTTTTGTAAAATTAACTAAAATCGTTGTTTCGACAGTTTGTGTAAAAAAGTATTCTCTGCAAGATAAATCCGTGTTCCGTGGGCGTTGACTGATTTTTCCGCTGTTGGTTCGCGCTGTCATCGGCCACGCACGACCCGATAAACCGGCGATTGGCCGGCTCATTAAGCGGACTGCAGTTGCAGCATGCAAGCTGCGGCTCGTCGGGTCACGATGCACGCGGCACACAAAGCCACACGGCCGTAGACAAAATAAAGCCGGCCTAATGTAGGAGAGAAAATCCCTGGTATTTTACAATCGCTCGACGGATTATTCTATATCTGTCAGACGATACGGACCCTATCGGGAGATAATATTATTCTCTCTGCCCCGTAATACGAACCCCCTTTGTGCTCTGCCGAGGCGAAAAAAGTCGTTAAGAAAAACGACCTACAGAGAAGGCAAGCAAAAATTGAATATCCTGTTGGAGTAAATAGGAAATTTAATAGGTTCAGATCGTTTGATAAAGCCTCATTAGCGTCTTGTTCAATATCTGTTGGTCGTTTTAACAGTTTTTAATGAGCCAATTGCCGGGGCATAAGAGGATCGAGTACACGTGGAAACGGCGCTTGCGAAAGAACCGAGAGGAGAACGTAATTCCGTTGCTTGGTGATCTCTCCGCCCGTTGTAATAATAAGAGGGTCTATTGTCGTCGTCCGGCTCAATTGTCCCGCTGCATGACGCAAATGAAGCAGATAAATGAAGAGAAGCCATCGGGCCAGCTCCAAACGCTAATCTCGCCAGACTGCCAGTCTTCGTTTCTCCGAGATCAACGCTATTACTGCTTCAACGTTTTATCGATTCCCAGAGACGACGTCTATTCATACTTCCATGATCCAATACCCCATCTATACAAGATGCTCATATCAGCCAGTGTAAACAAGATTTTCCACCCCTCAGACACGTATCGCGCTACCCTTAATCCACATGAATTTTCATATGAATTCCCCATAGGGTTAAATCGTCCTTTCCGGAAACTTCGCGTTGACGAAGACAAGAGGGTCGTGAAAGTGTGCAAATGCAAATACTACAGCGAGTTCGGAGCTGAAGTTGTTAATGGACAGAAACCTGTGTCCAGGAGGATCGGAAAGTAGGTTTAATAGTCGCTTCGTAGCCGGACGGGCCAGTGGGCCGCGGTAGGAGGGAGGGGAGGGGGGGGATAGAGCGGTGTGTGCGAGATTCGCTACGTAGGCGGAAGTTCCGCGAGGAGTTCGTGGCGTCCCATAGAGGCGGCCAGCCACGACGTGTCGTAATAAATTCGATTCTCCTTCCTCGGCCGTGGGCGCCCGCGGTGCCGTCGACGAGAGCAGGATTCGCCCGAGGACGAGGAAGAGAGGGGAGGGGGGGGGGGGGTGCGGAGAGATGAGGACCTTAAAACGTGACCGAGCATCGCGGGTTCCCCTGACGCGGGGATGATTCATCGCGAGTCCCGGCACGAGCGATCGATCTCCCGCGATATTAACGACAACGGCGCGCTACGAATTCTCGATTGTCCGTTCCTCGCGGGAACCACCTGCGGCGAGCGCGGTTCCCAGGATTCTCGGCCATTCTTCTTGCTCCGCTTCGGTAGGAGTCGCAGCGATATCCCACTGACGGCCGATCGCCGAGATCAATCTTAACGGTCCCGATGATCTTATGGTTTCTAAGAAACCACCTGCAACGACCGTCACTCCTCGCCTTCGAATGCCTTTTGCACCGAAAGCCTGAGTAAATACGAGTGAGGCAGGAGTCAATTTTTTTGTTCGTTCAATTTTAACTGAGAAACGGATCAGGTAATATCTGATAGATACTTCAGTGAAATTGTCTTGTGTTACACTGACTCAATTCTCTTGGCTCTTGCAAATCGTCCGGGTACGAGGCCGTAATCTTCGCGAAATTATCACACAGCCCTCCCACAGGCAAGTATTCGCCGAGCGTTTGATAATTCGAACGCCAGTAACGAGCCTACAATCGCAACAGGAAGTGACTAATGCAACCTTAGACTCTACAACACCGCTTTGGCCTATATTTCGAAACAAAAACTCGTCTGTCTATATTCCATCGGCAATATCCATTTCTACGAAATTATAAAAACGTGAAGAAAGGTTTTCGTGGAAAGGCATGTGTAGCTAAAAATTTCAAACTTGACGTTGACTCGAGAAACACAGTCTTCTTTTAGAGCAATTTTTTCTCACGTTTATCGTTTCCGCAGGATTCTCATTGACTTTTGGCTGAGTCGTGAACCTCTGAAATCCTGGCCGACCTGACACTGAGTGGCCGAGGATCGATCTCGGCCGTATCTTTCGCGGCACTTTATTTCACTGCGTTTCCCCGGGTGAGAAATCGCGTAGGAAAAATCGGCGGGAACCGAGCGCAAAGCTCGCGTAGTCCCGGTCATTCGTAAAGTCGTACTAACACTTTAGAGGGAACACAGAGAGCTATGCTCCTCAGTCGCACGTTTTTCCATCTCCTTTTCTCCCTCGTTCTTTCTCCTTCTCCCGGTCCTCCGTCTCTCTCGGGCTCTTTCACCCTTCCCCGTCGATTCTCCTTCTTCCATTCTGTCGGTTGCACCTCTCCGTCTATTTCCCGGTGTTCCTCGTCGCTCTACCGTCAACTCGAGTGCATCGATGCACGAGGGAGCGAGCGGCTGCATTAGTCCGTCTTTAACGGTGCACCAACGCATAAGGGCATTGCATCGCGTGGCTCGGCTATTCGTGTGAGTTGTGCCGTACGCGAGGGAAGGCACGCGTGCACGGTGCATTGGTGTGCGAATCGCGATTGACGGGCCAAGGCGATTAACTTCAGCGGTAGTTCGCCAATACTCCAGCCTCGCGACCACTTAAAGACCGTCTTTTACACAAAGACTTCTTCTCCCATGAAATGCAGTGTCAACTACACCGGCTCGTTGCGGGGAATACAAAGAAGATTTCAAAGAGTCCGATGCATCGAGAAAAATGTACAAAATACACAGCTCGGCGACACAATCGAAGAAGACTGCGTTTTGTGGTCTTTTTCGAATACGTTGAGACGTGAATTTGCCTTGAGAAATTGTCCAAGGCGCTCGGCATCGTCGTAGATGGATTTCGGAGCGTAGGAATTCGAATGGCTTCGTCGAATCGACAAGTAGGACAGCGGGTTGAGAACTACTGATTAAAGCTGTGCAAGGCGGCCAGGACGTGGATTTGTATGCGCGTAACTTTACGGTACCGTACGAGGATCATAAGGTTTTTATGGATGGAGAAATCGTAAAGTTCCGAAGGGACATTTACGTGCTCGCCCAACTGCTGACTGCTCGGCGCGTCTAAGGGCGCCGTTTTACGACTGAATAGAATACAGAATTAAGACGAATACGCAAATAAACGTCCTTAATAATCGCATCCGGTCGCGTCGCTCATTTGCCGCGACGAACAAGATTCATTGAAACGTGTTTCGCGTATTAAATTAAAGCTCGACGTTTGGCTTTCCGTGTTTACGAGACGGAATTGATTCGGGCTAAAAAGCCCTTTGGCCGTGCTTTTAAATAGATCTTCTGAGAGAAAGTTCTCTTTGCGTAGCTTTTGCCCGTCGATAAAGTTCAGCGCTACGATACGGGCAAACGGAACGTTCCTTTTGATGTCTCGAACGTAAACGAATGGAGAAGGGCGAGGTCGATCGCGGGAGTCGAGTTACGAGCACCCCGCGAGCTTCGTCCGAGGATTAGGAGAGTCCTTAGAATGTAGCGCGTAAGGCGAGCGGTCGGCGATTACACGGCCTTACCAAGGATGACTAAGCGACCCTTTTCCAGGGAGAGCTTATTATCGACTAGCTGTCAAACCCTGCGACGTACAACAGAAACCTTCGACACGCGCACGTGTTCCTCGTTTCGGGACTTTTCACGGAACGACTGGCGAAGGATCCATTAACGGGAGCTCAGCTCCTGATTAGAAGCTGGGATCAGAAAGCTTCGCGGTCGTCCTGTCCATCCGTCAGGAAGATCTACTTTTCTCCAAGGACATGTTCCCCCTGCTCCGAGAAGTCGCATTCCGAGTTACAAATCTGACTCGTTAGGTCCGTAAATATCCGATTGCTCGTTGCGGGGCGATTTTATAAAGTGCCAAGCTGCGTTACGAGCCTTGCGGGACGTGAAAGATTCATTTTTCCCTCAGTAGAGGAGAATTATTGATAGTGGGCCGGGGAGAGGGGCAGTGTGTTGTGATAGGACGAATAACGCGATACGAATACCGCGTCGATTCGTTTCAATTTTCCTGAACACCGAGCCAGCCGGAAGACGCATGAGCTTTTTTCTCTCCTTCCACCTTCGGGGAGTCGCTCGCACGTGCGTACGTCGATACGAATTAGCGAAGGGTGGATCCGACAAAGCGTTTCTCCCTGCACTCCGTTCCCGTGGGACTGGCCTAAGTCCCGGAGGCTGACGCTCAAGCTCGCAGGTCTCTCTGATTCACGTTCGATCGCACTTTGGCCGTCCCTCAGCATTTCAATACGCAGTTACAAACAATAGTCCTGCGCAACACTATTCTTCGTAGCGACGAAAAGAAATTAACAATGAAAGAGAAACTGGGTATTAAAATCTTTTTGTACATATTTTTCTGACAATTCTTGTCCAATCGTAATGGTATTAGGATTTTGTGCATCCTATTTCCCTCCCTCGCGATTATCCGATTCGTCGGTCCTGTGGGTCCTGATTCTATTGAATATTTGTAGTTGCTTTTGGACGATCGGGGAAGAATGTGGTATCCGGTGGAACACGTCAGCCGACCGCAGGAGATCGAGACGAGATACACACGAGCTGCATGTAATTTTCAAAGCCCCCGAGGGGATTTCAGTGGGACTGCTGGCACGAGATAAAACTCGGCCAGTGCGTGTCTGTGCCTTTGGGGAGGACGCTAAACCGGGGAGAGAAGCTTCTAATACCGGACAAATGAGATACTCGTTTTCGATATAGTTTATCCTATCCACTCGCCGAATCACTTATGTCACTTTATCCAATAAATGGAAAAAAAAATGGGCAAGATTATGAGGAGTGTCCTGCCTTGAAGTGGCGATCGCTATAATCCTCCGGTTTTATATAAATTTCCCCGAAATGTCGGATCAATGAAGGGGACAACCGATGATCGATCCTCCGGAGGATCGGTCGGCGCGCCATATAAATTACGCCCGATAAATTCACGTGGGGATCCGCGGCCGAGGAATATTTTTCTCGGAAATCGCGTTTTTATGCGCTCGCCGCCGGGAGAGTACCGGCGCGTTGAGGGGGTGAAGGGGGAGGGGGATGGGGGGGAGGGATGGAAATGCACGGGGCGGCCGACGGGAATAAACGGAGCAGACACGAAGACGTATCGCGTAGGAGCGGATGATAAACGTCGCGTCTCGATTAAACGATCGTAAATCCCGTTCGACTCTTGCTCGAGGGGAGAGGAAGGGCTTGGGGGACGGGGGATCGAGGCGAAAGGATGAAGCCGAGTTTTCCAGCGAATCTCACTAACGAGATAGAACCGCACACGTACCGCCCGGTGCATAACATTTCGTAAAGCCCCGGGGGCTTTTACGTCGGTGAATCGAGTTGCTTCCCGGTCGGCGTGAATCCATTCGCGGGGAGTCTATCGGGCCTAGCGATCTCGAGGATTAAATACGGAGGAGGAAGAGGAGGAGGAGGCTCGTGGGGAGTGCCGACGAGACACGTTCCGCCAGATAAGAAGGAAAAAGCTCCATTCCCCAGCCGGCCGATGCCTCCACGATAACAACAGGACGATCTCCTGTCCAACAATTCATTATTTTTAACACTCCCAGGACAGGCAAACGACTCTGATAAACACAACTCTAACTCACTCTAAATTTCTCCAAATTTCAACAAGAATTAGCCAACGACCAGCAATCGATAATCTCTTAATCGTCGGTACAGATTTTCGTGAATGTCAAAAGAAATATATCGTGTATACGGATCTTGAGAAAATACTGTAATCAGTTTTCTCCAACGAATCGCACGATACTCAACCTGGTTGGTGAATTATTGCGATACCAGAATTGTCCCAGTTTTCCCGGGAGCCGTTAACTGTCCGCGCGATTGCGAGTTTGCATTTCGTGAGAGGCTTTAAAGCCGAGCTTTAAGAGCAGGTACCTGCCGGAAGAGCCGTTCGTCGATAATCGGGAGCTGCGGCTGAGCTGTTTGCCGAGCAGCCTGGAAACGCGTTTGCCGAGTAAATATTGTGACGCGGGGAAGACAGGGCGATTTGGAATCGCGTACACAAGTGGACGACAAATCGTGTAGAAGATGTCTCACGTATTCTTAATGGCTCGTATCGCTATGCTTGACGTTTACATTTACACAGAGAAAGAGGATCCTCGCCATCAAAGAGACGCTTAGCTAAAACAACAGAACATTATGGCACTCGAGGCGAGCGTAAGTCTCCTATCTCGTCGGGTCAAACGACCACTTTATCGAATAACCAAATTCCAAGCTACGAGGGAAGGAAATTTCTCATAAACGTACCGCAATTTTATGCGTTTCTCTGATCGTTCTTCTTCTCTTCCACCTGTCAATTTCCATCTCGCGCAGAAACGTTCCTTTTCTTCGTGGATCAACGTGACCCCCGTTTTCGAACGTTTCTATCTGTCGAACATGATATGCCCGGGACACGCACACGCATAATTCCATCTCGGTTGTCAGGTGCACCTTTCCCCACGCTTTCTATTACGAGTCCTTCGAGGAGAAGGATTTACAGAGAGACGCGAGAGGCGAGAATCGCGTTCGTGACTGGCCTATCGATTCATGATCAAAGAACAGCCCATCATCAATCCGCACGTTCCACGACGATTACGTTTCCCTATCGACGTTCTATCTCGTTATCGTCCTCTAATGGCGCTCGGATTTTCGTTGCATTCTGCTCCCTTTCCTGCGGAGGTCGTTATCGGGATTTCAGGCATCCTCAAAAAATAAAACTTCCACGACGTTGAACATATTGTTAGGTTTTCCTCTAATTTCTGTCGTATTTTATTTCTCCATTTCGTGGATTCTCCTATCGTAGGCTTACGTAAAGCATTATATATACGGAAGAATACAGGTATACTCGCGATTGATTTTATTTCCCTGGGTAGATGACTCACGAATCTCTGCTGCATCTGTTCCTTTTGAAGGACAAAAGCCCCGGGCTAAAAGCAGCTCTGCACAAGCAAAAGAAATCGGGATAGGCGTTCGCGGGCCACGTTATATCTCCACACAACCATGATGATCGTTTATCAAGACGACTCATCGTTCCATCTTACTACGCCACATCCATTATCTTTCATTATACCACCGCTTCGTGTCTTAGATTATCCCGCGGTCTAAGTACTTCTCCTCAGCGAAGCACCGATTCCAAAGAAAATCATTCACTTAGCTATAATCGCCTCAATTCTTTTTAAATAACTAGTTTCTTATTTCTTCATATTTTTCCAAAAACCACTCTGGATCATTTTACGGCTAAACTGGTGGCCGTAGGAAAAGGACGATAACGCAGTTGTATGGCAATTGATCCTTCCGATTTCCGATTTCCGATTTCACGCTGGACAAGCATCGACGCGGGGAAGTCCTGTCGGAGTGTGTGCGTGTGGCCGAACGGCAAAGATGGAACTGACGTCGGCAACAGCTGTCGGTACCCGCCAAGCAAATAAATGGAAGCACTCGGAGAGAACTAGTCGTTCTCGCCTAGGATCGACGAGCCTCAGACCTCCGGCAAATACAAACGCTCCTAAGTGCACGCGCGAGTTTCCTCAGTCTCGTCCGTGTGAGAGTCCTAACGAGTTTGCCATTCTTCTGTGTGCGTGTTGAGAAAGCTCGGAAACCGCACCGTAGGGTTGCCCGGGCCGAGATTATTCGAGGGAAGGTGGGGGAGAATATGCCGTATCTTACTAACCGTATCGGAAATATCGTTTCACGGGATTTTCCAAGACCCGCGTCGACAACCCCCTTAGCCGGACGTCCATGATTCTCTCCACGGGGGATAATGCGGGGTCTCAAGAATCCTCGCAGCCGGAAATCGAAAAACTCTCACCGCCGTGTCATTTTTATTCAACGTTTCCACTCAGGAAACCAACACATCGTGCATCGTCTTCATCGAATTATTTTTCATTACGGCACGAGGGTTTTGGTACGTTCGATATTTTCCCACGAAATGGTAAATATAACAGGTTGGACGATTTATTTTTCACTCAGATCCGCCGCTTATCTTCCCTGTTTTTTCCTTCATTAAATGAGTCGTTGATAAAATGAAACACATTCAATTGGCTCGGCGCGGTGCGGTATCATTCTGCCGTGTTGTAATTGACTTGCAGATATTTAAGAGCCATCTTCTCTCCGTCACGCCGTCGACCGTCTGCAGGTTTCATTATCCGACGATTATACCGACCAGCTTCACCGTTCCACGGTTCACGGAGTCGAAAAAACAAGACTTCCGGTCTTTGTCCGGGCGATAAAAAACACAGCTCGTTAAATCGACAATTCCGTGGCATTAAAAGAAAAATTTGATAACAATCTCTTTTTTCTAGCACGTTTCTTTTACAAATTCCTAGCATTTCTCTCTACAGATATTCGGAAGGAAAACAACATAAACACAAGTTCAAAGCTGTCCCTTGATAAATCTGAAATCGAATTAATTTCCTTGAGCGGCCGATCTCGTGGGCGAAAGTGCGAAGTTTCGACCACATCGAAACTTCTGGCCGAGACGTTTGTCTTGCAGGATCGTCCTGGGAGATATAAGAACAGCGGCAAGTCATGGCAGGCATTCGTTCACGAACGATAAATCCAACGAATAACATCCCCGGTTGGATGTTCCTCAGTCGCGAAACTTTCGAGCGATTGAACCTGAATTTCCAGCGGGCCAATTTCCTTCTCAAAGTTCCTGCTCTAAATTGTAGGAATTCAATCAGTAAATTTGTCCTCGCCATTGATACCATCACGAGTGGTGCAATCAACGGGCGACATTTCTTCCCCGACACTTGGGATCTGTTGGAGAAATGTCAGTAGTGGCTTTCACTCGCTCGGCTCCTGTTCGAACAAATTGCAAAGACCCCTCCTTATTATTTGCCCTTCTTTTTCCTTGTCCCTCGGTTCGGCGGGTTCCTCCCGCTTCACCCCTCAGGACGACGGGCCATCGTTTCACCACTGTCACGTGCACGTGTCGACGACGTGTCCTTTTCAGGATCGCTCTCGATCAACGAGGAGCAGTGCAGGTGGCGTCGATAACGACGATACAACGCCGGAGCCCCAAGTTGCGCAATTCCTCTGATTCCCCGGCGATCATCGTACGCGCCATTTGCGTGGATTTTCTTGCGCAACGGACCGTACCCGAGGACCCCCCCCCCCCCCCCCCCTTCCCCAATGCTGACGAAAACATTCCTGGACGGTCGTACGGTTTTTTACGACCGCCGTCGTCGGCGGGTACACCGGTGTTCCGTAAAAAGATCGTTCAGGAATAGACGGTTCGTCCTTGTACGTAAACAAACGTCCTACCGGATGGCCCAGCCGTTACAAACGACGAAACACAAACAATCCGAAGAGATACAAGTATCTTTGTCGCTCGTAGTTTTCAAGAATTTCGGCTATCCGAATAATTCGGTTCCCTTTGCAATGGCGAACGGGGATTGGATTTGAAATTCAACGGATCCGTGAATTATGGAGGAACGGTGGGGAGGTAGGATCTTCTAAATAGCGCGGATAGGCTGTACGGGGCGAGACAAAGGACACGGGGTGCCAGGCACAGAAGAGTTTGGCGACGAGGGAGAGGCGGGGGGGAGTTGATCGTTTTGAAACAGACGGCGGAAACGCGTGTCGATTTAGCATTTTAACGAGCTCACCGTCGAGACGGCACCTGCCGGGCCCCTCGAACCTCTTCTCCCGGACGAATCGCACGCAAAACATCTCCCGCGCGATCGCAAACGACCGCCGGCCGAACGAAGACTGCGAGAATTCGATGACGGGAAATCCAGCCCCATGCGCCGCGAATCCCCGCAAAAACCCGCGAATCCCTGATGAGAAGGACGGGGGGGGGAGGGAGGGGAGCGAGCGGGGGGAGGGGCGGCGAAAAGGGTTGAGGAAAAATGGGGAAAGGTGAGAGAGCGTGTCGTCGGAGATGTCGAAAGGAGGGGTAAGGGGGGAGGGGACTGCTCCACGGAAATATAAAAAGGTCGAGCCGAGCGCAGGACGCGAGGATAAAGAGAAACCTAAGGGGGCGAGGAGGAGTGCAGATACAAATGGGCACGACTGAAGGAGGAAGGCGAATAAAAAAAAAGGTCGGCGGGGGGAGGGGAAGGAAGGCAGGAAAGGAGGGAGAAAGGGCGAACGAAATAAAAGAAAAGACAGCGGCGTTGATGGGAAAACGGGTTCAAAGAGTTCTGGCCCCACGGACCCGTTACCTCCTGTATTTTTCTCTCTGTCCCCGAGCTTTTCATCCGCTTCGTCAGAACGCTCGGCCGACGTTTATACGCGCGAGGTACAACCTCACGTACCAGTTCCCCTCCCCCCACCCCCCTGCCTCGTCACTGAGCGACCTCTCCGGGGAAGACGATTGATGTCCACCCACGAAAGACAGAGGACAGACTCGACTGAAAATACGCGTAGATGCATTGTCCGTCCTTACGTGACGGTCTGACGGGGTTCGTAAGGCCAGTTGGAGCGTTTCGTAGGTCTGCATACTCATCCGTTGAGGCCGGTCACGTAGGGCAACGTCGTCGTACGTCGCGTTCCATGCCCGTCGAGGATTCTTTAATCACTCAAGTCCACGGCACGATTCAGTGACGTTACGGAATACTCGGCCACCTCTCCACGTAACACCGGGAAGTTTCGTTACTCGTCGATGCATTCCGCGTAGTTCAACGGATGATTCTTAAAACACTCTTACGGAATTTACGTGCCAACGAAATTGGGACATAGTTCTCCGAAATTCCTTAGGTTTTGTGTTGTTGGAAGATTCTCTTGTCACGTTCGTGGGGAACGAATCGCGCGTAAGGCACACATCTCCGCGTGCCGCGTAACGCGGGCAAACTGATTTTTGCCTTCGACGTTCGCCAGCGGACCCCCCCGGTTGGCGGATGAATGCGGGGTCGATGAATACGCGATTCCGCCGAGTCCTCTGGCTCTTGCAGCCTACGGTGCAACGGCCCCGCCTTGCATCTGCCTGCATGTGCAGGCCGATAAGTACACCTACACCTGCTGATGCGTCTTCCGACTCGTTCGTGCGTTAAGGGGAAAACAAGATGCTCGCGAGCGTGCGCGTTGCTAAGCGCGCCATGACTTTTCAAACGTCGCATTTCACACAAATTCGACTAAATATTCATTTAGCAAGTTCACAAAAAACGTGGATCAAATGAATTCCCTGCACATTTGTGTTAAAATGTTTCTTAAAAAATTAATCCTCACGGCAACATGAAAGTTCAATTTTAGATTTTGCATATAACATTCTATTAGCGTTAAATGTTTTTCGATCGAACAGTAGGACCTGTTTCATCGGATAATATCATCGTTTTTTCGTCGCATCGATTTTTCCCTGGCGTTTATGCGCATCCGTCGGTTTCTTCCTGGCGATTTGTGTGCGTGAATCTGCGCGGAGGAAGGGACGCGAATACGGTTTATGCCTTTGGAGAGACGCTCGAGCGTGAGGTGCACCTGAGCTCGCGGCCTACGTACTCTGTAGCAGGGGTTGGAAAGGGTTAAGGGTCGCGGGAGCGACGAAACCGCCGGTAGTAGGGAAACTCGGAAACTGCCAAGAGAGGAATACTGTGTGCGAAAACCCTCGACGGACGACGATACACCCACTAGACAATCCACTCGGCTACCAGCCGAGCTGAGAAAACAATTTTCTTCTCAGCGCATAGCGTTGGAACGTTCCTTCGAGCCATTGTTTCGCGTCTAAATTTATCGGCCTCGGAAGAACGTAAAGGGCAAAATGCACGGTTCGATAATTAGCGGTGAGTCGAAGGTTTATCAAAGTTCATTAAATGTTAGCGAGGTTTAACATCGGCCGTGGAGGTATTAAATTTCCCAACTTATCCCGTTCTTCGTTTTCCCGGCTGTAATAAGAATCCCTCTATTCGAGGTCTTTCTTTTTGGGCCACCCCTGCCCCCCTTCTGTCCGCGGGCCTGCCCGGGCTTTGTCTCCTCCTCTTTTTTCCCCTGCTCTCTCGTTTCGCGTAATTATACGTTGCACTCGGTCGAGGCACACGTGCTATTCGCCGGCGCAACGAGAGAACGGGGAAAGGGAGAGCTAAAAAAAGAGAGAGAGAGAGAGAGAGAGAGAAAAAAAGAAAAGCGCGAGCGGGAACTTTGTTTGCATAACAAACGACCCGCAGGAGGCCTACGGGGCCCGTGTTATATTGCAAAAGTGCAGGATATTCCGTGCGTCAGCGGAAATCCCTCTTCTGCCGAGGCGAGCGCGCAGACCCGTGAAAATCGCCCTTTCCGATTCAGCCCTCGGCCCTCAAGAAATATTTTCCACGGCCTGAACCAACGCAATTAACGAGGGACATCATTAATCCGCGAATCGACTGCCGAGGAGAAGCGTGTTTCCACTTTTTCCACGGGTCCCGCGACTCCTCTTTATCGGGGGGAAAACATCGCGACGATAGGCACGGGCTGGCAGAATTAATATCATTTTTTACGGGCCGAGGGTGACACGTTTCTGCCGTTAAGTCGAAGGGAAGGACGTAACAAAGAAGGTTACTCACCCGGCCTGCGGCGATAAAAGAGGGAGCGTTCGAGATCGAAGCTTTCCGAGAGAAAGCAAACCCGTGCTAATTATAATCGCAGGCCTTTTTTATCGACGATTCCGCCGGAGACTCTTTGGGCCAGGCCCAATGGTTCCCCATAAATCCCCGACCGAATGGGTCCACCGCGAATAGGAATCTTAGGTCGAATAAAAGATAAACCCAGCTTCAGCCGGTTCGTGACGGGAAATTCAATCAGATTCGACAAAGTATGTGCTAATTTAATACTCTTAAGATTATCGTCACGGCAGTTGTGTAACTTATTGGACGATATAATTTCCCGGAATAAGGCCGAACCTGAAATTCGATTCTCGGTAATACGTTTGACTGACTTTTACTCACGCTGCCGGAGAAACGGGTATCTCGACTTTCCCAGGTTTTTTACTTTGTATCCGTTCTCGGTGTGTATCTCCACGGGCACAGTGGGATCATCGGAAAGCTATGCCCGAAACTTCTGTCGAACCGGTGCGCGGATAAGTAGGGTACTGTGCTTTGCTCGGAATCGAACAGTAAAAAAGGAAACAAGGAAAAAAGTGACTGAAGGGAGAAGAAATTTTCATGTACGTGTAGAGTCGATGAAAATCAAACAGAGCAAAAAACAGGAATAAACGTAGTTGGAAATCCATGGAATGTATACTGAAATTTCCTTCGTACGATCGAAAAACTATTGGACAGTAAAAAACGAGAGAAAAGAGGAACTGATAAGAGGAGAAATTTGGTACACGCGTACGGTCGAAGAAGATTAAACACATGAATAACGAAAAGTAGAAGAACGATAAGAAATTGTATTGAAAATTTCCTTCCTGCGATCGGAAAACTGTTGGTCCACGCTCGGCCGTAGGCTTTAACTGACTGTTGTCCGTCGTGGCGCAAATCTTTTCTTCCCGGAGCGTGGGGAAAGGAGAGGCGAATCTCGCGAGAAAAGGTCGAGTGAAAAGAAGCGAAGATCCGCAGTGGCCGAGTGGAGAACAGTGCTTCGCCCTGTCATTTCGCGGATTTTCTCGACAGCCGGGATTTCCCCGCGTTGGCAGATTTTTTTCAGCTAACTGAGAACCACTGGGACGTCGAGTGTCGCAGGGTTAAAGACCGGGTGCAGGTCTTACGTGTGCTGCGAGCGGCTTCAATTTTCTCTCGTTGCCCGTTCGCGAGTTCTCCCTTTCTCTCTGTCCCTCGGTCCCCTTTCCTCGGCGCTCGTTTCTTTCTCTCCTTTTCTGTCGCTGCTTTGGGGACAGTGCTACAGAAGCGCTGACGAATGCGCGCACGCTTCCCTCTTTTTTCCTCAACCTCCGGGGTGGCTGCTTAAGAGATTCCTCAGGGATTACCGGGCTTAAGGCGAACTCACAGCGCTCCTCGCACGTACATCTCCCCCTTTCTTCTCGATTAACCTAATCCACGGTCACGCTAATACACGCTAATTAATACAAATACTCGGCCTATATTTCGTTATACCCTTTCCCGCTGCGAAAGAGCAATGGCGGATGTATGAGCATTCACCCCTCTAGAAATACATAAAACAGTACGATTATAAATTCCTACGTTCCACGAAGAGGTTGAGGATTTCCCCGAAGCTTCTCCGGCTTCTCTCCCATATCTTTCCATGAGAATTGGCTCGATGGGCGAACAGTGAGGAGCGTCGTCCCTACTTCCGTCCGCGTGAGACGATCATCCCTCGGAGTTCCGGGAAATCCAGGGACGTGGCGACGGATTTATAGGCGAAAACGCTGGGAACTCGAGGACGATGTTTTTATCGGGAAAGTCGAAAGGGATTGAGCAGCTGCGGCTGGCCGAGGAAGAGAGGGTCACAGGACGACTCATCTGCCCCTGGCTTTTCTCGTCTCGCTCCTTCAAAGCTACACCCGTCGAAATTTATCGCGCCTCAGCGTGGCATGGCGAAAAAGTTAAGCCCTTACGGCAAACCGAGCGACAGGCACACGCGGATCTATGGAAACCGTGACTTCCGGGCTACGAGATTTCCCGGAGGACTCGTCCGACTTGCCGAATAATTCCACCCTAATTCCGCGCTGTGCTTCCTCTGCACGCGGCTTATCGATTCGCTATTCGCCAGGCTCAGGGTTCGTCGAACTGTTGCGCGTCGGATTTTATTATCAGCAAGCTCGCTGCTCTCAACAGTCAAATCCAATTCCATCCTGATCGAATGGCCCGGATGAAATCTCGAACCCCCAGCCACTTATCCGTCGCATAAAATAACAATTTTAGTCTCTACGATGATTCCGGTACAAGGATAGATTCCTCCGACGGGCTTGCAGTGAAGGAAAGAAACACGAAAACCCTGACCTAGACAGGAAACTGTCGTCTAGGCTGTCCTACGCTATCGTCGAAATTCGTCGACCCGGGGGGAGAGAAAAGGGGCAAAAGAAGGATGTTGCGCTCGTCTTAAAATAATATCGTAAACCATGAGCGACGAGCGTCGAGCGTGCGAGCATATATTATACATCCAGCGGCATATACGCGCGGCGTGGAAGTCTATTTCAAAGCGAACGTATTCCGTAGGCAGCCGCGTGCAGACACGCGTGCTTTGATACTGCCGGAGCAACAGAGATAAAGGGGAAAGACGAGGGAGGCTAGGAACGGGGGCGGGGGGGGGGGTAGAGTCGCATCATCATCCCCCGAGTCTCTTCAGTGATGCTCAACCATGTAAACAAACCGCGAGGAGATTTATCGGCCGAGCATTCCCCCCGTACTTTCGTATTTCATATTCACATTCGTGAAGCACGTCGAAGTGCGCGAATGTCGTTGCTTGGTTGCTTCGTTTCTCTTATTTCATTGGCGAATACGTCCGGCAGAATCCGAAGCGCGCTCGGGAAACGCCAGTACCGCGGTTATTTCCATTCCTCCGGGTGATTTATCTGCTTCCCCAAGCCGAGGACCATTATTTCCCTGCGAAGTATTGCTCTACGAACGTGACGAATACCCGCGGTTCGTATTTCTTGCCTACGCGATAAATTAATTAGTCCTGTCGGAAGATTATTTCTAGCCTCCCCGCTGTCCTCAGGAGTTACACACTTTCGGCAGTTGACGGATTTATTAACACGGCCTTTATATATACCAGATGATCGTAATATCAATTTTATCGTCCAAGGAAGATCTGTCACTGGGATAATTGTAAATGATATCCCTTTGTTTAAGGATAAAGGCACTGATTGGGAAGGTTTATTGCGAGAGTATGATTGTGTTGAGGGGAGATCGTGGCATTTCTTTTTCAAGATTACGACGTTATAGGTCATCGGACGATGGTATCTCGATTGAAGTGTCGGTCGTTTTGTGCAAGTCAGACCTCCTAGTAGTGGACAGGAGACGTGACAGATGTTGGGCTAGAGCTAACCAACTCCTCGTTTACGTAACTACCAATGGCACCGTGGAGAAAAGAAGACTGAAAGATACTGGATCAGCGGTGCTATTGTCCCGTAGAAACCGGTGGACTTTCGCTTTCGAAATTATCGTGGAGGGAAGACCAGGGAGATTGGAGGGGTGGGGGAAGGTTGGGCACCACTGTAAATCGGCTCGGCACATCTGGCCAGGGCCACCCTGCTAACGTAGGAGTCGAGAGTAAAGTATAAACTATGGGGTGCCACCCCAACTCGTGGCACCCTTCGGCCCTCGTTCCCCTCTCCCCTCGAGCCCCTGTGCAAGCCGTGGATGTAGGTAATGTCGCCATCCGTATGCGCCGCCCGTACTCCGCGCAATACTCGCCTACACTGTCAAACGTTCGCACGCCGAAACAATGGCGAACGTACGACAAACGATTCTCCCATGTGTCGGTGCGATCGTGCGAGCCCGATAATACGTCGCGCAGTGGAAAAATGTCCTAACTCAAAATGACGGTCTCGTCGTCCGTGAACGTGAAAAAGGAACGACGTATCAAGGTTGTACCTTTGAAACGAAAATTACTGTAAATTCGAAAGAACAGGACGAGTTTCGCGCGAAGTTCGATATTTTTTGAATAACCGTGACATTTCCGTTGCACGGTATTATATTTATTTATCGTAATAGTCCGCCGGAGTGGAATTCCTTGCACCCTCCTGGCAATATTCAGGTCCACGCATCAAGGACCACCCAGATGTACTCCCACATGCAGGAACACCGTTGTATTGGGCTTAGGGTGAACTGCCAAGGGGACATTTTAAGTTGTAACGATATAAAATATTCTTCGGTCCATCGATCGCGAATTAAAAAATCATGGAAAATCATCGAAATCGCCAAGAAGAGAAGTCGATGAGAAATAATTTAGGACACAAGGAGATTCTTGCAAAATTTCTCGTTATAGGAATAATTCTCTTGTTTCTGCAATCTCTACATTCTGTAATAATTGTTGCGGTCAAACAAACGTATAAATAAACGACGCGCGTTGGGTCGAAAAATTTACTCGCCAAGTGGACACGTTTCATCCCGTGAAGGCTGGTCTTTCCATGGTGGTCCCCCTCCCTCCCTCCCCCCTCTCCCACGCGTTGACGAGAAATGCGCAAAGGGTTGCTAAAAGCCATTCACGACGGCTAATGGCTAATGGGCCGTTCTTAACGCCCGCTCCCCTTCCGTGCGCTTTGTGTCTTACCGAAGGAACCGTCCGAGCTGCGTGCTCCGATGAATCCGAAAGAGACGGGTTTTCGGATTTCGCCTTGTCCCGTTCCGTGCGCGGAATAATACAACTGGACGAAGGATAGCTTAAAATATACCTTCCTGGAAACCGATACGCGAACAGTCATCCCCCGGGGGCTTTACCCCCGTCGGTAAATCGAGAGACGCAATTGAAATTTCCTCCTGGATAAATAAATACTCGAGGTAGAGTGGAGAAATTGTTGAAGATTTATTAAGACTATTAAGCCGGGATTTCCCCGTGTCTCGGGCTAACGATGAATCGGAAGTACGAGTTTCCTCTGGTTGCGATGTATCTGGGTGGAAAAAAACCGAGGAAATGAGAGACTATAAAGGGAAGGGGAGGGGGAGAGACGGGCTTGAGCGATATTTTATGACGGTAGCTCGATGCACCCAGTCGCTAATGAGTTTCCATTAAAAGCAAGCTGCGCGCGGGGAACGCCGAGGGAAATGAAAAAAAGAAGACACGATTTCGTCGAGACTCAGCCCCGCTGCCCCCTCTCCTCGTCTTATCTCCTCTTACCCGCTGGATTTTACTTGCCTTCAATTACGCTCGGCGCTCGCGCCGCTTCCAGCCCCATTCGTTTCGATTTCACCTCCCTGCCTTCCTTTGACCGTTTCTACTCGCGGTACTCCCACGAACCTACGTTTCCTTACTTTCCACTTCTCGGCGGTAAAGCTCACAGTCTACTCGTGGTTTTAATTCCAACGCGCTTGCCCGTCCAGAAAAACCGTTTCCGTCCGACAAGGGTTAAAACAAGTTCAGAGAAACTAAATATTCCTTTGAGAAGACGAACGTTCATCGAGAAGGTCGTGTTAATGAAAATTTGTGCGAGGAAAAGTCTTATCCTCGCGATCCTAGCGGTTGTTGGGACAAGTAAATGAAAGGAGAGAAACATAGGGGAAGTAATGAGGAGGAAGAGAGACTTACCGAGCTGTGACTGATGAGTGGGTGCCGGGGCCGGTCTGACTTTGTCCGGTGGACATCTCCTTGTGGCAGCTACGGTCGCCGGAAGGGGGATGCTGGTTCCGCTCCCCGGGCCGGCACCCCCACCCCCCGCCTGCTGCTTGTTGTACGGCGACGGCAATCTGTAACAAAAGGCCAAACGATGTCTCAGAATCGGCGTCTCGCGGGATCGTTCATTGTTCGAAGGACGACGCCTTATCTCACTGAAATCTCCCGGAAAATCCTGACGGATCTTCCAACCGAACCATCCATCTCCCATCATCCGCCTTATCGAAGTTTTACGACGATTTATGGCCCCGTCGTGGACGAGTTAACAGCCCTATTACCTTTTACTCACCTTCAAAAAATACTAAAAGCCGAATAACGTGTAGCTTGTCCTACGAAATCTTCTCATAAATCAATCGACATATCTCGGCACACTTTTCTGACAAATCTACAATTTCTTCCAATCAGATTCAACGGGGTTATCATGCGTAAAGTTTGAGTAAAGTTAAGTCGTGCTTGAGAAGTGTGAACGTGAGGCACGTCGAAACACTTCAAGCCGGGGTAAAACCCATGAGCCTCGCGGAGAGCGACGAAGAAATAGAGAAACTGAAGGAAAGGGAGGAGAAGGTGTTGACGTCATTTAAACGGCACCGAGCAGAACATTAAAAAGGGGGGAAACTTCTCTTACATTCGAGGTGTTTCATTAAATTATAAATATAATAGTTGGATAATTTTTGGTGAAGCCCTCGAGTGTTCTTTTTTTAGGGCAGATTATTTTCGTCTGGGTACTCGGGGGCTGGGCAATTTCTTTTTACGCAATTCGCGCTCACTGCTAATCGGGCAGTTGGCCATTCTCACTCTCTTAGGCTCGTCCGATGAAAGGCCTGCATTGAGGAGAAGGTTTCGCGGGCGAACAGACACGCCGGAGTCGTTTGCGTTTAACAGTCGAGCGGCTTTACGACAGAAATAAAAGTCCAAACAAGCGCGACCCAAGCGCCGTTTACCTATCCATGATAACAGCCGTCGGGGAGAATAATAACTGCCCGATGAAAGTGGAAATTATCTTGGCAACGCCGTATTTTTCGTCGTCTCGCGGAATAATAAATTATTACAAGCACGACTGGAATTATTACGCGGGAATAATGGGCAGCTAGGCATCGGCAAAATGGAGTACGAGGAGTTACGATGCCGCGATAAAATGCAAATCCCACGGACGGGGCATTCCGATTGAAATTTATCAATCTGAAAGCAGAGCGACCGGGGCTTATCGTGCGAGGAATTACGGGAACGGCTCCGGCCGAATGACGGCGAGCGTAACGGTCGATAGCCCATGCGAAACCGGTTGTCCAATGGGAGGAAAAAAAAAGATCGGCCCGAGAAGAAAGCAAAAGCCAGCGATAATAAAGTCCAGTGCCCAGGAGGTGGACGAAACGCGTTTATTTATCGGGATCGATTTATGCGCTAGCTCAGAAGTGCCTCCATTTCGCCCACGCCATTCACTCGAGTGGACTTTCGATGCAATCTTTTTCCACGAGGATTTTCAGATGCCCCAGGACCGAGGGGCCCCGCCGAAGGTTCCTAGTCCCGGCTACTCGACCCACGACAGACACAATGGGCGTCGAGATGAGGACCAAACGAGGATGGAATGGGGGGGAGGGTAAACGAATTCGTTGCGAGAAACCCGGGCGTGTCTACCCGCCGGCGAATTTGCACGTGGTATTTTGGCCAAACGAGCTTATTCATCCATTGGATTCTTGCGTGGTAACGAGTGCGCGGGGCCACGGAAAAGTTTAATCCAACGCCGCTTAATCCAAACGGTTCGATCGGACTTTAAAATATTCGCATTATGAAAAAAGTTGGAGCGCGGGAGAAAGTCCAGCGGGGTGGTGGAAAAATCCGTTGTTTCGTGAGAGACCGACGTATCGGCGAAAGGTTCCGGCGCGTTGGGCTTTTCGGAGAATCGAAATCGAAAATCGCGTGAATACAAGGAAAGGACCGAGCCTCTTTGTTGGAAATTTACGAGGGCAATATACGAAATTCATGGTCCAACGGTGTCTATGTTGCATCGCGTATCGCCAGCTTTGCAATATTCCGCCGTCGACATCTTCCTCTCGACCTTTGCCCCTGCATCGGCCCGATTTCATATCTTCCTCGCGAAGAAATTGCCCGCTGGGCATAAACTCTTAAGAATCTTATTAAATTCACAATTGGCAGCCGCGTGCGTGTCGTAATTCATACGTAGAAATTCGCCACTGTTATTGCCACACGTGGAGGACAATTTTTCAAACTTCTCTAAGGTACTCGACCTTCCTCGAGGCCCTCAAATTTTTTCTCAAGAAAGCAAACATTGTCCTCAAAGATAAAATTTCTCTCAGATGCCTTCAACTAATATTAAAGCCCTTTTTAATTTTTTTTAGTTAAGTACATGACAGAAATTAGCTCCAAGCAGTCGAATCTTCTTGAGTTGAATTCGGCAGACAAATGGAGAAAACAGAGAAGAATTGAAGTTGAAGTTGAAGTTGAAGAATTCGTAGTCGACGAAGGCAGGCACGCAGGGCGTCAAGACCCGCGTTAATTGTGTCGCATTCGCTCAGCGAGACGGGGACAAATTAATGCGCGTACACGCGTCTACGAATTTAAACGCATGTCTGTGTGCGTGAGTATGTTCATCGGTCTAGGGGGGGGAGGGGAGGTGGAGGCAAGGGGGATTTTGTTAATTATTCGTACTCCTGCGGGCCGCAGTTTCCCCGCATGGGGGACCCGACAATCGATATTCGATTCTCGTCGAGCTCGGGAATTTCGCAGACCCTTTTCGCCGTGTTTCCAGCAACGCTGCCAGACTTTTACGCCGCTAATCCTTCCGGCGCGGCAGCCTCGAGAGTCCTATTTATTTCCCTGAGTGCCGACGAAAGCGATGCTACTCACGTCGCACTCAATTTTCCACGGACTCGACGACGCTCGAGATTTGTCGATACGATCCAGCGATACTCCAAGGAAAGTGTGCCTTATTAATATTACTCACGTATTTCTGCTTCGACTCGGTTCAATGAGTCTTCTGAATTTCAAAGAAGAATAATGTCAATGTCTACTTGTCAGGAGTGAAATAAAATTGTACCTCAGGGAGGAAGTTACGCGGATGTTCTTCGTAAGGTTATTAATATCCTTAGAAATTCGCCACGGTTCGTACCGTCCCTGGCTCAGTATCGTCCTAATGAAATTGCAGCTTTTGCGAGTGGGACATCTGCCGCCTTGTTAATCTAATTTTAATTGATAAATCGATAGCGTGGATTGTGCGGGCCACCGATGGCCCGCACTGCTGCCCGAAACAATACGTTTCACGTTAATTGACGTTGCACGCGTGCTTCCCACTGAATTCTCCGGCGAGCCAATCGGCCTGTCCGGCAAACGCAACTCCGATTATACTCGTTTGTCTCATTAACGTCCATTAATCGCCGACAGTGATTCCCATTGGTGCTCAGCTGTGCGTTAATGCACTCTCGCTCGGATTTAATCTCGTTATCCCAACGTCCGTTCTTCCAGCCAAAGATACTACACTATTCCTTAAAACACGTTAAATTCATCTACGGTCTAAGCCAATTAAAATTACAAGCAGCAGAGTTACATTAAAATACATCATATGTATTTCAATATTTATGTTTTCATCCTGTGCACTTCTTGTGAGTAAAATTTATTGCATTTTTCTACAGTGTTATCTTTGTCGGCGAATTTAACACGAGTCAGTCGATACGATCCCGGATAAACCGGTGAGAAAGGTTCTGGACTATCAGACACGCTTGTGCATCGCGGCAAAAATCGCTCTGTGGTAACGTCACGACTTTAATAACCTGGGTAACGATAATAGTAACGGTAACATAACGAGGATAACGACCGCCCTGCTCTCCCGGCCGAGCAAACAACGCCAGTACGAACAAGGGTTTCTATAACACACAATGCAATCCCAGTATAATGCTGTTCTGTAATCAATACAACTGCAGCAAACTACGCTCATGAGTTTCAAAATATAATCCCTCTGGGTCGTTAGTAAATTCACTGGCCAATTAAATATTAATTATCCGGCCCATGGATTCTCTTGGAAGGATCATTTAACCGGCTGAAAATTGCCGTGGTATGTTTTGGTTGATTTTTTGGTTCGGAGGGAAAGATTTGGTAGCGGTAACCGGTTATGCATGGAACGTCGTGTCGCGAAAACGTTTGCGCGGAGATTGCGGCTATCGGCTCGGCTAGATCTAATTGGCAAGGGGCACGGGCGCTTTTAAAAACGGCCAATCGAAGCTCGCGGCAGTTCCAAAGCAATTAGAAGGAATGTCGCCGAGCGCAGGACCGGCCGATAAGAATCTCACATGGCTTGTGCCTTCGTCGAGCTCGGCAACCGGCGAAACGCAGACATCCTCCGCTCGCGCCGTTACGGTTCCGCGATCCTCGTTTCGACATTAATATTCAACGCCTTTTGCGTTACACCCCTCGCCCCGGCAAACGATGTATTAATAACACGGCTTTCCAAGGCTTCCCCGGCCGAATAGAGCACGCTCGAAACTCCTGGCAAAGCAATAAACTTAATTGCAGATTCTCCAAGCTTTACTCACGACGATACCATCGAGCTATCGAAATGACAAGGCGAGAAAGATGAGATTAGAAGAGGAAGAATGTGTCAAAGGGCAGATGAGATAAATATTCGATCGAATTTCGTCGTTATTTGAAACAGCTTTGGATAGACTTCATAGGCTTTATGGGATACTTTCTTTCAGCATTCGACTAACATCGTTATAATAGTGACTCGTCTCTGGTTGACCCGATAACGAGGAGCTGCACTTTCTCGAATGTGAAATAAGTAGTCGAAGGGACGCCATTCGAGGTCACGTCATTATCGTCCGTGCTATTCCAGCGGAGCGAATCACGGCTAAAAGCCAGGAAGAAGGACGGTAACGTTCGACCTCCTTCGCGGGCCCGTCGGAGATCCGTAGATTTACGTTGGAAAAGGGTCAAAACCGCGTTGATTCGCAGCTTCGACAGGAGACAGTCGTGGCTCACGGTATCTCGTTTGTCAAACTGTCAGTGATAGGCGAGAAGATAGATACCCCCTGGACAAAAGCGTCTTTCTGCTTGGCCGAAGACGGACTTGCTAATCGCGCACGGGGATCTACATCTCAAAAGGTAAATTGCTCGGACCTTCCGGTATCGTCGGACAAAGAGGAACTCGCGGAAGGGGAATTCTCGACGGAACGTTAACGAAGCGAACGTCAAAAGTCCAACGACGGATGAGCCATCTGCTTGTACGTTCGATGAAACGTGCGATTCAAGAGAATTCCCGTGTCAGCGGGAAAGGGGCTATTGAGAATTTTTGCCTCAAGAGGCCCGCGGCTGCGCACAACTGAGTGTTTCGTATGAGCTGTTAAGGCGCGTAATTGCGCTTGCCGCAGCGAGAAGACCGGTTGCAGAAACGGGAGCCCTCGAAACACTCGCGACCAGTTCTCGAGGACCTGGAATACGTTTCGCAACGACCAATCGCCAAATTCGTAGCTAGATTCGATACAGAATCAACAACGAAATAACAGACCGACAGAAAGTAATAATAAAAGAACTAATTTTGTTGTAAAATTATGACTAGACTTTAAGAACTGTTGTACAGCCTTTTTGATTTAGCGATTTGTGAAGCGTAATTTATAGACGCTATTAGAATGGATAATTGCATTGGGTAGGAAAACGGTGAATCGAGACGGCCCGGTCCGGTCTATGCGACGATAAAACCGGGCAAGCGGGTGCATCGTGCCGTTTCACGAGCCCTCGAGATAAATTTAGATAATCTTGGGGGAAAAAAGGACCGCGAGTTTTCCAGGAAGACCACGGTACTTACCATTCTCCACGGCTCCCTGTTACTGTCTATTTGACCGTTACGTGTCGACCTTTCCTCGCGATTATGCACATATTATTCCTCCAAACACGGGTCCACGGCGTTTCCGGTTAGGACTGCAGATGCTCTTTCAAACTTTAAACCCGTACCTTTGCTATTTTTTGTCAAAATTAATGGTCCTCGATGGAAGAGAAATGGAGGGAAATTTCGCTCGATTGTTTATTTAATTTTCGTCTTCCCGCAGCTGTGATTTGCGGTAAAATAGGACTTCCGGGTAACTCTAAACCGGAATAGTCCTATTCATTTGGACATCGGGCGAGGCCGGATCTTCGGTTGAGCCGAATCAAAACGAATCCGTGTGCGCTTTTGTCCGTAATCGACTGACTCACGTGGGAGGCTTGGATTAATCAGAATTTTCGGAGAAAGGCCAGTCCGCCTCGACCGTGAAACGTCGTGCGGTAAATAACGATAAAAATAGGAAAAGGAAGAAAATGATGAGAGAAACGAAGCCTACAGAAGGTTAATTGGGAGACACATGTTTTAAATATTTCTTGTTCAGGTTCATAAGAAATGAGATAATGAATTCTTGATGCAGCTGCAGGTAGACGACGTGGGTCACGTGCGTTCACGGACGATCGACGAAACGCACCGTTTAAACTTAAACGACCGTTCCTCCAACGTCGGGATACGCGATTTATACTTCGCGGGATCGCGAGTAACGAGGTACAGTTCGGGGGGGAGGGAAGGAAAGGAGTGAGCGTTCTCGAGATCTATTTCTGTGGTCATTCACATCGAAAACATTGACTCACTCTTGACTCGGCGGTGTCTTTAAACTCGCACGCTAAATAAAGGAAGCGGGTGAAAAGGGAGAGAGGAAGAAGGCCAGAGAGAGAGAAGGATAGGGAAAGAGAAAGAGAGGTAGTTCGGTGGGAAGGAAAGATGGAGATCGCGAAATAATCCCACGAGTGGCAAACCGTAAATCAACGATGCCGAGTCAGAGAGGTGTGGCGGAATAAAAGGAGAAAGGGAAGCTCCGAGGAAGAGGAGAAAAAAGAAAAGGAGAGAAAGCATATATGTACCCTATCGTCGTGTTATACCCGTCTACCCGTGAATCGCGCCAGTGAAACTCGCCCGAGTTGTCATCCGTTTGCGACTCCGTGCCTCTTTTCCCGGGACGCTCGCCGTTTGTATCAAAGGATCCGCGGCGCATTTGCACAGGGCCTTGCGAAAGGACATTCCACGTCTCCCACGATTTTCCACGCCGCAGACTGCGCTGCTACATACACGACGTGTCGTTTGGACCGTCCTAATATCTACACTCAAAAACGGGACAGGAAGAGGACTCGGGAAGAGGGGGAGGGGGGGGAGCAGTTGTATCATATCAGGGCATTCCGTAGGAATTTTTTAAATAAAATGTACGTTAGTAAAAATGTAAATTATTTTCATTAAAACGAAAGAAATTCAAGTACACCGTCTCTTGTAAGTTCTGCAAAATAATTGCAAGAATAGTAGAAAAATTGGTACGAAATAGCACGAAGAAGGGATAAACGTTAAGGTCGGAATGAGAGTTCATTAAATTCGTGATAAATGTGGAATTTGTTTCGTGGAAGGACGTGGGACGTAAAATTCTGACTGCCGGGCCGAACAAATGGTATAATGAGCTACCGCTAATTACGAGCATTGTTTTTGAAATTACGAGGAAAGCCCGCGGGACAAAGGGACCCTGCAGCTCGGGTCCCATTGCGGAAACGAGTCAAGGTCATCCGGCCGTGGAGCGACATTCAGGGACCGTCGGTGGTTTGCAAACAAAGAAGCCCGTCTCGCGAGAGACGTTCAACTCCTTCCTAGAGACTCACTTCCCCCCACCCCTCGATCCTCAGTGGTCTTACGGTCCTGGCTGATTCGAGGGGCGCGTGCGGGGCGAATTTTATTCGAAAGACGCTTACAACGTAGACCGGTCCTCCCACGGAATAGACTGAAACCTTTTCCAGTTGCTGTAGAATTTCGCGAAACTACCTTCACCGTTCCTCGGAGACTCTCAGAATCGAGAATGACGTGTCACCGGTTGATAGAATTCCAAATTCCACGGGGTTCCGGAGAACAAAGTCGAAGATCGAGGATAAAGACGAGTAAGGACGTGGACGACTCACAGAATTCGCTGCGTTAAATGTATGGTAATTTTATTGAATATCTGACAGAGTCTATGTCCAGTTCTATTTACGTCCCGTATTGGGGATGTCCTGAGTCTTATTTAAAGGAAATCGACAATACTGTCCGCCGTGTTCCACGTCGTGCTTTTGGCACTTGTGACGTTTCGTTTGAGCTTCCTTTTATCTGCATCCTCGTCTATATTTGCACAACGCTTGGTCTATTCGCGTTGCGGCTCTATCTTTAACCCTTTGTCCCTCGTAATAGCTGTCTTATTCTCGTCGGTATACATGCGCCGGTGGAAAAAGGCGGCCGGACAGGACGTCCGTTTGGCGGACGCGATCTTTGGATGGGCAAAGGTGTCGAGAGTCGACCCGGTGGCGACTTCCAACCGGTCTTCGCGAATCCCCCCTCTAGCCCCTTCCCGCCCCTTCTTTCCCCCTTTACGTCGGAGCTCCTCAGCGGGCTATCTGGTTTTCGCGTTTTTTCCCTCTCGATATAGATTGCGAGCGAGCCGTTCCTCCGGCGGCCGTATAATTATACGCGCGTAGGTAAGCGCATGCATGCACGCGAACGCGTGGCACAACTGTGAGCCCAGGGAACTCACGGTTCGCCACTGAGAATGCACCAACACCAACGCCGAGGAATTGCCAGCACAGGGACGCCTTATCTCCCACAAACCTGCACCTCTTCTCGCGTCCGCGATATTCCCGGCAATCCTATCGCCATCGACGGCAATTCACTTTTTTACGCAAATAACGGTTCCTCCGTGTCAACGGAACTCCGAGATTCACGGTTTATTGCCAGATGGTTTCTAGGATGGCTGAGAAATTCAATCTTCCTAACACAGTCTTAGAGTAACGTAACTCATTCGAGGATCATTGTTTCGAGATACATTCAGGGTGTTAGGAAGATCTTCTTTGGTGTAGTTTGGTGTGAAAACGATGCTCTGATGAGTATGAACCGATAACTGCAGTCGTTTGTCGACTAATTCGTGGTTTCCCTTCATCGCGAGGAAAATCAAAATTCTCCTCTTGGATAAACCTTCCAAGTGTCGATTTTATAAACGTTGCATTACAAATATTCCGCGTTTCGATGATAATTAGATTCAGAAATAGATGAAATTCATTGAAAAACAGAGAAAGGGGTACTCCAAAGTGTTATTTCTAAATTCTAGGTGAACTGGTACAACGAAATAGGTTGGTAAGATAGGAGAGAAAACATGATACGATATACCTGTGCGCTTCCGGGGAATTTGGGAGACTTCGTGCCTTCCTGCTGGCACTGCCGCTGCTTCCGCTGTTCCCCATTCTGCCTGTTTATCTGTGAGTCTCCTCGAGACGATATCACACTCGATGGACGCACTGCCACTGTTGGCGAAACGCGTGACGCTCGCTTGCACGTGCGCTCATTGTCATCACGCTGACATTTGCATCGTTCTGCACGCGCGCACTTCCACTTCTTTTCTCCTGTTTCCTCCCCTTTGTCGCGTTTCCTCTTTGCACGAATCTCGCGCGGGGAGTCTAGCAAACGTGTCTTTCCACGGAGCGCATATTCACAGTTTCAATTCCGCTGAAGGAAATGGAAAAATGGGGACGTGGTTGACACAGGGGAGAGCAATTCAACGAAACACACTACCGCTCATACGTATCTCTTTGCATTGTTTCCAGAAGAAAAAGAAACATTGCATTAATCAGCTCTTAAGGACGTTGTGATTAAATGTTTAGTTTCTGAGTACGTGCAATTTTCTTTTCATAGAGGGCAAATGTTTATGAGCAGAAGTATGTGAATTGTCTTCGTTTGAGGTTGTTCTCCGCGAGGATGATTGAGGTTTCGGTCTATTCGATCGCCTGTCTATCGCGTCAATGTAGGAATTACTAGGAGCGGTTATAATCGAGCCGCGTTTAGCCATGCGCCGAGGTCCGCTCGTTTTTCTCCCGGTCCGTCACGTCACGTCGCGTTTAACGAGCTCCGTGCTTCGACTCCCCGGCACTCGGGGGTCGTTATTATATCCCCGCTAATAAGAACCATCGTAAAAATGAAAAGGACGAGAACCGAATGGAGATAGGGCCGATCGTAGCAATCGTTAGATCCTCAACGAACACCGGCTTCGATTTCACCCAACAACCAAACATGCACTTCTCTCCCCCTTTCCTCTTATTACTTTCAGAGAATCCTGCCCTCCCCTCCCGCGATCCTTATCCTCCCGAAACCCCTGGCAAATCTGGTCTACGAGTTCGTCGTGGCGGCGGGTAATTACATTTTCAAACGTTTGATCTTGTCTTCCGCTTGAGCGCAGATCTCCTCGTCCTTGCTGATCTCGTCGCCGGTAAGTTCATTGAAACTTGCGCGTAATCCGATAAACCATGGGAATACTACCGTCCAACTTAGGATTTCCGTATCGCGCCCGAATCTCCGCAAGTTTCACAGATAAATTGGACACTGGAAGGACGAGCTACCCGGTGCTCGTAAGAACTGATCAGTCGGTAAGGATAATTTTATCCTAGTTCTTGGTTTGGGCTTTGAGAGGAGAAAAATCCTGAGGATCGATCTGGATCGAAGGGGGAGGGAAGGATGAATGTTTCATAGGACTTGGCGTGGGCGGGGGGGAATGGTTCGCGAATGGTTCACCGTCCGATGCGACCGTCGACGCACTGATGCCGTATACCGAGCGTTTCCACGGTCATGGTGTGGCCATGGTGTGTAGGCATCGTTGATGGTCCGTTCCGAACTGAGCCTCGCCGAGAGAGAACCATTCCCGTTCCCATAGCACGTGGCTTCTCTCTTCCTCTCTCCCTTCCTCTCGCACCCTCGTCCCCCACGGTCTACAGGACCGACTCTATCCCTCCGTTTTCGTCTCCCTCCCATCCCCCCCCCCTCTCAGCCGCTCTCCCATCGTCACTGTGGTGGTAGCCCACTTGCCCCTTCTCGCTCTCCCTCGCGCTGTTTCCAAATCCCTCTCTTACTCTCCGTACCTTTCTCCACTACCCTACTCTTTGTCGACATCTTCTCCTTTCTCTCTCCTTCACAGCTCGGTTCTCTGTCCTTCTCCTTCCTACCGTTCTCTTTATTTCGGCCATCTCGCTCTCTCACTGTGCTTCATCTCCCATGCTCCCCGGTGTTCCCCGTTTGTCTCTTTCCCCCTCGTTCGCTGGATCCCTGCAGACGCATCTCCGTCCCCGTTGCACGAGCCGTTCTCCGTTTTCCGTCTCTCTTCGACTTCTCTTCACCCTCGTGCCCTGTCCTTCTCTTGCTGTCTTTGAAAAGGCTCTGCTTTCCTCCTCGCCCCGCTGATCCTGTTCCCTTGGCCCTCGTCTTCTCTCTCACTTCACCTCGACCCACCCTGTATAACTGTATCCGTCCCTACCCGCCTGTTCTCCGCTCCCCTTCACCTCTAGTTTCCCCTCTCTCTCTCTCTTTCACTCTCCTCATCACCGTGTCAAACAGCCTCCCTCGAGTTCCCTATAGACGAGCCAATGGCGTCTCCAGTCTTCCGCTGAAGCCGGTCAAACACCTACGGCTGTATCCGCCGTTCCCGCTGATTTTTCAATCACTTTTGCGCTAATCTCGCCACTGCTCGGCCTCTCCGTTACGCTCGCGTGCAGAGGCCTATCGCAATGGCGCACAGGAACTGTCCTGCCGGAGGTATCGAACCCGCAATGGATACTCGACGTGTGTCCGCCGATAAGCATATCTTAATCGAATTAGTTGGGCGATTACATCTTCCAATAGTTGTATCTCTATCCCCATCACAATACTGCTTCGTGCCATGATCAAACGACACAATGAAACGCATTATTCAAATTTACCAGCACGAGGAACTACCTGACGTTCTCGTAAAAGGCGAAAAATTCCATTCTCGAGGCTCAAAGTATCGTTAGTCCTGGCTTCTTCTCTCCGCGTGAGGGCATAAAAAATCGTGAAGCTAACACCAGATCCTTTTTCATGGTAGGCTTCTGTGTGGCAGTTTCCACGGTATGTGGGACAAGTCCTTCTGGCGCGCTGTTGAAAGATATACGCGCGAGATGCAGACGCATCGTCCTATCGCGGCTCGTTCTTCTCTCAGCGCTGTCAGCATAATGGAGCATTGTTAATATGTTAATGCGGGGCGTATGGTCCAAGTCCCTCGGAGCCGGTTTTACGTTTCTTCGTGGCTATGAGGCGTCGTTACGCGGTCCATTAGATCGGACGGCCCTCGAACTCGACTTGTCAAGAGACCGGCTCCTCCTCGTCAAGCGGATCAGTGCTTCCTTATCTTCGAGATCCCCGTGGATTTCGCGGGATGAGGCAAAGGGCATCGTCGAATACAAAAGTACCCTTTGTACCTTCGCCAGCCACTTTCCAATCCGAATGGTAATGACAGCGACGTTGCAATGACGGGAGGTTCGATTCTTACGTCTGAACTATGATGGAATTGGAGCGGAACTGTATCGAATGTGGAAACGGAATTTTGGATGATCTTATTGGACGATGAGTCAAAATTGTGGGAGGGCCATGGTGCTTGTAAACAATCGTTTCTTTGCGCAAGGGAGAATACACGGCAGTTCTCGGGAGAGTCGATGACATTAACTTTTTGATCCACTCGCGAGGTGTTAATTGTGCGACATTTCGAATGAAAAAAAAAGGTCAGCTAAAGTAACAGTTCTGTCGGCCCGCCTGGCGTGCAGTCGTTTCACGCTCGTATTTTTAACGCTGGCCCTTGTACTGGCGGGTTTAAAAATACCGACCTTGAGAGTCATGCATTTCCCGTGAACCACGAGGAAATGCATGAGCGACAGGAGTCAGTAGCCTCTTGGCGACGAGCTTCTCGTCCACCGGCACACAATTAACTACCGAGAGAACGAGCAAGTAATTAAAAGCATCGGAGGTTCGCATCTCGCGCGTTTCAACGGCACTGCGAGCTTTGCCATGATACGGAGCAGCGTAAACGGTGGACGTAGGCGATACGGTAAATCAGAAGGGTGTACATAGGGTCGCTATGTACTGACGGCCATGTGCGGGTATATAGATACGACTTGATTAACGCAGACCTTAATGAGCGCGCTCGCCGGTCGTTCGTCTGGCCGGAGCTCGCTATCGATTCGATGCTACGACGCGAAATAACAGCTCGATGCACCATTTTCTAATATTCCGGCTTATGGGAAGTTTAAGAGCCCGTAGAAATGGGTGTGTTCGGGGTTCATCAAACATTCATTTATTATATATTCGTTTTCACGTAGAATGGATGAGACCAGCCGCCTAAGAGAACCATAATTTGCTTAGGATGGCTCTATCCCCGCACTACGGGTGCACTTAAAAGTGATGAAGCACAGGAGAAACTCATAAGTCAAATTTAAACTGGATTGCGTTTAAGAACGGCTGACGTGCCCGGTCATTAAACCGTCCCTGTCCATTTAGACTTCATCGGACTATGAAAAATTGAATAAGCCTGAGAAGAAGTGCTTTCGCATTTAATAATACAGTTAAGAAAATATCGCGGGCTTAATGAAATCTGCATTATGATTACGATTACCTGTTCATCAACTTTAACGATAAAAGAAAACGAAAAAATGGTTAGTTATTATTTGTAGTTAATGTCGGTAAAAGCAGATTCCTTCTCTTCGTGTAGATAAAATAGTATTCTTCTTCATCGTCAATGGTAGTTTCCTGTACTACCAACAGTATTGTCGGTGTAACAGGATGTTATCGACCGCTGATTCTCGGTCGGCTGTCGGTAACCGAATAGAAAACAGTTTCTTCGCTTACCTCGGCATATCTTGGAGTTGCTTCGCTCTCTGCTTGTACCGCGAGAGGGCAAATAGGACGGCAAGAACGGGCCAGAGGGTTGATCCTGCGACGAGTTCCCCAGGATTAACAGCGCCCACGTCCGCGCCAAGCGCCCGCAGGGCTCCGACGCACAGGCTCACGTTCTCGACCTGCGCAACACAAACGCAAAAGCTCATCATCGATCATGAGAGAAAACAACACCGCGAGAACCGCCCCGTGTGCGTAACGAGCACGTGGATCGATGGAAAAGCGTTTTTCGACCGATCCCTGGGGCCGCATTTCCGGCTAACGCATTGTCATTAATACGTTCGCGTTGTTTGCCTTTACCGCTTTGAAAGCCGTTATTAATGTATTATTTATTCATGCACCCCAATGCTCGAAAATTGATAAAAAGTAAATTACGTCTCCCAAACGATTTGGCATCAAGGGTGGACCCAATAGCACACTATTTTAACTGAATTGATCCAATGCGAATAGAATTCTTATTCCCAGGAAATCGATATTTACACGGATCAAATAAATGCCACTTGCGACCAATGAACCGTATACTTCGCGAGAGAGACAAGCTTTTATTGATCGCAATGGAAATAAATTTTGTCGCAAATAATCGTTTTTCATTGCCATGGGTCTTGTCCTTGCGACTGTTTCATTAGTGACGAATCCATGTTAGTGAGCGTCATGTAATTACATATCTGGAACGTCTCTTGGCAATTGCGGGGACGGTTCGATATTGGTTCCTGGCTCCTGCGTGCATCAGCGGGTATCGCTGCACACACGCACGTATGGGATAGGAGTGAGGGGAAAGGTTCATACAGAAGTTTTCTCAGCGCAAAGGGATGGTCCGCCCCTTCTCCTTCTCCTTCTTCTTCTTCCCGATTCCGCCCCATTCTCCCGCTGGTCTCTACCAGCAGTATTCTTCTCCTTCCACTCCTGACGCCCTTGTGTCCCACCCTACTTCGCTTCTCGCGCTCTATCTGTTCCTCTGTTCCCGAATTTACCCCGTTCTACCCTTCGTGCGAACGGTGCGCACATACGGGAGATATTCTGCGAAACGTGACCGTCGTGACCATGGCTACCTTGTGCGCTGGCGCGCGTGCCGGCGTGTCTCTTTTGTTTCCATTGTTCCTCAAGGCCCACGGCGGCTTTTACCCAGAAAACAAACCGTCGTATCGCACGGGGTGGTGAGAGGTACACGTAAGCAACGAGAGAGAGAGATGACTCACCCAACAGTACGGCGGTTGCCCACGCGTAATAGGTAAGAGAACCCAACTTCCTCGTCTCTTTCCCTGTGTCTCCTACCAACCCCCTCCTCCCCCCCTGCCGTCCGCGCTGCTCCGCTTCCACGGGGGTAGAGTAGCATCTCGCGAGATTCGAGGAGAGCCGGGGAAAGAAGGAGCAAAAGGAGTAAAATGCTCGAGAATGGAAATCTGATAATGTGCGACAAACTCGTCTTCCCGGTAAGACTATAGCGGCTTACCGAGAAGTTTAACAATGCCTTGTCCTAGCTCCGCAGAATAGGTAAGTACTTGAAAGTACTTAGTGGTGATACTTCAAACAAGGGCCATTGTGCGGGTAAAAACCGAAAAGTTGACGTCAACTTCCACGGTACATAGTTCCTACACTCTTTGTCCACTCTGACTCATTTTATCGTTACAAACTGTCCCAGTCCTAATCGGAGTTTCTGTTGGTTCGAGGAAGAACTCTCGCGGCAAGCAATAGCGCTCCAAGAGGTTACTTCCGTTTTATTGCTCCGTTCCGCGGATGAGTAAGACGGGGATAATGTACACAGCTCTGTACATCGCGGCCAACGCTGCGTCATCGTTCGGCGATCTACGAATCTCCCTAGATCGGGCTATCATCGGGATCCATTAGCCAGGAAACCGGAGAAAAGTGGAAAGGTGAATCCGAGGCTTTTATTACGGTTGCCACGCTCTTCTTCACGTTCGACAGAGACACCGGTGATCCACGTGGAAACGTATCTCCAAGGAAAGCCATCTCGTTGGCCACTCTCGCCAGTTATCCCCGCGAGACTGACGGCCGTAAATGGCAGTGGACGGTTTTTAATGCGTTCCACCGTACAGTCCTCCGCTACTCTTCTGTCTCTTCCTTTCTTCCCTAACGAACGTACGCGTAAGAAGACGCTCGGGAATCCATCGGGACACGTCGCGTGAATTCTAACGAAGACCACGACAGGTCCTTCCCACGTGTCGCCATATGACCCACGGATCAAAACGTAATCTTTTCTTAATAGTCTAGAAAAATGACGATTCTCTAACTCAGTTTAAATTCTTGCTAATTCCTGTAGACCGAGGTAACAAAATGCTTTGCTCCCTATAAACCCTGAGTCCTATGAGCTGCGTGAAAAAGTGTAAATTGTATTTCTGTCAAATGCGGTGAACTTGATCTGTACGTTAAATTAGCGGTAATTAAAAGACTGTGGATTCGTGGAAGGAAAGTCCCTCGGTAAGATGAGATTGATACAAGCGTTCATGGATATCCTTCCTCGTTTGCCAGCGGCGCTTGGTCCGGCCAGGGACCCTGAGAACGGGGAGAGTGTTCGAGATCCAAAGATGGCGAGAGGGACGTCCTCTTATGGTAGCGTCTTCGCTTCTGCCGTGAAGGGGGACGCGAAAAGAAGGATCACAAAGACTCGGCATTCCGTCTCGCTCTCCTTCCCGGTCTCTGACTTCCCACTCTTTCTTCTCTGGCCGCACTGCGTGTACCACTCGTAATCGCAGCCACGTATTCTCGATCCTGCGTATTGCGTACGTATAATATCCACGATGGTATTGTAAAATCCCTCGCGTGATACACACACACGTATGTGCCACTTCGAAGTCCCACATGCGTGGTTCGCATGAAACCCAAAACACAGGGATAAGTATTCCTAGGGACCATTCGCGGCCACGGTACTGCCTGTCTCGATGCGAGAATACGAACGTTCTTTTCAACGATTATCCCCTTATCCATCGAGTATTTTTTTACGAACCTTGCCAATCACTCGATCCGCCTGGCTAAACTTCAGGATGAAGTTCCATTCGTTTCTAACGGAATTTACTGACCAAATGGAGATGCAATTGCAAAAACGCTGCAAAGTACGACGCCGTTTCGACCGATCGATTCTCCGAGTGCGCGAAAGGTACGGAGGTAAACCGATACGCACGTCTTGTTATGCTCGGCACGCAAGCTTTTATAATGTCGGCAGATTCATGGCATAAGGTCGACGCACATTAAGCCGGATTTACGGAACGATCTGCTCGATGGAATTTCCGCCAGCGAAACCGCTCCTAGTTGTACACCATCTTCGCGCCAATAAGACTCCTCGCTTGACAAACTTTCAATGCCGGACAAGCCCTTAAGACATCGCAAAATTATTTATACACTCCCTCGTCTTCCTGATCCTTTCGTAATTCGTTTCTCCGACAGATCTATAAATTTGTCCAGCGTCAGCTAAGAAAATAAGTTTGAGAATTTACGACCAACCGATCTGACGTACTTTTAATGCCAGACAAGTCCTTAGGATGCCTAAAAATTATTTATACATTCCCTCGCGTTCTTCACCCTTTCACGTAATTTTTTTTCTCTCAACAGGAACCTTTCAAAAACCTGTCAGGTCTCTAAATTTGTCGGGGCGTCGGCTAAGAAAATACGTTTGAGAATTTAAGCGTATATCAACCGACGAAGAGCGGTCGAACTTGTAATAACGAATCGCTATCCTTCTTCGTTCGATCGTAAAGACTTGTTCAATCAAAATTCGATTAGCGGAGTATTTCGTGGGCGAGGAACTGAACCGGTGGCCACACAATGGTGTCATTAGCGAGGAAAAAGTACTGTAAAATGGCCGAGGTTGATCGCAATAACCGTGCAACGGGGTCAATAACGATGTTTTTTTGCAGGAAACACGCGACTGACTGTGCGAGTAATTATCGGTTCATCTCGTTCGTCCTCGCGTCACGGTTAGCTTGCAAAGGATTACGGTAATAATCGTTCGTAACTGCGGGGACGACGTGGTCGTATAATCGTCGTGAGCCCCTGTACGAGATTCCGGAACTGGAATAGCCTCGAAAAAATGACGTTTGGCTCGGGGCTATAACGCATGAGGCAACCGCCAATGGATCCCTCGATACAATGCTTTCTCTCTCGCCTTTGTCCAAGCCATTATTCCGCTCGTCCTTATACGCCCGTAATGACAGACATCGACGTACCAATGGACCAGTCGGAATCTAGAAAATGGATACAACATCGTCTCACGTGACTTTCCAAGTCGAACGGATCAAAAGCAATGAACCAATTTCAATCGAATCACATCTCGCGTGTTCAATTCTTCAATCTTTTTCCTTACGCCCAGCGTTATGGTGTTTCGTAGTTCCTTTCCTCTGTGCACTGTGTCCAATTAAAAATGAATAGTCCCTACGCCGCCGACTAATTCCGGCATTCTTCCTCCGTAATGACAGCTCGGACGGTCGACGAGTCTGTGATTAATCGAAGAACCGCCTGCGAGCATCGACGACATCTTCGGAATAACTGACCGACCAAGAACTTTCCTCGCGGCTCGCACGGTGGGATTTATTGTAGGCTTTTCACGGCGATCCACTCTACGGTTTATCGTTGATGAAAAGGCAAATTGTTTTCGTGCCAATTGTCGATGACGAGCGGCGTGATTTATGTTTCCGACGATGCTGCTCGCACACGTTGGGAACGTGCGGGAACTTTAATGGCTGCGGGAGTCATCGACACCGGCCGTCAATTTGCCAGGCACGAATGCACTTAATTGACCGACCGATATCGGGAATAGGGTTCTACGTGCGTAGGGAAATTCCAGAAGATCCGAGCGGGTTAGAGTGGGTCAGAATTTTCCTCTAATTCCAGAACGGAGCAAAGAAATCGTCAGGAAAAACTTGACCATTTTACAAGAAAATCTAAGGAACGTCAACCTACTTGCTCTCAATTACTCAGCGAGAAACACTGGATTTTAATGACATGTTTGCCCTCCACTTACATTTCCTTCATTTCAGTCTCTTCTTCTTCTATATTTTTTCCGTCGACGTAGTTTCTCGTTAATGACTTCTCTGAGGACCAAACCATGTCGGACGGCACTAAAGTTCGAAGGAATTAATGGGATTACGTGAGTTCGAAGACCTCGGGATAATTAATTTGACGATAAAGCATTTCCGCCGTGTTTCCTCGGCGAGGACGTTTCCGGCCGAACGAGTCGCACAAGTCAATTACGTCGAGGGAAACTGGCGAAGACGTTCCGCGGGAATATCGAGATCGCGGTCGACCGGAGACGAGCAATAATTGCCAGGACACACGATAGCGCGTCTCGAGGGTCCTGCTAATTGAGCAGCCCGTCAAAGGTCCTCGCCGGAAGACTATGGCAATTTCCCTAGACACATTTCCCGTCATATCCACCTAGCAACGACCCCTCCCCCCTCCCGCCCCCCGGCAACGTACTCCCCGCAACATTAGTTCACTGAATCGGAAAACTTTTGTCCTTCTTCCACATTGACTGATACCGTCTTCCGCGTTCGACTCTGTCGGTTGATCTTGAGACGTTATTTTTAGGCGAAGAGTTAGCCGAGCCCCAAGGTGTGCTGGCCCACGTTGTAACCGTATTTCAGGGGTCCCTCGCGTAGACGAGTCATTACGTTCCGGTAGAAGACGGTAAAGGCCTATTGCGCGGGGGGAATTATTTTTAGCGGGTCCGCCTTCCGGACTTTCTTCCACGCTAAACAGTCATCGGGATTTATCTGCGCCGGCCGCGAGCCGCGTTCGTAATTATCGGGCGGAACGAGCGGAGGACGAGTCGCTCGAAAGGGCGCTCGAGCCCTCTCTAAAAATATATGTCTATTCGGGAAGCCAGCGTCGGCTGAGAACTCAACGAGACCGTCTCTAAGTCGGCGCTTCGGGGACGCGGAATTGCCTTTTCCGACCCATCTAGGGAACGTTTTAATAAACGCGCCAGACCAACACTTTACCCGACAAATGAAGAAACGATCGATCAAAGTCACTTCCAATACCTCGAACCCTTCCATACAGTCAGTAAAAAAAAGGGGTACACTAAAGACCGTTATACGTAGGTTTAGAAAATTGTGGACAAGTTTCTTGGAGTGGGGAGGAAAATTTGCTCGCTGAGAATTACGTGAGACGTATTCCCCGAAATTGATGTACGCGTCATCGCTAATAGAACGGTTTAGAAAATTTTCGACAAGCTTGTCGGAGTGGGGATGAAGGTTTAGTCACTGTGGATTAAGTGCGATATCTTCCCCGAAATTGACGTACTCGTCATCGTTGATACAGTTTCATAATTTCCGTATTGTCCGCGCTGAATCACGTAGTGCTAAGTTTACCAAAGATTCGTACCGAGAAGCGCGATGAGGTAACTGTCCATCGATTTTCCCTCGGATAACGATTACGCGATTAACGAATTACACTTGTTTCCCGGAACTTAAGGAGGACAGAAATAAAAGATGTGCCGCTCGCGAGGGACTTCAAAGGACGGTGATAAAAATATTTCTCGTCATAAGAAAGTATCCTGTCAGGCGGCGGAGTCGTTTGAAATTTCTCCAACTTCCTTACGACTTGTCCCGGAGCATTTAAGCCCTGAAATATTCTTTATCGGATTCTCCCGAGTGGTTTGCCCCGACGCTGATATGATTCTGCGGTTATTCTCACTGCGTGGAAGGGCAGTTGCCTCGCGGGGGCGAGCCCATTGACATTTATCCGTCGTTAATGAAGGAGGGGGGGGGGAGAGGGAGTAATACGTGCCGAGGAATGCACCGCGAGGAAATTCAATGACTGACGAGGTAGCTGGCAAGGACCGGGAATCCGCCCGGAGTTTCCACGAATCGGAACAGACCTTGGCGATAGACGAACAAGGAGAAAGGGAAGGGGAATTCCTAGCGAGCCAAAGCCCATTTCCGTGGCGACTTGCGTCCAACGGATTTGAGGAGCCAGATGAACCCGCGTCTTCATTAAAACCGGAAATTAGCGTATATCCTACCGGCTGGTATCCTTTAATAAGACCAACGGATTAGCTGAAATTCAGCCGAGAATTTCCAAGCTCCGAAGGTCAATTAATAGCGCAAATTTCGAATTCAACTTGTACGTAATGATGGCACGGTTCGGTTGTAACATTCGAGCTCTGGAGAATGCTTTGCTCTCGAAGGCAGCGATAAGCGGTGCGCAATGCAATTTGCCACGATCGTCAGAGCCGGTAACCGTGTCAGCAATCCGTGCGATCCGATCTTAGTCTAAACAGTTATGGAATCGTGCGTTACATGCGTTGTAATCAGCTGTATCGTTCTATTAACTCAGCTACCATTAACCGACTTAGCCTTTGCGAACTTCTAACTGTACCGCCTCGATCGCGTGATCCAATCGATACGTGCACGTTGCGTTTTATGTACCGGTCATTTAAATAAATCATCACAAGTACGTCACGTAGACCCTGAATTTCTCGACAATTGCGGAAAAAGGGTAATTATCGTCATCGTTTTATCAAGGACGAATGTACCGAGATTGATTGTTTCAATACATTTCGTGGAACCGACAAGCATTGGGGTCATTCGAATTTCGATGCACGTTCAACGAGACAGTTTGGGAAGGAAGGTCGGGAAAAAGACCGAAAAATCGGAGAAAGCGGGATAAGCCGTTTTAACGGTAATTTTACGACTTCGCGGAATTACGACGTGCATCGTTCGTATTTTGCGACAGTCAATTCAGTAGGTAACAAAGGAGTGGAGGGCAAGGGGGTGGGGGGGGGGGGGGGGTCGGAGAATTGAGAAATCAACGTGTGGTTGCGAGAAACCACCGGCGATAAGAGTGGGGGGTTGCGATAAGAAGGCCTGGCTTGCGCTAAATATTTCGTGGCTAATTATTTCTAAGCGGAAGGCGTGCACGTACGCCGAGATAATTCCCATTAATTAGTGCTTCTATCGCCGACGGAAATTAATGCATCGCCGCGTAGATATTTCCATAGACAAGCAGAACTACCAGTCGGCAAACTGGTACGCTCCGCTCGTACGGGTAAAAGCTCGGCCCGATGTGTTCTCGTAATTAAATTCTCAGAAGGCGATGCAATTATGATGATCTCGATTAACGGCTACTGTTCGCCACGTGTGCAACGGAGATCACCGAGAGTTCAACGCTGACGAAATCATCGCGGCAGAGCGTGACGGTTTGTTCTCCGGTCTGCAACGAATTTCTACGAGCCTTCAAGGCCGCGGGGAAATCGACCGATATGCAATATCGTTTCGTTGCATCAACATGAAAAAAATAAGTCCCGGGGATGGCAGGTGAAAAATGGTTTCCCGACGAAATTTTCACAAGGATTATGAGAAACCGAAAATTGTGTACAGTACATTGGTGTCCGTGGAAAATGAAAACCCGTGTGAACTGTGCCAAGGACCTGTGAGCAGTTGCAACCCTGAGATTGCATAATGTTTGTGCCACGAAGTGCAACCTTCCTTCGGTCGTTCTCTATTTCCCTGTTCTTAATTGGACGTTCATTTCCTGACCTCTATTCTCTGTTTTTTGGCGGATTTACGGGACTAGGAGAAATCACGAAAAGAATGGCACAATCGTCTTCCTTTGAATGTGGATATTTAGGCATTGGAAAGAACGCTTTGTACGTGAAACAGAAAGATTGTGCATTTTTTTAGCGTGCATGCACGGTCTGCGGGTCAAATCGGTGGTGGAGTTCCCTGGGACCGGGTCAAACGACCTCTCACGCGTGTGAAATCCCGCGAACCAATGAGCTATCGACTGACTAATTGCACTCCCGACGCGTACGAACCCGCACGTTCGTGCCGTTCTTGGCATACGAATCCAACGACAGAATGGCACCGAGGGAAACAGAAAAAACCCAGGAAGAGGAAGGGAGATAAGCGGAAAGAATGGTAAGAGCGCAGGAGAAAGAGACAAAAAGACAAGGAGTAATTGATAAAAAGCGAAACAGAAGGAACGAGCGAGAGAGAAGGAACGATCGAGTTACGAGGAAATTTCGTGAGACAAAGAAGGACATACATATACATATGTATGATACATTGACGTCTCGAAAATGAACACATGTTGTCATACAAACTGAATTCCTGAAAATACTTGACTCTCAGTGCCACTTGACTGTCACACGGGAAAAGAGATTATTATCAATGCCTCTGATATTTCGATCCCCCGGGAGAAGAAATGAAAATTGTACGTGTATTCCTACGCGAGCTTCGTATGAAATTCTTGGAACGTTAAAACGCTGTGCCTGTTATCAGAATTCTTCCACGTTGCGACTACGTTCCTTGGCCAGCTGATTTATTCGCCGAGCGGATAAAAGTCTCCTTTGAGCTTAGGATGCTGAGTGGGACGTGTGGGTGTGTATAATATCATAGAGCCGGTACGTACGAACTCGCCGATTCAGGCAGACGTGACTGTCTTGCAAAGGAACCGACGACGAGCGTCGCTAAACGCGCCACGATTCACGCCGAAACGAACGTCAGAGACCGGAAACGTTGGAATTTGTTCCACAAGGCGAGACCACCTTCGAAATTTTCCAACACAAGGACGTCCTTTGCGCGTCTCTGATCTTCCGCCAACCGTACGATTTATCGCGATTTTTGCCGACAAACAGGACGACTAGGCCTTCCTAGTAAAATACTAAAATTCATCGAATCGACCGAAAGATGTTGAAAATGAAAATTTCACGATGAAAAAGGCCCGTGATCGGATCAAAGACGTATTACGTGTATCTGTAATAGATCTATCGGGGGAACAATGTTCCATAATGTATGCCCTTAGGACATACTTTTGCAACGGCGATACTTATCGTCCATCTTAATGATCGTTGTAATAAATGGTAAATACGTTTCTCGTCACCTGTCATTGTGCCGGGAACGGGAGATTAATGCATGTAGTGTAATGGGAAACGGAGGTTACGTAAGGACGAGAAGTGTGAAGTGGCGAACGCGTGGTACACGAGAGACCTTCGAGGAATGAAATACGTGTACACAAAAGTCTACGGTTCACACGTACACGCAGCGTTTGCCGTACGTTCGAAAGGTGTGACCGATCGAACAGCGCGGACTTTTCAACCAAGTTGAATCTCCACGAGAGTCAGTGGCAACGGAGGAACGAGCGTGCAGTGCGCAGAAATCCCTTGACAGCCGGCTGTCACGGATGAAATCGTTTCGGAGGTCGAAGGTCGAGGCAAAACCAGCGAACCTTGTTAAGGAGGATTCTCCCCGACGATGTTGACGGCGACATCAATTAACAGCTGTCTCCTCGTACGCAGGAATAAAGAGTTACATTTCCACTCGCGACATTGGCATCGCTCAAAATACACAGTTTTACAGACTTGGAGTTCACGATTCGATGGTGGGTTTACCTTCAATCTTTTTGGCGGGAAAATAGGATACACCTTGGCCCGGCCATCGTTTCGAGGACTGCTCGCAATTCCTTTTTTTCTTCACGGTCCGAGTCAGTGGGTCGCGATTCCGCGCGTGTCCAGAGTGCAACGAGGGGGAAGGGACGAAGGGAGTGGAGTGTCGAAAGTCGAGAAGCTGGCAGGGTTGCTCGTTAAGGCGAGAATCATCCAGGCCGTCGTCGTCTTCAATTAATTGTCGCTTCAGCCAGCGCGCGAAAATATCACTTTGCCTGGCCGTTACTATTTATAAACCTGCTTAAAGCCGATTCTCGGACGTTTCCAGTGAACCAAATGTTTGGACATTTCTCCTTGTTGTAGGTCCTTTGTCGAGGAAATCGTCGACACGTTTTGCAAAGTCTTGAAAATATTTCTTAAACATCATCCGTTTGTTTAACAAATCTTTTCGACTATTTCACCTTCGTCGGAGTCATTTTTCTGACCAACGTGAATAAATATCGTCGGATCAGATGCTATTATCAGATCCACGCATACTTTCGCCACTGGATCTTCTAAACGCTGGTGGAACCAAGTGATGAACTGCCGTATCGTTTACGGCGCTCAACTACCGGTCACTGGCACACATAAACACACAGACACAGAGAAACTTGCACCCCGTCCATTTGTTCCCGTTTGAGAGGATAAATGGTCGGTCTTGGCGATAGAATAACCTTCGACCTTGGTGAACTCCAATTCACCTGTGATTGTAGGTCCATCGCACTGTTGTCTCGAAACATTCACTTCACACCGACAAATGGCTACTGATTTTCACCGTTGTAATTATCGAGGAAAGAATCGAAAGAAAGAGTGTTCGAAGGGTACCGGTTACCCGCTGAGCGTGTGAACGATTAGGAACGTTTAGTGGCTGGTCGGCTGTCAAGATAGGTCGAACGGGCGGTCGGTGAGCCGTTTTGATTTTTCAGCCGGGGCACACGCCAGCACCGATCTTCGGAGCTCGGCCATTCAACATCCGCGCTACCGGACCACTCGTGAGACACTAACCGACGAGAGACAGAGAACGCAGACACGAGGTGAGGCTACACCGCAATCGGCCGGACAGGGGAACGTGTTAGTAGGGTGAAAAGCGAGCGAGAGGAGCGAACACTCCCGAGCGAGAGACACTGGCCCAGGGAGAAAGAGAGAAGGAAGAAAAGAAGAGGAGGTGGAATGGACAGAAGGGGCCAGTCGGGGAAGGAAGACAGAGGTGGAAAGAGAGAAACAAGGGGACAGGTAGTGGGAGTCGAGTGGTAGCCGGACGCGTATAGAAGGCAGGCCTTAAAATCAGGTATCCACGTGGCCACACGGATCGCAGAGTGGGGTGAATTCTTACTACGGCTGGACCACCGGTCGACAGGGAAATAACGGCAAGAATGCCTCCATTACCTACCACCACCTCGGTCTCCCGATTAGTCACGATCTACTTGACTCTTTGTCGCGCGGAGAAAACACTTTAGATACACCTCATAGACATCCGTGTTAGCAAACACAGGAATTGCGAAATTTATAGCCTACCTTCCGGCCGATACAAAGGACAGGAATTACGGGGAACATAAACAGATGTGTGGCATGCTAAATCCAGCGGAAAATCCACTTTTTTTTTCGTTGAGAGTGGCGCGAAGAGGGAAAGTGTGTTTCCCTGTGACCGTGCGCCAATCTTAAACATGAAAAACGGACAAACACGTGATCCGGGCGCGGTTGCTGGGAGTTGGGCAGTTTGCGCTACGAGGAAACCGTTAGCATAAAAATAAAGACGAACGCGCGAGGCACCTTCGTATTTCGTTGCCGTTGGGACGGCATTTCGCTGCACTTTGCATAGAATATTTTTAGGGGAATGACCGTGCACAACGACGCGTCAAGGAACGCGCGACTTCCTTCTGTCCGCCCGGGTTTTGGCAATTAAGCTCGACGGCTCGGCAGAAAAGTTAACGAAGACGGCCGGAAGCTCGATAAACCGTCTGCATTGTGTACGGACAAACGCTCGTAAAAGATTCAGCGATTCGATGCGCCGGGAACTTGGTGAATCGAATGAAACGTCAAGAGCGAGAGGAAAAAGGACAAACAGAAGCGACGGATAAAGGAGAAATTTGAAAAATTCAAGCGCGGGTTCGCTCACTAATTTTCTCACTAATTGATGGCTCGAGGGGGAAGGGGGAACGAGATGGGAAATGGATAGGATGGAGGAGAAAAGAAGATATCCTCTGACCGGTGGATCCAGTCAGAAGTAACTTCCAGGGGATACACAATGCCCGGGCAAATTGGATGGAAATTCGCGAGTCAGGGATGGTCAGCGCATTTTTCCACCCCAAGCTCCGTTTATACATACACCGTTCTTCCCCCTCCCCCTGGCTCCCTTTATTTCCCCTTGTCCGAAGACCCATCGTCTCACCAACTAACTGGAGACAAATTGAATTTCCAAGTTCGTACGATGGACCGACGGTTACTCGTCGATCCATTAACCATCGAGTGCCGATGGTCAGTGAATTCCCCTTTCATTACCAAACTCGTGTACAGCAAGAACCAATGGAATTTTAGTACCGTAAAAAACAGGAGCCAGAGCGAAGTGCATTGTTAAGGAAGTCAGGATTTTTTTTAATACCTTCTGCGCACGATTCCGATGGGGAAATTACAGGCTGGGTTAACCACGGTGATTATTAACCGGTCGGATTAATCACGGTAATAAACAGCGTAACCGATAAAACGTGAAGCTCGGCGGAACGAAAATCGTTACATTGGAAAATCACGCTACGGCGAATTACACTTCCCGACCTGCAAATTATCGTCTAATTCGCTCAAAGGTACACGTTTCGGGTCATGATGTAAGTTGCTTTCATGTTCGTTCATCGAATTAACAGCTCGAAGATTGAATTCTAAAACTCGTCTACAGTTTGGAAAATAGCTACAATCATTGACAAAAATTCGTGACAATTTATTCCAGTCTCTTGGTTGCCTGGCTTGTTACAATTTACTCGTGGTTCTTACGAGTGTTCCGTTGTGCAGGATTATGTCATTTTCATGTGTATAAATTTGTTTAACCATTAGCAGCTTGTTTGAAAGGAACCACGTGAGCTGTTAACGCGTTGGTGCGAAGAAAGGAAGGAACCACACCCTCGTTTCCTTATTGTCAAGCACTCGGGTCTGTCTTTTAACCCGTAAGGTAAACACACTGTTAGTATCTAGGACACCTGCAGTGGACGGGACTTTCGACAGCTCGCTGTTTCATTGGTCGTCGAATGTTTACATCGACCGATCCACCCACGTGGAAGACTAAGTACGTTCCTTACACATGCACCGCGTCGGCAAATCGATTATTTTCCCCGGACAAACGAACGTCTGTTGACCCAAGTCATGGCCCATTCGTCGCACGTATTCTTATCAATAAGCATTTCTCATGGGCTCGTAAAGAACGAGTGTACCCCAAAACACTTAGGCGTGGATAATCATGAATCGAAAGTTAATTTAAGGAAACGTGGAGCCGTCAAATTCGCGATAATACAGCCGATTCCGGGAAGACGATAATAGAAAACACGTTGAAACGGAAAGAGAATTCTTATGAGGTTCGTCGAGGTCAGACCGGAAATTGAGAATGCGTCCGCTCCGACCCGTGTACGTGCTTTTCTGCCATTTCAAACTTACCGTAATTACGAATCACTCGACCAGGGAAGCAGAGTCCGACCTAATACCGTACATTTTTTTTTTAACAATACTTAAGAAACCACTTCCGAACAATTGCTGCTCAAGATTATTATTGACCACAAAGCTTTTTATAGCGCACTATCGATAATGATTGAGGTGTTCCGAAGGTATCAGCGCGGTAGGTGATTTCCTGGAAGACCACCCCTCGGGAAAATTCCAGCGAGAACGAATGGGCCCCGACAAACGTTTACGTGGAAACCCACAGGTATTGGGCCCGTCGGTGACATCGTCCGATGCATTTGCCTATTAAACCGGCACCTTTTATTTATAAATTATCGCGGCAGGCTCGTTAAGCACCGGCCGGTTGACTAATATACGCGTGAGTCACGGGCTCGCGAGAGAAGAGAGTGGACCCTCCGGGAAATAGAAATAGATCGCGATGGACCCGAGCGACTCTCTCTCGGACCGTCCGACAAACTCCTGCCACGTTTCGCTTCGTTTATCCTCCTACAAAAACAGCTTTTAAAATACTTTTGCGTCTCGTTAATACGGGCTTCTCGGGATTTCGGTAAATCAAGCGGCGAACGGGAACGGCCGGAATTACGAGGCCGTGAAATATCGTTCGGACGGTATTTCCTTTAGGTTGTCCGACGATAAAATGGGGAAATGACAATTTCGCGGAATCGGGGGGAGGGGAGTAGGGAGGGTTTGTTTACACGGCCAGTTCATTCAAATTGCTTTAGACCCAATTTCGTGTCCTTTTTCCATCGCTTAACCGGAGTTTTGGGGTTTCTGTTTTCACGGAGTCAGGTAGAATTGCATCGTGTTACATTTTGGCCGGGGGAAGTCGCGTGCCGAAGCCGTGGAAAACACGTGATTCGAGTTTTCGCGCTCGCGTCTTCCCATCGGCCGTGCAGCAACGAGCGCGACGTTTTAATTATAGAACAGAGCCCTTTCTCCTTCGTGGACCCTCGACACCGCGAAATTGGAAAGCCTAACGGCGAACGACGCATTTTCACCGCGACAACGGCTCGAAATCCGCTTATCACGGACTTTGCCAATTAGGCAGGAAAAAAAGAATTTACCGACAAGGTAAATCTCATCGAAGAAACGAATGATTTACGGGGAAAAGTGTTCGGATACGAAGAAGGAAAGGATAGTGAGAATATAATTTTTTAATATCAATAAACATTGAATTATTAATATAAAAATTGCTAAATCGAGACACGAGAACACTCTAATCTCTCCTAATACGATCATTGATAAATGAAAAATATTCCTTATGATCATGTACCGTCTGAGCTGTGTGACTTTATTAGGAAAATCGTCGGAGTAATGCGAAGGGTTAAATGCTACTGCTGCTAGGAGGGTCAAGGTTAAAACCTCGCGATGGCCAATAAAGAGGGAAATGCATTGGGACTTGAGGAGACGTCTTGACGTCAATGTTCGTGCTGGCTGATGGATGTGCCGAGGACACTCGAGGAACGACGTACAATATTGACCGGGGATTATGGAAATAACGTGGAGTAGGCGTTATCCTTACCACCGCGGACTCGACTAACAGTCGATCTTGTCCGGATGTGACGTTGCTCCTTTCCCCGGCGATGCATTTTGAATCCGTAAAGATTCACCCGGTCTTTGCCTTTTTCTCCTTTGCACGTCCGTTATTCTTCCAGGCCAAATCGTAGGCCCACATCTCCGGGCTTCCCATTCCCGCCTTTCCAGGATAAGGATCGAAAACTCACGAGATCGAAACTACCTTGCGCGCATGCCGCAGAAAATGCCCACGACTTATGCACGGGGAATGCGTAATAAGAAGACGTTCGAGGAATCGAGAAATGCATTATGCATTACCTCGGGGCAAAAATTCTTTATCGACCAGATAGTGGTGCATGTTTTTCGTCGAAATGTTGGGAAATAAGACGAGTGTATCTATGACGTTTCTACGAGCTGACAGCTGCCGGATCTAGGCCTGTTAGGATTTTATCTACGTACCCTAAGTGCGGTTATGGGGTTCTTTCTATTTTTAAAGGACAACTCTTAAGCCCGGTAAAACCATTGACTTTCGAGGTTCTTAGATTCTCCTTGCCCCCCGAATTACGGTGAACCACTTAAAAAGGATTTCAGAAAATATGGCTTGACGTGCACTCACCATTTGTTGAGTACTCTTTGGCTTCCGGTTAATGTCGATCACCTTCTGATTCGCTGCAAGCATGAAACGAGGACGTTAATACAGCATTATCTTTTTTCGGACGGTCATAACGGACGTAAAGGCAGTAAGTGAACCAAGTGCGCTGTGCGTGTGTGGAGGCACGCGTGCGTTTGGCACGTGACTACCTTACCCCATAAACCTACGTCTGTCAGTCATGTGTTATGGGTAACTGTCCAACGCCATAAATGATCCGTCCGATTCAGTACTGTTACCCGCCGTCTGTTCGTTTCATCTCACTGTCATTTACCGACGTGATTGGGCAAAAAAACTATATAAAGTCTGTCGAATCGTTTGAAAGGACAGTTTAAAAATGACGACGGGGGAAAAGGTAGAGAGTTAAATTCGTTGAAACGTTCCGATTGAAATTTCTAAACGATGGCAGGGAGAAGGGGGAATGAAGTTTTTACTTACTGACAGCTTCCACTAGGTCAGCGAGGAGAACTCCGTCGCTGAGGTCGGCCTGCAGGTCCGCCACCCTTCTTTTGCAACCCCCACGCTCGAGATAGTAATTCGCCCAGTCCGTGTAGATCTGACAGAAAAATTTGCGAAAACAGAGCTGTGATTAATTGGCACGATCTTTCACGAGGAAATTCGATGTGCGCAGTTGCGGATGATTTCGCTTTGAAACGTTATATATCTCGCTCTGCTGCACTCTCGCGTGCATTAACTGCACCGCCAATTGCCGGACTCCACCGGGCGGCCGTTTTTAATTTATCCTCGCGCTCCGTTGGTTTCTCGCGCTTGTTGATTTGTCGGCGGACAACCGCAACAAACCGGCGTTGCAATAACGACGGCCAAACGGATGCATTTTTCAGGCAACGCCACCGCAGCTGCATCGACATTGCCTACCTCGCCATTTGTTATTCCATCTCTTTTATTCCGGCGAATTAGTCGGCCCTTTCGTTAGGGAAAAATACAATGCAAAAAGATATCATTCTGCACTGGACAAAAACGGAAGAACATTTTTCTTGCGAGAAAATATTTTTCTAAAGTCAATGAAAATTATTCTCGCATTTGAGAAGTGCTCCTTGTGACTCCGTTTGTTTTTCCCCCTCAGAGACGACTCTCGGAATTGTACGAATGAGAAATGGACGACATAAAAATTTGTCCGAACCGATGGTTTGTTTGTCGACGGGTCTCGTTTTCCGGGCAACTTTTGCCCGAGCGAGAGAACCAACGACAGTTGCACCGCGTTTACGTGCGCACGCTCGCGAGATTCATCGTCGTTCTCGCGAGAGACACGGGAGCCTATTTTTGTGACGGGCCAAAGGGAGAAACTCGATGAACTTCCTTCATAATTTCGGGTCAACACGTCGCCGGATTTTCCTCCGACCAATGTCCTCAACTTTGTCCCTCACTCCCTTCCCCTCAAACCCTTCTCTCTCTCTCTCTCTCTTGACAAGAAGAGAATCGCGAGGGGACTGGACGCAAGTGAAAATCGCGAGACTCGATGGAGTCACAACAACTCGTGAGACACGTGAAACACGCCAGAGGCGTGATCGAACGACACGTCTGGCACGTGCCACCTCGCACGTTTCAATGTCCATCGAATTCCTCGCGCAATCTGTTTGCCAAACGGTTTGTAACAGCCGAGGGTTTACCAGTTGGACGATCCATTAAACCGGCCCACGGGACACCGTTCAATTTTACGCGAAAGAAAGTAAAAAAAATGTTCGTCCTTCTCTCGAACTCGGAGAAGAAAAAGGAAAATTATAGCATCACTATTATTCTAGTTATTGATGTTGTATTATTTCCATTTGAATCCCTGCTTATTGGTCTAAATCGCTTAACATTGAAAGATCCTTCTACCTGGAGCGTATCTCGCGTGGAATCTGCCTTAATATCGTCGATGGAGCTTCGCACCGACCTCGGTGCCCTGATGCACGCCATCCCCCTCACTGTGCTCGACGTTAGCGTCATGAAATTAACGTCCGAATAAGGCGCGCACGACGCTCTGATTATTTCGCTCGCTAATTGCCGTAGAATCGGGCCATGATTGCGACGAGGGGGCGGGGAGGTGGTCGTTTCCTCTCCGCGGCTTATTAGCCGGTGGTCGCACGATCGATCCTCGATCCGATCTCGCCGAGTCGTAATGCCCCTCGGCTCTCACGGTCCCTCCCCCCCTGCCCCTCCGGGGACCGGGCAGAAACGACCGTCCCGATCGTCCGCGATAGCTTTTGCTTCCTTTGTCACGCGGACTCCTGCACGAACGTAAGATCGGTGCATCGAACTCACCGCGATCGACCCTACGTAATCACTGCACTCCCTTAACGAAGTTTTCCAACAGGTTCTCAAACCTCCGGGAACCCTTAGTCATCGATTTTCAAATGCACAACTCCTTCGAAGGTCTTGAACAGATAACGAAGATTACACTAATCCATTTGGCACTGCTGTTTCTTTAGCAATGATGTATTTATTCCTTGTTTACACACAGAAGAAAGTCAACGAAGGTCTTCGGACGATAAGGTCGAGTCAGTAGATTGGAGCAACGTCGCGCTTGTTGGCGGGAAAAATCGAAAGATCTGTCTCTATCATCCGATCGACGATCTTCTAGTAGAGTGACTCTACTTTGATGCACCGGGCCAGGCGCGAAAGGGAAGTTTATTTTGGCGATGCACGTGCACCGGCCTGCATCAAAAGTGCATCGACTGGCGAGCACCGACGACGGAAGGTCTGCGACCAATTTCCCCGGAGTACGACCTTCTCGCGTTCATCTTTCGCCAGAGGAAAGGGGAAGGAGATAGGTCTGGGAGAAAGACGCGCGAAAACTTCCTTGCTTCTCTCCGAAATCGGAGAAGGAAGGGGAAAATTCGCCGGATAAAACGTCACTAGGATCTCTTTTGTCTCTTAGAACTCGCGGAGGTCTGTTTTTCTTTCTCGTCCGGAGGATTCCCCCGTCTCCCTGGGACGAAATATTCGGCCGTCAGCGTTGACGTGTAGATTATCCAATCATTCAATCCCGCTGCGAACGATCTTCACCTCCGTGGCAAAAGTGTCCGTGGGTATTACGAGTCCGAGGCACGTTCCCAGGGCAGGACTCGAGCGGGTCATTCGTGCCTTGGAGAGCGCGTCGACGAAATCGTCGTCGATTAAGTCGGTGCATCGTCCTCCCTCGGTTTTTCTCGTAGATCTCGTCGCGCTTATCGAGGGCTCCGAGTCGTTCAACGTTCAAACGTCCACGTCATCGTCGTCTCGACGCCGCGAAGCACCGGACGTAACTGAATACGCGCCTGTCCCACACTTCTTCTCTATGCGTAGGTACTCGCTACTTCTCCTCCTACTTCTTCTTCCTCACCCCTCCCCACCCCCCCCACTTCCTCCCTTTTCGAGCTCTCACGCGCGCTCTTTGACGCTTCTCGCCTCTGCACCTTCTCCGCTTTTCCCTCCCCGCTCCTTCTTTCCTCGTACGAGCACTCTCCCTACCGTTTCGCACTCACTGGACGACCCATGTAAATACGCCAAGGAAAAAAGACAAATTGCAAACCCTTCACTCGTGAGAAGTAATCAGGCGAATAGTGAGAAATTTTTATCGATCGCAGATCAGTGTTTCGCGAATGTTACGGATTTAAGCGGTGTTGTCAGACGAGTTTTTCAGGAATGAGGGAACGTTTGTAATCCGTGGGCTCTTTGACGATTCTCGCCTCTGCACCCTCTCCACTTTTCTCTCATCCGAGCACTCTGCCTACCATTTCGCACTGGCGAAAATATTCCTTTCACAGTCTTCTCTGCTCGCGGGAAATCCACGGCGCGCTAAAAGCAACATTTTCTATCCATTCGAAACGGTCGTACGGACTTTTTGTTCGGTTTCTTCATTTAGGAATTCGGTAAACGAAATCCTGTTTCTTTGTCTTGTTTCATTCCTTCCGTGAAGCGTGGATATCGTGCCGCGATTCTCCTTTTTGCAAGGCTCCGAAACAATGGTAGAACGTTGTTTCTGCCTCGGAGTTTGGCCTTCCCCGGAAACGTCCAATTCGTGGGCGCATTAAAGGGTTTTGCTAAGAGTTATGACTGGCTCGTTACACGGGACACTCGTGAAACCGACTCTGAGTGCCGGTAATGACATAATCCCGAAACGACGGAGCTACTTGAAGAAGTAATAACGTAGTTACTGTGTACGCGAAGTTGTCACAAGCAATAAAACCCAACAAGCGTATTCGTTGATCGACGCTCAGTTGATTGCTTCCTCGTGGTTAAAGGTTTATCTCGCAGACGAATTGGAAGACAAGCTCTCGAGGGGTTTTCGTGTTAACAACGGATTGACTTGTATTCAAATTCGCTCGAGCTCATTGCCCGTGCAATCATACGCATGCGCAAATGCCATGTACAAAATGAATTTCTGCAAGATAAAGACCGACCTTTCTGTGGAGGTAAAAATAATACACGCTGGCTGAGTGAAAATGTGGAACGACACTGCTGGGAATAAAGTGGGAAAAGAAGCAGAGGAAATGGAGTCGGTGAGGATGGTTCGATAACGAGTTTAGTAAGCGTTTCATTGGAAAATGGAGCGCGATGGTAGTATTCCGGGCTGGCCGGCAAATTAACGGAATCGAGGAATGCTATAAATTCATCAGGAAGTCATTCGAGGTCCTCGATTACAATTTCCGAGCGTACCAGCTATGGACGAAGCTTTTAACGAATCCAACTCGTTCCGGCTCGTAGCTGGCGAAATGTACTTTCATTACCTCCGCGTCAATTTTTAAATACAACTCAATCGTTTTTCCTCTTTCCAAAGGTTCACCGAAACTGACTGAATTAAAGGATGAAAAATAAGAAATAAATGATGATTCGAAAGTCATCGCCGGTGGTCGTAGAATTTAATCCTGGGCAAGAGGAATGTATAGCAACAGAGGTCGAATTTGGCCGGTGACGATTTATCAAGTAGAAGCGATGGACAGGAACATTCCCGACAGGTGCGGCAAACTATCGATTGCTATTCCGAGCGACTCGCTTACGAGCACCGTCATTAATTGTAATGCTGAACGTCGTCCTGCCTTTTAGCAGTTTTAACTTGCCGCTGCCTTGCCTTCACGCAACGAGTCGAACGATAATCAACACCGAGACGAATATCGATCGCAAGTACTACGCATAATTCTCACCTGCCAACCCCACATCTTCGATTACGAACGCTAATTCGTCAGTTTTACTTTCTCCCGCGCAATTGGGAAGACACAAAGACATGCGCGGATGAGCTGCAAAAATTATATAGTTCTCCTAAAACGTCAGCCATTTTTATGAAATTTTCCAAAAACATGAGAAACAAGCTACGCTCACGAGTTTTTGAAGTCATTCTAAGTGTAATTAACGATGACTGTCGTGTAGGAGAATTATTTTCAGCTACTGGAAAACGAGATTATTCCCTGAAATGTATAGCATAAAATTCGTTAATGAAAGCGACGCAGCGTTTGTAAGGTGAATCGTGAAATGGATGAATTTTGCAGATGGACTGCGTTGCATTTTCCCGACGTGCATCGGTGCAAACGAATGCCTCGATACGCAATTACTCGACGCTGTTTACACGGGACTGGATGCGGAGCTCTATGAAATTTTCACGCGGATATTAGCATCTGGTTGGATAGCTCGGTAATCCGTCAATTTCGATGCGAGGCATTCGCTCGAACACGCAGTTAGGAACTTATTACACCTCCCCGTCGACGAGCTTCGGGGAACAATCGTGCCGCTAATGAAAATCGCATCGAAGGTCGAACCGTACGTCAGCAAACTTTTCAAAGGCAGACATTGTCTTCGCAAGAACGCATGTGTAAATATAGCCCTGCTGTTTTCCTCGTAAGCATCAGTTTTAATTAAACCCACGGCCAACGAATCGCACTCCACTTACCGCAACTCGGGCAATTAACGAGACTTCCGCTAACGATAATACTCTGAAGAAGAAGTCAAGGAAAAAAGACGGTCTTGCATTGTACGGCCAAGTCTAAACGTATTGGACAGAATGTTGCTGAGTTTTTATTGAGACGACGATTGTGCCGGGCGTCGAACGAAGGAGTTGACGGGATGAGACGAAAAAACGGGAACGAAGTACGAGGTTTTCCCTCGCTTTGATATCCGACCCGTACAGTCCATGTAAATACACGAGAAGAATCGAACTTGAAATCCTTGACTCGCGAAAAAAAGATCATCAACACGTGCAGAACACTGCGAATCGCAGATGAGGTGAGAAAAACTGGACCTCGAATCCTTGAATTATGAAAAATACTCCCGGCAGAAGGTGCGGAACATCGTCGATCGGTAATTAGCATTTCTTGGATAACTTAAATTCCGTAAGTGATCGTACAAGTTTTTATAGACTCGGGGAATATTGTAATCTGGGAAGAGGAAAGAGAGTGGCAGGTTTGAGACGGTCGGTGATCCTCTTTAGTCGGATACGTGGCGTTGCAATTTATGCACGTACAAGGGGTACTCGCACTAATACTCCGTGGACCCTCTGTTTTTCGTCGGTCATCGCCCCGTTTTCCATTCTCCCCCCGGTCGGTGTTGCTCCGGGTTCCCTTGGTCCGGAGAGTCTCGGCTCGCAAACGAGCCACGTGCTAGCTCACCCTTTCTCGAGCCTACTGCCGAGCATCCCCCTTTACGTTCCATTTTTACGCCCGTAGTTTCCGGGCCTGCGGACCGTCTTGCCGGTTGAGAACCGTCGTAACACAGTTACCGTCCCTTCCAGGCCAAGAGAGTGCACTCACCCCTCTTCCCCTGGGTTCCCCCAGGACGACGGAAGTACGTGTCCTGCAGGAAAAGCCCGAGCGGGAATTTACGCGGCCGGCCCCGCGAGAGATTCGAGGAAACTCGTCGCCATGGCTACGGAAGTACGGTTACAAGTTATTTTTACGCGCACGATGGAAACACGAGGACCGGTGTATCTCCTGCGGGGACGATAGGACAAGCGGAGGAAGTCGCGGGGAAATGTATTTTAATCGAGGTCGCGCCGGTTTAATAGGCCCAGGCCCGCCGACAAACCCACGAGGCTTTTCTCCTTCGAAAGGCAAACGCGGAATTGATTCGCTGTCGGATTAATTGCTCCGTCCATTAGTCGGTCATTTAGCTGATTGCCGGTTAAACGGAATTAAACTACTAAATAAACCTCCAAATTCCTCGGTTCTGTCATTCCTGACAGGTTCAAGTGTTCCACATCCCTCTGATAACCATCACTTTTTTACATGAAAAAGTACAAACATTGCCGTAGATTAATTTTACCTCAAACTGTGACCCGATATTGCTGTGCCGAAAATTCTCAAGCTATGCGTTCGATTTCTTTGAGTACCATTATTATTATTATTATTATTACAGTCATTGTTCGATGACGATATCAATCTTCCAGTGAGGAACAGCCGTGTCTCGTGCGCACATTGACCACTGTCCCACTTTCTCCGCGACGCGTGAAATTTATCGCTGGTTTCGTGAGTTTCTCCGTCTTGGGCCTTCCGATTAACGACGCCGATGCATCAGAGAAATTAATAGCGACGTCGGCGGACTCCTCGTCGTTGCTCGAGACGATGAAAGCCAGCAGCTCGGCTCAACCCTCGCGAAACACACGAGACACGTTGTCGAGACGGTCCACTCATTTCTCCTCACGCCAAGAGAATTCTCCTACCCAGTATTTTTATCGTAACGACAGCTCCAATTAATCAGCTATGACGGATAATGAATTCCTTTTGAAAGTGTCCTTTTGCTTGAATAATCTTGGGAAACGTAATACTCTTCAGAGGGACTTGATTGGTAATTTAATGTCGTTGGTGAACGGGGTATTTACTTGGTAGTTGGTTGTAAACGAATTCCACGTGTGATCGAGTTTTCTTGTTGGAGTTGCAGAGACGAGCGGAAGGAAGTTTTGCCGGGCCTTTTCCGCTTTTTACCGGAGCTTCTTCATCTGACGGGCAACACGTCGTGTTCTTCGACGTCGCGGGACCGGCGCCACGTGGGTTATGTTTTATGAATGAGTTACACCTACGCGTCATTACGATGCACGCGAGCTAAATATACCTGCGCCGGGCTGCTCGTGCGAGCGAGCGGCCGATCGGTGCACACGTCGTCGCGGAAAGTCGATGCAACCGGGGCCCAACCCTGCCATTGTCAGAGGCGCAGTGAGGCCCCATGTGGGCCCCGTGCACCGCAGGAAACTGGCCCACACACAACGCCGGACCAAACGGCCCGACGCGAGCTTTCAACGACAACGATTTCAACGAAACCTTCGTAAACCTCAGCCCCCCCCCCCACCCCTCGTTGCTCCTCGAAAGAAAATGGCGTTTTGTACGTTTTGCCGGCGCCGGTAGACAAGTTTCTCGGAAATAGGGCTTTTGCCCGCTTTACGTGGAATACATTTTTTCACCGAGGATCGTGACACGAAGGGTACGTGTGTAGGTTCACGCGTCTCGAGACAATGCGCTCACGTTGCAACGTAGAAAATTGTGCATTCGTAATTTCAAGATCCGTGGTAGGCGTAGCCGTTTTCTAAGATTGCCGAGATGGGCGTGACGAGAGTCCTATGGAAACTGTGTCGCTGGAAACCACAGCGACAATAAACAAAGACCGATTCACCGAAGACAGAAAAAGTGTAAGTAAATGGTTACACAGAAAAATAACGAATAGTTTCTCGGAACTGTTTTCGTCCTGCCATTATACAGTTAATTCGTTATCGCAAAACTATATATTTTATCATGATCCTCCGGTCACTCATGACCTTCCTTTCTTAATCTTGCATCGTCCCGCGAATATTTCCAGGGCTCGATTCGTGTTTTCGTGGCGCGAATCTGTAGGGCAGACGCGTGCCATTGGCGGAAAGCGGCCGGTCCGTTGTATTTCGAATTCGGTCGGCGTGTGTCGAGGAAATTGCGATGATTCTTTCGGCTCACGTCGAGACTCGGGGCTCGGGCTCGTCCCTAACGAGCTTTGACGTTCGTCGAGGGTCCAAGCCCGTGGAGGAGGAAACGCCCGGGGACGTGGCCACCACGAGAATGGGGTCCTCCTGTTCTCCTGGCTTCGACGCGTAAAAGAAGGGAAGCACCCCGCGAACAATGTCGCCGAGCAAAAGGAACATCGTTTCGCCCCTCACCCTCGGCAACCACTCACCGGGCATAACGCGTTTCAGAGTGCTTTACCGGCAAATTTTTCCCTCCTCCACGGCCTATCCCTCCATGTGCCATCGGAAATATTGTTTTCTCCGTGTTTCCATCGATACGCAACGCACACGTATTTCACGTGTTTCACTCTTTTGCTCCTCGGTCCTCGAATACGCGCGGTAATCCTGTTTCGAGGCTCCGATTACACGAGAGAAACAACGTGTCGAAATTCATTTCGAGATGAAACGCGATCGCCTCAAGCGATCGATTCTTTTATTTTGCAAGAACGCTGCGTAGTGAATGTTCAGAATATTCGTATAAACCCGGAATTTCGGTGCTAATGACACACGTAATGTTTGTTACGCTACAGTTCCGGTAGACCTTGAATTATTTGTTGATCAACGATAAGGATAAAACCTTGTTTGCACGTACGTCAGCGAGTTATTTTTCCAAGGTCTTATCACGTGGAGGACACAGGACACGCGGAGGAATATTTACGTACACGTTAAAGGATTGCATCTGGAAGCGGGGGTGGGGTGAAAAGTCAAACATTTTTCTATCCGCCCTTTCCTCGGCTTCCAAAGAGATCACAGACGAATGCGGCCCTTGATAACGGAATGCAACCCGGTCCTATTTAAAGTACCTTTCGACACTACTGTCCCTTGTGAACGTGAACCAGGAAATACGGGGGAAACATTTCTAACGACTGTTATCGACCGAGCACAATTCGTTGGTGTCTGCTGACGCGAAGTCCGTACATCTGTGACTCGTTGTCGGGAAATCGGCCGGTTAATTCCGATTAAATAAAGCACCCGCAGCCGGGAGGAGTGATAACGAAGAACCGGAAAGAAGGCGAAGAGCCAAGGAAGAGGGGAGAGCCGTGACGGTCGGGCAATTTTCGTGGGGCTGCAAATTGCCAATTGGACGGCAGAACGAATTCGTGCGTAGTTAGGCGTAGGCGGATTGTAGGCTCGCATGACGGGGGATGAACCTACCCCAAGGCACGCTGAATATCTCCACCTATCGCGCCATCTTAGCAGCGAAATAGATCTTTAATTGAATCGCTGCGTCGCGCTGACTCATGAGGTTTCAACGCACACGCGTCGCTCACACAACTGCAACACTGGCTTTCAGTTGATTTCCACGAAATACCGCGAGGACAAACATTCACGCGGAAGATTACCGAGAAATACCAACTACCGATTACAACGATTAATATAATTGTGGACTTACGCAAGAGTAATTTTCTCGCAAACCCAAGCGACTCGATAGTATTTTCATGAAAAACAAGGTTTCATTTTTTCTTGTAACAGTTTGATATGGACAGTTAGGTAATTGCGGTTATCAAAGTGATTACCCTGTTAGACACGTGCTTGGTTTCCTGGTGACAAGCAGCTTTTTATTCTCGGAAAACAATAAGACGAAGCATTGTTATGGTAATGCGAATTCGCGTTAAACGTATTCAGATATGGAGAGACGAGACCAACACACGTTCGTTATTGTCTGATGAACTCACTTCCGTCCTCTCGCTCACGGGCGTATGGAAAATTCTGCAAGCGCGTCTTTGTATAAAATTAGCAGGTAGGCAGGTAGAGAAATTTTCGATCGACCGTGCAGAATTTACCGCACAATTCGTTCGACACTTGGTAATTCCGAGGGATCGATAATTCTTCGCACGACTTGTGCCTACGCGTCGGTAAAAGTAAACGCGTCTCGATCGTTACGAGCATCTGCTGAGGTATTTTGTTGTTATTGCAGCTGCGGGAGGTTAAATTAATATGAGAAACGGCCGTGTAATCGACCGGAAGGAACACATCGATGCTCGTTCCCCTTTATTTCCACACACGAGCCAATGCTTACGTATATCCTGGCAGTTTCCCAAGACGGGATGCACTTTTCTTTCGTATTTCCCCAGCCGTTACTCGGACAGGAATAAAAGAAAACACCTGTGCACGGGACGGTCTCGTTTAATTTCCCCGTCGCGGCTTTGATCAATTTCCAAGGGTTTCAAGGGCAATTATTTCACAGCGTTTCTCCTTGGTTTAATGGATTTTTTCGCGACTTCTTTCTCCTCGTAGGCTCGTTAATTAGAAGCTGGGATTGAGCATCGCTTTGACGTAAAGGAAGTCTCTTTGTCCCGGCTGGCTGGAGGATACTGTGGGAACGATTCGCCTGCAATATATATAAGGACGTAAGGTCCTGCACCTTCTCCCCTGGTCCTTGCCGAGGAGATGCTGGCAGTTTCGGTGGCATCCCTTAAAGTAAACATCGCGAGACGGGACGAAGAAGTGGGCGGTTTCCTTGGGGCTGATCAAAGTAACTTCACACCGGCAGCCCCGGCCGGCATATTTGATAGCCCGCCGTACTTCCACCCTCGTTTTAGTGGAGAACCCGAAAGCGGAACGAAACGACCGCTCTATAGCTGATCAATTTTTCACCAGCCGACCACCTTCCCCGACTCAGCCAGGACCATCCGGAGAAATCGACTTCAGGCGAACTTCCTTGCCAGGAGTTCCACGCTGAGGCGAGAATTTTATTCGATCGACGGAAATCTTGTCAAGAATATTCCAAGCTAAATGAATACAGTGGGAGGTAAGCAATATTCTCATTTCGGGCCGTGTTTCGTGCATGTTTTTCCGAAAAGAGTTTTGCAATGATACGATTTCGGCAGGGTAACGAGTTTAGGGACGTTTAAAGAGCCGTCGGTGAATTCGCAGACTCGTTTAACCCGGGCGAGAGGGAAAAAAGCAGCGTCATCGGAAGCGCCCGCGGGAAGACGAAAATGAAGTGAAACTCAACGGCCGCGAATTTGCGGCTCGGTTTCCGAAATTAGCCCGCGCGAGGGACGCGAAAATCGGCTCTCGTAGCGGATATATGCCCGGAGGGACGAAATGAGGGAGAACCTCGGCGGCCCGGCCAAATGAAAGAGAGACCAACGGAGAGATTGGCCAGAGCAGAGGGGGGAGGAGCAAAGAGGGGGGCTGGAGGGAAAACAGCGACCGGAGGAGGGGAGGGGCGAAAGAGGGCGGAAAAAGCTACGAAATGAGGGGTCGTGCGACGTTAAATGTATTCGAGTTGGCGCTCGCGCGGGCTTTGCCGAAATTGCTTCCGTTTTTCAATTAATTCGAAACGCACAGCGACGGGATAGAGCGGCAGGGCAACGTATACGTCAGTGGAAAGCATGCAAGTGTCCCAAACGACGTCTCCCACACTCTCGGTCCAAAGACAAACTCCAGCGACTGCCGTTGACAGTTCATTTCGATGGCGAAACCCGCGGTCCCCGGAACTTCGATTCCGCAGGTATTTCCAAGGAATCACTCGTTCGCCAAAGTACACACGAAACTTTTGTCTCGTGTTTCAATCGTACGAAAGTGGTCGACTGGATTGAGTCCGGTGTTAATGCTGATCAAATCGTTACGATGATCATGACGAGGATTACCAAGTGTGCTGACGTGAGCGAGAAATTGGAGGTCAAGTAATGGGTTGAACGAATGGGAGGGAAGGGGTACACCGAACCCGCCTATTCCTCATGTACCTGTTTGGTGGTCTTGCCCCTCTGTTGCCACTGGTAGAAGTGTTCGGCGTTCAGTGCCCATCCGGGGGCGAAGCTGTAACCCTCGATGGGCACCTGCGTGGCTGCAGCTGCGGCCTGCTGACCGAGTGGCTCCGGTAATTCCGTGTAAAGTCCCCGCCTGCCGCCCAGCCACCCACCGAGAAGACATTTCTCCTCGAGCTGAGCGACATCCTGACGAGACTGCATCATCAGTTCCTTCTCCAAGGTGTACAGTGACTCAAACTCGAGGAAAGACATGCCAGGTTCCAAGTCACCTGCACCGGGGAATTTCTGACCCGGAGTCATCTCGTCTTGGGGAAAATCCTCGTCGAAGGACGAACCGTATCTCCTTGGCGAACGTTTCTGACCGCCGTTCGAAGATTGCTGACGATCTTCCTGTTGAAAGTATCGTCTGAGTGATCGTCGCCCGGGACTATCGGGGACCTGAGGCCCTCGTCTAGGGGACGTGGGCAAACTAGAACCGTTGCTCTTCGCAGGATTCGCGGACTGTAAGGCAACGCTCGACTCTGCTGATTTTCGCACTGAATTTCCCACGATCGACGGGATCAGGGAACTCGAGGAGGTCAGCTTGCTGATCTTGCTCTTCGGTTTCGCACCTGTACCGTTCCCTGAGTATCCTGCGGGCGTCTTGAGTCCTGAACCTCCGGACATTCTACACACATCTTTCGTCCTCGTCGTGGAAGCTGCTGCGAGGGCAACGATGATACCAACTTTTTGATAATCCTCAGAGTCTTCCTCGTAAAGGAATATCACTCTTCTCAAGGAATATCAAAAACACGTACCACTTTACCACACTGTCAAATGACACGACTCTTAAAAAACTTGAAACCCCAATAAATCACGCTCGACACACTTCCTTCACGAACTGCGTGAAACTAAGTTAATAAAAAATTACGAATCAATTGACTGCGCCAAAGACTTTTCCCAAAATAGAGCCTAGCGATAGAATCATACTTTTACATCACAGTTGATAGAAATTTCTGTGGATATGTCGGATCGATAAATTTGAGTTGAGCAACAATCGGGTCGTCCTCGAGGTTTGAAAGTATCGCGGAAACGTGCATGTTCCTTGCCGAGCTATCGGGTTGAGCGCGGCAGCCTTACAAGGATCTTCGGCAGGACTGACGGAGCTTCAAAGCACCGTCGAATGCGCCGCAGGACGACCAGCAGGGAGTGCAATTTGCGCGGGCGCACATCGGCCGCCCGCCGCTACCGGCTTACCTACACTCCTCGAGCCAAGTGTTAGTACGTGTCAGCGTGTATGAGTCACTCTGTGTTCCTACACGAGCCACAAAATTAGAGGAGGCGAGAGACTGCAATTATTTCACTCGCCTCTGCAGCCTAGGCAGTCGGAAATTTCAAACGCTCGGATTACGCACCCTGTACATCCCAAAGAAGGCCATTTTCTTGCGGAAATTCTACTGGACAATTAGTAGAGTGCTCGAGGCAATTGAATTAATTAAGACAGGCTTGTGCGAAGTCGACGACCGTTCGACTGGGTTATCAGTTGAGTTAGATATTTTTTTTCTCATTGCTCCCCTTTTGTCGAGGCAACGACAAGGGGAGTGACGGTGTAAACTTTTGCAAAACTTTCGACGTGCCGTTCTATTAGCGTCGTGTCGCCGGTTTTGCAAAGTTCCCGCCGAGTGACCGGGGAATGAGTTTTCCTTTTTCTTTTTCGAAAGGAAAGGGGGGAAGCGATAAGACGTCGACAAAGCCGCTGAACGTTCGATATCACGTCGCTCCTGGCCAGTCGATCTCGCCACTCGAGCTATTTTCACGACCCCCCCGGGCCCCCCGTCCCCGTGGCCCTCTCTGTAGTGCGTCGAGGGCGGAAATCACCATCGCCGAGTTCGGCCGCGTGTGTACACGGGGGGTGAATATTATAAAAGCACTCGAAGAGGACGGATCTGGCCGCCGTCAGTGGTGACGGCGGAGGAAAAGGTACACGAAAGCTTCCCCCCCCCCCCACCTCCTACCCTCGAAAATGCGACGAACACCCTTCGATATCGGCGGTGAGTAGCGCGCACAATGCACGCACACCGACGAGCCACCGGTAAATCTGCATATTTATAACGAATGCTCAACGCGCCGAGAAATTTCGGATGCATAGCAAATCATTCCTGCACCGCGTCCCGATTCGCCTGCTACGATTTCCCTGTAATTAAGAATGTATCGTCCGATGAAACATGTAGTAAGCCCTCGCGCGGAAAGTGGATTTTACTACGGAAAGTCAATTTTAGGAGGGATAGATAGATAGAGAGAAAGACAGAGAGAGAAAGAGTTTAGTTCACCCCTCGGAAAGTAACTAGAGCTCGGTCAGTCGATAACGGTAAATTTGGGAATAGTTTGAGTTGATTTTGAGGCACGGAACACCTGTCGGTTGGGGACAAGTTTTCTCCATTTTTCGGGGACGTTTTATCCATGATAGATTTTTAATTGTCTAGTCGATATACGAAGACGTCGCGGGGCTGGACGAACGGGGCTAACTAACCCCTGTCCTCCGGCATTACGACCCTCGGGGAACAGCCCCCGATGAAACGGGAAGGCCAGCACTGTCGCCACGTGCTCGTCGGAAAACGCGAGAACGCCACAACGAATCCATCATCGCCGAGACACGCACACGTCACTCAGCGGCGAATCCGGCGTTTGCACACGCTCCACTCCTGCGGGACTTTAATTTGATCCCGGCCGACAGATAGACGAATATCGACCCGGCCCTTTTTTACGGACCTGCTCTCACTTGTCGATCATCGCCGTATTTTACGTCGACGAAATGTGCATAAATTAACGACTCGACGGAGAGCGAAATCGAAGCTCGCATCGTCGTGAAATAAATTCATAATGTGTATTATCGTGCATTATCATAATAAATTCATAATGTCATGAAGGAATAAAATCGAACCTCTACCACTGTTTTATTCTTTGTCTTTTTTTTCAATTAATAATAACCTGGTACTTATTTCAGGCTTCCTTTCCTGGTGTTAGGAAGCAAGATTTTCTTTTGAAATCCGAAACAGCATTGGAAACGATACGAGTGTTACGGGAGAAGGATCTGACGTGTGGCAGACGCGTGGCGAGAAACGATCTGGCCGTAAGGTTATAATTAATAAAGCCAGGCAGTGGGCTTACGGTCGTCTGCTTCCTCCCGTTTCGGTCTTCCCGTCGACTTACTTTTCCGTTTCCACGGATTCAATACAATAATGCGTCCAACCGACCCCGTGGCTTAGCCCTTTGCGCCAGTGGCTCTCGATTCTACCGACTATCGAGTCCCATTGCCATCGAGAAACCGGAGAAGTCCGTGTAAACGGAGAACCTCGTTGAATCTCGTAGGGTGGATCACGGGAAACGTTATTGCCATGTCACCGGCTTCGGGATTATTACGAATCATTTTTTCCACATGAAAGTGAAGCTCCGGTGCTACACAAAAAGCCCATCGACGATACCCCCCACTCAGCCTGCACTCATTTTTGCTTTCCAAGTTGCGCACGTGTAAATATAATCCGCTTGATTATCTACAAAAAGTCGAGGGGTCATTAATGCCCAGCGGAATTCAGTTAATCTATTTTCATGAATTTTTAACATTACCATTTTTCCATCACATCTACTCTGAGGACCAAACTGACTGCGAGGAAGGAAATGCTTGATTTAGCAGAATGAAAAATTTTCTAGGTACTCTTATTTCTGAGAATCTGACATGATGTCGGCAGAAGGACGTAAAGTATTCCGTTGTAATCCGCCTTGAGGAATGAGGGACGCGAAACGGGGGGTCGGAAAGCCCGATTCACCTGTTGTGTGGGTGTCGTGTACGACGAAACACAATAAGACGAGAAAGAAGGTAAGGAAAACAGTGTGCCGGGCCAAAGCTACTTACACCGGAAGCACAGGAGGGTGGCGAACCACGTGGAATAAGTGGTCGATCGAGTCGATAGCGCTCTCAGGGCTTCTTGAATTCCTCGCATAGCAGAGAAAGAAAAAAATTGATACACGAGGGTTTCCACCTTATTCAGCGGAAAGCAATCTCCGCTAAATCAAACACGATGCGCACGGGGTTCTTTTGATCCTTCGGAAAAGTTATTAATTCCCCGCGGCTGTGTTCGTCCATGAGATTACGTCATATTTCCCCGAGTAGTCTTCCCAACATCAAAATGTAGGACGGTCAAAGTTCGAAAGTTTATAGCAAAAATTTCATAAGGAAGGTCTGGAATATTTGTTGAAATAATGATGAAAGTCATTCGATCAGTCGTGACTCGTAACTTTAATTACTCAAAACATACGAGAAATTAGTGGTTCATTCTAGTTGAATGAAATCCTGAGACATGGCATAATTTGTTTCTTTTTTGTAAATCTATTTTGTGGATATATTTAGCCGACTACTCGTGTCGCCATCCAACGAGAAAAGCCTGAAGCGCAGAGTCGTAGCCATCGTCAAGTTATCGGGGTTGAATGGCAGTGCGGTCGAGGGTGCTTGAGAAGTCTCTCTCGAGGAGGGAAACTCGAATGTCGGTTTCCCCGCGTCCAGGAGGCGCGGGATGAATGAAAACGTCGGCAGAGCGCATGTCCGGGTCTTGAGGAACGCCGAGGGGGCACGTTAATTCCTTTGCACCACGTGCTCGCTCGTCCATGGGGTGCGTTTCATCCCCCCAGAATGTGACTCACAAGATTTATGGCTCTTGCCGAGCCGCCAGACAGGACGATCGAGCACCAGCATGAAATTCACACGGGACAAGTGCCTTCGCACTCCTATCGCCCCATAGAAATTCGTCCCCACCCCCCTCTTTTACAGAACCTTCTAGCGTTAAAACGGAATAAGAAAAACGTAAATTCAGGGTCTTTACCTTTGCCGACCGAACCAATGATTATCGTGAATAATTCAGAAGATTATTAGTTTAATTGATTATTTGATAAATGTGAAAGTTTGAGTATTTGAATGATTTTTAAGAATCTTATAATTTAGGGTAAATCTATGTACTTAGCAGTTGGCTGAGTTCAGTGAATTGAGCTGCTTTGTGTTTAATGACAAGTCTGTTCGACTTGATATGGATAAATTTACCTGTGCTCGTCGTCTTTCGCATGGACAATTATGTAACTTCTCCAGTTGTTGTTGGATTAAGTAGAAAGCCGTGTATTGCTGGCTGTCGGGGGACAACGGTGAATCTGGAGACCCGGGAGATCCTAATCCGGAACTTTTGCTGTCGCTGGTCTTAATGTCGTTGTTGGACGATTCCCTGGCGTTGATCGACGTGTCGTTTTGCGGAGACAACGGCGACAGTGGTGAACCAATGCCGGAACTCTCGGAACTCGAGTTCACCAGGCCACGGTTTCCCGATCGTCCTGTTTTGGGTTTTGGTATGAAACTCCTGATTTTACCACGCTCCGTCTTTCGACTATATCCATCACTGATCTTCGTGATTCTCGAAACCTTAGATCGAAATTCAAAGGGTTCTTTACGCAAGTTCAAGCCGAAATCTCGCCTCATGGAGTCCAATGTAGAATTTTTGTCAGTTACATGCCCTTCTCTTGGAAGCAAGGAATTTTCTTCTTCCATTTTGTTTGCAGTTGTTGGTGTCGTCCGGTTTGTCCTTGATGAACTGTTATCAGTGGAATTAACGTCCTCTTTTTGTGCTCCATTAGGTGTCTTCAGGGAAACACGATTATTTCGCCACCGAAATACTCGATTTGTAGGATCACTTAAGGAAGTCCTTTTTTCTTTAAATCTTTTAAACTGTTCGCTCTTAGGGAATGGAGCAATAATTTTTCTAGGTTCAGCAGAATTTGAAGCTGTTTCATCGTTCTTTTTAGTCATATCATTTTCAATACCGTCTACGTTTTCAACAACGTCAATATTTTCGAAGAAAGTTACTGTCGTCGAAAAGGACGCACTCATGGAAGCTGGTCGTCTTTTGACCGTTCCAGTTTCGTTGCTGGGAGAATCCCAGTCCACGTGGAAAGTTCTCCTCTTCGGCGACATTTTAAATAAACCACGAGACCAACATCGAAATCCTACGTCTTCTAATTCTCTTGTTACACATCACACAGCACTCTAACCATCGACATGACACATAACAACAGAAAACTATTACGAAACGCATCATGTTATAGCACTAACAAAAACTTCACCTCCACAAGGACAAATCCTCACCAACCATTTCGACGTATCCAAATCACGTTATCCCCACTTGGTCGTAATTTTCGCACAACATTTCTCCGCACAGGTCAACACATTTATCCATATCAAAGTTGAACAGGTAAGACAGCAAAGCAGGTTGGAAATATTCGTGCAAATTCGCGCTAGGTCCGCCGGCGGATAAACTTATTTTCGGGTTTTTGCACTGGGACAATAGATGCACTTGGCAAGGGTGCCCTGGGCAAACTGAAAGCGCCCTAGGCGCTGAGCCACCCTTCTCCGGTAGAAATCGGCCCCGAGGAGATCTGTGCCTGCATATAGGGTGGCCCCCGGCGCCAGGACTCCACCCCCCTATCATAGCCCCGGGGCTAAAAACTAATTACATTCGGCCACGGGGTTGGTGTATTGTCGCACCATATTGCAACGTGTGCCATGCCGATGCGGTCCTATGAATTCCGCGGCTCTCCGTTACCCCCGCCGACAAACAGTTCAGGCATTTTGCCCTTCATATTCCCTAGGAAAATATTATTCCTCCTCAACACAGTACCGCCTACCCCATGCGTCGTGTAGGACGATTCCTGTTGTCCGATTCAACTAGTCATCCCTTCAGTTCTTCGGTTAATTCCTCATGTACCTAACACTGTCCACAGGTATTTCTATCCTTTTACAGAATCAGATTTTGATATTCATGGCACGGAATTAAGGGAGGGAGGATCTGAGAATGAACTCTTTGCTGTCCCTAGTCTCGTCTTATCAGTAATTTTCAGTGATAATTGAAACGTCTGGCTCCTTATCTGCAGGAACTCTGTCGTCGGTATTTGCGCCCGCGTGCCATCTCATGAATAGCATTGGGATAAAATCTCATCTGCGAAACCGCCGGGCGAAATGGGGTACGAGCCCCCCCCCCCCCCCGCCCCTTCGTTCACGAGGCAACCATCATGGAACACGTTCGACCCCAATGCGTTTTCGACCGGGCAATAAAGATAGAAGGGTGGTCCAAAGCCACGTTCGCGTGTGAGCGAGCATACCGTAAGGACTGTGTGTGTTTTTGTTTGGAAATATTTTGGCGCCAATTTCGCGGGCCCTACGCACCCCTACGATTCTGACTTAATCAACTCTTTTCCCCACGGTTACCTCCCCCTCCAGGGAGCAAGTGCAACGTCATCAATTACGATTGGTCAGCAGGATCGTTTTTTATCTAATCATCGCTGTCACACGCACATGAAAATTGAAAGACAAAATTCTTTACTCCGGCCGGTGATGTACCATTGTGAGGTGGATAATATTTTTATCGTAAATTATGATTTGAAAGAGACGTTTGAAAGGAATTTTTATCGAGGACAATGGAGATTTCTTAAGCTGGTTAAACGCAAGGACTATCGTTTTTAATGGAGAGACATGAGTCACGTCGTGGGCAAAGATGACTCTGGAAGTACTCTGGGGAAGAATTGAGTCTGGGTAGGCTTTGATAGCCACCCCAGTAAACCTTGAAGCGCGAAACAAACGATCCGTACTGAAGGTCTTAAGTCATCGCCTCGGAGAAAACGGTATCCTAACTTATTGTTCCCCGAAATTCCCCCACTGCTAAAATTCTTCATCCGCCATTACTTTTCGAATTAGCGTACCAACAGCTGAGAAACGAGCCCTTCCAAAAGACAGAATTTTCAATACTTGTTAAAAGTATTACGAGCTTTTAATTCTCGAGTCACGCAGTTCCCGAATATTAGGGAATAACGCTTTAAGGATTATGCGATTAAATATAATCCAGGAGGGAGGGTGTCGATTATCCGGGGCAGGTGAAAATTCGTTATTACGACGAGAAGGAAAATTCAAATCCACTTTCAACGCGGGCCACAAGCCGGCCACGTGGCCCGACCAATAGGATTTCGGGGGTGGATGGAAGGTGGAGGGGGGGGGGGGCTTACAAGTTATAATCCTTGTACATCCCGTTATAGGTTACCCGCTCGACTCGCCAGAAGATTAAGCTTGCACCCTCGTTGATGCACACATGGAAGAGGATCGAACCCACCCCCTGCCCCCCTTTACCCGCGAATCGGCTTAATTCGCAACCCCTCGTCCATGTGCTACGCGTCATTTACCCCACGCTTGCCCCCCCACGCAAAACGAATGCATTTGCCGGCCACAATATTGCGCGAGTGCGATCAATCGAGCCAATCCAATTTCCAAAATACGTTAAGATATTCTCCAAAAAATAGGGAAGATTGCGAAGTGCGGGTTTAATTATTTTAAATGGACTGATTTATCGTATACTATGCAATTCGCGGGGACGTTCGTAATTTGCGCTTGGAGAGTGCGATGATTCAGAAGTTTTCTAAATGAAAGGAACCCCTTCGCTGAGAACGAGGGCAGGGCTAGCTGATCACGCGTCTTTGTCCGATCCTGATTTAATAATGGAGGGAGACGAGCGTTGTTAAGTACTTGCTGACAAGTACACCTCTCGACAATCTCGCAAGTGTTCCTAGAAAGGGGTTGTGCAGTGCAGAAACTGACAGCCAGAAACAGACAGAAATGATGGAACGGGAAACAGAATTTTCTTGCGTGAAATCAAAGCATTTTTTACCATCAGTAGGGACCAGTAGCAAATTGTAGAAAAAAGATGAATCTAACTATAAGAATTTCTTTATGTACACCTAAAATATAAACAACTCATGAAATTTGCTTCTGCTCCAAATAAAATCCTTATCCTTCGTAGTGTATATTTCTACATTTTCTTCGGTACGTGGAAATTTCGAAAAATGTTGTACCGATGAGGGACGATAAGAGGATAGCTCTTATCGTGCGTTGAGGGTGAGTTACCGACCTCCGTCGGTAATGTCGCTGATAAAACGAACTTCATCCCCCGGCCGGGGTTAGAAGCGAGAGTCTTTCCACCGATTCGTAGCTTTACGTCGAGAGATGGGGCCAACGACATGCGGGGGTGGAAGAGTTTTCCAGGGGGGGGAGGTAGTTCGAGTCGAGCTTACGCGCGCTCAAGCAACCACTATGGATTTGCCATTAATTCGGCCCGCCGGGAAACTATTGCCCTCCACGCGTTCGCCCCTCGGAGCTTGAACTACCTGCGGCTTTCCGAAAAAAAAGAGGACAACGGGGTGAAAGGGCCATTCCCGCGTGAATATCCTGCCAGCATCACGCTTCGCTGACCCCATACACCCAAACAAAAACTGATCGAATCAAATACAAGTCTCGCGAAATACGCTCAGCCAATTTTCCAGCACTTTGAGAAAAATTGCATTTGACGATAAAATTCTTCGCCATATTCAATTGGTCCTCATAGAGGTTAGACTGACCCTCACAACAAAATAAAATGCTGTTAAAAATACACCATTATGGAACAATGTATTTTTTTAATTTAACTTTAAGATTACTTTGGTAATAAGTGAGGTGAAAAATTGAGAAGGAGGTGCGTAAAAAATGGAAGAGTCAACATTTTCTTTCAGGGTGTATTTTGACCTTTTTGTGAAACTTTGTGTATTACGAAAAATCAGGAAAACTCGTAGAGACAAGGACGGTCCGTGCGTATCTTTTCCATCCCGCCTCTCTTTCTCTCTCCTGAAGTTTCACGAAAACGGCACGGGGGTGGATTTTCCCACGTGGCCGTTAGATCATGCGCGTCGGCTGGAAGAGGAAGTTTTGTCGAGCGGGTCGCGTTTATTGCAGTCGGGCATTACCTTGGCCCCCGTAGATCGGGAGTGGGAAATGGAGAACGGCGTGGAAGGTGAAACGGCCCTGCGAAGACCAGAAGGTACAGGGAAGGAGTGGGGAGAGGGGGACAGGCAGATCTCGCCGGTAGAAAAGGGAAAGTTGACTTTAAAGTTTCAAGGGGAACGCGCGTTTTCCCGTTTTGTCCTCGCCGATCGGCGAAACGCGCGGGGGTTTCACTTTCTTCACCCTCGCACCGGGAAATCGTATTAACGTGAGTTTCCAGGAGTTCCGGCGGATTTACGCGGCTCACGTTTACTCCCCGCCCGGTCGAATTAAACGACCAGGAGGAAATTCGGCGGAAGGGAAAGACAGGGACCTCGCGAGCTTTGTATCGTTCCATACCTACGTCAAATGAAATTCTCCGCCACCGTAGGCATTGAAAACCAAACGAGGAAGAAGTCGAAAACATGATTACCCTTACATCAGAATTCTGAATCTTTCGGCAGACCCCTCGTGTTTCCACTTTTCCTAAGCGCATTCTTAACACATTTTTCACAGTTTCACGATGAACTACACATCGTGGATTTTTCAGCGGGAACGCGTCGAGGAGGGACGGCGATTTTCATGTTGTCAAGGATCGTTCCCGACCTGTTTTACCTCTTATATCACATAGCATCACGAAGGCCTTGAGCGAGCTCTGCCTTCGTCCCTTCGTGAGCTCGCATGCAGACCATTTTTTGCCCCTCGCGCTACTTACACGACGCTCCGTGTAGGTTCACAATGAACGTCAATCGCATGCTGAACGTCCTACCGTTCCTCGCGACCGTCCATTAGTTAATAATCAAGAAAAACATTGGTGGAAAAACACAACGATTCGACGGGAACTCAAAGTACCGCATCACTCTTCTCGCACGGGCAATAAACTGTTGATTCCGTGGGGAATAGTAGACGCAATGGTTTTCCAACGACCGTACAGATTTAATTAAAACAACGATCGCGAAAAAAGGACGATCTTCCATTAATTAATACGAGAGGAATGGAAAAAAAACAAGTTTACGATATCCTCGGAAATCTCGTGGAAAATTATGAAGGTGGAAGGAACGTTGGACATTCTCCAAGTTTCTTAATTGATCTTCGCTAATGAGAAGCGGTTCGAGGCTCATTCAGCCCCAATGGAATATCGAATTTTAAGATTAGTATCGTCATTCGTCTACCTTTACCCCCCGTCTCTCATTTTACTCACTACTACTTGCATCTTCTTTGCCATTTCGCAATGTTAATTTCAGCGACTTCGTGGGAAACTCTCGGGGCAAAGTTATTTCAAAACTTCCCCGTCCGGGCAGTAGCTGCACTGCCATGCAAACATTTAGATTAATCTGTCAACTCGGGAAATTGTAACCAAGTTTCTCGGCAGATCGATAGCAGGTGATTTACTAATGGATTTATTCAATTTACGTCTACTGACAATTATGTTGATTATTTTTGTGTCGAATTAACAATCCGGATTCTCTTTACATCTGTCGACGATCCACGGAATGCCGTAATGATCTATAAACAGCTGTTGGTATTTTTCATCCCTGGCAGTGGCAGCTATGAAGCTCAAGAATTTCCGAGAAAACGAACGAACAGAGAAGTGGGACGCGGTCGGTCGTTAGAGCTCGACGGAGGAATTTTTTCGCAAGGCTCGTGGTGCGTCGTGATATTTCTGCCCCCAAAGAAGCGGGGCGCGAGGCTTAGAATTCGAAACAGCCAAGCAGCCCAGGGGTTGGAACGTTACAGCTGCTGTCACATAAATATCCTGAAACCCCCTGAATTCTAGAAGCCCGGCTGGTCTCACCGCCCCCGTAGTCCTCGAGTAAAGTTGCAGAAACTCCAGCACCGCTATCGATTCTCAATTCTTACGAGAGCTGCAGGAAGAACGAGAGGGCAAGTAGAGAGGGACGTGAAGGTCGAACAGAGAGGAAAGAAGGAAATGGCAGGGCGGCCGACGGAATTAGAGGACAAAACTTCCGTGCATCGCCATCTTCATCGAAAGCAGCTTGGCCAAATGTCTTTCAATTTCAAGGACAAGAGGTCTCATGTATATAAACAGCATTCGGAAATTCGATATTCCTATGGCCAACTGGAATGTACCATCCTGTTGTATTTTAAATTGCATTTAATCCAGTGTAAAGAACGGTATGTGTGCAATCGGGGTGACAGTATCTACCCATACGTACAAAAGTAGACTACAAAGATGAATTTAGATAAAATTCTGCCTGGGGGCAAGGAGGAGACTATATCGAAGTCGTTATAATCTTCGGCAATGGTACTTTAAGTTATCTGATGAGCTTCTTCCTTCACTGAAAGGGTGCAGCAACTCGGAAGGTCGAGTTAAGACTACACCTGATAAAGGAAAGTTTGACTCGCCGAGAGGAACTGTGTATCTCCTTTTACCTACATAAATAGTTCCCTGTAAATAGACGAGTTTGTGAGAATTTACGAGGAGGAAATGAGCCAAGGATTATCGAGATCAGGAAATCGCAGTAGCGCGCGGACCTTGGGACTGAAGCGTGGAAAATAAAAGGAGGCTATTCAGTTGGTCCGCCTCTGACCCTCGAAAACCTAATACGATAACGAGTACAGGACACGAAACGTCGAAACATATAACCCCCCAACGACCAATCACACGATTATTTATCCATACATGTCCGTAACTTGAAAATCAGAATGAAAATCCTCCATTTTTAGCACAAAATAAGATTCTAAAATGTCGTGTTTTTTCAAACAAATTTTCATCCTTTTGTTATTGTACGTTTAAGACCCGGGGCAAATAAGTAAACATACTAACAGGCCCATCAGAAGCAGCACCCTTTATTATATAATCCGAGCTAATCGTTACGATTTATCTACCCTCCCTGAGTCGAGGAATTAACATGAATCGAGGGTGCATATGTAATCCTCCTTATTCCAAGTGCACAATACGCATACTAATTGATACAAATTTTTAGTTTGCCGACTCCTTTGTGCGCTCATTAACGCACTCGATTAGTCTATTTGTCATTCGTGGACAACCGGAATACCTTGCTCGAGTGGACGTTTCATTATTTCCTCGAGCCGAATCTACCCTTTTGACAGCGGGGAGGGAAACTTAAGAAGGAAGGAATGGAGGGGGGGGAGAGTTACGGCACGTAAGGTCCACCCTTAATCGCGATGCGTGACACAGGGTCCCGCTGAAACAGCTCCGGTAATATTAATCTTCGATTAAGGGCTTATCGTGCCACGTGGCCAGGGACGCGGAAAATTCGACAGCGCGAAAACCTCGGAGTCCCTTATCGCCCAAGCTACTCCACTGCCGTATTCTTAAACCTTTCCCCTATCCCCCGGCCCCCGTCCTCTCTCCGTGGACGTTCGATTTGTCAGGATACCCTTCGGTCCTCGATACGTCTTTCCACGGGCCCGATTACATTGTTCGCGTCAAATTTCATTACTTCCACGAACTTTGAACTCAACCCCCGGAAAAATCCATGAACTTTTAGTACCCCGGAGCAGATCGCAGAGGACTTGTAAAAATTCCGGAAGGATGCTTGTCAAATTTTTCGAGAAATTCGTGTTCTAAGGACCGAGCTTGTATGCAGGCAAATTTTGTGAGCGTGAAAGCTGTAATCGAGGAGGAAAATAGGTACCCCAACGGTTTCCCGGCAGATGCCACTAAAATATTAGAATGCGATGTATGTCGATCCGTTTTTATCTCCGGACCGATAAAGGATAAGGGGTAGGGGGGAGTATGGGTTCGGTTCTGAATCTTCGAGGATATCTTCTAAGCTCGTTGTGTGCGATATCATCGATACTTTCGATAACCGTTCCGCCCGGGAAGGACCCAAAGAGCCTGCGATACCCATGGGGAAAAAAGACAGCAGGAATTCCGTAAGGACGAAGCTTGATCCTCGAATGGCTAATCGATGGCTGACCGCGCGAATACGGTCCAAGGGCATTCACACGGGTCCAACCCCTCGTAGAATCTCTCTCACCCTCCCCTCTCCCCCCTACCTGACGTCTTGGCAATAAGTCGCTCGTTGACACTCGGGAGATCCTCAAGACCGTTCATGAGGAGGCATTTGCCCCTCTCCCTTCCCTCTACCTGAACAGAAAGGAATATACGTGTTCGCCCGGGATTAAACGGGCGCGGCGGAAAAACAAATCATCGCTCAGCCCTCGGCAGGTAATTGGTGTTTACACGGGAAACTTCGGCAGAGATATCTCAACGACACTCGCGGTAAATAGCGTGGAAATTTCCTTTTGTTTATCCACGAAACAAAAATGTATTCAACATTGAAATGTTACCTAACTTCTCGCTCGTCCTGTGTGCCCGTCCCTTTAGCCATTAATCCCGGCTATTAATAAAACGGAAAGCCCCGACAGACACGTACGTCTTTTCTCCTGTCGTCGATTGAATTACGACGAGTCGATGAACGTGGATATCGCACGTGCGAGGCCCGTTCCGCACGTTTTCTGGTAAATTAAGCGAAAGACGCGAGCTTTGCGGGAACGTGCAAAAGTCCAGCGTAAATGGAAATGGAACGAGGGGGAGAAAACGGAAGGAAGAGGCAGGCCGAAGGTGCAGAAACCGAAAGATAAGAAGACCGTGGACGAGGGGGGAGGGATGGAAGAGGACGAGTGATGAGCGAAAATTCGCCGGTAGATAGGGTCCGGAACGAGGGTGGAAAAAGTAGGAAAATTGAAGGAACCGGGAGGGACGATGAGACGAACACGAACGGAAGGGAAGATAAAGAAAGGGACGGACCACCGATGGAAAGCGTAGGCAGAGGGGGGGGCAGGGGAGGGTTATACGTGTGTACGGAAAGGCGCGGTAAGATTCTGCAGGCGTAAGCCAATTTAGCGCGTGCTGCTCACCCTCCCCTCATCGGAGTCCTCGCGCCTCCTGCAGCGGATGATGCCCTCCCGGCAGGCGTGAGGTAGGCGTTGTATCTTTAATTATCTACGGAGTCAACCGGCCGGGAACGGAGAGAGGCTGCCCGCGAGGGATGAACAGAGGGGGAGAGAAAGAGAGAGGGGTGGGGAGGGGCAGAAGAGAGCAACGTAGGGCCCGAGGGATTCAAGCAGCCACCAGGAGGGTCGGAAAATGGTATCATCTCGTCCTCATGGCCGGGGCGTGGCCCTCTTACCGTCCAAAATATCAGCCTCCCCCACACCGGCCTGTTTTGCCCGTTATCACCGTCTCGATTCTGCCCCCTACCCTTACACCGCACCGCCCGTTGTGGAATGATTCGAGGATAGAAACCGCCGGTGGAAAACCGCAAGCGTTTCGAAACATCCGCGAGGAGACGTCGGACCCTTCCCCGAAGCTGACGGGGCCCTTACACAGGCCAAGGGGATATTCTCGGCATTCATAGGCCATGAAATACGATACGCTTACGTCGTTATCGCCTACAGTCCATGTCCATATGTCAGTGTTAGCGTTCAAGTCCAGTGGAATCAGTTACCTGCAGACGTGTTTACCTGTACCGTGTCAGTGAACTGCGAAGACTGAGCCGGAACTATAGTAATTGAGGCATTTTTGTGCAATTAAATTGAGTATACCGATGGTGACCCTTTGCGCGCGTGAGCAATTAAACGAGACAAGTATGTAGCGGCGCGGCAAGTAAATTCCGTGAGGCCCTGGCAAAAAGGGAACGTTAACGACGTCGTTTTATTCGCGTGTAAATTAATCTGTTTTTTCTCGCGTGAAGTTGCGGGGTCTTCTGATGTCGGGATCGAGAGGCGAAAAAAAAAGGTGAACGACTAGTAGTACGTCGGACAACGAAAGGGGAAAGGGTACGGGGGGGGGGGGGGAAGGCAACGGGCATCCGCGCGGAAAATTATTCGTAAAACGGCGCGGGAAGGGAGGCAGAAGAAGTCGAGAAGGTCGACTCATTCGCCGGGGTGACGAACCGGCGAACCGCATCTACCGCGGAAATATTAATTAAGACAGTCGTAGGAAAAACCACCGCTGCCCAGTAGCCTGGAAAATTGAACTTGAGAATCTTTAGCCATGTCGTCGAGTACCGCGAATCAAACTCGGATCATCACGTTCTTACAGTTTTCACAGTTCCCCAAGTAGGATTGTAGTAGTAAAGTGATCTACATGGTCAGACATGGATGAAACTTTCAACAAGGACTTGTACACATTTTTTCATAAACTCTGACAGTCTGTACCGTACAGACAATATTTTCAACCTTGTTTCGCGCTTATCGAGGGTAGATATTTTTTTCGGACACTGTACACGCAGGAAGGCGAGTTGTAAAACGCGACAAAAGCACTTGTAAATTCCAGCGAGGGCTGAAAGTGATACAAGGTCGCGGACAATTCGGCACGCATGCATCGGCGGATTAACCCCTACGAATCGCACGGGTGGGGGGATGAATTGTAGCTGACGCAGTAACGCCAGAACCGGCGAACCTACGACTCTGTTAATTGCGTTATGTCCTTTCAGGGGAAAATAAACGCGATTTGTCTGCGAAAGGCCCCTTCGTAAAAAACTGATCGCTGTGTCCTAACGAACGTCGTAAATTTGATCGCACAGAGAAATGAGTAATGTTAACGAACGGATTATGGGGAAGAAGGGAGAGTACGGACGTTTTTAAAACAGAGTTTTTGAGGATTGTATTTCTTACCTTGACGGTCTCCTGAGGGGAGTACCTCGTGGGGCGCTGGGCCTGAGCCTGTGCCTGCAGGCTCATCGCTGTACCATAACTGCGAGTATCCTGAAACGAGAAACAGGACAACGAGTTAATTGGGGAGATTACCGTAGAAGGTGGAAGGGGCATAGTAGACTTGCGAGACTGGCGCGAGTATTTTTCCCCGAGATTCGAGGATAGGAGTCTGCAGGATCGGGATAAAGCTGACCCCGGAACAACGGTCGAAGCGACGGGAGAAGGATAGAGCGTAGCCAACCTGGTTGGCTGGTTGGCCTGTCAATACGAAGAGCTACGTGACCCAGGTACCAAGTGACACATCCGGCTGAAGGGACTAAGGTCTTCGCTCCCTCTTCAAATCCACCCCCCGTTTCCCTTCAACTACTCCTCAGCCCCAGAAAGACAGGATAGTACGCGATGCTTTCCTTTAACACCCAACGTATCACTGACAAAACTTAAATTAACAGCAACAATGAACCGCACACGGGGATAGGAAGATCGTGAAACATTTGCCTGGAAATTTAACGAATGGTTTTGGGTAGGGGTGAGAGATTGGATCGATTGAGGAGCAATCGAGTGCGTTTGCCAATGAAAACGTCGGTTGTTCGTTAACAGACGGGCCACAAAGAGAGAAAGGTGAATCGCGGGCAAAGGGTGCGCACAATGAGAAAACGAGAGGACCGAGGAGGAGGGGGGAAGCGGGAGTTCGAGTAGCGCGATACGGGAAAGCTAATGGAGCGAAAAGCATAATTAATCACGGCGAATTTGTCGTGATTAACGACGACCACGTTGTCCCCGCTGGCTCTGAGCATAAACATCGTTAATGCCCGACAAATGGACTCGCTGGCGCGTTCGCGCATGTTCCACTGCAGCCACCGGGATTCACATTCGCGCTCAAACGTAATTCGTTCGCTAGACGCTATTGTCAATTTCAATTATCTCAACGAACGAGTCTCTTTTACCGTTCGACTTTCGGTCGGTCGCAACGAGAACAACCGGACATCCTTCTATAGCTATTTTACAACTCTGACCGACAAGTTTATGTAGACGATGCTGATAGGCTCGGGGTAAAACTGTCGCCACTTAACACTGCAATTGCGTGCAACGAATATAATCACCCCTTTCATCTCACCAGCTATGTTACTTTGGACGTAACTGAAAATTTTAACACGACTGTGTATACGAAGCTACTGTCATGATCGTTGTCATTCTTACAAACTATTCACATTGTAGGAGGTTCTTCGAAATAGGGTGAAACGTGAAGCTTTATACTACGTTTTGCCGTGATGGAGTAGAAGGTAAGTCTGTGAGAAGAGCATTTTCTCTACAAATACCCTGGAAAATGGGGCTGCTATAGAAGCATTGTGCCTCACGAGTGCAACGTCGGAAGTGTACGCACGAAAGCCGGGGAGGGGTGAAGTCGTTAGTTTCCGGTAGACGATAGGCACTTCCAGCGAGTCCCAAGCGGCATGGCGGAGCAACGTGTGGCCGATCTACGGGGTCCCATGTTGTCTAATGAGCCTCGACAACCCGCCCCGTTACCTCTCCGTGCCATAAACTCCAACGAGATTCGAACAGTTGGTTGGATAACAGCAAAACCGCCGTTGCAGTCTCGCATTTCACCGACAGAAAAAACATTCGTGCCATCTAAACCCTCATTTACGCTTTACGCTTCAAAGCGAAGCAAGTGCAAAGCTATTGGAAGCTGTTTTTTTCCCTAGCAAAAGTTCCTGAGCGTTCCTGGCGATACGTACTTTCCGGGGCTTTAACAAATTCGTCAAAGAGATCTCGACATGGCACGGTCGTCTAATTAGATGCCGGACTAACGAGCAAATGGCAAAATCCAAAGGAACAGGTTTCAGAAGGGAACGTTTGTGCAATGGGCCATCGATGGGGCAGGGGGGGAGGGGGTTTCCCCGTTTACCGTGCACCGGGGGTTCGATGCTCGACAGTGATCGAGAGCCAAGATGTTATCGTCCTGGCTCGATAACGACCACCGGAAGTATCGCTTTAATCACTATATCCGTGAGTCGTTCCCCAAACACGCCACGAGATGCCCCATCGTTTCTCACGGAATCTCGCCAACAGATTCGACAAAACTCCTGACCGTGCCGATAAAATGACACTGCCGAACTTCAGCAGGAAGATTTGGCAAAAAAAAGAAGAAAACGTAAACCCTACGAAGAGCCGAGTGTCTCGAAGCAAAAGAAATCCTTGGCGGTCGAAGACCTCAGTGGGATACGGTTGAGAAATTTCCCCGGTTTTGCTTTCTTTGAGAGACGATTGGTCGGTGTTTAAAATTCCGTCGGGTTCGTTTGAGTCATCGATGGGAGGTTCGCGCGGTTCCTAATTGAGATCATAAATGGGGAGGAGGACGGCAGTCCGATGCAAAACGCGCGTTAATTTCGTAGGCTCGAAGGTCGTCGAGGATGGGGCAGAGGAGGGGGAGGACGGAGACGAAGGCGGAAGAGTAAAAGGAGGAAGAGGAGGAAGAGGAGGAGGCACCATAAGGTCTGCTAGGGCCCTTATGCTATCGATCTGTCCCCACCTCGACGACGATAGCACGCAGTACGCATCGTGGCACACCATGCAGCCCCCCATGGAACTCTATATTGTTCCCGCTCGTTCGCCCGTGTGTAGGTGGGCACACGCGCTCGCGCCTCCTGTATATTTATGGCGACTCTACGGCCGTCCACATTGCGTCCGCCCTACTCGTTGTGTCGGTGGGTTAGAGCCACAGCGATCCTCGCGAGCGTCGATATAAACCCATGGATCTCCTCTCACACCTGCCCCCCTCCGACGAAAAGCATTGCGTCACGAAACAACGCACACTTCCCTCCCTACACACACAAGCACCGGGGGTGAAAAAAAGACTCGACGGGATGCTTGTGCGCCGGTGCTGCATTTAGAAGCGTCTCGCGCCAAGGATAAATCCTATCGTTAGACGTTAATTGTCCTATTCTCATCCTCGCGTGACTCCCCGCGCGTGAAATGTTGGACTTGCCAGTGGAGCCGGGGTAATATACTCGGTGAAAGTATTTCTTCGGGTCAATGTAAATACACTCTCATGGAGTATGATGTCACGGTAAGTTGTGTCAGAGTAAAATGCATTCTCATGATTGACGCGGGAATCATCGGTCAAAATTCCGAGAGACGGATGATCGGGGCAGAAACAGAAAAGATGTTACGATGTACCGTCGCGTAGGAAAATTGATGGGGTTACGGATAGACTCGGTCGGACCGCAAGTCATTTTCCCCGGCGAGTTAACCAAGTAAGAAATGGAAAGTCCAAACTTTTCCGGGGAACGTAAAAAGCCAGGAGTTGCTCTGACGCTCGGTGTGTTCGGAAGGCTGACATTCAGGAACGCGTTCCTACGGCCGCCCCGTCTGTCGTGTCCCCAGTTCCTCCCCTCTGACGTGGACATATGGTATTCCACTTTTCATAGCGGTGCGTACGGGAACGGATGTGGAAGAGGAGGGCCGGAAAAAGACAGATAATGCAGGAATAAGGTAAAACCAAGGGGGACAGAAGGAAGATAAAGGAGCGGGTTTGGCAAAAAGGGGGGTAAAAAAGGGAAATTCAAGAAAGAGACGTACGAAGAGAGCCGTAGAAAAAGCCTGTTGGAATATCAACTTCCATTTATCATTGGTCGACCATAAAATTGAGTCTTAAGACATGAATTTCTCGTGAAATTCATCCAAGGGCTAATAACGAGCGGTGTCCTCCTGTTGAGCTTTTCTCCACGATTTCCCTGGGATATTGCTTTCCCGCTGGACGAGGAGAACAGGAGGCGAAGAATCCTGGCAAAGTTGGAGAGCGGTCAAGTTGGTGAATCGAAGAAGACCACCGCCATAATGCCAAGGAGGGGAAAGACCCCGGGGAAAGATTAATATCTCTATCAGAGAAGTTCAGCGGAGCAGGCCATTTATCTACCTACGAACCTACGAGTGCCTACGCACTAAACCCCTCAACCTCCTCGCACCTTTCCTGCCAGGTCTTATAGGAAAATCCGTGCCATCCACCGAGCGGTCCTTTAAAAGAAGTTGATTTGACCCCCGAACGCACGGGGAGTCAAAACGAGTCGACAGGAAAGGTTCGAGGGGGGGAGAAAAGCAGGACAGATAGACGGAGAGGCAAAAGAGAGTTGGAGGGAAAGGGAAAGGGAAGGGAGAAGGACGAAGGATTCGTCCTTCAGGAGAAGTATCCGTGATTCGCGGACCGGATGTGATCCCCCGGAACAGCCGGGGAGGAAATTCGATTTGACACTCGAGACAGTCTGGCAGCAGCGGGTGTCCTAATGAATTTCACCGTTTCTCTTCCCATCTCTCGTATCGCACCGAGGGAACTACGTAGTCCGGTCGTTCGGTCCTCCTAATGCTTTGCCCTCCTCGTGGATCGTTAAATCAACCATCAGGAAAACTATCGGTAAGTAGCAAGCAGAGTGATAAACGAGACTGACCTAAAAGACTACCTTCAACATCGAAACTGTGGGACTTTTAGATCCTCTCTCGATTTACTATTACTTCCACCGTATAGAATGATATAAAAATTTCATTTGTTCAACTACTTGTGCTTTGGAGTCCGGAGATACCTGGGGAATTGAAGCGAAAAGCTGTAAAGTGAATTAGACGGACCGCAGTAAGTAAATTTACGATATCTCCGGCAAGCCTAGTCTTTGTAGTCGAGTTAGTCTACAATTATGTTGTGGAACACGCGACGCAGCGGGATACAAGAGCCCCACAAACCCTTTTCCACCCTTCTTAAGGATTCACCTCGCCGACTGAGACTGCCCCGAATAACACAATCTGTCTATACGTGATTACCCGGAATCTCAATATACACGTGGGGAATTAATCAGTGGATTATGAATGAATAACCTTTCCGCCTGTTTATGGATCATTTGCTTTGACCTTCGTCGAATGAATTATTCGAAAGTGTGTCATTAATCGAGCGGCAGGTTTCGAGGAAAGACGTTGACTTGACTTATTAGTCATCGTCCTCGGCGCGTAATGCGCCGGAGACGCCTTGTAAATAAACAAACCAAGGGGAATAATCATTGCGCCGACGAGGGCTTGTCGGACCGTCAAACCCGGTCATTAATAACTCGAGCGGGTGATAGCGAAGGCGAACAAGGAGGACCTCTCATACGATTTCAAAGAGAATCGACGGAGGTGAGTCTACGGAGCACATTGACCCCCCATCCCTCGGGGAACCATTGCGATTCGTCGACTTTCGATCAAGTGACTCTGACTCTCGGAATTCACCTTCCCTCCCTCCCCTCGTCATCTTCCAGGGAAGACTATTGGGACGAGATAACGCACGGAAATGCAGGGTTTAACATGACTGCAAGTCCACTTTACTTCTGGCCAACGAGTACATTTGTACGAGAAGGTCTTTATCGTTTTACGAGTACCATAAAGTGACCACGCTCCGCTCTTAGGCAGCGCTCGTATCTTCGCGCTGTTGATCGAGAGGAGGGGGAGGAGGGGGGAGGGAAGAAACCGTGCGTCAGTTTAGCCGTGTTTATAAGATTCATTGGAAACGGTTGTCGGCGATGCTACCAAGCGGCCGGTGTACCTGCGTGCGTGGAAAACGTTGGGGTGGAGGTGAAAAGTGATTTATTGGAATACGCGGCAAAGGTCGATAAGCCAGCGCTTTAAGAGCACATTCCCCGGAGAACGTATGGGCGTTAAACGATTGTAATGGACCGAGCGGTCGGTCCAAGTGCTCCCAACTCCGAGGAAAAAGATTGCCCTGACGAAAGCCAACGGCTATCGCGGACTTATTTATTCTTTTTTAAGGCCAACGCGTGCTCGGAGTCGACGTTTCGCCGGGTAAACCTCGCGGCGGTGTTACTGTCCGGGTTTCTATCTCAGCTATGGATCACGACATCTAGATAAGTTCCGCGTTCCTTGTCTCGGCGTTTAGGGGCCCCGTGTTCTCTTCTCCCTGCTCTTGTTAAATCACCTGGAGTTTTTTTCGCCGATACGACAACCGTACAAGCACCGCCATAAATAACATCAACGGGGTAATTTAGAAATGTAGATCACGCGTGGATAAGTACCCCGGCGAAACTTAACTTCGGAAGTATTGTAATATGGCTTAACGTGAGTTGATGCATGCGCACACGTGGCATTTGGTTAAATCGTGAGGAAGGAGAGATGAAATGAAACGAGAACAAATATCGGACCTCGACACTTCCGAAGCACAGAGCACGGTCAACGATATTTCACAGGGCGAACCGCTCTGCTAACGTTATTGCCCGTGTTTCTCCCTATCTGCGCTGTGGATCGTTGCAACAAGACAGGTTCCGTGTTCTCCATTATGCCGTTTAGGCGACTAGATCCCCCGTAACGAACGATTCAGTCAATCTACGTCTATAGACCAAGTGCATTCAAACGGATAAACTTGCGTCCGGAATCATCCTATACAAGACCTAATCAGCCTTGTAACATACCAATGAAATTAGGTAAAGTCCCTTCAAAAAGCAGAGAATATAAGAAAAGTTATTTTTCAGGCTCATATAATACCTATAAAATTAGGTAGAACCTGTTCAAAAAGTAGACTATGTAAGCAAAGATATTAAATTTCTTCTGTCAGGATATTACTGCATCTGGGCGGGAAAAGCGTTTTTCGGTGCATGAATGGAGATAAACCGTGTCGTTAAAGATATCTCCGGAGATGAAGTCGAGGCAATGTTATTGCCCGTGTCTCTGGATATCTGCATGGCTGGTCCGTCGTTTAGGCGACTAAACCCTTCCGAGGAGGATGGCAGCGGTGGGAATGCGATCCGGAACGACAAGAATCGGTACACGAGACGCGATGCGGGTCGCGAAGATTCCAACTCCAGATACCGGCTGTCCTGTAACCTTTATACTCGCTCTCGGCGAAACGTGCATACACGCCGGCCGAATGCCGTTACCCCCGCGAAACCTCAAGTTTTTCCTCCTACCCGGCGGCTCTTTCCGATCTATTTTTTAGCACGCTCTGACCCGGTGAAAGTACGACAGGAACGTGCTCGCAAGCGTGGGAATCCTGCGCGATTAATTGGGTCCCGCGAAACAGCTAAAAGTGGGACCAGGGGTACAACGAGCTAAACAAGTGGGGCCTTCTTATCGATTGGCAGATTTTTAAGAACCGACGACCTTCGGGTCGGTGCACAGTCAGCGTGGGAGGACGAGAAGCAAATTTAAGAGAACGAGGTGACGGACAAGGGCACCAGTCGCCCAGGGAAAAGTTGACCGAGGAAAACGAAAACGGGATAGACGGTGAGGCACGTTGTTGTAATTATGCCGCAGACGAACGTCGGGACATTCATCACTTGGAGTGTGTTTAATGTGTGCGCGTTAAATATGTGCGACGTGCACGCTAGCTGAACCCCGACTAAACAGTTCTCCAGCTAACAAATTAACGCTGATGCGTTAAACGTCTGCTCGTACAGCACAACCGGAAGAATCGTGTCTGACTTCCACTGGAAATTACCAAGATCAAGTATCGCCGAGGACTTTGATTCTCCGTCGCTATTCACGCTGAGTAATTTGATAAAAAAAAAAATGAAACCTATGAGAGGTCCCGTCGGTTCATTTAACGTTAATCAGGATATATTATTTCTGACGCGGTGAACTTATGAACCTTAGAAATTAATATGACGACGTTGTAGGTAAAATGTTTTTGCAATTTAGTCGGAAAAAATCTATATTAACGAGACACTGTTTGCTGGTTTTACGACGCTGTGCGGCGGGTTAAGCTTTAATAATTGTTAATGACCGGTCCCGCTAGTGAAGAATAACGCGACCTCCGAGAACAGGCCGAACTTGGTGGTCGACAGAGGGTCGACAGGCCGGGAGAAAAAATTGCGGCAATATTGTTTTAATCTGCTCGTAGCCGGGGCTTGAGGAAGAAAAATATTTGCCGAGGTTGTTCCAGCTTCAGGAAATATAATAACATTTCTGACTTACGGAAACGGGGAAAACGATGGAAAATCATCGCGATAATTGATGAAACTCCGACAGGATGTATTTCCGAATCAACGGTCAGGGTTTTACATTCGAAGGATCAAGGGCAATACACGGATGCATTGGAAAATTGCTCTATGCGTGGCGCTAGCTAACGATTCACAGAGAGATAGAGGAAGACCTGGCAGGACAGGAATATCAAGAGCGTGCTCGGTGTTTACGTTTCGACAACGTCCAAAAACAAACCGCAGTGCTTCTGTGAATCTGCTGTGTGATAAGCGATACGCCTGAGCCGGCTGCGGACGGTAATCAAAACATTCGAGTAATGAGAACCGAAGCAACAGACGGCGAATAATTGCCTTAATAAGTGCAGTTCTTCGTCCAATAATTTCAACGAAAGAAAGGGAAGTTTAAAGTCATTTAAAAGATGAGTAAATTCGATACACTTGTTCGATGAAACAGCAGTAACGAATAGGTTTGTAATTCAGAGGTGAAAGGTTTACCTGAGATGCGTTGTATGCTATTTCTTATTTACATAGCTCGTTTATAAAGATTACGTGCTCAGTCGTTCGGAACGTGTTTGTTCCCCTCAACTGCACCGATGAAATCGAGTTGCACCCGCTGAATAAGAAGCCAAGCACGTATACTTCTTTGCACCGCGTACAATGCATTTGCCGAGTAAGTACAAGAGTTAATTCGCCCGCGACAGAGTTGCGCCATCATTTCGCGTCGTTTTACAAGCTGGCTCCGCGAATTTCCAAATTTGGTCAGTCAGGAGCTCCTTCGGCGTTTAATAAGCGAGCACGAGAAGATGTAAAATCGGTGCGAGGGTCACGCGTCTTGTCACCTACTTTCCAGCCGCAAAGAAAATGAATACCAACAGAACTTTGATTCAACGCAAAATTCACGAAATACAACACTTGGTTCGAAGTAAATCAATATTCCAAGCAAATCGTCATTGGAATTTACGAAAACATGGCACAAAAAGTTTGTTATTTGAGTCGACATTTTTTGCTAAGAGCTCCTTGTACCATGTAATTAATGATTTATTTACTTCGACCGAAGGTCGTTTTTTCTACCGACATTTCGTTGCACGACAGTGATGTCTTCGTTACGATCTACTTTGAAATTCAAAACATTTCACCAGGCACGCGCTGTTTGACTCCGAATTGCAGTTTCCAGTGATCCCTTTCTCCTTGGTGGTTTTCAGAAGAAGGGGGAATATAGGGATGGATGTAATTACTGGTCTTAAGTTCCATCGGTTTGTCGAATACGTGACTTACATGGGATGACACTCTCCCCTCGCAGAGGCGCGTGTCGAATATCCCATTGTGGCAAGTGTGCAGAAATCGATGTGACAGACTTAAGAAAATTCAAAAATAAAGTCAATACAGTGACTGGAAAAGTAAAAAAAGTATTTTTTCAACAGTAATGTCAGACTACCTTTCAAACGTCAGATGTTTTCGTTTGAAGGTCGTGTACCTCGTATCGACACAAACGAAACCGACAACCGGAGATAACAAACGCTCAACAAACCCTTTGCAAAACTTCCCTTTCAACTGGAAGAGTTACGCGAAGCCCCGAGGAACTCGACAACCCCTTTTGCCGAATTCCCTAACTCGGTTTGCCCGGCAATCGAGAAGTACTTTACGTCTATTATTATTCACCTGATTCGAGTCGGAGTGTTTCTCCTGGGTTTTTGCTCTGCCGGGTTAAACCTCGTGTCTCGTGGCAGCTTGTTGATATGTGTCGATTTCGCCGGTGCTGCACGTGTTGGCACAAACTCACGTTCACCTTTTTACTTGCGCACAAACTGCACCTCGTTGTTCCGGCTTCCGTTATCCGGGGTGGGCAGTTGGGAATTTGTTGGGCCGGCCGGTTTTTCCGTGTTGGGCCGACGACGAGGGTGGAAAGGGCTGGAAGGGCAGGGGCGTGGGACGAAGGGGAATGGAAAACGGAAGGAGCTAACGGCATACCACCCTCACGAGAGGCGCGCAAGCCGACTACTGAACTCTTCTCGGCGGGTTTACTTGATTGCGAGCGACGCACGCCGGTCCCACCGGCTTCCCTCCTCCTTTCTCCCCCTACGCATCGCCGCGGAAATATATATATATTTCGATACGCCACACACAAACTGATTACGTGCCCGATCTTGCCGAATTCCGGAATTCCCACTTTCACCTTCGACCCAGCGCGTCAATGAAGACATTCGTTTTGCCAAGAAAAAAAGGAATGGCAATTACTTACGCTCCGACGACACGCCTTATCGCTGATGTTTTTCATCCTGCCACTGTGCCATGTCTCTTCCGAACATTTGCCAAGGTCCTTTCAGTCTATAGGCAGTTGAGCAATGTTTTCCTTTTGACAATGAATGCCTCTCGTATGATGTAACAGCCCTCCCACCAGCATAACAAACAGATCTGCCATTTCGATTTTCGACACGATGAGCAAGATATTCACAGGATCTTTTCAATAACGCACGTTTTTAAGACGGAAATTTAAACATTTGATGCTGTACAACGCGCACTATCCACTCTATCGCACCTAACGGGAAACGTTACGTTTAATTCAAATATTTTAAAACGAAGCATTCTATTGGCGCAGTTAAATAGTTGCTCAGTAGCAGTGCGCATTGGAGCAAGGTGCAATTTAATTGGCGGAGGACAAAGTGGGGAAAGTGAAAAGAAGTACATATATGCTGGAATTTCGATTACAGTTGCGTTTTAATTATAATCTTCTGTTTGTAATAAACGGAGTACAATAGATTTACCTTTCCTAGAATACGTGAGACTGCGTTTTTGATTGGCGCAATAATGGATCTTGAGAAAAGCAAAAATATGAGTGCGTTGCGGATAAAGTAACTGGACATACCGGAGAAATTGATTCGTATGTAAATACTCGTATTCAATAATATAATATAATACAATATAAATAGTCGATGCATTTTAATATTTGGCATTTATCACGTTTAACATCTATAACCTACTGTAATGCCGTGTATACGCATATAAATAATTTGTGCCTCGTAATAAAAAAAGGGTATACAATCGAATCTACAGCGCGGAATTTAGCTAAGAACAATTACCTCGCGTATAAATTACACCTAATGATTTACGAATAGACTTGTTACATGTATGTACATAAATTAGCGATATTAATAATATGCTTAAAAAATCGTGGAAATCGTGATAAAGTAGGAATAAAAGCTGAAACTTAAACGACAAAGGGACAGACGGGTAAACGAGAATCGCCAGGCGCAAAACGCTAGAAAAATAACCTCAAAGAGTAGATTCTATGTTAAAGTCCTTTCTCGGGTCACAGGTTTGCCAATGTCCTGCATACATCTGTCCCGACTTCATTATCACCGCTACTCTCCGCATATTGCTTGTGCCAAATCACGTTCACGCGGTTTTATAAAAATATTTCCTCTGTTACCCCTCGAATTCCTTTGAGCAAGTTCATCCTGCCTGTTACCCTTTGTCATTCCTTTACGACAATTTTCGTATTAATCGATAAATCGTATCTCGCGCTACAACTTTGATTCCCTAATCGCTCGAGCTTAATAACGTAGTCTAGATCTACCGTCTACCTCTGTTTAATACTCTTAGTATTACGTAAAATTACGGCCATTAGATACAAAATAAGTTACTTAAATGCATTTGGCATGTCTCGTTTGCAACCGAGGTCCGTTTTTTCGCACAGTACCGCTGATTGGAAATTCAGCAGCGTTTTGAAGGAAACAGATTATGTCGGTCTGTACAGTATTCCCTCCGTTGGAATTACAATACAACAATAAATTACAACTTTGGACTGGGTTCGGCGGATTAGTCCCGCGTCAGTAGCGAATTCTCAGTGCATGAATTTAACTAGTCTATATCATTTTGTTCTACCTGGCGTTAGACTCGAATTCGTCGTGTTTGGTCTGATATGAACGTTCTGCTTATTCGATTTACTTCTGCTAGAAGCAGTTGTTCCGTCTACGACTGACCTTCGGTTATTAAAATTCCTTTTCTCGTCGATACTTGAAAGATCGTCCTTCCTCTTAGCCGCATCCAAGAGTTTCGCGTTATTTTGACGATCGTTACGGCTACTTGTACTTTTGCACGTTTCTTTCCCGGCTCTATTTTCCATTTCGTAATTCTTTCGCGACGGTTGTGGCGTGTAATAAAGGCTAAACCTTTTCGCTTTTACGCTCGGCTTTTGCCTCTCGTCACGCAGCTCGTCTGTCGAGCTGAATTTTCGACTCTCCCTAATAGTCACACCGACGGATTTGCTGTCAGCTTCCACCGAGTTCGGAGTTATTTTCGATGAACTCGGCACGTAACTGCATCGTTTAGATTTCACTTCACCTTTGCTATCCACTTGATTCTTCGTGGAGAGATTTTTCCCTATCCTCAGCTTTACCAACTCATTCTTTAGACTTTTCGTCACATCCTGATTTTTATTGACGCTGTTACCAGGAGTTTTTCTGTCGCATTGAGATGTAATGTTTTGCACTTTGACACCTGTTCGAGTTTGCAACACTTTGACAGCAGACTTTTCTTGATTCCCACGCAAGGTCCTTTCCTGGTGGTTCGGTTTAACGTTCTGAGTACATTTATTTTCGTTTGGATCGCAAGTATTGTTCTTTCCACGTTGACTGCGGAAGAAATTGACATTCTCAAAACTGTCCGTCGATTCCATGCTTTGTGTAGAGCTGGATTGTTGTCCACGATTCACCTGAGCGAATTGAATATTGACAAAACTGTCGGATGTTTCGATGTCATTGCTCGATCCGTCGCTTGAGCTACCGGACGGCGAAGTCACTACATAAAAGTTGTCAATTTCATGGCTGTCATCTGCTGTCATCCCGCACTCTTGAATTTTCAAATTAAAATACGTCTTTTTATGTCTCAGTCGGCCTGTCTTAGCGGATTTTGGCGTTTCGACATCTTGTAAGCCAGGATATTTATACCTGGCTGGTGTAATCTGAGTTTTTGAAGATGCGTCAATTACGGAATTACCATTTCTTACGTTTATCGAATGTTCGTTAGGTGGTGTGGTATTTTTATCGTTATGTACACGATTGTGCATGGATGAACTACTCTCGGAGTTCTGTATCTTGCGCTCGGCGTTTCCCTTTTGCAAGGATAGATTAACATTTTCTGGAATACTGTTGAGAGACGAGGTTGCGCTTTGCGACGATTTCAAGCGTGGACGGTGACTTTGATTTTCGTGCAAATTATTTATGAGGTTGTGCATGGACTGACTAAGTGTGTGAATGTCTTGTAAACAATCCGCGCTGAGGGAAACTGGCTCGTCTTCGCTACGATTGCTGTTGGCGAAATCGACTTCGTCGACGTCCTGCTTTCCACTTGGCTCGTGATGAGAATAAGACAAACCGATCGGGGACGGTGTTTTACTCCACCTTCCCCTGACATTACCGGCAGTAGCCGTTTTGCCAGGTTCCTCGCGCGGCTCGTTTTCTCTTCTTTGCTTCTTGAAATCAAACTCGAACGTCGCTAATCTTATCGGCTTACGCTGCTGATTCCAGTGTTGCTGCGACGAGTCGGTAGCTGTTGTTGTTGCGGTCTGCTCGCCTCCTAGAAAGCTCTGTTGATGTACAGAGGCGGGACAAAAGAAAAAAAAAGCACTGCTACAGATATAGCAAACCACTACGGAAGCTTTCCTAGCATGGTGTCTGAATAGCCAAGTGATATTAATTGTAGAAACGCGCTATGACGTAGTCAAACGAGTTCGAAGAAGTGTGCCAAAGTAAATTAATGTGTTTACGCAAGAGTACGAGAAATGAGAAGTCCATAAGAACAGATGCAATACACTTTACCCTATTAGTGTAATTATTAAGACAAGCCATGCAGGTTTGTGGCGGTTGAGTTTTCGTGTCTACCATTAAAAGGATGTGACAGTTACCGCGAGCCATGGATGATCGAGTACGTCCTCAGCGCTAAACCTAAGCTCCGGTTGTGCTTGTAGCATATTTGAAATCAGCTGCTTAGCAGAGTCGGATATTGGATCCCAGTATGGTGATGTGAATTCATACTGTCCGTTAAGGATACGTTCAAACAATTCTTCTTGCTCGTGTTCCGGCGAAACAAATGGAGGAAATCCGCAAAGCAGAATGTATAAAATCACACCTGCCGCCCATACATCGATCTAAAAAAATCTCACATGAGAATTCAAATATGTAGATGTCTTCATAAATGGTATATTAATGTACCTTCAAGCCATATCCACTCTCCGCAAGTATTTCCGGTGCTACGTATGTAGGAGTGCCGCAAACTGTGTACAAAGGTTCTCGAACAATTTGAGCTAGTCCGAAATCACCCAGTTTAAGACATCTTACATGACTACCCTCCATCTCCACGAGAAGGTTCTCAGGCTTTACATCCCGATGTACTATCTGGTGTGAATGTAAATAAGCTAGTGCGGATGTTAAATGACTGATCATCACACTCGCTTCAGCTTCCGAAAACTTAGTCGCAGCAGCTATCGCGTCAAATAAGTCTCCACCCTGAAAAAACGATTTATCAGATGAATGATTTAAGAAACATTTCACTGATAGAATATCTATAAAGACATACCTTTACAAGTTCCATTACTAGGAAAAGCTGGTCTGCAGTTTCTTGCTCTGCTATCAAACTAATTATGTTAGGATGACAAACTTGCCTCAAGATTGCCACCTCACTTGCGAGCATTGTCTGTCTTCCTTGGCATTTATATTTGTCAACAATTTTTATTGCATATTCTGTACCAGTAGACCTATGTGAAAACAGTTATTATATATTATTACTAGAACTTTGGCGCAGTAGTTTTTGTGAATGTATATGTACTAACTTATGAACACAGTGTCTAACAATGGCAAAGTTGCCATCTCCAATGACATGTCCAACTGTATAATGTAAACGTAGTGGCTGTGGCAGCATAAGAGATGAGGGACTCGGCGTTCTGACTTGCGGAGTAGTCAGTGCTTTCTTCCCCGATTTTCGAGGCATCCTTGGCATAGGACCACTTTGCCTCTTAGAAATCCATGGACATCTACGAAAGCTTTGAACACATTTTGATTCTTCAAAATCTAGTTCGAAATCCTCTTGGCTCGATTTTTCGGTACCGTACGCCACAAATATTTCTTCATTCTCAAAGAATTGCTCCAAGGACGTGACTTGTTGGCCAGACATAGTATACACCTTCCTCACAGCACCTGAGTCAAGCTTAACTGCCTCTGTGATTGCTTCCAGCGCATGCTCCAAACTTGGTGCATTTCTTTTATTCAGTAGCAGGCGTACAACTTTCCTTGGCTTGGTACCATGACGTATGAAAGTGACTATTCGTGCTTTGACACACAAGGGAATTGCACTGATTTGTCTGCCAGTACCAGCTGGAGACTGTGGTAAGCCCGACAGGGAACTCCCCCGCCTTACCTTTGAAGATGAGTATTCAACTTTCTTAAAAATTTCACCTTGACCAGAAACTACATAACATTTACCATCCTCCAGCTCACTAATATTCTGTACTTTTCTACCATCCATAGTGTAAATTGATCTGACTCCATTTGGTAAGGTGACACTTGATACTAGAGCTCTTGTTAAATCAGAGGCTAGACTATCAAAGCTGCGGTATCTCTCTGGTGTAACAGCCATTACTACACCTGTATAGAACTTGTCTCCATTACGGAAAAAGCGTACTCTCTTAGCTTTTTTAGTAGGTGGTGTTCTGAGGGAATTTAGGGAATGCCGTGTGGTAATGTCAAGCAACCGCTCATCAAAAGCAGAAATTGTTGTAGATGTCAAATCTCCACCCCCAGCAAAGTTGCTCTCTCCTACCGGGGAAGCACCTTGGTTCAATGGTTCTTCCATCATCCTACATTTGAAACAATACTTATGTGCATAAACACAAGCAACATCCATTTATATTACTGTGTTACTTTCTGTTTAATTAATAGAATTTCCTAACATTTGGATACTAAGTATGCATTTAAAAAATTATTTACCTAATTATGATGTGTAAAATAAAATAGATATCGTACGAGAAAAAATGAATTTATTATCGTTCACTACATACAACAGAAATATGACTCTGTCCGCCAGGATCAATTATAACAATTGGGCCAATTATCGTTGTTACAAACTGGTATGAGAGTGTTTAGAATACACACATTAATTACCACTGTTGAAGGTACTCTCATATTTCATACGCAAATACGGCTACGTAGGCAAACTTTGATACGAGATACGCTGACATTTAAAATCGTTCACAAACAACAACTTGAACCGGTTATAAAACACCATCGAAATTTCTAACCTACTTAACCTTATGACGAAAACGCCAATATATCTTATACACGAATTGTATACAAAGCCGTGAGGTAATTGAAGTTTATTTAAAATCTGCCGAGGCCAAGATCGTGTCAGTATTGCTCCAACTCACCTGCTCGTCGAGCACAGCTTTCGTCTGGAAACAGATGAAAGGCGAGGCAACGAGAGAATGAATCACCACTGAGCTGACATTTTCGTGGCAGCCATGACGTGAATGGCAGACAGAAAGGCGAAAATTCTCCTTTTCCAACGTCACTCAAACACTACCTTTCTCTCGCCAATCTGCGTTTACGATCGTTACGTGCGCACCGATCACCGTATAAATCGTCAATTTTGATTATACAATTTTCATCTACGTAGGTCTTCTTAGCCTAGCTGGATTTTACGCATATAAACAATACCGGGGAGGCTGTAGTCTGATAAAGTGACTTTGGTACGGATGCTGAACCCCGGATAACTTTTTGCGCTCGACTTTGTAGGTGGAGCGGTAACAGTAGCGCTCTGACGTTGATAATCCAGCTCCAAGTTTTACCATCGGCATTTAAAACACTCCACATTCTCAACTTCCACAGGTCCTCAAATAATTACACTTATTCTGAGGGTGTGGTTTAAATTTTTTCAATCTTCGTAACGTATTACATCACATATTTTGACAGCGGAAACGAGAAATTTATTCTATTGTTATTTGCCCTGTGCCAACGTCAGGAAGTTTCTAATTTCCCTGTCTTGCAGTGGTTAAAAATTTTCGTTTTGTGATTTTCAGAAAAGGAAATGCATGTAATTGAAAAGTCACTTAACGTAAAGGCTCCAGGAAAATCAGTTTGCTTTAATAAAGCTGAAGTTGATGCGAAATTTCGAAACCGAGAGATAAGAAAATTGATAAAAACCGGTAATGTAAAATCACGTGAAAATAAAGGCGAGTCAGAAATTCCGCAAAAATCTCCCAAGAATCGCATTCCTCGTAAAATGAAGAAAAGAATTTCACGAAGTGCCCAGTATAAAACAATGTTGCAAGTTCATGAAAGCCGACATAGTTTCCTTAATTGGTTCAGAAATAAATCTAGTGGTCGTAACAACAGATCGTTTCGATGCAAACAACAAAATCGCATATCGATCGAAACGACATGGAGCGTTGAGAAAAAAAGATTGCCAAGTGTAAGTCAACTTTCGAACAAAGCAGAAAAGCAAAGAAAAGCAGTGACTGACAATAACTTATCCGAGGCCATTGAGAAAACACAAAATTCTCATAATAAAGGTCCAGGAAGTCTTTTTAAACAGAAACTATCAAATATATTACAACAATTAAATGTTTTTAAATTAAACAGAAGTACGCCAATTGATTCATTGTTATCGTAAAAGTCCATTGTGTTAACGATTTACTATATCACGTACATATATTTTCTATTACGCCTTTATATGGAATTTGTATGTAATCGTGTATAACATTGACAAAGTGCTCGATGTTGAGAATGAATGTACTGAATAAACAAGTGACAGCTAAATTACGAATACCGCGAAATCAAGATTTAAATTCTGACATACATTATACCGATGACAATACTAAGGCAAGCTTAAGCATTTCGTCAACAAGTTTTTTCTGTTATTGCCTTGCAAGTTAGTTGTATCAAATATTTTAAGTATGCGATGGTATGTATAATCGCCTTTGTAATTAATTACCACGTTATTTGTTTGTGATAGTACCACAATGATATCAAAACAGGTGGTGCCGTCTGACAACGCGTCAGACCAACGTCAGCGAATAAATTTTTAGCAACGTTTGCAAACGAGCATAAGTTGTACATTTGCGATGCAGGATCAAATACTGTTAAAAGAGGTATACAAAGATTATGAAGAAGAATTCGTGTTTGTTCAGTCAGGAGGTAAGACTTGTAATGAATATTTATAAAAAATTAAGCAAGATAAATTTAACCTCTATGACACTTGTTTCAGACCGGCTTTCGGTTAGCAAATTGGCACCAAGTAAGAATGGTGCCAAAACATTTTTTGCCCCGATTCTATCAGTCGCGAAAGATGTGTTTCTACCCCAAGGGTTTCCTGACAGTGTTCATCCGGACTATATCCCTTATCAAATATGGGATGTAGTACAGGTTAGTTGAAACGTCATTTTCGTTTAACAGATGTTGTGGATTTTAATATATTTGCATATGTCGTCAATCAGGCCTTTGCCAGCACAATAATGGGTACTCTTACAACTCACTCAGTAATGAAGGGAATAGGTGTTGGAGAATCAGCAGCTACCCCTTTAGCTGCAGCTATAACATGGATCCTAAAGGATGGCACTGGGATGGTTGGACGTATTGTTTTTGCTTGGTGGAGTGGGTAAAGGATATTTTGACCTTGAAAGGCTGTATTTTGAAGTTAGTGTAATAGTTTCTAAAATTATTGAAATTTGTAGAACTGGATTAGATGGACAATGCAAAAAATGGAGACTGTTTGCAGATATTTTGAATGACATTGCAATGGGTATAGAACTGTTAATACCTTACTTTTCGCCATACTCAATGTTTATACTTTGTGCTTCAACCTCAATGAAGGCAGTTGTTGGTGTTGCTGGAGGGGCCACAAGAGCAGCATTGGTCCAACATCAGGTTTTATGTAAACTGTAAATTAAATATGACTTATTTTTTGTGTAGTAAAAGTAATAATAATTTGATATGTGCTTCATACGAAGTAGGCATTGCGCAATAATTTAGCTGATATATCAGCTAAAGATGGCAGTCAAGAAACATGTGTAAATCTAGTTGCATCAGTTTTTGGAATTTGTATATTGTCCATCTTCCATACTGGAAAGTAAGTACAAGAATTCACAATAAAGAATACTAATATGTAACTCATTGCATAATGTGGACAATGTGTAACAGTTGTATTATGTGGTCTGCAGCTACCTTTTGGAATTATATTTGATCCTGGTAGGTATACATCTGTATGCCAATTATTCAGCAGTGAGAGCAGTATGTTTGAATTCTCTGAATGAGGATCGTTTAGCTTTGATTATTAAAAGATATCTTTTAAGTGAAGCAATTCCTGGTCCAAAGGAAGTTAATAAAGAAGAATCAGTGCTACTGTGTAGCAGCCCTGGTGAGGATTTTATTCCAAGAATGTAACAGTATTGTATTATAGAATATACTTTAAGTATCATCCTTCTTCACAGCAAAAAACATATGTGGATTTGATATAAAGATGGGTGTTTCTCTTGCAAATATCCTCAAGAGTAAAATAATCTCTTACAGTGAGGCTGAGTTTATTTTGAGACATTTTCAATATAAAAAATACCTCATTGTAGTAAATATGAAGCAACATAAAATATATGTAATACTGTCAAGAGATGCGGATAATGCCGATATTCTGAAGGCTTATTTCCACAGCTGTTTGTGTGGTCTCTTCATTTGTATGTCACTAAAATTGCCAGTTGTGAGTATGGTTTGAATGACATATGCTTGTGTCAAACATATTTGGAACCATATACACATTTCAATTTTAGGAGCTCCTTCTTAAGAATGGTACATGTCATAATGTATCATATCCTTTAACGCGCATTTATTTGCTTACTAAGAAGTACACACATCCTAATCACAGTGAATTATTTTCACTGCCTGCCGAAAGTGTTTGTGAAACCGATTCGATTATTTTCGGCGAATATGAAACATTTCTTAACGGATTAGAGAATAAAGGTAATTGCTAAATAATCATAGGGTTATGTAATCAAAATAATCAAAGTTGTAATTATTTTAGGATGGTCTTTGGAAAATGTCCTTTTACCAATGGATGCTTGGCGGTCATCATGGAAAGATTGTAAATGAATGGAACTTTGTCCCCTCACAATTGTAATTCAGAATAAAATAATATATATTTGTACTTCTATACTACCATGTACTTTATACATAAACTTCTGTAATGAATATTTTTTATTAAGTAAATGTTGACAGTGCAATTTTTTCCTCATGATTTTTGATACATTGTTACTTTTATTTTTTATACACTCAAAACCATCACATGATTGACAAATAATAGTAATGTAATGAGTAATTGTATAGTATTTTAAATACTTTATCATGTACATATGGAAATAGCGTTTTTATTTCCAACAGTTTATAAAAATATAACACACTTTGTGCTGTACAAAGATCGTCAATAAAATTCAGTTATTATTCTTGCTGCTGTTTAGACCCAGTCTGTGATAAATGTTTTACTATATCCACCCAGTCCCAACCCCGGGGCCTTTCACCTTTTCCATCTGCTTTATTCCATTGCCTACGTTTTTGAGCTTTAGTAAGGTGTTCTTTTTTAGGTTTTTTTATTGCTTCCTCCACCTGTGTAGAAAAAAGTTCAAGTAAATAACTTCATAGTATCTAACATATTTCATAGTTCGCAATAGGTACCTTTTCATTCTCAGTTGTGATAGTAAGTTTATTCGTTTGGGAACTGATATCAACAATGGAGTCTGGTTGTGCTTCTAATAGTTCATTAAGGTGCTCTTGGACATACTGAAAAAGCGTATATGTCATGGCACTTCCTAACCATTGTTCAGCCTCTTCATCTATATGACTTATTATGTTGTCCTTGACTTCTTGTACACTGTATATTCCAATTATTCACCTTTAATAAAAGGAGTAGGATACAAAGAGAATTAGGAGCTTATATAAATACACTTACATATGCTTGTTGTAAAAAGTATTCATATTGATTTTTGGCTTTTCTGTTGGATATGTTGGACCCCATGAAATCTCCAGTAGAAAGGATTTCATGTCATTATCTTCTCCAAACTGCAGAACAAATTTGTGAATATTAATGATGCCTAGTCAACATGGTTTTCTCGCTGGCAGGTTTTGTGACATTAAATAATTGAGTTTATATTTATCAAAACGTCGTATCCCCTGTTTATTTCCAACGAGTATATTTTGAAAATGAAAAAAGTGTAATATAAATATTTGTATGGGTAATAAGACGATTATTAAATAACAATTCCAACTAATTTTTCGCAGAACCTACCTTATATTGAAAAGTAGTAGGTGTGAGTTCTTTGAAAGCTGGATCGCCATCGTATATGGAAAGTAATACTTCTCTTTCCTCTTCTTGAAGTTCTGCATCGCTCATTTCTTTTTCGTTATTATTAATTTTAACACTATTACTGATGTACACTACTCGTCATTCATGTATCGCTTTGAGGTTAGAATTATTCTCAGTCGCGTTTATAGGTTAGACGCATGGACCACTGGACGTCATTTGACATCTGATAAAACGGAGTTCGTGAAGTACTATGATACACAGGTAAAATTTTATACCACGAACATTCAATATACTTTGGTTTACAATGAATATTATGTAATTACATATCTAACGGTTGATGTCATTATGCGTTACATATTTTAAATTATCGTTAGTGTTACCTGTGTGTAAATAAAAATGAATAATTTATTCCGATTTATTTCGATGGTATCAAGTGGTGTCAAGTAGCGTCAAGAAACGAATTTCCACATGAAGAATATTTATATAATGTCGATGATAGCTATTCCATTTTTCAAGATTTATAAGAATAATAATTGAGCAGGCAAGACTGATATCGCTATGTCTAAGGTAACTTATTCAACAACCTTTCTCTTTGAGGTTATATTTACATCAGTTTTATGACAGGTCGATGTTTGCCGGTTGACGTACTTTGAATTTTTTAGCAATTTTTACTCGTCTTTCAGAAAAATAACAGCTGGTTACAACCATCCTTCGATGAGTTGCCGACAGAAAAGAGTATTTTACATAAACGAATTCGCACAGAAAAATTACAGGAAGTTACACCAAAATTTGCAAAGCCTCATAGTATTTTTGAAAGGAAAGAAAATGTTAACAGTCTATCAGCCTTGATAGCAGCGTGTGAACCTCAGAATCCTTCAGAATTAGTTGTAAGTAAGCAGAAGCAGAAGGAAATTTCAGAATGGTTTCAACATAGAGCACAAAGAGGCAAGGCATCTGCACTTGTGGTTTCTGGACCATCAGGCTGTGGTAAAACCATAGCAGTAAAATTACTTGCTAAAGAAAATGAATTTAATGTAAATGAATGGACAACACCTATAGATCAAATTATAGATGATAGTAGTAAGTAATTATTGTATTATACATGGCGTTCAGTATAGTTGATTTAAATTTACATGATTTACATTTTTAGATAGGGTGATCCGTCAAAGTGATAAATTTGAAGATTTCTTAATCAGAGCAACTCGTTACAATTCTGTTCTCTCTAGCTATAGCAGACGTGTCCTTCTGGTTAAAGATTTTCCAAATGTGTATTTGGAAGACAAGTATAGTTTTTTTAATATTTTAGAGTAAGTATTCTGATATTGGTGTTACTCAAATGTATACATTATTATACTTTTCTTTTGCAGCTTAATAGTAAACTTTATATTTTAGGAAGTACTTTGAATTGGGTAAAGAACCAGTCACATTCATATGCACAGAAACTGGTGATTCTCAAATAATGAGAACCTTGTTTGCATCTGATGTAAGGGAACGATTTGGTATTGATCTGATCAAGTAAATTAATTTTTTATTGTGTTGAATCTTATCCTTATTTTACATACATAGATTTTTATTCATTTTTATTCTTTTGCAGTGTAAATGCAGTCACACAAACTGCCATGAAAACCATGTTAAAACGAGTATCAGTCATACTCAATAGAAAGGCCAGCCATTTTTTAAATGTGACACAAGAACATATTGATGAAGTTTTATCAGACAATGCCGGAGATGTTCGGAATGCCGTTTTAAATCTAATTTTTAGATCTCTCAGAGGTAAATGCAGATATATTTCAAAAACAGATTGTAACACACGATTAACTTCTTATTTTCTTTAGTACCTGATATACAAACAAGTTCGTGTGAGAGCAGAGAAGAAAATTTGGGACTTTTGCATGGCATTGGCAGAGTAATTAATCCAAAAAGTAAATATAAGATAAAATTATTTTGATAATATCACAGCTTTGATAATACAAAGACTTATAATTACAGGAATTTCTGATGGCTCTTCTTGGAAATTCGTGCACAACCCCGACGAAATGGCCACATATTTTTCATCGCAGATATCAACATTTCTACAGTTCCTTCAAGAGAATTATGTGAATACAATGAGAACTATCAATGAAGTAAATAAAGCAGCGGATGATCTGAGTTTGTGTGACGTGTTGAGTTCTGAATGGCGCGTAAGTACAACAACTGTATAAATTAAATTAAATTAGCACAGACACCTTAACTGCCGACCTGTAGAAGAACGATACATATTAGCACACACGGAATATAGAATAGACCCAACATCTTACGGGGTTTCATCGCGATAACACTGAATTATCGATGTAGTCAAAGTTGTTTTTTAACGTATTTTAACGTACCTTACTGCATTTTACCCTATTTTTACACACTGTCAGGACGCGCGGCAGTAGTACGGGTCCACGTGCGGACAGACGCCCGGCAGTAGTGCGGGTCAACGTGCGGTCAAACGCACGGCAGTAGTGCGGGTCAACGTGCGGTCAGACGCGCGGCAATAGTGCAGGTCAACGTACGGTCGTATACTAGATAGCTTTTAGTAATATGAGTCGGTATGTAGTCAGGTATTTTTCGGGGAATTTTCAGAAACTTCATACTTTAATGTATTATATTTTAATACTGAGGATTTCAGAAATTTCATAGTTGAGTACGGGCTTTTTAAAACACGTAAAAAGACGATAAAATACATTGAAATATATTAAACATACGTTATAATACATTGAGAATGATTTAAAACGCTTTAAAATGAATTAAAATACTTTATAAACGCATCAAAATATGTTAAATAGCATTAGCACATGCAGTAGCTTTCAATTAATTTGATTTGATCATGCAAAAATAATCGATGTGGCAATCATGTATCATAATGGTTGCATTTGGCAACGTCGGTATATTTAGTCCGGAAAGCAAGAGTAAAACGTTTGCAGTTTTAAATATTACCATTATGAAACGAAGGGTACGCCCAATCACTTCTCTTTTTTGACGATATCGATATTTCAGACCTGCAGACACGAAGCCTCATAAGGTGAAAGGTGTATCCGTATACCTCGTCAGTGATATTAGTTTTACATGAATCATTCGACCTGGTAGGTAACCACATATCCGATTACTTTATTGCTAATCGAGGGTTGCAAATTAAACCTCGTGACGTCAATGTTCTATTTATAAGAAAATCTTAAAGACTCGGCTGTTTATCGATTGGCTGTTTATTGCATCGAAACTGTTTGTTGACGCACATATCACGAATATGATAATAGACTATAATCCATGCGACTCAACCTCGCAGATATTAATAAAATTTCATTTTTTGTTTTCGAATGCCGATTACAGGATTTCAATTTGGGTGAACTTACATTGTCGTTGTGCATCCGCGGAGTGATGACGAACAACGTAAATCCTGTTTCTGGCTGGAATCCTGTACGGAAACCGCAAAGTGATCATTCGACCGTGTATGTAACGATTGTAGTCGGAATACGTATACCTGAGTTGCTCTCATAATTATAGCAAATATTACTTTTAGGCGGAGGCAGCTATCATCGGTGGAAGTTAAATGGTACGAATCGAAAATAAAACCAAACTTAAAAAGTGATGTAACTGTACCTGTTGATGATGATTATGATGATGCCGAGTTAATAATCGAATCATAGCAACGTTCTTACTTAACAGATCTGTGTGGTTAAATATGTTAATTAAATGAAAAATGTAAATTGTCGACAGAAAATATTTTTTATTAAAGTTACAAAGTTGAATGACTGTGTTCAATCTGTAATTATTGATTTTATAATATCTTGAGGATAAAGGTAGCGTAATATTTATAAGCATTATTGTACAAGCACTTTGTGAGTAGGACAGTATTTCTACTAGCGTGACAATAATAATATTGTTGCAAGAACTTAATCATACTTACAAATTATAAAGAAATCGACAAAATTTCGTCAAAATGCTTTTCGGTGTTGTATACTAACTTTAATTGGCACTTAGTATAAAAAAAGTCTTTCCGAAATCAGAAGGCTAATAATAAAGAGTATTTCTCAATAAAACGTACGCGTATAAAATATTCTAAATTTTTGCTTATAAATAACATCATATCTTACTCATTCTAAGCTGACTGTAGTAACTACATAAGTCTTTGTACATCGAAGTTTGTACGTTAATGAATATATTCACGCACAATACTCAGCGTGATCTCATTGTTCGATCATTTCATTTATAGAAATGCAATAATGGTTTAAAGCAGCCTTTATCCAGCGATTTTACGAATAAGTAGAATTCTTGTTAAAAGGTCGTGACAAAGGCGAACAGTACTTCTTTTATGCGAGACATAAAATTCATTTTTAAAGTAATCGATAGAGATATCGATAGTCTGCTTTATCTAGTAATCAATAATTATTAGCGATTTTCTATAAACGAGTGTCGCATAATCACGACAATGTGTCGACCTCCTCTATGGTAGTTATTAAATTGTCGAGGCCAAAGAGGAATCCTTCTTCGTGATTGCCTTTCTCCCAAGGTTTCCTGTGCGTCAATTTCTGTCCATCTGGCACGGCGCAAGTCTTAGCAAAGTCGATGAGCCATACCCCGACCTTCTCTTCGTCGTAGATCATGAAAATACTGCTACCAATGACCTGAAAGCAACGGTGCTGTTACAGCAAAAGAATACGAATAAAACGTTCTTAGCTGTGGTCATTATCATGTGCTTCGACCAGTAAATTTTCAAGATTCGCACCTCATGACTCTGAAAGTATGTGGATTCCTCGACCTTCGAGCGCAAGTTCTTTAGTTTGTCGAGGAGTTTGAGGCGAGTATTTTCGCGTTTGCCCAGGAAGAGTTTCATGGTCCTGAGGACCTCGTCGTGTGACTTGACCCTCTTCAAGTCCGTGATGGGCGGTGCGCCAGGCAGTTTCATGGCTTCGATGCGGAAACCGTGACTGCAAGTCGAGCTCTGTTGCTCACGGAATTGCATGTACCGTAATTTCGTAACGGCACGTTGCTCATGTTCCTGTTCAGTCGGTGCGGTGGGATCGACCGCGATCATTTTCTGATAAAGATCCGGTCGTGCCGTTGTCTTCGAGACTTCGGATTCGAGGAAGGTTCTCGTCCCCATCTTTATGTCCATTACGTGGGGATCGTTAAAACCAAAGAGTAGGTCTTGAAGTTCGATGAACGTGTCACCCTTGTACTCAACTTCTCGGTAATACCTGAATTGGGACGCATAGAATTAATAACATGTTCACGAAATCCCTAACGGTGTTTCTGTGTTTGTATTTAATTTTCCTACACACTTCGGTATGCAATCCTTCATAGCTTCGTCCTTGCTGAGAGCCTCGTAAACGGTTCGTTCGGTATTTTCCGAACCGCCTGTTCTTCTCTTCCAAACGGTTCCCGGCCCAGCCGGGGCGAATCCATCTGGATGACCCGACAATTGGAACCACGATTTCAAACGGTTCTTTAAAAGAACGTCACTGGCGGGGGCCGTTAGATCCAAGGCGTTCTGTAATTGCAGGAAACGGAAATTAAACCGTAGGCCTTCTAGGGATGTCGCAATTAAATGATTACGCGGGGATCCGTCGATTGTGCAACGTGCAGGAAAATATCTCGAGGTCCTTGGAAAATCTTTCCTACGAGATATTAATACACGACATACGGATCTCTCTGACTAATGACTCCAACAGGATGGTATTATTATCGACATTCCTAAAATCATATCACTTTTTCTCTATCACCCTGATTCCCTTGTTGACTACTTTTTTTCATTTTTCTGCACATTGTTCTTTGCCTTTATCTCTCAAGAATGCAACTAGTTCAGTACTGACCAGAGCCAGGAACTTCAAGGAAAGATCCTCATCGGGCATCGTGGCGTCGGACAGCACCAAGGGAAATTGTTCGAGTTTTTTAATGGTGGCAGGATCATTGGGAGGCTTGGCCACGGGGCTGGTGGTGCTTGTCCTGGTGCTGTTTGACCGATTTCCCACGGACGTGCCCCGTCGCCATTGACGGAAGGCACTGTAGCTTCCACTCGTCGAACCATCTTTCTGTCGACGCTGTTCCTTCGGCACCGTTGACTCATGGCTCAGTCGTGTTTGCTCCTTGTTCGAGGACTGCAACCAGAGAAACCTATTAAGAATTTAATGGGCTCAAAGAGATCATTTCGTTTCTCGTCGTAAGGGACTTTAAGAAAAAAAAAATCTCTACATTTTTTCATCGGACTTTTACTCCCCGACACAAATTTCTTTCATCGCTCTAGGCGCCTTAAAATATTCTTATACAAATATTTATGTCGAGCAACGATCAATGCAGTAACGCGAATGTTTGTAAACTCGCTTATCACGATTGCTGAAATCTGCTTACTTCGATAGCGCTGCGTAATTTTAATTGAGGGAAAACGAATGAGGATTTCCTCCGGCGATAATGCGCGCGTTTGTGTTGAGCCAACAATGGAGACCGGCCAAGTGCGCTTGTAACTCGTAATCTTAATCTCGGCGCCACGTCGGATTTATTAATCGACATGCGTGAAATAATATAATCGGCGCGATAAGCCGAATGCTTGTGCGTACACAAAGTAAATTGGAATCGCGCAAAACGGGGGTCGTTAATCGAATTTATCGCGGTGCTACCGACACACGCTAATTAATTCGCCGTGTATATGCAATTCCGATTGCGACAAACCAGTCGTTTTTCCCGGATCGATCGGGAATCGCAACAAATCAAGAAGTTTTCGTTTAACTCTCCGTTTCTTACTGAAGTGAAAAGACTCTTAAGACCTTTGTTACTTCCCGCTCGGGCACAATTTATGGCTCATTACAAGACACTGATAAAAAGTAATCAAATTGCCCTGTTCATGAAGAATCAATTTTTTTAGTACTGGGAAATTACTCATTATCTCCGAAAGCCCGCGAGGTACCATTCTCGACATTTTTCACTCAGGCTAATTTCAACATTTCTGCCCATTGTTGTTCGACCGCGTTTATTATGCGCTTAGATCATCGGGCGATCCGTGCTGTTCGATCATGGATCTTGCGTATTTGCATTCGTCTATTAATCATTCCGAATAACGACAGTGCGACTGCATCCAAACGATATGGGATGCAAGCCCGGCTTCCTGCGGAGATGCTTATCGCTAGGACGGAATTCGCCGAGCGGACAGCTTGGCAAATAGTCACGGCAGAATCCCATATTCTTTTGTCACCGTAGATCGTGAATGACGCGGTGCTATCTCGTCTCCGCTTACACGAAATTCGTGATTGTCGTAGGTCCGTTCCATGGCGGTCCCATTCACGAACTCGTCGCGAAGAAATCCTCGCGAAGAAACGGCCTCGATTTTGCGGTTTTCCTTTTGCCACGGGATGTGCCATTAACTTTCTGGCCTCCGAGCGGGTAAAAGTACTATACGTCAGCCGCACCCGTCGGGCTATATCTCGCTCGGTGCATAAACAATGATAATTTATGCGAGCGCACGATGCACGCACCGTCGGTATCCGGTTTTCCGTCGCGGACGTCAAAAATCCATGATTATCGCCGCGCGATTATTTACTACGAACGGCCTAACGCGCGCGTGTCTCTCGGGAATGCAAAATGCCCCGGGAGAAAAGTGCAAGGGGCTCGGTGCAACGCACCGGGAATCGCGGCTCGAATGTGCCCAGCGCATTCTAATTCCCGGAGAAACGCGATGTTAGAGGTTTACGAAAGAAAACGGAAACATTTAAACGTCTTGCCAACGTATTCTACAAAATGAATAATCGTTCAGATAGAAAGCGCAAAAATGTTTATCAAAACGCCAGCAATTTGTCAGCAATTTATGCGCTTCGTTTACCGTCCTGTTAGCGCGCACACGTTGTTTATTGCCGTTTACATTATCAGCGCATTTCTTTATCGCGGGAAAAGCGATTCGCCATCCGCCAGACCAACGGAAATTATGCGGCGAAATACAATTTCGCGATACACGCCATTAATTTTAATCTGCGCGGCAAGGCCCCTCATTGGCTCACGCGAGGTCACGTGGAAATCAAGTTCGCTGAATATTCGGCCCTGATTTCGGTACTGTCAGAACGCGTGGGAGTGCCAATCTGACACGTGCGATCCTAGCCCGCGGTCATTTTTCGCTCCTCTCGATTATCTCATTAAATCCATCGGAGACTGGCAGACGCCGACTCACGAAAAATCATTCTATCTTAGCCTCAAATATTTAGCTAAGACCATATTCCATTCCCCGCTTTAGATCTTACGCAATCGCCAAGTTTATCAAAAATATTTACATGTCGTAAAGTGAGTTTATTAATTCCATCGCAGAGTTCTACGATCCTGTGTGTGATTTGATTTTTTAATATCCGTCCGCGGAGATTCGGCGTATCAGGCGGGGATTGATAAGCGAGTTAACGATAATCGAACAATGAGTCGTTTGGTTGCTCGTTGCAACGCGAGATCGGATTGCTTCGATCCTAAGATCCGTCGTTATCAGTCGTTCGTTATTTGACCGATTGGAAGACTTCCCCGCGGTTTACGAACAACCATACGACCATACAAACATTCCGGGTAGTCTCTGCTTCGTTGGGAACTACGCGTCAAGAAATCAAGACTATCGATACGATCGAGCGAAGGAATGTTTGATGAGAAAATAATGGCAGGGTAGAATTTGTTATTTTTTCTCCGCACGTGGCAAAACATGTTCTCCCTGTTTTTTCTCCCTACTGAAAATAATAGCCGAGGCCGGCCTCGGCTAGGACGAAAAAAAGCTACATTTTCTATGTGCCACGGACAAAGCGACGGTTGAGAAAGCCTTGTTTTGCGCGCGACGATAACTCCTCCGGGACTAAAATTCCGGTTGCTGCTTTAATGACAACGACCTCGACTCGCGTGCGTCAACGTTCTCGCGCTAAATGATTTGATAAAAACGCGACAGCGTTACGCTTCTACGGCTTCTGCCGCGCGAATAATAACTCCGACGGAATTGCCTCTCTACGGCCGAATACGAACCGTTAGCAAGTGTTTCATTTGCGGCCAGGATTATAGTATTACGCCGGCCAGTCAATGTCAGACTTGCGTACGTACAGTCGACAACGATGGATAATAAACAACAACGGCAGAGAGAAAAAGCTTCCATCGTCTGCATAAATTTTCACACCGTCCTAAACGTCCCGCGTTATTCCGTAAACATTTTCCCAACAAGATTTCCTTCTGCGCAAACGGCATAATCGTACAATGTTTTTCATGACCTTACGGTTAAGTCCGCGGCTATTTATTATTGACGGTTTTTCACCTTTTCTTGTCGGCCCGACGTTTCGCGAAGGTCGTTTCGACGAATTTCCCCTGCGTCAAAGGAAACACACGGGCACACTTCCTTCGATTTTAATTTCCGTTCGGCCAATCGCGAACCCTCCGTCTTCTTGTCCTTCGAAACCGAGCTACGTGACATTTTTTTCGCGCCGACTTTCGCAGAGGTGAATCTTCATGTCGGAGACATAAATCAATCGCGCAAGGTTTCGTGGCGAATTTGTATTCCGTGAGATTCGCGAGGGTCGAACACGTTCATTACCGACTTCGCCGACGTAACTTTTCATGCAAATGCACGGCACATAAAAATGGAGTTATTTATACAGGCAATAATACCTTTAAATAACTACCTGCTCTTCGGATTACTCGTCGAATTCAAAGAAATAGAATTTCAGAAAAAGTAGTAGAATCACCGACTTCCTTTGGACGTGCTCGTCAGAAATTCCCCAAGATTTGTTTTCCGGTCTCACTGATTTGCAATATTTACTGATTCAATATCGTACGCTCCTATTGTATAGTATAATTGATTGTAATCCGTGCTTGATGAATCGATACATTCCCTGACGAATCATTAAAAACATGTAAATACTTCGCCAAAAGTGCCTAATCTAATCAGAAACGTGACTTTGTTATTCTGCGTCGCAGAAGCAAAGCAAACTCCTCGAAGACGCGAACCGGCAAGATATTTTGCGAGATTTTATTCACCACAGGTAGAACGTAAAATAGGCGTTGCCGAAGACGTAGAATAGCCGATAAATTCCTTGCTAATTATCGCTAAACTCACCATTGGTTCCGTATTTCTCGTTCCTGATTTACGCAAATTGAGAGAAAAAAACGCCTTCGGTCGTCATAGAAAACTCGTTCGAGAGTAAGCGATCACCGTATCGATTTCCTATTCTTGTTTCCTTGGCAAACAGAAGCACGCCACAACCATCTCGTCCGGCTCTTAACCGTTTGACAGATGTCCCCGTTGGGAAGTTTCGCGCGAGAATTTCGAGCGCAGAATTAGTCGAGTATAACGAACGCGAGAATACGACGATCGTGTGAATAATGGATTGGAGATGACGAAAAATAAAAGAACAGCTGGATGAATGAGTAACGTAGCGCGTTACTTTCTTAGTACATATATCGTAATAAGTAAATACGTGAAAATGCCGGGGCAAAAACGGCTTTTAAGAAATCAGACCTCGCCCGACAGGTGTGGCAATTATTCATGTGGTCGTCGAACGCGTAGTCGGTTGAGCACGTGCATCGCCACGTGCACGCTCGAATTTTCGCTCGCTATATCTCATCTCACTGTTTTACGTATGCGTTTACGACTTCATGAAAACAGATAATATTCTATGCATGCAGGTACTGGCGACGCGACCAGCCGACGCGGCTTTCAAGTATCAAAAGGTATTCTTCAAAACTGTTTTCCGTGATTCCATGATTCTCGAAGAAACGATCGATTTATAGTCGTAACAAGTCATTCAGCAATGTATCTAAACATCTACAGAATTATATAAGGTCGGTCAAGTTTAGCGACACATGGAATAAAATATCATATTAATGGAAATGTAAGATCGATAAAATAACTCTTTTCCTTCCATTCGCAAAATGCCCAACATGTAAATTATTTACCGTCGAAGACATTTATCCAACTAATGCCGCGGGAAGTAATGAATTAGAGAAAACTTGTGTCCTGACATTTACTTTGAAGAATATTTGTAATCGTTTTACGCACAAGTCTTGTACGACCACTGATTTCATATCCAGTGTGTTTGGTACAGTTTTTAAAATGCATTAGATTCATGGGCTATTGCCTAATGTTACAAATCTACGTTGGTTATTTAATGTTGTACATCGATCAATTCGCGAGGACGTATGTCTCGCGTGACATATCGAGGCTGGCGATTGCAATTTCTTCTCTCTTTTCCGCCTCGATATTACGCAATGGTATTGTGAGGCTGCTTATCAATTAAGTCAGAGCGTCGCGTCATTGTCTAATTTTGTATACCAATATCATGTGCACACCTTTGTTGTTCCGATACGCATCTCTTGGGAACGTAATCGTCAGTTTCCTTCCTCATAAGACGGGAGCGATATCGTATCGCTGTAATAAGAATCGAGGCATATTGTTTGCATTATCTATCGACAATGCTTATTCAAAGCTTGTCACAAGATTTCTTCGAGATTTCTCCGGCGCTTACGCAATGCTACGTTGGCTTATTTTTTTTTAATCGCGTGTCAGGGAATTGTACGACGCGAAAGCGATAAAACGCACGTAGATGACACGACCGTGCGTTGTATAAAAATGCGGACCAACTCATTGCTGCTAGGATTCGATGCACACACGACAGAAAACGTACGAGAAATACAGTAGCCAGGTTCCGTCGTACGACATTATACTTTTCACCGGCTATCGGCGGTCTGCTCTCGCGTGGCGAATGTTACGCACGTGGAGAACTGAAGGAAAAAAAAGAGAAGCTCGGCGCAAGGTCAAAGTCAAAGGACATCCGCGCATCCTCGTTTCGGCCATAAATGATGCAATGCCGTGCATTTTTCTCTCTCTCTTTTTTTTGTCCTTCGCGACATGCCCGCACGCGGAATTACCAACAAGATGATCCTCGTACGCGAGCGCGGAGTTTCGAAATCGGCCGATTATCGTCGACCCAAGGGAACTCTGTATTCTGTGCGATTTACTTCGCCGGGGTATAAATTACCCACGTCCATATCATGTCCGCTCTCAAAAATTCTCCCGGTACCGTTCCTCCACCTGTCTCTTCCACACACACACACTTCCCTCCGTTGCCGAATTACAAATTTGCCCATAGGACACGTGGCCGGGCGATCGGACTTCCAAATGAATCCATCGCTTCGTTTGCATTTGCCGGTAAGAAAAAGAAAAAAGAAACAGTCGGTGCGTCGTGATTTTTCAGCTCCGGACGAAGGCCGGGACGGTCCTCTTTTTTTTTCTTTATTGTCCATCAGTCGCGGTTCCTCGGGGACATTGGTGAACGACGGGCACATCCGGGAACGTCCTTTCGATCCGCCTACGATATATCCGTATCTCATGATCCTGCAGCTCATTTCCATTCTGCCTTCCTACTGTCAGCGACCCAGGGCTATACGAGACCAGTTTTTCAAGCGACCGACGGCGGTCGCGCGCGATGTCGTTGGTCCCGTCGCTTTCGTTCGTTCGGACGGGTAATGCCACGTCGGAATTGCCGTCGTGCTTCAAAGACACTCCTGACAGTTCGGCGAAATGCAAGCAAAGTCACTTTGGTCAATGAACCTCCCCGATATTCACCGCGCCGTACATCTTCATCCACTTTGCTCATTTTTCGCTCGCTCGTCTCGTTGGCCAATTTTTTCGTCAACGCACCGACGCGTACTTCAATTATGTTTCTTTTTAATAAAATTACGCCGAGTTGAATGAAAGGTGCGGGTACACGGTTGCTCGTGGTTGCACAAAATTGCGGCAAATACGCCTGAGAAGCTCGATAAACAGTTATGTAAATGTTACATAAGTAATGCCGGTAAATTCGCCTTTCATCTATGGTTCAAAAGGAACTAACGATATTCTGGCATTATCGAAATTATCGCAAGGGCGCGCCTGACGTCATACTAATTACTATGTATCATTTATTAGTATTACGGTATTTATGTCGTCGCATTTCACCGAGGAGTTCCTGCTCGGTTAAAAATATCTTTTCGGGTATAGAATTTTTATATTTAAAGAGTATCGTCAAACTCAGACGAGTCCTGCCATTCGATTATACGCCTATATTATAATAATCAACATGTTCCTGAATTATTGTATATATTATCCGCCGAGAGCATGTTTATTTGCGAATGCATAAACGTGCGTATGTGCGAACTCGATAGCGCGTTGAAGGTTAATTGAATCAACTGTAAAGTATTGACTGGCTGGTAATTACGAGAATGAAACAGAGAAAGCTATAAATAGCGACGAAAGAATCGAGGAATAAGAAAAACATTAACTGTATCTTTTTCTTCGTCTTCATTGTCGTATCGTCTGCTTATTGTCCGTTTTTCCCACTTGTGCTTGCAACTATGTATACTTTGATGAAACGAAATGACACATTGCTCAAGTAGTAGCCCTGAAGTACACATCGAGAGACTTCGAAAAATGGAATTCACGATACCGTGGGTAATGTTTTCCAAGCTCGAGGACAAGGTTATCGTCTTCCGAATTCCGAACGATACAAGAATGTTTTAGCGAAGCTGGCGTAGGCCATAAATCGAGTATCAAACACTTGCCGGTTCGCTAATGCCTTGTTTTCCGATGAGCAGTGATACCAGAACGAGGACCGCTGTTGTCTTTGATAACAAGGCTTATCGTCGTGTAAATCCGCGATACGACTCTTCATGCGAGGCCAGTGAAGAGGTAATCGTTGGCAATTTATCATCCTAGCAAAATAGCCGGTCGTTCCCTCGTCGAAATTTTCTTTAGACCCGAAAATCGTTTGCCTGCTCCTAATTGCCCATCGGGCTGACGGGTCTGAGTAACAGAACACGTAGTTTTTACAGACAAGTTGGTAGCGAATCGACGTGGATACATGGCGAAGTGTGTCATAGTAGCCCTCGAGCGATTTGTCTTGTATCAAGGAGGACCGCACGAACTGGTTGCACAATACGACGATGAGCAAGTTATAAGCGTGCCTTGTAAATTTAATTGGCCATCGTCGGATGCAACCGGCGACCGCCTCCTCGCTATCTAAATATTATATCACCAGTGTTTTCACTTTTCCGCGCTGACGAAAACACATTTCTCTAGCGCAACGAGTGGGTTGCCTTCGGGGCATACCGAACATTAATAATAATTTACAGTGGCGTTGCACTTGTGCAAAGTATGTAAAGACACGTCTGAAAACTCTTACGTGTCAATGCGTAGTGTTGCTTGTGTTGGCTCAAAATGAAACGCTGTTTGCGCCATCGCCAACGCCAAGACTATTATTAAGCTCTTTTGTTGCCGTTTATGAAATTGGCCCAGTAGTGTTTCCTTCTCTGCGGCTAGAAATATTAGCATCCGTTAATTTTGGCTACCAAGCGGCGATAAAATGACGAATCGCTTAAGATGGGCCACGCATAGCGGAGTACCAAAGACACCCGTGTGGCAAACCCTTGCGGCGCGAAAATGAAATTTGTAATTGCACTCGACTCGAACAATAAGCACATTTGCCCGGTGACGGGTGATGCATGTGTAATGTCGTATTTACGATTATAAGGCGTGTCGTCGGGTCCGGCCGGTCGAGAGCAGAGTTCAAAGAAATTTCAACAGATATTTTCGCGTCATGCAACGCGGCGAATTATTATTTCAGGTGTTTAGCGCGAACCAGTCGAATTCCGACGTTCACCTGTGCGAGGCTGTTAACGTCTACGCGAGAAGCGACTATCACTCCAGATTTGCAGGATCCTTGAGCGTGTGTCGTCCAATGCCGATTCTAGCCTTGAGTTTATTCATCGCGCGGGTTTCGATCGAAGGTCAGAGCTCACTGAATTTCCAGACCTACCATTCATTCATTCGCGCGATTTTGCCGGAGCTACGAGTTTCGCTATTACGACTGCTCAATGAAACGATGTTAAAAAGCTCGGCCAGGTAGGAGTCGAGCGTCGACACGATGCCGCCGGTTCAATGATCTTCCGGTGGATAACGACCGCCGCTGTTTTCACCGAGAATGCAGCGCTACATTCACGGAAGTGGTTATGCTCTTTCGAGCAACTTCGTGGCATTCGATAAAAGGTCAGAGCGCATTGAATTTGCAAATGTACCGCTCACGTTCGTGCATAAGCGCGGTCTCGCTGTCGCTATGAACTTCTCTATCCCTATTGCAAAAGAAAATGTCACTAAAGGGCATTAAACGGCAGATAGATAGGAGTTCAATAACCTTTCAGCGGGTAACAGCTACCACGGTTCGGTGAGAATGTAGCGCCATTTCACGGGGGTGGTTATTTCCCTAAGCAGCAACTTCACGGCATACGATCGAAGATTACTTTTGACTTTATAAGTAGATTTAGCGACTTCGGTCATTCGATTCAGCGTTTTCATTGTTCTTAAAACGTTGCTTATCAAATGTGCTGAATGCAACGATGTTAAAAAGCTGTGACAAGCAGGAATCGAATGGTGACCCAACGATAGCGGTTCAATGATCTTCCGGTGGATAGCAACCGTCGCAGTATACGTCAACGCAGTGATACGTTCACGAAGATTGTCATAATGTTTCCAAAGCACTTTACCAGTCCAAATTCTTGAGATTACGCGTCACTTAAAGTACGTTAGTCTCGGCTTGAAATTTGCAAGTGCATTGCATCAGAAGAGTCTGAATAATCTTCCGATAAAATTGTTTAGGATATACGCTCATGCGTGTCCGGGCGTAAATTAAAGTGAAACGCGGATAAATATGTATCGAAATATGCGCATGTTCTTACGGATATAAATTGACGCAAATGCCGGCAATTTTCGAATTAATTGGAGCAGTTGACAGATAAGACTCGAGTGTCGCGACAAGTGAGTTCTGACACACTTTCTCGCGTAGTATCGAGGACTCGCATACTGGACATGCCAGTCGCTCGTCGATAGTCGTTCGGATAATAACACGCACAAATCTTTACCATCATTAAATAAAGGATGTAGCGTACAATTGTGCGATCAAACAGAACCTCCCCGAATGTTCTTAGCTACAGCGTTTCCTATTGGTTCCTCGTTGGACCGTGAAGGGGATGTCAATCGATCGGTCCTCAACGAAACTCTAAGACGCATCGAGATTTCCAGGGGGTGAGGGGGTGGGGATTTGCGAAAAATTCGACGAGGACGTACCTTGTTGAAGTGATTCTGCAGAAGCCGCTCATACTGATCAACGGCACGAAGGCAAAGTCTCGTGGTGAAGGCTTCCATCCGTGCTGGCAGGGGCGCGTGGCACACACTGCTCGACATTATTCCTCTGTTCGTCGTGCGGCCACTCCTCCCGACACTCACGCACCGTGTGTACAAATTATGTACACGTCCTGTGTATAAATATATATATATCGTCACTGGCACGCACGCACGCACGCACGCACTTAAATCGTGCTGATGCGGTCTCCCTCCGTCGGTTTCCCCGCGTTGTTTCTCCTTCTTTCTCCGATGGACCGAGCCTAACCTCAATCCAACGAGTTCACGAGTTCAACGCCGTTGCAATTGTGCGTCTCCGCCGACATGGAAACGGAAATTATCCACAAAGGGGGAGGTCAACGTAAATTTTCGATTTTCCCGCTTTCACTAGCGACAACAAAAACAGATATAACGGCGATATTCCCGCGCTGGAGATTGGAGCGGGGGTGTCTGCTGTGTGGTATTTTTCGCACAATATTAGGGTAAGAAACGACGCGTTCACCACGGACAGACGGTCGATGGATCTGCGAATACGTGCCGTGTCTGCTCGGCGTTTATCGTGTACTGAACGGAGGAGAGAGCACGAGTGTAGTTTTATCGGCTCGGCAATCCCCTCCAACCGAGTCGACGGACTCGCACGATGCATGTGGGCGAGTTTTATGCGTACCCCGCAAAGTCGATGCCACGAAACGGCAGGCCGATACGATTATCCGGCTCAGCCGAGACCCATTTTTCTATCGTTTCACTGTTATTTCCGGGGGGAAAAAAAGGCCGTACAGCGGGGAACCAACGAGGTCCCACGATCCTGGCGTAGGAGAGAAAGGCCCGTGAACGGAACGGACTCGTTGCGCAATGCTCAAACAAAATTGGAGTGGCCCGAGTTGACCGACATTATAGCCCAGCAGCGTTTTATTGCTCGAACTGCCATGAATGAATTTCATCGGTGCGGGACGAGCTTCCAATTGAATTACCTCTTCTCACGCTGTCTCGTCAATATCTCCTACCATTTCGTCTTGACGAGATAATCATTGGTTTGCGATACTCTTATAATTACCCCCGTGAGGTTCCTTCTGCTACACTTAACGAAAGGTCCCCTACCCGGTTTCCAGTACCTACCCCTTGAACCGATTTCAAATTCATCAACACCCGAAATGTCTACTGAACGATGTCGATTGACTCGACCCGACCTAAAGTCAATTGAATAGGACTCGCTGTCTGCTGTGTTTATTAATAATTCACGGTGTTGTAATTCTCCATTATTGCGCACGCGATGCGCAGTACTGATTTCTCTTATAATCACGTGTCCTGTTTTGCTCCGAGATTCGAGCAATGACAGTCATCACTTAAAAGAACAAAGACCTTAGGAAGGTGAAACTGAACGTTAGCGAAACAATAAAAATAACAACAATAACGCTAAGAAAATTATTGCATCAGTCATTGAACTATCAGTTTCTGTAAATAACCGGGCGATTTCGTGTCCGAGTGGCTGTCAGTGTTGACGCGGTATTATCACACGACGGTGCTATTAATGAACTTAATTTACGTCAATCCGGCATTAAACTGGCCGCCGATAAGGCTATCGTCGTGCATTTAGGTTGTTCAGCGCTAAACGTTCTCAAGAATGATTATTTCACGACTGTATCGTTACAATGCCGTCAGTGCAATTTCCACTTAACCGCAGTAATCCGATAATCGGAATACTTCGGTAAGAGTTACATTTTTTTACCCGTCAATGCGAAGGTCATCGAATACTTGTCCTAAAAAAATCATCAATTTTTGGTTATCTGTCGAGCTTTAATTCGACTCGTCAGGCACACGCGTTGAACATCTGTCGATGATGTTACTTACGCATTTGACCAGCGCACGTTATTCACATTTATCGAATTAATCACGGCATCGAGAGGTTCTACCGATGAATCACTTAAATAGTATAAGTTACGTCCGGCTGTGATTCAGGGTAAACGATCAGACGTGTTCGTCGATACCCCGTGAGAACGTAGTCATTTTCTACTTTTCTATTTTCCAACGTCAACTATCGTTTCAACAGCTGCGTCACGGCGGCTCATAAATAATGCACACAATTCGAGAAATTGGCATATTTCTATTTCGTCGCCGTTAATTGGAACGTCAGTTTCAAGGTTTAGAATAATGAGAAGAAGACGTCAGAACGGTTGCATCGGTGGGTGTGATGAAAGGTACTGCTGACCGAAATCGGCCCGGTGTCCTACATTTCCGGACAGGAACCACCGACAAGATTGCTCCACGAAGGCTACCAATGAATTACGGGACGTGTATTACGGATCTCAAGACACGATCGCTCGCATTAAAGTCAAGAACCTACGCGCAAGGCTCTACGCGTTTCAATAACATTTTTCCTCGGCGCGGACTCGTTGAGCCTGGCTGCCCCGTAAATCATAATTATGGCTAAAAAGGAACGTGTTTGTTAATTAGCTAGGAGCCGCTGAAAAAGCATGTACTCGGTTTACGGTCCCCGGGTGAACTTGAAAACGTTTGCTGACGCAAAACGGGCCGGCCGGTGCGTGAAAGTCGTCGTCCGCGGGAGGAATTCATACGGTTCTATTTGGCTTCCGACAAATTCTGCCGGGCACGCGCCTCGCCCGTTGCTTTTTACGAGTGAAACCGCTGACACGTTTCACCGTAAAACACCGGCAAGGTACGTCAACCCGTTTAAAAGGAAGCCTTGACGTCACTGGGCCGCATGCACGCCAGACGTTACTCACTCTGCACCCTCCAAATTCGACGGAGCTCAAGCGTTTTTCCTCGCGTTTCACGCACCTTGCAGTTATCAGAATCCAACAATAATAGGACGGCCCGGCTAAATGCGCTCCGCTGCAGAGAACATTCTCCTTGTACCCGCCGAGGTTGCTCCGTCTTCCGAGCACGTCACACTCGCCAATACGTGCTAAAACGTCTGTAAACACCGTACGTGTTTGCGGGAAAGGAAGCTTTTTACTGGATTCTTAATCATTCCAATTATACTCCGTTCGCTTCGCGAGGCAACGTCGAAACCCGCACGGAAACCAGAGGACAAAGAGATAAAGGGACCTTTAACAGAAGCCAAGACCCCAAAAAAGTAGGTTGTATCGTGGAATGTCGTCGACCCCACGGAAATGAAAAATTCTTCAACTCGCAAATTTCCAAATTCTTCAAATGCCATTTTTCCTACGACACAGTCGTAGGGTATGTCATGTTTTATTTATAAAGATAAGGCGCCTTGCAACGTGCGGTCCCGGGAAACACAGGATTCTAAGAGCGACGTTGACTGGGAATTAACGCGTACGGCAAAGTTGTCGGAATAATTGGGTTGCACAGGTGCGTCTGAGCGTTCGTTATCCGTCAGGCATTTCGCAAATAAATTACGCGCCGATCATTCACGGCGATGGCATGCGAGCTAATTGCAATGCCACTCAGCGGCTCTATTTATACGTCCCAACTTACAGGAAATTGGATCCTTCGCGCTAATCTCCATTGTTCCCATGACTCACGGCTAAGAATGTAAGTTCATGGGTAAATTCAAGAGATTTCATGATACTCAGCTGCGCAAAAGACTTGTTTGTTTGCCGGAGTGATTGATTAAAGATGAACAAGAACGTTGTCCGTACTCTTTCCCGTGACTTAAGGTCGATAACCCTTCGTCGCATGAAACGCGAAACCATTCTGGTATGATCCGTCTTAGCGATCATCACATTTTTTCGACGGCAGGAATAATGATGAGTCGATGTTCAACGGCAGACTTGTCATGCGATACGTACAGCAATGCCGGCTAATTCGTGACAGTATGGAAGAACCGTGCCCCCCTGGCAATTTATTCGGCTAGTCGAAAGAGCCACACACCGTCAGCTAAGCCTCCAGAGTGGAACTCCAAAAGGAACGTCGCTTGTATTCACAGGCACAGCCCTCCTGCAAACGAGTTCTGTTTCGCATAAAGAAGCCGATCGAAATAAATAACAATTATTTTGACGGAGTCGAGGCGTGTCTGCCCGTTTGTTCCAGCGATTAATTACGTCCTCGCTTACGAAAATACAGCTCCGCTTCAGCGATAGCTTTTTTAATAGGCGTACAAATTTATTCAATCGTCAAAAGATCTGAATGAACGGCATTCTCTACGCGTCGCGCGGCTAAATATTGACTCTTCGATTACGGTCTCTCACGGAGGACAGACCTGCTTCCCTCCTGATTTGTTTCAACGGTGAAAAAGCTGCTTGCTCGAACAACACATCTACAAAGTATGACAAACATAAAAGTTGTCTTCAGGAATGGAGATGTTTGCCGGGAAGACAGTCGTGTCTAGCTGAGGAATTGTGCTAATGATTTCTTTGAAGGAAATGCACGCGAGTGACTTGTGCACGGAGTTAACGGAGTTACAGGGTCGATTTAATCACGTTGGGCATCGCGGCCACGTGACTGAACACGCATTTATCGGCCTAAGACTGTTCCGCTGGCTTGAATTAAAGACGCGGAGTAATCTTATTAAACGATTTCGACGCTCGATCGTCGTCGCGGCACGTTCCTGCGGCACATGGAAGTCGCTAGATCCATAATAACGGAACGGGTACTACATTTTCCGACAGGAATCGTCAGCGAACGACCATTGAAGATCTAATAATAGATTATGGAAATGTCATGGGCGATTGCCTTCGCCTTTAAAGCTCTTCCGTCTGCCGGGAAAGTAATTGACGCAAGGAGGGAGTAGCGACGTTTCAGCACCGGACGAGACTGTTACGTCAGACGGATATTTCCGGTGGCGAAGAACACTTTCCGAGGGACAAGCGAGGAAATCGTTGGGGTTATCTTTTTCCTTATCTCCTTTTAGTCTGCCCAAGCTTGCCGAGGCTCAAAGTTCATTACGTCGATCGTGCATTACACGGAACGAGTCGGGGATTTTCAATTAACTTTTGTCCAGTGGTCGGTTATCAAACGGAGTGACGCTTAGGCCTTCGCCATTGTTCCGCGCACAGCGTGGGCCAGTTCTCTATCTCCTCAAGGCTATATTATCGCGTTCCGTGTGTTTCTCAGTCGCTGACGTTCCTCTTTCCGGCCTTTTCAAAGCACCGTCGTCACTTCCCTGCCTCTTTTGGGCACTTCTGTTCTTTCCTTGCCGCCGACGACCTACGTCATCGAATACGTAAACACACTCGTGGGATTCTCTGACTCGAAAGAATTACTCGACCGACCATGTGGACCTTTAAATCCACTTGTTGCAAGGTTGAGTTCGTAGTCTTAATCGTCTTACCTTTGAATAACCACCTACGGTTGTTCCCATCAAGTGTTAAAAAATAACAACGCCGAAGACGTGGCGAACTGACGTGTCGGATAATTCCCCTTAGTACATACGGAATTTCAGATGGACGGCTCGAAATTCCGACGAGTTTTCCCCCGAATCAACGAGCAGATGAATCAGCGGAATCGCGCAAAATTAATCGAGTTATAATTGGAATAGATAATGCCGAGATAAAAGCGCGAAAAGTCGCGAGCATCGGGCATCATTAGAGCGCTTAATGAGTCTTTCGTAATTCGTAATTGCACGGCCGCGGAGGAAATGATTCCATCGGGGAAGACCTCTTTAGCGATAAATCGCGATTCGAAGGCGAACGTACGCGACTGAAGGCACGTTGTATCTACCGGAACCGTGTTTTACCCGTTTGCGCACGTTTCGTGGAAGGAAAGGACAGTTTTGCGGTCGCTACACCTTCTCGAAATGTTTGAAAAGAATTTCATCACCCTCCGAGGATTTCCGTAACTACGACGCAAACCTAGAGCTTCCCAGGCAATTTAACCATTATCATGAAATATTCAGCGGGGAATCAAGAACCGGGCATCACCGCTCTCAATGAAAGTTTACTCGTGCCGATCCAAGATACGTATTCCCATGCAAATGATCCAGTCTCTATAAGACCAACGGAATCCATTCAGGTGTCCATTGAATTATTTCGCAAAAAATACCAAACTTTGAGTGGCGCAAGATCCTCAGGAAATGATGAAACTTCGGACAACAATGCTTCCCCGGCTTACCTTTGCTAAAAACAGTCCTTATTATTTGCACGTCATTCCCTGTTGTTGTTAAAGTTGCATCCCAGTTACGCATGAAAAAATGATTTGAAAGCAATCGAGGGAAATTTATCGCGACTGTGCTCGACATTGTACAAACGTTTACAAAGTAAGACACGTCTGCCATGCAGAAACGTAAGACGTTATCATCGGAGTTGAATGCGCGTAATCAATGAAGCCAGAAATTAGAGCGATGAGTTATTGTACGACCAAGGGCAGCTTCGTTTCAAATCCGGTTCCATCGGAAAACAAAATACCTCTGTGACTTGCACGTTAGATGAAAGCAAACATTGGAATATCTGCACGTAACTATTTCAAGCATCTCATGGAAAAGTGACAAGAGATAGTGTTCATTCTGAAAAACATTGTGCGAAAATAAACAGCCCTCGGTGTCTTCAATGAACAATAGCAATTTCGATAACAAAAACTTTCCTCGTACTTTTCCATCCTTCTGATTAAATTATATATCCTCGTGTTAAGTTATTGGTTCATTTGACATTTGAGAAACTAACTCTGCTCCGCTTTCCGTTCCGCCGTATGCAAAGCTTAAGTTCAGTTTTAACTGCTTCTGTAATTATTCGTATGACCATACCGGGCGGATATGACGAGGCAGGTTTCCTCGAAATCGTACTGTTTGTGTTCTCGGAAAATCGGCTCACCGCTGACTCCCAGATGTTCGACAATTAACCGGCGTAAGTTTCATCCTGACTCTTCTATTGGCGCAATAAACGACTTGCCGAAGCCCGACGCACGTTTGATTCACATTTCACAGAAAGACCTGAATTAAACACCTGGCAACGTCAACGGGCTAAATGTATTCCGAATGATTTAGGCCAATTCCCAGCGTCATCGATAACATTAGCCGCGTTACACCTATCGACAGAATCGTTCGAAACTTACGACGAAAGCAGCGAGTAAAGGCAGGTAAACGCAAGTGCGACTATCGTCTACGACGATAACGATACGAGTGCAATTAATTGTCGGGCATTCGTGTAATTCTCGTGAGGAACATGCCATCGTATGACTCGGCACGCCGTTAAAAACTTTAACGAGACGTTAATAACACTACTTAGAAGAAATCTCGATCATTTGTCAACGTCGAACCGCTTCTTCCACGCGACACGAGCCTAAATTTCTCGAAATACCTGTCGATTAATTTACACTTCCGGCAAAAAGTTGATCGATAATTTATCCATTGATGATGAGCCTCGGCGAACGTTAGTTAATCAACTGTTAATCTATCGGCTGATTAAGCACGTGACAAGTCAGCATGTCACTTGTAATTGATGGCAATTTTTGCCGTTTCTTCGAGTATGCATTTTCATGTCGCTCCAGGAACTGTTCCCACGTCAACATATCTTGCTCTATTTCTCATTGACGTACTGTAATTTACATTGTTTGGAATAATAGCGGGACATTCGTCTACGCAGATTCGTGGCGTGGGAAAGTTGTCTTGTGTGTCGGTGTCGCACGGGTTAGGGAGTTTCATTATCATCAGCATACATTTTTAGCAAATCAATTTCCCACGCTGTGTCTAGCTACATTTTACGCATTTGCTGTGTCGTTGGGTCTAACGGTGAAGTATACAGACAGGAAAATGAAAACTACGTGATCATAGGTCGTCCCCAAATGTTCGTTTGATCCAAACTTCTGGCAGTTGGTAACGGTAGACGCCTGAGACGTCAAACTGTTCTACGATTCGTTGCATAAGTCATCGACTTCCAATGCATGACTTCAAAGAGGAATAAATCGCATCGAAACACGCTGAATAATGCAGTAACGTACCGTACGGATAATTATGGTTCACGAATCAAAACGAATAACGCAATGATGTGTAATCAGACTGACAAAATCATTTAATCAGAATTAATCAATCGATTATAAAAAGATTAGGATGGGTTCCTTAGCTGAAAAAAGATCTTCAACGTATCCCAGTTAATTCGACATTTTCATATGAACATTTCACTGATTTCACTAATCGCTTGTTGAAGGCGAACACATATGTTTCGATTTGGTTTTTATGTGAAATACTTAAACTGTTTGTTTAACCGAATAATAATGTCAGTAGTATTCAGTTATCATATACGTTTATGAGTCAATAAACACGAAGCAGAAATTGCGGCACATGTAAAAGTGTTTGGTTACATAATTTTCTCGGCAATTTGGTGTTTGTTGAAACTCGGAATGACGCACGATAATTCCATGACAGGTGCAAAAGTCGATGCAAAGTATTAACCTGATTTTATTGTACCGTCGGCTTTTTGTTTGGAATATAAATTACATTAATGCAATCGATATTCTCACACTCGGACTGTAATCGATATAATTTTACCAAGTCTTTTAATTGTCATAGGATTTAGATTGCCCTTGTGAAATGTTGTCAATCGTTTGATTCGCTTTGCCGGGAAAATTGTTTAATGCAAAGCGTACTTGACGATTCCGTCCGATATTTACAGATTAAACAAGTCCTTAACTAGTACGATTTTATTAGCCAATTAATTATTCAAGGAAAACGCCGAGTATTGCCGACATGTTAATTATTACCGATGCGTTTTCCAGCCTGCGTCACATCCTGAATGCGTCATTGACATTTGTTTGTTATAATCGCCGCTGCAAACGGATGTCGATGGAGATAGTGACGATACCGTCTGCAGCCGCGACCATTTGCACTGCGCCGCCTTATCACGCACTAATTGCTACGGGGATCTGTTTCCCTTTCCTGCCTTTTCCATCCGTCTCAGCGCTTATCTCCTGTGCCGGGAAATTACCGCGATGCGCGTTCAAATCTGCCCGCATGACTGTTCCTATGCCGTCATAGTTAGTCGCAAAACAAACGTAGAACCTGTTCATTGCGCCTCGACAAATTTTCAAGTTCTAAGAATTCCCTGGACTTAAGCATGACCTGCGAAATTAAAAGCTGACGACATTACGATTATTTCCTTGGACGGATTTCATAATTATAATTTCAGATAGCCTCATTATGTTTCCCCAATTCCATTGCGTACGGAGATATGGCATTATCAAGCGTTTATCAAGACCGGCCAAGAGGGAGAAAGCAAATTTTCTACAGACACGAAAGTTCGATGATCATCTAAGTACGCTTATCGTCGTCTGGTTTACCCAGCGAATTAGTACGTCCACCTTAACAGACCGGTGGAATATCACCAAGGATCTTGGTCGCGAGCCGTTAATTTTCACGTTTCCGGGCTGTCTGCATCTCTAACTGTAACGTTACGTCAGGAAGCACATTTCTAGAAACAACGGTAATTAATTATAACTTATCATACGGCACTTTCTTCTTGCTGTATATTATTACGTTATTAACTTTGGCCCCGGAATATAGTAATTAATTTCGATGGTAATGCGCCGTGATAGCGGTAATTACAAGTACCATACACCTGCGTCAACGGACATTCTCGTTCGTGTATGCACCCGCTACGTCATGTGTGTTTTTACAATAATATAAATTGCGCAGATGCACACACAGAGAGACGTTTAATATGGATTCAAAAAATGAGCAAAAATTCCAAAGGCGTGACTGTAACAATATTTACACGAGTGAGATTATCGAACTTACGTATCTCTTCTTGATTGAATTTCTGACGCATTTACCGAAGTGTTGCGACAGCTTTCTTTATCGTAAAAGTACTTTCCGGGCCATATTATTTTCGGCTCTTGCACAGAGTTATGTACCTCAAATTGCAAGGACTTTTCTTCGCTGTTGGTAATTATAGACACAGGACGGCAGGAAATTAGTAAAAGACTGTTGTGATCTTATTAAATGGAATCGTTGTCGGGCGGTGTATTAATCCTGAGGATATCGAGATGAAATGAAAACACTTGCTACGGTTCTAGACGCAAACATGTCGAAAAATTTACCAAACAGACCGGCCCCTTGGCAAATAATGTCGCCTAACGCCTGTTGAGTTCGCCAATGGCAGAAAAGGAGGATCTAAATATTTATGAAGTGGTTAGGGACGTCGAGAGGAAACACGTGAGGACAAAATCAAAGGAAAACTCTGCCTCGAAAACTTCGTGCTTGATAAATTAATGTCGGCCATTATAATCCTGCCAAATGAAAAGGCTGAAATTTATGAAAACCGATAATCCTGTTGAACATCAGGAAAGTCTTCGAGCAGATTACCGATTTTTTTTGTCGTCGTAATACACGTCACGATGCTAATTTTTCAGCACGGGCTGTATCAAATACCGCGTAAACAACTTTCGCTTTTTTTCGGAATAATCTGCACCCGTGACGAAATTCACCGATACGAAAAACCGTACGAGAGAAGTAGTCGATGAAACGATATTCCAAGATCTTCAAAAACACTATACTTTTGTTTCGTCGGCTCATCATTCGTGTAGAAAGGATTAAACGAAACGTGCCCTCGATCACACGTGGCTCAAGTTGTCGACGGGGGGGGGGGGGGGAAACGTTTGAAAAAATGTTTCCCCGTTGCAGCGGGCCGTGCAGCGAGAAAATAAACGAGAAGGTAAAAACTGTCGGGCCGTCGGCCTTTCGGCGTGTGAATTTACGAAGTTGATAGGGAAACGGCGACGAGGATATACACAGGACACGGCAGAAATCAGTGGAGGAATTCTCTCTGTCGGTTACCCCGTTTCGGCAAATGAAATTCCGTGCGTCATAAGAGCAAAGGGAACGGGCGGGAGGTGTCCGGGCCAGTCGGACGAGAAACCGCGTGAAACATTTGCCCAGAGCGTTAACAAGCCGATACGCGTGTACCTGATAATGTTGGAAAGTTTCGGCGCTGATAGATACGGGTTTTGTAGGTCGACCAGTAGGAGTGCCATTAACGATAGCATTGAAACGGCCTGCCGATAGGCGTTCGAGAAACTGGGCACGTTGAAAAAGATGTGTAAGAAAATGGGAAGAAAAAAAAAGCCACAAGTGAGCCGGCGGATGTAAGTGAATTCCAAAGGAATTTATTAACCGCAGATTCTGTGGTAGGCTAAAAGACGTAAAAATCGATGAAAAGGTATCGCCGGTCCGGCGAAATGCTTGTCGCAAAAATATGCGGTATATTTGAGAAGCCAGCTCTTTCCCCGTGGAAATAAAAGAAAGACGTCGCGGGCATGTTTCGTATAAATTAAGCGGCGGGGCGGGCCCAAGAGAGATAGGAAATGCGATGACCTCGAGGAAATAGTGAAAAAAAGGAATGGAGACATCGCGTAATCGTCGGAGGACTCGGCGTGGCCGCAGCTCAAACTGGGGTAGAGGAAGATCGAGGGGGAAAGGTGGGGCACCGACGTAGAGAGATAGCTCCAACGATGAAGAAACTCGCGTGCAAGAGATTTTAAAGGGGACCAGGAAGGCACGCCTCCTAGCCTCGTTAGCCAGGAATATAATATATCGGCGGTGAGCGTGTACGTTCGCCTCGAGAACCCGGCGGTTTCGCGCACAGCATGGAGAACACTGGTGCCGACATCCAGGGAAACCCTACCTAGTCGGATACCATCCTCAAACACGGAGTTTCTCAGCGATCCATTAGAAGTCGCTCCCTTTCACCTGGTCCCATGGACAAACGAAGCAAGGATCGAACGACAGTCACCGTGTCAATGTATATTCAGCCGGGATCGAAAGTCCGGTCCCCCCGGAGAAAGCGATTCGAGGCTAACTTATCGCTTAGATAACTTTACCACAAGTTTTCCACTTTCCAAGATGAAACCGAATGAAACAGGCGTGGAATCTTTGAATGCTTAACCTTGACGAACCTTGACCAAAATTTAGACCAACGGAGGTCAGTGAAGGGGTTTTATCAATGACCTCAATGCGTAGGTGTAATATTTCGGGCTCAACATTGTAGCAATACTTTCACCCCAATTTCCTTTACGGAATCATCATTTCCTTCGATAGGAAACTAATTAACACCTGGACCCGCTGTTGGCGACAAGTTATGCGCTGTCGTGAGAAACTTCCTCGGCGAAGACGGAAGCTGGGGGGGTCAGGGGGGTCGTAAGACCCTGAGATACGTCGTACCAGCAGAATCAACGTTATCGAGTTTCCCGTGTAGGAGGATCGTCGTCGGTCTGCGCCACTGTATCACGGTATGCGCGGATACGCGAATGTGGAGGTCACCATTGACGCAAATCCATCTGACGGTCACGTGACGAGCGCGGGAATACAATACACCAGGGCGACATGGTACCACCTTTCGTTAAAAGTCGCCATGGCGGTCAAAGAAGAAGGGATCCTTCCCAAGATGGTGGGGAGTGGTTTTCGTCGAGGGGATGGGGAGAAATCGCACGTACGATAATTCCCACTAATCCGGGGGCAGGAGGGGGAGGTGGCCACCCACGGGCCGGTATAATCAACAATTAACACCTGCCAGCCCGACGACCACTGCCGAATGTCAATTGACCCGCAATACGCAGCAACTCAGCACCTGTCTTTTCGATGCTACAAACATTGTTAAATATCAGTAAACGGATTATTCCATTCCCCAAGAAACATTTGCTAGGTGGGGTAGCATTCTTGGGCAGCAATGATTCAAGGGTAACGTCACCCTCGACGGTCATTAATCGCAACAGCTTCTTCGTTTGTAATTGCTGGTTTAGTAATAAAGCCGTAAGAACTCGTTAAAGCGGATGACTCTCGGCAGACACGTGCGGTGGTCACGCTCGTGAATGCAATTAGAAATTACGGTGATTAATGCAAGAGAATAGTGACAAGAAACAGCCGGCTCGTTTGAAATCGATATGCATGATATAACGGCAAAATAAAAGAGTTTTAGTTCCCCGGAATCATCAGTATTTTTCCACATTCGATTCGACATTACGTAGCTTAAAGTCAAGATGTAAATGGATTGCTTTGTACTCTAGCCTGCCGCGGCATCCGCTGTTCTATTTCACGGTAATTCAAGACCGGATTTAAGCTGACATGGTCTTATCGTCAAGAAGAATGCTCAAGGCGAGAAAAAAACAAGGCACCTCGACAGAGACAAAGACTCTGTTAAAGCGTTAGTGGAGTACTGGTTATGCCGCAACGCATTGTGCAACGGCATCGTTATCATTTGAAATTGCCGGTGTTCCATCTTACGCACGTTCCATTTAGCGCACAAATCACGCCCGCAAAAAATCCTACGAAATCTCGCTCCCTATTATTTACGACGTTGAACGAAAATATTGGATTCGTGCTCTCCGATGGGAAAAAAAACACGTCAGCATCATTGGAAACTTCCTGGTCGCAACTTTTGACAGAAAAAATCTAACAAAAACCGATGGACAGTTTCGTGTGGGCTCACCGTAAACATCGAAAATTGTCATCCTTTTTTTCTTCACGCCCAAGACTACCGATGATTTTCTCTCTGTCGAAACACCACGGTAAAATTGAATGTCCCCATTGTTCACGGACGTTGTGGTACGGCCAAAGTGGCGTCATCGTAGAAATTAAGTCACATTATCTCCAATCGTCGAACGCCTGCAAATGAAATCTGCGTGCAGCTAACACAAGGCAAATCGGAATCGCGTGCATTCAGAGGAAATCACAGATAGACTAGCATCTCCATGCCTGTGATTAGTAACATAAACTCTTCACTGTCTTGCATTACTTTTTCTCCTTACGCATAACGATCAATACACATAAAAATAGTAAGAGTGTATAAAAATATACGAAGACTTCCACTTCTCAGAAGTCGACTTCGCTTGACCTTTACTACTTAAATGCCTGACCATACGCTGACTGATTCTACTTAAACGCCTGACGATACTGTGACTTTTTTCACTTGAATGGTCGACCATTTCTTATTCATTCGTTGTATGTTCTATGTATAAGAAGATTGTTGAATAATTTATTAAAAAGGTACATAAAATAGTATCAGCCTTCGGGATCTAGACATAATCTACGCTTTATAAAATTAAGTCCTTAGTCTATATTCTTAGGGATATTATTCCCATATTAAGAATTTTGAATTATACTACGCCATTCTGTTGTTCAGAGGGGCTCAAGATGCTTATTACGTATTGCAACATTTTTATCAAGTCCTGTTCCTGTTCCGCATCTTCTATGCTAAGAGTGAGCCTACTGAGAGCTTCACGAATACTCTGGGAAAAACTAGCGCTCCGTGCGACCAGTTTCCCCTTTTGATTGTTGCAAACGAGCGACCAAAGCATAGCACCAGCTATTCTAATTTCACACGAAGAACCGTTCTTAAAAACGTCGTGTAAGAGGTTGATGAAGTCCACTGAAAAGAGGATTGAAAAGTCAGGTTATTACTGCCATGTTTTGGATAATAAATGATATGCTGGTAGTCACCGGAACTGAGAAGTCGTGGCCTGTTTGTGACGTTAAATGCTAAGTTTCGGAGTATCGAGATCGCTAGAATCCTTGTTGACGATGAGGGACATTTTGCTAAACATATTAAAACGTCCAAACCATCGGAAACCTAAACGAAATAAATTGGAACTGATTGAAACGCTTCGATGTTTTGTAAATATCTCAAACCTTTCATAAACTACGTACTTTAGGCACACACAATTGACCTTCTTCATAGTACGTGAAATCTATTAAGAATTCTAGGCAATATATCTCTATCAAAGGCCACGGTTTTGTCCTTTTGGTAGTTACTGGATGTATCTTATTAAAAAACTGAAGTAGATTACTCTGCGAAATAAGTTGACATAGATGATCGTTCAAAGCAAATTATTACTGTTCATCGAAAGGAACATTACCTTCGAAATAGAAACTCTACATTCATGCACGTGAACTGCATTACGTAGGACATGGAAGGCGAAATGTAATTTTTGGTTGTCAAACATTCGTCCAGCTTTTTCGATTTCTTTGCCAATTAAATGAATGATAACATGTATTAGAGCAATGGTATTGGGAGTCTTACGAAGTCCTGTTCCCGGTAAGGTGGTCGTTAAAGTTAACGACTGGCCTGCTGTAAAACAGAATTGTCGGACATAGAATCATTGTAGAGTAATTTAAGGAACCATCCTTTGTTAAAAGTGATGCAAGTCATCCACACCTATAGGACATTTTGTGGTAAATGTAGCCAGCAATTTCAATGCGGTCGTCGAAATGTTTTTATTCACGGCGACCCAGGCCCACAATTTATGCACTACATCCGCAAGGCCCTCGTTAGTTAAGGCCTGCTTTATCTGCTCGCTGCCGTACATGAAGTTCATGAGAAGCGCAAAAATCGCATTCACGTCGTGCAACAGCGGATGAGCCTGAATGAAAAAAGGCCAACAACATTACGCGTGATGATTTACCGCTCAGACAAAATCGTCGGGAAAACCGCACATCGTAGACGTTTCACGTTCGTTCATGACCGCGTACTGTTTGAATAATTCAACCGTCGGAAAAACCCTTGTACCACGTGAGAGCAGAGATACAAGAACTTTTACGATGTACATAATAACGGAGTAAACATTTGTCGATATGACGTAGTAGAGGAGGATGTCGCACCTTTTTTTCGCGGTCCAACTGGTTTTTGAAAACTTCGAACGGTTGAAGGTTCAATTTTACGTACAATTCCTTGAGTATCATTAAGGCGGTCTGAGGTAAATTTTCCTCAAGTGCTACTCTCTTTGCCTCCTTCGATACACAGAGAAGATTGCTCAGCGTGCCCATTATGAGATCTTTGTCCTCTGTCTGTTTGCGGCTCTTTTTAGACGTTGCGTAACTGTGAGCAATGAAAAGATGCAGTAGCATTCCGCAAAGTTCTGCGCCTATCGTCTTCCATTCCTGACTCGCATCTTTAACATCACTGTCCGCGATGTTCTCTTCGTCGTTGTCCGTCGATTTCCTTGTGTGGAAACTCGCGTTCCTGATGGAAAGCTTATTCACGCTGGATATGACGTTACGTAAATGACTCTCTCTGTTGTTCGCTACAGACTGCACCTCGCAAGTATCCAAAACTGTTTGTATTGAAAAATTGCTTTTGTCTGGTGTCTCTCTTTGGATTTCCTGTAAAAGCAAGAACGCCAGGCAGCCGATAGCGCTCATTCGCAATTCCGTCGCGGTGTCTTTAATGGCAGTGCAAATTGAAGTAAGCACCATCCCCGGGGTACATAACTCCAGAGCAGCTTCAACAGTTTCGAAATGCTTGTCTGCCCCAAGGGACAAGACGGCGATTAAATTGTAAACTTCCGTCCACAGTCTGTTACGCAAATAGACTAAACGAGATGTCTGAGTATCTAAAGAAATAAATTCCTTAATCAAATGATTAAACGAATTTGATGTGCGAAATTTTGAGAGAAAACACAACTTACAATACAACTCTGGGTTTAATAACGTAAACAGAGTGTAAATGGAATCCCTTGAGAAAACAGAGGTAGCTGTAAACTCGTTACTGTTAGTGATAGAGTTCGTCAGAACCGTGCAAATACCAATATACATTTCCAAAACTTCGCAGTAAATAGTTAAGTCTCTCTTACTGTCGACATTCGTTGGTATTCCTGTCAAACACCTGCACAAAAAGATGCAAACAATTTGGTAGAATATATTCATCGTCGAAGTGTATTTGTGAAGTTTCTACACATACCCAAAAAAATATTTATCTATCGAGTGTTCATAAATTTGACGAGTGACTTCATGCTGACCGAGAATTATTAAATTATTTAGCAAAGCACAGAGAGCAGTTACGAGGGATGGTGTGACTATTAATTGCAGATAGTTGTCCAGGTCCGTGTTCTCGGAATCTTTGACTGACACTAAAGACAAACATTGATGTACATAATTAAGAAATGCTGTAAGTAAATGCCACGTGGAATTGTTCAAAAGGCTTACGTGGTTGTGAGTCGTCGTGGCAGTTGTATCTGTAAGAAACGGTACGTGGTACTATTGTCCCGGATCCAGATATTCCACTATGTGTAGATTGCATCTGTCCAGACCCACTTCCGTGATGTCCAAAATCTAAGCTAGATAATGGATAAACATTGGAACATAACAGACTTATTTCGTAGTATAGGTTGCTTTGTTCCGCATATATCAAAATAGCAGCTGATTGCAAAGAATCCGTCTGTAAATATAATTAATGTTCACAATTTCAATTTGCATCGATATGTACATGATGCTTTTGATGCCGACACTTACATACTGGAATGTCACGCTAGTAGAATTTTTTACCAAGTTGTTAAATGCCATGCATGCCTGTTCTTTTACTATACACGATTCTTCTCTGTTTGTTATGCATTGAAGTAATGTATGACACAATTCACTCGGCGCTAAGGACAATGCATTTAAAAGTTGACTAGCGGTATGTGAGACGTTCGTCAGACCTACGAGTAATTGCAAAGCTGAAGCACGGACAAGAGGATCGCGGGCCTGCCATAATATTGGCAGCCAACTCAAAGTCCTGCCTTCATTGTACCAAAACAGATACCAACTCTGCAAAGAATACCAAGGATTATTACGTATCTCTAACGAAACGAGTTGCTCATAAGAATAATTTTTAATCGTTTTGAGGTGCATATAATACTCACATGTTTGTCAAAATTTATTTGGATTTGGTGTAATAAATGATTCAGACATATAATCGAATTCCTAGTTATTGATAAGCCCATAAAACTAATAGCACCAGCACCATGAAAAGATATTATTAGTTCTATAAGTGCGTTTCCTAGAGATGTTAATAAGTTTTTATGATTCGACCATTGGCACTGGCCAATTAAATAAGTCAAACAGGTGAGAAGCCAGTCCAGGTATGCTGAAAAAGAACCACTTTCATTAAAATATTGTTTTAACAATGCACTGCATTACCGTATATTGAGCACAAACCTAAGTTGTAAAAATGTTGTTGGTCTCCAAAACATAAATTGGACACTAGAAGGTCGATGAAAGTTATCCATGTGTCTTTTGTGTCAGAACTAGGTGCGTCGCTTTTTTCTGCTATACAGCAGGTACGTGCTAACTTGAGTATAGATTGATGAATATCTTGGTTATTTAATTCTAAATTATTGAATAAGTCTGCCAGTGACTTCGTCAAGGATTTTATTATTTTATGAATCCACGCGAAGTTTTCTAATGGAACAGAGAAAATGCTGGACAATTTTTACACATATTAATAAATATATTAACTCACGTGACATCTTACCATATTTTGTAATACTGATACTCAGTTGAAGGAAATTTAAAACATCGACAAATAAGTTGCAATCTTCTTTACTAGTAGGATGGCACTGCAAGAATCGTTCGAACGTCTGTTCCCAAGACAATGAACACATGTTTTCATTCCCCTCACACTGTACGATTTTGTGAAGTTTTAGGTACCTACGACAATTATGTGAGTAATCATTTCTTCATAGTTCATAATTCAAGTATAATGCTTACATTGTAAGATAATCCAGTGCACAGGTAACTCCATCATGAGTAGTAGAATTTTGTATATTAAATAATTGCTGTTGGCAGTAATAATACAAATAGCTATACTGTAAGCAGCTGAGTTCAGATTCTTGTAACATTAGTTTTTCCGATATTTCCACATTATTTATGTCTTCCAAATGTTTCCATAACATATCTGTTCCATCATTCCATACCCATGCCCAATATTGTCTAATGAACGACAATGCAGCTTGATTACTACTGTGGAGCACTAAAAGAAAGAAAGATGAAAATATTCAAATACATTGCATTTATATATTTGTACATCTGTCACAAATATAAGAATATTTACTTGTTAAATCTGATCTCCTGTGCGGGCTAGTTTTCCAATGAGATTTGCACACAAATGGTAGTCTCATTTTACTAACAATTATGTGCGGTAACGATATATTCATGTTGATATTACTTTCTACATTTTTGTCACTAACTCTTAAAATGCATTCATTGTACAAAAGCAAGCACAAAAGTTGGGAGCCGTCAATTTTTGCGCACTCGTTATTCGGGAATAAAAACAAACCTGAAAGACACATAATTGGTTTTAACTTGATTTTCAAAAGACTGGAAATTTAATTTTACGTGTAAGAAGAAGAGTCATACTTCTAATGATATTTAAAAGAACGTCCATTCGTGTAGAAAGTTCCTGTCGCACTAAGCACTCAGTAGAGACTAGTAGTTTTAAAATCGTTAAAATTGGAATAACAGAATCTGGGTAATTCAAATAATTCTTTTCTATCTGTAATTAAGATGGTTTTATAAAATGAAAAAGTGTGTTGTGAAGATAACGGATGGTGTTAGGTAGGCGATGCTTCTCACCAAAGCGTTGCGAAATATGTCTAAAACCAAGGGAAGACCGTTTTCTCTGATGAAGAGTTGATGCAATGAACTATCGGAAAGCATAACGCTGATTTGTACTAAGGCAGATTTACGCATTTTTGGATCGATATCAGGCGTGTTGAGCATCTCGAGAACTGACATTAAATTACTCCTCTGTAAACCAGGGATTTTCGTTAGATTCACATAAAATCCCAAACGTGCAATGTTTTAATTAATCAATGCAACATATGTAACCTGATAGTTGCCTTCTGATCGCTTAACGAAACTCTGTCGATCGAGTATACAAAGCGAACTAAGCGGTAGACCGTGCAACGATGACAAGTGCGGTAATTTTTGGGTGGAATTCGGTTCCTTGCCAAGAAGGTATATTATCCTACAAAGTGCTTCTTCTCTGATATCGTTTTCTGGTGAGTATAGGAGCCTCAAATTACCTTTCAATACCTGCACATAAAGTTGATATTATCCCTACTACTTGTAGAGTTACGAAAATTTATCAGTTTTAGGAAATTAAAATATATCACCTCTATTTGTGGCAATTGTATAATCGACGAGACATCAGGGTCAAGCATTTTCGTTACGCATTTACCTAAAGGGGTCGTCGAATGGGCATAACATTGTAAATGAGCCAAAACTGGTATCACGGCTTCCAACAATCTCAACCAGCCAGTTTCACCCATTTGAACTCTCCCTTTCAATGTATACACGAGTATGTCTTCCGCCATTTCTTTAATCTATAAATACAACACGTAATTCAAGTATGAACCTGAAAGGTTTATGATGTAATTATAACAACAATTGTGAAAGTCAATGGACCTTTTCATTTTCATTTCTTGCACCATGACAAATGAATTCAGTCAGTACGTTTGGCTCTAAAAGGAAAGTTAGATTTTCCCAAGAAAGTCCTTCTCTGTTAAACTCGACTCCTAAAATACTTTTAACTAATGCCAGACATTCAGCGTACGTAGTGTACTGTATATCAGTATCTCCGTTTGCTAGCAAACAGAGCGTTAATTTTGTCACTGTCGTACGGTCTTCTTCATCAAACGAGTATCTAAAAAAATAATATGTTTTACGTTGCATCAAAAAAAGAATATTTTTACGAAATAGTGCTTACGTACTTGTTAATATTTTGTAAAAATTGAATCGTTTTTCTAATGACGCTCAAATTTTTATGATACGACAAACTTATTTTCGATGCGTATATCGTTCGTAAAATTTCTGATGGTGCTTCTTCCAATGATTCCTTCATTAACGATATAGCTGCTTTCATAGATTTCGCAATTATTCGTGTTTCATCATACAGTTTTATTTGTGCGACTTCGCCAGCACCTTTGAATTGCTAGCCAATGATAAGGGGAAAAAATTACTAACTACTTTTTGTACATTATATCATTGCAACTGTGGTTATACTTACATACGCATATTGCTGTATTGTGCTGTGCAATGATGGATACATCAAATAAAGAGGACAATCCATGACAGCACGCGTAATCGATGTTTTAAGCAAGTTTGGTAAAATATTGTTAGCTAATTCCAATGGAACGACGCTGCTCAATAATTTAACAGTCATTGATAAAAGGTGTAAATATGTTATTCGGAAGTGATCTATGTTATTATAGTTTCCGAAGTAATCCAGTACTTCCCCGAACAACGCGAATAAAGTTTTCAAATCATCACTTATTTTTAAAGCCACACCATCATGGCAAAGCCAAATATTCGGCATGACGCTGATAATAAGTAGCTGTATGAGCTCGTGGCTTAAATCCATTATATACTTGATATTCTTCAGCGGAAAAGTGGGATCAATCGGTATACTCAATTGTGCGAGAGCATGCTTCAATGTTTCAATGCAATAAACTGGAATGAGCATTTGTTGCAGCTGCAGTACTGAATCATCGACATTCTCTAAAACGCTATGACTTCTCTCACTCGTACCCTACACGAAATAAAGTAAATAATTTTCATTCGGCATAAACTGTTTGCAGTCACTTTTTTAGTGTGTTTCATATTTGAAATACCTACAGTTGATTGATACGCTTGATAATTTGCTTCAGGTATACCACCGTCGGGACTGTCTCTGGCTTCCGATGACACGTAAGTATTGCTATCACCTTTTCCTGCCAACAACTGCAATACACTGTATTCACTAATCCGGAAGTTGTGTTGAGTTTCTGAATCTTCTTGTACTTACTTTTTGTCTTGTATTAGCGATGCAAGGATCGCAGTAATAGTATATTCTAAATCTTAAAGAACGTGTTAACTTGTATAGTGCTTTCAGTACAGCTGATACAATACACCTTACATTTAATTCTGTATTATTTGCACTGCCCTCAAGTAGCGTATGTAATACCTACAAAACAGTTTGAATTACACATGGAATTCGGCACAGTTAGCACAGAATGAATCTACATCAAAAAGTATTACATGAATAATTGATGGTCTTTGAAGGAAAACCTCAGCTGGGAAATCTTGCAGCATAACATTTGTTATAAATTGGCAAGTACGGTATATGAGACTAGTGTCTAAAGCACTACTTAACGCCTCTTCCACTGCTGAAAAGACTCCTTTGTCTGAAGTGACGAGTGATTGCCATGGCATCACTGACCACCTTACACCACCTTCTGCAATTTTTGCAACAGGCATACCATCTCCACCTTGGAGGGTCAAATCAAATGGTATTGTGCTGAAATGTACAATCAATACTTACTATAAAACAAGTTGTTTTCATTTACCTTCATTTATGGCCCTGAAACTTCTTACCTATCTATTGAAGCTGACTGATTAAATCCATTGTTCAAAATGCTATCACCCATACCCTTGTAACATGTGCCTTTAGATCTATCAGAGTTATATATTTTATGTGCATATCTATCAGTTCCATTGTTAGTGCCACTTGAGAATACTGGTGGCTATAATATTAATTTCCTTTTTACTATCAGGATAATCTTGAGAATAATGTGATAAATAATGAGTTATATTACATACATCGCTGTCCGAGGAAGGTCTATATCTTTCAGGGGATAAGACAGCTTCTTCAATTTCATTCAATTTGTCATGCCATGAGCAATCAAGTCTTCTTCGTAAGTCGCTTAGCTCATTTCGAAAACGCTGTTTACCAAATGTATTAAGATAACTACTATGATTCACCTAAAAGGTTTATGCACAAATTGGTTACCATATTATTGTCTGCAAACTATGTTATAACATCATACACTCTAATATACCTTTACTAATCGAAGCAATAGATCCAAAACTTTTCCTGGTTGTGGAATACTTTCAAAAGAAAACCAATTAAACAATTTAATGATAAGTTCTTTCTTAACTGCATCACAATCACAGCCAAAACCAAGATCGAACTTAGAGATGACATTATCTAATGCTCTGATACGAATTTCGTCTATTGAATGACCTAAAAGTTAGTTAATAACAAATACATGTACGACGTTGTAAATGTCAACTACGCTTATAGTTTGTTACCAGAGTTTTACGTTATAAATAACAGGAAAAGTGTCATAGAAATATCCGGAAGGGCGTCAAATACCTAATTTCTTTATATGCATAGACGTTATTTTGTTAATATGCGGCATCTTCGGAAATATTCTAAACGTCACAATACTTAGGTTACCATGCCTTTGAAAGTTCAGCCGCCAAGTCACAGTAAACAACTTGGAGATTTTAAATCCCTACAGGGTGATTTTCATGAAACTATTCCTAACCTCATTGGTAGTTTCAATGAAGGCAGATATGAACTAGAATGCGTGCTATGGTTGGTCATAATTCGATATCAATATTGGACAATTTTCCACAAGAAAGTTTATATTGTGCTTATATTTACATTTTCTACCTTATTAATTATTTATTTCAACGTTCTAAGCGTTTATAGAAGAAAATACGACACGATAAAGAAACTTTCAAAGGTCCGTTTAATTAGCTTTTATCAAATTACAAGGATAATAATTAAAGCCACATGCTTCACTAACGAGGTTCGTGTAAGTTGCAATCGGGTTAATCTCACGACATTGAATTACATAATTAAGTGTACACATATTATTTAACTGCATATAAACATATAAAAGGTTTAGAACTAATCATCGAGTCGTTGGTAATCGTCTTGGAGTTCATCAACGTGCAACGCATGGTTATTTCCTTCCGCATTTCCGCGCGTTTCTTACCCCACAAACGATTCATTGATTTTTACCTTTTTTCACCATCACGAATTACCCAAGAGTTTCGGCATATATAGAAAAATATGTGCCGAAATATCCGAATTGTGTTTTCGAGCGGGTGACACTTTATTTTGCATCTCCGATAATCTAGTACGCCATTAAAAATATTCTTCCGACAAGATTAGAATTTCCTTTTACTCGAGACCACTTTGTTTCCGGGCAAACCGATTTTTTTACAGCCAATGAAATCGGTCTGTCCCAAAGAAAAATTTGTCCGAATTTTCGCGTACCTCGCGATCAAATCGCCGTCGACAACACATCTCCCGCGCGCATTAAAACTTTTATAAAATTATGCATTCGTCAATAAATATTACACATAAGTAACCGTATATGATATGTATATTTGTTGGGAAGATTTCTTTACCCGTTCGTTACGATCTATCAAGCGCGATGGTATTACATTAATAAGAAAATTGAGCATCAAAAAACGATGCGGTACCGTAAAGAGCCAATAAAGTTTGCGTATTGATAGCTGAGGAAATGCATCGTATTGCCTTACGGTGTTGCTCTACAAAAAGGACGTATATCTGGTCGAATATCGCGTCTACGTATGTGTTGATTTTAATGAAAGAGTTTGGACTGATACCTGTGAGATCGGCATTTATAACGTGTATATCTGGCGTATTAAATTACTATGTACTTTTACGGGGCGTTATCATCGGTGGTTCGTGAATTATTGTAAAAACCGGAAAAGCGGTATAGAAAATGATCGACGTTTTTTACATGGTCTGCCGATGTCACATATATTTATCCAAACTTTGCACTGTATTTTTTTAGTGATGCACGTCTGCATCATGGCGCCAGAAATAGATCATATCCTTTTCTGGCGCTAATGAGAAGTAATGCGCTGAGAACATGTACAATATACTTAACAAAGAAATCATCGATGTCTTACGGAACATGGCACGTTCTTTATCGATGTTTTGTTTTCCATTCGCACGAATTCTCCCTGAAATGCCATTTAATCATGGAACCGTCGGTTTTCGAGTGAAACATATTCCATCGTACATTCTATATCGAGCAAATGAAATACGTAAAAACTTTTCCAATATTCTGTCATTGTTTTATTTTGTCATTTTATCGTAGTATAGGAAAGTCGCGCAATAAAGGATAAGAAATTATTTCGGTTTCGAAGGTGTTCCATGATAAAGTGCAATCATCGGGAATGTCGAACACGGTTCCCATGTTCCAACATGTTGCGCCATTGGTCTACGAACTATCAGTCGAGTATGTTCCGATTTTTAGAACCCAGGAGGATTTATTGCTTTTTGTTGCTCGACATCACGTTTCTCCCGTTCTTACGCCAACTCCTTCTGGCAATCAACGTGACCGAAAAAACAGCGTGTAATGTAAAAAACGGACGATGATCGAAGCGACGCTGTAGATCCCGCCTACGGCTTACTGCAGTCCGACTTTGTACGTAATATGTTTTATACACAGAGACAACGACCAGAATCCGACGATCGTATATGCAGTTAAACAATTGGATCGCAGTACCCACTAGACGTCTAAATACGGCCTTTTAAATTCGGAATAACACGCCGGGGAAACCAACACGCCCCGTGTGTTTCGAGCCATAAGTTAGAATGTATTTAGAAGAGCGAGACAAGCAATTCGATACGAGGTCCTTTTATACGTCGAGGATCAACTTTATCGAGGGAAAAGGTATGAGGATAATCACGACAGGAAACACATACACAGTCTACTCTATTATAAAAAATAATGAGTATCGCGGAACGTCAACTGGAATACGACACAATTCCATCTCCAATTTATTTCCCCTAGTTTTTCGTTTTAAGTAATTATTCGACGATCGCGGACACCCACAACGATAATTTCCGAATGATTCTAGAGAGCGGAAAAGACGATAAGTCGAAAGGAAATTCGAACGAAATCGCTGCTAAACAGTGTTCGAAATACGTGCTATCGTACGCTAACTATGATCATTTTCTTCGTTTAAAATACTGTCAGGATCTTTGTCGATATAGATAATAATCTCTCTGTCTTCTCTCACCTCACCTGTACAATATGTATAAACGATGACAATCGTCAGCATCGTCTTCATGATACTTAATAAAACTTACTCCTTACTTCCTGTGTGTGTATATATATCATATCGTGTATATACAATATATATATATATATGTATATAAGTATGGTAAACGTGTAATAAATTAATAAATGAATGTCCTTACAACTACTTATGATTATTGCGTTACGAGCTAGTGATATGTATTCGTTTTGAACTATAACGTTAGTTTGATGCGGTCTTAAAAGTACAGCCTCGACTATATGTGTAACATCGAGAAACCACGTCTTAAGTCTGCCAGGAAAACTCCTGTGTACGTGTAATAGGTGTGCGTGTGTGTATGTGTGTGTGTGCGCGCGCGCGCATAGATCAATTCCTGTTGGATCCGTTGCCCGACAGTCTGGAGTCTGCGTACGAAGATACAAATTTCCCTTTGCGTTTTTATCGTATGAACCTTCGGCCGATTAGGCGGGTTACGTTTTCTCCCTGTCTCACTGTCTTTTTATTCTTTCGCGCGGTTCACCGCTCAAAGGATCTTGCGCCAAGTCAAAGGCCACTTCCGCTGGAATACCGCGCAGTCGATGCACGTATCGTCAGAGTATACGAGAAATTTATTCGTTTTCTATGCTCGCGATTTTCGACAGGAACGCGCGAAACGAATAAAAGGGAATCCATTCACTTGTACACCCTCTCCTCGTCTTTGCATCTTCGTTCGTTTCTCTTAAGGAGATGAAAATTAAGCGTGCACGTTAGGATGGCAATGACGGTGGTCTCTCGATTGTTCGCATTTTTTACAGTTATCTATACGCATCGCCTTTACTTTTTTTTTCCTTGTTTCGGTACTTGGAGGTCGTCAAGAGACAATCGATTTAGCGTACAGGCAATTCTTGATATGTATCGTTTCCAGGATAGCTTATTGCTTAACGTACGACTTACAAACTACTATCGACTACCTTCTTAAATTTATGACTTACACTTTTAGTATACGCTCCGTCTCCCTTGCTCGATATCAAATACTTTACTATGTTTACCTGATACGAATACTATTAATAATCGTACGAATTTTGACTCGTTGGTACTGTTGATAATTCATGACGCAAGTACTTTTTTTCATCAGCCTATAGTGAGTAAACTTCAACGTATTTGATGGAAGGTTTAGCAGTTCTGTTACAAGTAAGGACATTGTGGGAGATAAAGAAAAGTGTGAGTCGATAAAATATTCTTATCCGAACGATATTCTATAACGAGTGAACATAATTATAGTACTAATTAAATCAACACTGATGTGAGGTAGTAAAATACTTGATATTTTGTCTTTTGTCTCGGTATCTCCCGGTCTTGCCACATTAGTCGAAATCACAGGTTTGTTAGAAAATTGTTCACAAACGTTTACTACGACGGCATGTGAAATATCGTAATAAAGTGCATTTTAATGACACGTCCGCGAGATAAATATTAGCTGAAAGGGGCATTAAGTTTGGCAAGAAGGCAAGAAATGCCCCTCTTCCCAACGCAGGTGGCTCTCGCCAGAGATGTTGTCCTTTTAATAAATCATCGTTCTTTCTCGCGAGATACGAGGCTGAATACTAAGTAGTATGTATGTCGACTTTTTCACTGCGGATCTCTACCGCCCCCGTCACACCATTGTACTCTTTATCCTGAAAATTCCTTTGAGTCAGACGGCCAATTACTTCTTCTTTTAGACTCGTGTATGTAAGATACGTAAAACAAGGAATCATTATTTCTCTCAGTGAAACACGATATTACATCTCAGTACCTTTACAGAAATTTTATCATTACTACGATGGTGCCGTTTATCCCTCTGTAATTTAAAACCTCAAACACCTACGTGTAAACTCTGCGCTTTCGTTATATAGCTTGCGATACCGAGGAAAATATTACTGAAAGTTTCTACATCGCGGAAGGAGAGAAATCTGCGTGTTCGCTGTCGGATACTACGATACTGACATTTTATTTGCTTTTTCTCTCGCACGTCGTATCGATGGAGTCTAGCCGTGCTCTGTCTTCGCGCAGTTCGCATGTGTACCTACTTTTCCCTTGTGCGGAGACCTATAACCGGAAAGTACGAGGCACCTGCTACATCTGTACCTGAGTCGAGTGCAAAAGCGTCGAGAAAGCTTCCGCCTCGACTGTCCTATTTTAAACTTACAACGATACCCCCCCATTTTTTTATCGCTCTTAATATTCAACTGCCTGTGCCTTTACAACGCAGGGATACCGTCCAAGCATTTGAGTAAACACCTGATGAGCAATGTTAAATAAAATTTGCGCGACTGAAAAATATAATTATAAAAAATGTGACAAGACCAAGGAGAATACTTATCCCTTTACCCGATAAACGGTCTTTCATGATTTTACGCTAGTCTTTAAACACTACGCGTAAATCCTTCGCAAAAAAATGTAGACTATAACCACACTCGTTCACTTTTTGCGTGTCCATTTACGCCTTTGGTTTCATTCATCTCTCGCGGTTAATCAACGTCTCGTGCGACTCGTAGGCTCATTAGTGTTAATTTTCGTCGGTGTCCCCTTTCTCGCGCTGGAAAAAATTCTTTCCAGTCTCCTTAACGTCAGCGGAAAAAATGTTTAACGTTTCGTCCTGCGTACGAAGAGTTGGTTAATCTAGATCAATTTCTTGGCAACATTTTCCCTACGTTTATTTCACTTTCTTCTGCTAAGGGAATAATGGCTTTTATCCTTGGAAAGCAAGTAATCGTCCTTACGCGCAATTACGTCCCGATTAATGGCTTTTAGAATACACGGTATTTCTAAAAATAAGGTCATTCGAAGACGACGGTAATATTGGCAGCGTTCGATCAAACGTCAAGGAACATCGATCAAATCGACGTCTACACTCGGCTATGTTTATCATAATTGTGATTCAGTTGTTCAGGAAATCGACAAGTCAAAAGCAGCCGAATAAATTCATGGTAATTCAACGCGGAAAGTATTTCGAGCGTCTTTGTAGGGCGAAAGTAAGCCAAAGTCGGATGCCTCGGAAAGTGTAATGACTAAGAGGATTATGCGCTGCGAGGGAATTTTCTGCAACGAGTGCAAGATATTCTCTATCATCGTACCGTCGGCAAGCCGGGATTATCGTGTGGATGAAGAATAGCGACAAAGTCCAGGACTCCTGGCAGGGAAACACGTAAAAGTTAAGGACAATCCTGCGGAAATGAACAACAAAGTGTGCGACACAGCGGTGAGAAATTTGCAAGAATAATTGCTGTTCAAAGGGCAGAACAGTTTGGCGTAATTAAGTCGGTTTTACGGCTCTTTCGAAAGCGAGTCAAGAGAAATTTGTTAAAAACCAGCCGGTCGGTTGAGCGCGTTTGCAAGTAAATTCACGCGAAGCGGAAAACCGCGTGTCTGCGCGGATTGAAAGGATTTCAGGAGGGAAAAGGAGTTTCGCAAAAGCTTCCGTGGACGTTTTAGCTGACGGCAAACGCGGTGTTCACGAGGCAGATTAAATCGGACTTTGCCGTGCGGCTGCCAAGACGCCATAAAAACCGGCTCGTGTCGACGAGATTCCGGAAGGCTAGTTTCCCCTGGTTGTGCTTTTCTCGGGGAGCGTCGCGGTCTTTCGGGTTCGCGGCTCCACACTTGCCTTGGCAAATACGGGGTACTGAAAGGGGTCAGGAAAGCGAAAAGTAGCTGCCACGTGAGCCAAGTAGTCCCGCTAATTAACGAGGCTACTGCCGTCACCCTGTTCTGTCCTTAACTTCGCGGCAACCTTCTGCCCGTGGAACCGTATCGCTAAATGAAAATGTTTCTCTTCCCCCGTAGTCGCGACATTCACCTAAACGCCCCCCTCACTCTTCCAGTCCATCCCGACAACTCATAAACCAATCCAATGTCAAGTGGCAACCCTTAAACTCCACCCATTTCCCGACGTACAAACTTCTATTACGATAATTCGCCCTTCGTAAATATTTACTCGTCCGGCGACTCGATCCTGCTAATTGACGAGAAACTGTTGCGAGGAATGAAGATAATTTGAACCGCTCGTTGAAAGCACGAAGATGGAAAATTAGCCGGACATTTTTGACGTTACTTTATTGGTGGCGACTACCGTGTGAAGATTCCAATCGAGTTTCTATTATCGCGTTGCATGCATTAAACCGGGGGATCATCCGGGGGAGCTACGAAACTACCGATGGAGTGTGGGACTGGCTGGACAAGTGCCAAAAACGTGAGAACAGTTTTCACCGAGCCGGCTAATAAACGTCAACATCTCTGTAACCCTCATGGAGATGTAATGCATGTCGACACCTCCCCCCGTCTAGCTATTCCTAATTGTTATTAATTACCCACTCAAAAAGCTCCCTCGAGTGTCACGATATTTCAATGACTGTAGAATTTCGCACGGGCGCGACAAAAATGACTGCGTTAATTGAGGGGAAAGCATGGTAAATTCCGGCGTTAATAGGGGGATGAAGAGTCTCGATTAAAGCCATGGCGAAACGAACGAATTTGGCCGGGTGTCAACGCGTTTCCCGTCTAAATCGATTGAACCGAGTTAATCAATTACGAGCATCGACCGTGGCCGCACGTTTCCCGGTGAACGAGGGATATGTGGCCGGTGAGCTGGCGGAGGAGTGAAAGGGTGGACAAATTCGTGCCGAGCAGGTCGGTTGGCAATTCGACGATACGTCGCGAGGTTTCCTAACAATGTTGTAACTTTATAAAAGGGTCGACAAGGTCCGTGGTTACGTTGATACCGAGTAGACGCACCACTACCGGACGGTTTCCATCGTCCAGGTCGTAAACTCGTCCTCTGGCACGGGAGTTACCGATACAATGGCCCTATTAAGAGGGTCTTCGAACGGAACAACTATCGTCCGAACAAGAGGCACGACCCCACGTCGCGAACATGTCGTTATTAAACTTGATCGCCACGCGGTAAACACCGTTCCACCATTTGCAACGTCGATCTCGCGAAAAACCTAAAAAAAAAAACATTGATAACAAAGAATACCGTGTTCTCTGTGAGAAAGGAAAAGGAATTGAGGGATTGAAGGGACGATATTTCGAATTTTTATCCGTCGGGTATATTGGAAAACGAGGACAACGGAAGGTACACGGCGATTGTCGGGTATCAGGCAAATCCTCGCTCGAGTCGGGAGAAATATGGGGAAATCGTGAGGCGAGAGTCAAAGGCGCCCTCGAAGAAGGGCCGAAAAGGGCGGGCCGGCTGGTTCTTTCAATAAGCGCGCTCGCCGGGAAAATAAATCTCCTGGGGTCGGCGGTTAATTCGCGAGCGTCGGCCGGACTGGCAAATTGCGGGGACCATTAATCTGATAAGGAGATTTCACGGGCGGCACTCGTGTGTTATTAACTCCCGGACGTGTAGGAAGGAAACTTCCTTGGCAGCGGGCGTTTCGCTGCGTTGTATTATCTCGCGGGACCCCCGCTAAACTCCCCGGCCTCGATATATCGCATAGTAATAGCCGATTAAAGGGCAATCGATGCCGGATTTTATTGGCCCCTTAACAACGCTTTTAGACGTAATCCACTCTTGGCACGCTCGCGAAAGAAAGATCGACCGTCGCCCGATAACTCACTGTCTATGAGTAGATAATATCGTCTGTCGTCGTAAATAATCGTCGTAATCGCCAACGACAGCTCCGCCTAGATTTTGCAGCAAGAACTTCGCCCTTGAATATATTTTTCTGCCCAGGTACAACACTATTACGGGCAAATGGGGTTCGTGCCGAGTCATCATCGTTAGCTCACCGCTTCGAATAAATACGTAACGGTCAAATGATGTCGTCCCGCGACTAGTTTTTCTACAATTAAAAGCGTAGCCTGGTATGACGTCACGTGGCATCAATCGCGCCGGACGAACATTTATCTTTTTTATTTTTCGTTCCTCGCTTGCCCCGTCGTATTTGAAAATCCGTCGGTTCGCGTAATAATGCAGATTCATCTCGCGTGCGACGGGTATTCCCGGTTCGCGGTGAAAACAAACGGGAGAGATGGGATCTGCATATTGGCCGGACATTGGCGTGGAATGGAAAGGAGAAGAATCGCCGGCTATAGGGGATGGTCGAGGGAAAAGGGGGTGTTAACCGGTGAAACCGAGGTGAACGGCCTAGGATATCGTGATCGTGGCTCGCCTGCGAGCGGAGAATCGTCCGCCGGTAGAAACCCCCCCTCTCCCCCTGTCTATTATCCCCTGTACGAAGCAACATCGCCATCTCCGACGCGTGAAATGGCCCTACCGACCGGAAGGAACTCAAAAGAGCCACGTCAAAGATCCGCTACAAAAATGGAACCCCTTCCTTTGCCCCGGACGCCATTTCCGCCGGCAGACGAAAATAACGCAAGAAAAACTTGCCTACCATTTCCGAGAAAAACTAGGCTCGAAAAGCGATTAATTTAATTACCGCGATCGCGCGGGCTTGGATGTAATTTGAATTCCCGCAAGGTTTGTTACGCGCCCGTAACGACTTCCGATGCAATTACGACAAAGCTCGTTAAAGTCTCACGTCGACTTGCATCGTAATTACGGCCAATTCCCGGCCAAAGAAATATTTGCCGCGCGGCCAATTTTTCGGGATGGAAGGGCGGTTTTTCTTATCACATCTTTTCCGTAGGCCCAGGAGCGATCCGTGACGAGAGAAGGAAAGGCAAAGGGGGGAGAGACGTAGGTGGAGAGCAACGATCCGAGTACAAAAGAGACCGCGCGTTTTCCTTTGACGTCGGGGGAAAACCGTCGGTTTCGAGTACGCTCGTTAACGATGATCCGCGCGCGTAAATTGCGGGCCGAGTAAACGCAGCGGATTTAACGGGGAACCCGCAGACGGGATCAAAGCCCCGTCCCGCTGCGTCGGGCGCAGGAAGATCGCGGCTTTTGATTAGTCCGACGACGGATTAGCCGGAATCCGGGAAATTATCTCGCCGGAGATTTCACCGCGTGTGCCGAATTATCAATCTCCACCCCCCCCCTCCCCCTCTGCCACAGTGTCCGCCCTGGGGAATGGGGAAGCTCGCGCAGACCGGAAAAATAGACGCGAAACGAATGTCCGAGCCATCCGCTTCCGCTAATCAACGTAAAATGCTCGTTAAAACGCATACTCAAAATCGGGGACGCTTGAAACGGCCAACATGTACGATGGCATTCGAAAACACTCCCGTTTAATCCACCCTACGACCTTCCTCTTCAATTTCGTATCGACTTAATCGTGCTAAAAAGAGTACCTCTTCATCGACGTTTTCGCGTATCTTCAATCAAGTATATATCAATTCAAAAACCTTACAAGTATGGTAAAACAGGTGCACTTGAAAATCGATGCACTATATTTTACGCTAATATCACAAACACTGATATGTGTCCGACGTGTACGTGGCATTGCACGTACTAATTTCGTAAAGCTAAGAGTGATATGTTAGTCGTAAGTTCGGGGAACCGACGAAAATTCGCGCTACGCCACCACGGAGTTCACGAGACCTTGGCCAACAGAATTTTTCTTAACAGAACCACCGCAACTGACGGCCGAACGGGCAGGATTTCCTGGAAATTCGTATTCTCCGGGCCTTATCGGCCGATCTACGCTATATTCCAGCGTATCAGATGCGCTCTTCTGGCATTAAAGCCCTGATGCGACTGCAAGCCGCACTTTGCACAGTTATGGCAAGTGCACATGCACGACTCACTTGCGGGGAATAAAGTGCATTATTTATGATGCATCACTTTGCATCCCTCCACCTCTTCTTTTTCCTCCTATTCCCTTAACACTAATATACTCTGCTTTGCTCGCCTGACCGAAAAATTACTTCTTTTCGACGTAAGTGCCGTAAAACTCGGGACTCGTCTTTTCTGCAGTGCCGCGTAATCATTAAAGCCATGAAACGTTTAGATTTGAAAACTACGTAAAATGGATTACGAAGGAGTTTTTCAAGAACCGCACGATCGGCAATTACTGATTCACGGGAACAGCGATCGAAAGCAGTGTAGCGTTAATAGAAATTTCGGACACACGGTCTCGCGCTCCAAATGATCGTCCCACGGGATGTCAATTACGCTAATTAACAAGCAATTATACGCACGCGCTATTAGTCGACGCTGGTCAAAGTCTTTTTAATCAGAACACACCGTTCGCGTTAACAAACTAACTAACGACGACAAATTCTCTCCATTTTTAAATCCTCAACACAACAGAGTTTTCTTTATCACTTGAAAACACAGTTTGATAGCTCAGCAATTAACCGTGGAATAAAATTAATGCTGGTTCAGATAACCGTAACTTAAACATTTAATAGGACAAACATAATATCACTTCTACGATCTATGGATCTCATTAACAGCTTCAAAGATAATGTTAAACCAAACACTGTAATGTATTTGGTTAATCGTGAGGTTTCAGATTTCTTTCTGCCTGATATTTGTATAACCGTCCAACGCAGTTAATCTACGTTTTTTCATCCAGCAATTCGACCGGCGGCTGAACCGATTCTAGTTTCACCCCTGAGCGAATAAACACACTGCCGCTCTTGTTGACACCGGCGGATAATCGAGGAAAGTGTTTGTTCTGCTGACACTTGGAATACGAGATACGAATCCATCGGCTGTAAAACTTGTCGCTTCAATAGTTAACGCATCCTGAAAATACCACGGAAATGCAGGTAATTCTCCGGCAATTTCAATGCTATTCGAAGGTCAGAATATAGAGGCCCATGGGAATTTCTCTAACGCCGGTATACCTGACTTTAATTATCCTGATTGAAGAGGTGGGAAAGGGTAGGATGTCGGATGAATGGTGGGGATTTCGAGCATTCTTCGTATTTGCCAAACAACTGAAGCTCAAGGACGCAATCAAACTCGCAGTTAAGCGAGTGACCTTGTGCCAGAACGTTGCTAATTAACTTCCGGAAACTAGCAACTCAGAAGCTCCACGTCGACCGATTTTTTCACAAGGTTTCTACACTCTGACAAATATGGCATTGACAAGGATACACAGTTTAGGAATTTACCTGGTTATCGCGATTATTATGATCGGTTCTGTGTCGACTCAGGAGGGATCAGACGACGATGTTAACGGAGACAATTCGAACGTGGAAAGGAAGTCGTTGATGAAGGCCGACATAAAGTGCCAACTGTACAGCAACATGTTTAAGAAGACCGTGCGTTTCCTGCCCCCAGCTCCGCCGATTACCCTGAATTGCCGAGGACGGAGCAACCTGCTGGTCGTCGGAGGGAGAACCGCGTCACCCAATGAATTTCCGCACATGGCGGCACTGGGTTGGAGGTCTAAGTCCGGCCAAATAGAATACCTTTGCGGGGGGAGTTTGATCTCCGAGTACTGGGTTCTAACTGTGGCGCATTGCGCGATTCGCCGACCGGAAGTCGTGAGACTGGGGGCGCACGACTTGAATTCGACAGACCTGGAAAACGTCTATGAGGTTGAGAAGGCAAGTTGGCCGGCTACCTACAAACCACCGACATTTTACGCGGACGTGGCGCTCCTGAAACTCTCTCGACGAGTTTCCTTCGGCGAAAAGGTCAAACCGGCTTGTCTTCGCACGAGCTTTGACACGGTTCCTCGTCATGGCGTCGTCACCGGATGGGGTGTCACCCAATACGCCGGAAGACGGAGTAATGTTCTCCAGAAAGCCCCCCTCGAGGTTATCGACAACGTCCAGTGTGCTTTGAGGTACGAAAACTTGCGTTCCGTTCCTTTTGGTATTGTGCCCAGCATGCTCTGCGCCGGTGACCGGAAGGCAGGATGGAAAAGGGACACCTGTCAGGGAGATTCCGGAAGTCCTCTTCAAATCCTCCGCGATGACAACTGCCTCTACGAAATCATCGGCCTAACGAGCTTCGGTAGGAAATGTGCGCAACCGGATTGGCCAGGCGTCTATACCAGGGTATCACATTTCGTCGAGTGGATAGAAAATATCGTCTGGCCGGACCATCAACCCAGCGCTTAAAAAAATATACTTGTCTGTGGAATATATAGATAAACCGCTAATGAATCAACTGTTATTCAACACTGCGGAAACCTGTCCCTGTTATGACATCAGTACAAAACTTGTATTACACCCGTACAGTTTTATGATTGATATTGGACTTTGGTCGATTATACCGTTTCGGAATAAACAGTAGTTTTAATCAACCATAAAAGCATTGTGAATTTCATCCTGCAAGTTAATATTTGATTGCTCTCCTACGGTCGGTCGGTCGACAAACTTACAAGAGGAATTCGGTAGGGATTTTATCCTGTGAGTATTTCTTCCATTACGGGATATAATAATAACGACATTACGATGAAACGGAGTCGAGGTAATATGAAAAGAAATATGGTGATCCTGCCAACCGTTAATGTCTATGGGATAATCTACCTTGGAAAGTTTCTACCTGAAATTTCCTTAATCCGATTATTAGGCGATACGCGTGGGCGGCTATGAGGAGTTGGTTTCTCGTTTTGAGAGAACGGATGGTCAACATTACTTGCGGCTTTTATCTCGCCCTGACGTACTGCCTATCCCTCGGCATTTTCCCCGCAGGATTTGGCCGATATCCTGGCCACGATTGCCGATGTAAAGTCTATCGGCGATGCAAATGGAAACATCGACGGCCCGTCGAAAGATTTACGCCCAAATCGAGTCTGGACTTTTATAAAACGCGCGGTGGAAATGTAACGAATGGGCTTCATGCGCTCTCCTGTCTTCTCTGTATCTGCTGCACGTAACGGAAGTTCCTAACTTACTACTCGCCCACTAACGCCTCCGATAAAACAGAACCATTAACAATCCCGAACCCTTGTTCCACGATGTTCCGCATAAACGACGCATAAAAAATTTGACACAGTTCGCCGGCAAACAATTCTTCAGATATTTTTCTCCAGAATAAACTAACGAAACGTATGTTCTCTTTGAAATCACAGTTTCGGTGCCTACTGTTTAACGAATATCAACTCTCAACGTATCTTAACAACAGCCTAATATAAACGAGAGACGTAAAAAGCGATCCGTGTAAAGTTCCAAATATATCTATATGCAATGATAACCTCATAAGAATTGTAATAGAAAAACTTTCATGAATTCATGAATCGTGCATCGCATTTGTCATAAATTTCTACCGGTTTTCTACTCGTTTGTGAGACGAGTGGGAAAAATCCTGTAATCACAGGAAACGAAATATTTGTTTTTGCATCCATTGCCCGTTCGTCCATACAAACAAACTCTTCCAAATGTTAAATTGGAAAATTTTTGTTTAATCCCGGACTGCGGTGGTTCGTGTTAGTCACGTATGATTATAACTCTTAACGACTGGCTATAACAACTTCCAATGTGGATTATAAAAATATTAAATCTCTTGCAATTTAACCGCGTATCCTATGATATGTATAAACTCTCACGGATCAATGTGATCCATGCGATGCGGGACGATGGAATAGGCACGAGGCTTTCCACCCTTCCGTTTCCGCTTTTCGTGCCGTCTTCCGCAGTAGTCCCGCATCTCCCTACTTTATTTTGGCCGGCGTTACTGTTATTTGGTGTGCAGCGCCAGTGACTGTGTTTCACAGGCGCGCATGTATATATGTGTGTGTGTGTGTGTGTGTAGTTACTCATACCCGCGTCGATGCCTTCGCCTGTGCCCTTCAACACGGAAAAATACATTTTCCACGTGAGCTTAATTTCCATGGAAAATCCTGTGAAAATTCAACGAAATATCTCGGGAGAAGATATCGGGTTAATGGCTGATAAAAAGTCGACGATAAATAACAAAGTCGAGAATAGTAATTAACGTTACTCTTTGGACTGCGCTATTGTTAGAGCTCGAGGAATTATGTTTCTAGCGAATTTTACTGCAGGTACGCGTAGTTTACTTCGAATGCCCTTTTGCACGAAAGCCTTGATTTCTCTGCGATTTCAACGGTTAAGCCGCACGTGGAAAGAAACTTTGACTTTTCCGTGAAACAGGACACTTAGCGGTACTGGCTGTATTACGTTTCCCCCTCAGCAATGCTCTCGCTAATACCTCTGCTCGCACTTACCCACGTATTTCTACCTACTCCGCCGTGAATGTACGTACATGTGTGGGGATTCCGCATTAGCTGGTCTCCCTGTGCAGCCATTTGAAAGGAGATTAGAATAGCGGCACCGATCGATCTCCATTGCCATGGGACTGAAACTGACAGATTTCGCAAAGTAATTATATCAAACTTCCGCTTGACAATAGGGTGACCTTCTTTATGCTGTAGGGCAAATCATTTCCTTCACCGTCTGACTGAAGTTACAGAAAATTACATATGGTCGATTCAATAGGACAAGGAAGATGCTTCCGGTTGGTGGCAAAGCTTTTGTTTTGACGGGAAATAAAAAATGCTTGCCAGAGTTGGATAGGCAGGCTGTCAACGTTTACCCTGTAATCTTTGGGGTCTGGCAGCTTCAGTTTCGTGACGCCTTCGGTTTCGCTGGCAGGAATCGATCGACCCAAATACTAGCCCGTTCCAACCACGTGCTCGAATCGGTGGATTGAGAGAGAATCGACGGAAAGACATCGGCCAGTGTATAACAGGTAACACGAACCATTGGCCATCAGCGCAACTGTCTGTTCCCGTTTACTCCCCTCCCCCCGCCTCCGCAACTTCCATTTTTCTCGCCATGTTTTCCGTTACTGGAATGGCCTGGGCTTTGTCGTAAAGTGCAGTTAGAGTCGGTCTCGCGATAAACGCAACGAAAACGAAGTTCTCGACGAAATTGACGAATTATCCGTGGCCTGGAAATCGAGTTGGAATTCAACGTAAGTCTCTGGTAACATTACAGAACTGGACCAACGAATTCCAAGCAAGATTTCCCGTGTATCCAAAGGAACGAAAGGAAGGATCCTGGAATACATTGCGAGTTGCTCGAGTGTTGCCGGCGAGCGTATACTCCTGGCAATTCTACGTTTGCCCCCAGTTCCCTGGCGAGTCCGAGGGAGAAATCGGCATCCATGATGTAATTAGCGACTCAACCGGAGCACTTTGCCCCCGGAGTGGCAATTAGGGGCACGCTTTTCCAGCTATGCGGATGTTCGATAGAGGTCGAAATATCAGCCACGGGAATCCAGAGGCGAAACACGAAAAAAGAGATAACCGAAGAACACGAAAAAAAGGAGAAAGAGGTGCATAATTGAAAATGGAATTCTCTTGGAAAATCTGCAAAGTTCCGCGAGGATCTTTGGGCTTTGTATGTCATCTATGAAACTTTAGTGTAGTCCATTAAACGGTCTTGTTTGCGAGGTCCTCGACGAACACTCGAGTAGTCCGGACCCTCGAGTGACTTCGATTCTCCCTTTTTCTCCCTTCAATAACTCTCTCCACCTCTACCGGCGTTCTTCCTTTGTACGTTGAAGGACGATTGCAGACCCACTCTAACCCACTCTCTCAGCTACACGACAATTTCCCAACTTCCCGTTTTCAACATGCTCGACATCCGTCGATCTTTCGACCTTCCGTTCGGCTTGGAACGTTTCGAAGTAAACGGGGGGAATAGGTTAAGCATAAAACACTGAAAGGTTTTGCTGCGGAAAGGTAAGTTGAAACCCGGTGGAATTGTCCGACAGAGAATGATCGAGCACGTGTGCTGGAAGAACAGGCAGTGAGTAGAGATTAGAAAAACCTGAGGCGTTAGGATTTAACAGCTGGCTGACTTTACTTTCCGCTTCAGTCTTGGGGATCTTCTTCACGTTGCGCCAGGGATAATGGAGTCTTCTAATCTTCATTCTTCGAAGCTGATGGACGGTCTTCGGCTTTGCTGTAACTGACCTTCTTCACGACGGGAACCTCAAAGGTGTCCAGTTGATATTTCAATCAGGTCGACGCTTCTTCTCTTCGGGGTGTTCTTGAGACTGCAAGAGGGTAAACGTAAAATGGCTGAGCGTTGGTCATCGGCTCGAGTTGGGACTACTCCTCGGGCCAGCCGAGGTCCTCGCCTACGAGCTCGTAGAATCTCTGGTTGTGCTCGTTGAAGAACTTCCTGAGCTTCGTCACGACGACAGGATTGACGCGTGGATGTCGTCGGCCTTTGCTCTCCTTCAGGCACTTCTCCGCGGTGTCGTTGCGCAGGCAATAGAAACCCTTGGTGTGATTGAAGTAGAAATTATGCCTGCCTATCCGGGGTTCCAAGCCCAGGAAGTTCTCGATCCTGCGAAGCTGAGGAACGGGGTCTTCGATCAGCTGATCCCCGTTTACCACGAGGATCTGTTCCCTGGGGAAGACCTCTAACCAGCGGTGCATGTACGTGTGGTATAGGGATATCGCGACCGGCCTGTAGGACTCATTGATCGAACCGTCGGCCCGTAGGGCCAGCTCTTCGAAACTGCGCGAAGCCTGTTGCTGTTGCTGCTGCAGCATGTTCCTCGGAATGTCGTTCGTCGGGGTCGACGTCGTCGCCGCGTGACTTCGTAACTGCGTGTAGTCGGAGATGGCACGTGTCACAGGTTCCCGTACGATCAACAGAAGCTTCACGCTAGCGTTCATCGCTCTTATCCTCTCTGGTACCTGGGAGAAGAAAAAGCAATGTTTCAACCTACGACGAATGCCAAGTTCCTCGAGTAGATCCTCGTCGTTCCCTTCGCGTGTCGGTCAGCTAGAATCCTAGAGAGAACCCCCGGGGACCTAGAATTCGGTTTACCTCCGGCGTGACGAAGTAGCTGGGGCTCTTCTCGATGGTGATCTGCCCCTTGAAGGAGTACGGCATTTTACGTCGATACCAGTCGAGTCCCTTGGCGTAGTTGTCGTCGCGGTCGAAGAAGTGGACCTCGCCGGCGGCTTTCTGTATCTGCGGGTGAAGGAAGAGCATCTCGAGGAGAGCCCTGGTCCCGCACTTCCGCACGCCGATGATGATGGCCTGGGGCAGCTGTCGGGTCGTGCGAGGGAAGTGGACCTTGCTGGAGAAGAGAAGAGGCGGGGTGGCGCGAACTTGCGAGACGAGCTCGACCGTACGACCCTCGACGGCCGAGGCAGCGTGCAGACTGTACACCGCGCTGTCGTAGAGTATGTGGAAGGTGAGGAACAGCGACAGCAGGGCGAACGAGAGGAAGGCAGCGGCCATCTTCGGTCGAGATATGCCCACCACTAGGATACAATCCGACGTGTCGCCCTCGGCCGGCCTCATCGCTGAGCGGGGCATCCATCTACAAAACAAAGCCAAGCAAAGACTTGTCAGTAAATTCCCCAGGACAAGTCCAGGTCCTTTGGCCCTTTCACGCCTCCAATTCCCCCCTTCCTTTACTTTGAATTAAAGTTTAACCGCCAAAGTTTAACCCTACTTCTGCGGCGAGATTCCGAAACGATATTCCCTCCGAGCGTGAAATTTTCTTATCGTTCACGCCGAGAGCTGACCGGCAGTTAGATCTCCCTTCAGGCGTCATTTAACAATTGTACCCTAAGCGCCTAGCCTACTTCCTAACTACTTATTCCAGGCGTTGCTAAGGTCTAAATAGCTGGGAATAGAACGAAAGGGAAACGCCGTGGCGCGATCTAAGATAAAACTTTCTGAGATTCCGGCTGATCAGATATTCCCCTCACCGAGCGTAAACTTGCCATTTCTCGATGTGACAGACGATAGGAGATTTCCCCGTTCGAAAAACAGCACGAAATTTTTCCTAACCGGCCTTCCCAGTATCGAAGCAACATGTTTTACCAAACATTTCGGCTCGATATTATTTCTATTCCATCGTCTTCACGCTCGGCCCGTTCGGTAACAACGATATTAATTCCCGTGAGATTCCATAACGTATTCATTGCACGTTACGCCACGGGGATTAGTAAGGGCCACGTCGTTACCGATAATTGCGGCCACCGAGTGGTGGGGGAATGTGCATTATCCTCTGTTTGCATACCTTCACTTCGCACGAACTGTGCGTGCTGAAGACCCCGGGCTACGGTCTATCGGTATTCAGTCTGTCTCATCGCCCACCCGGACAAACTTCGTCAAAGCGGATTAAAAAAGAACCGCGGTGGAAAAACACTTTTCAATTAGGCGGCAGAATCAATTTCAAAAAATTAACATAAAATGATATACCAGTAGGAAATACAATCAGGGCCTTGGTGTCTCATCATTTCATCAAATGACTGAAAAACATTCGCTTACATTCTCAATATCTTAGGGACACACTAGCCCATATTGAATTCCTGTCAATTTCAGCCGAAGGAAACGACTTTCGGTGCAATATTTCTAGATCAACAATTAACATAGTTTCCTGGGGAGGTGCACGTGTGAATTATCGTCGAGTCGAGAAATATCTTTCCGCGTAATGAGACGATTACCTCGGTCACGTATGCCCCCGTGCACGGTGGACGAGTATCGTCGTGATTCCCGCTAATTCGACGGATTTAATTGAAACATCGATAATGCGGGATTGCCGGGAGATGTTCGCCAGTGATTTCCGATAAATCATGTACACGGGATCGTGTTCGTTATTCAGTGACTTCGTTTCGAGCTCGTTACCGTCCCGCGAGTTCCCTAAAACGCGGCAGAATCTCGAAATACTGGCGCGCGATTATGCTCGGCCATAGAAACCGACGTATTCGATATTTCGCATCATCGGTACGCGAGTAGCTTACGAATTCCAGCGGCAGAATGGGAAATGTTCTGCGCGGACCGCTCACGTGACTAACAACCAGCATTAATTCGTTCCCCGATCGTCCGCGACACGTGAATCAGCCTTGCATGAAATAATTAGCATCCGTACCAACGCAATCCTTGCAATACTCAACATTTTCTGCCCACGAAACGTTGAATACTTTTGACGTTAACATACTTTCTCTGCCAAAGAATTTTTCCCCGGCATGAGCCGTGTGTTTTTGAATACCAAATGAAGGTAAGGGCAAATGCAATAATAGTGGCTATTCTACGTACGACAATGTTGCTTCAAGAATGCTTTTCCCTTTTTACGAAAATAGATTATTGCTGTGCAGGGTGATCATTCGTAGGAAGCGGTAAATCAGCCCGCATGTTGCTCAGCAAGCACTGGAAACGTTCTAGATAAGACTAGAATTATCGAGCGAAAAGCGAGGGGTTAATCTTTTTGCTTTTACAGAATTTAGTATTTTCCTTATCGTTACCCAACAATTACAAGGCTGTAAAGACTACGTGCAACGTAATTTATGAAAAAACGGGAAAAAATATCGGAATGCTAAGGGGTGATTGAGTTTTCGAAGGCAAGAGATTAGCTGGTGTATATCCTACAGGTTGCAGCTTTGATAGATACGTAGGTGAACGGCTATGCTTATGGTCAGATGATCAATCAGCCCGCATTCTGCGGCACAAGGGCTAAGACGGATAAGACGAGAATGGCACTTGGTCAATCTTCATCAACAAATACCCGAGTACTCGCTGTAATTAAGACGCAACCTACGGACTCCTACTCCACGATAATATTTGTTGTATGTTAGGACAAACATATCCGTAGACACTGGCGTCAGCGAATACCAAATGTTTATCGTTTCGACCTTGTGCATCTCATTACCTAATGCGAAGTGGGGGCGAGGGGGTGAAGTGAGTGATGCGGAAAGGAATTAATTATGCGCATCTCAAATGGTTATTTGTCGGGCGGAAATTATTAGTATTATCATTCTCCGGCGCAGAAATCATGTAAAGTAGGAAACATCGGCGCGTCGGTTCATTCCCGTGTAAAGAGTTTTAATGAAGCCCGCACATAGAGACACGACGAGGGAAACTTTCAATCTCCCGCATACCAAGACTCAGGAGAATAAACCGGACCCGGTGCGAGCGCAGGAACTTTTAGCCGGCGGCTTTTAAGACGAGAATGTCTAACGAACTTCCCGGATAGACCCAAGTTAAGCGAGTGTACGGAGGGAGGGCAGATTCGGTAAATTCGCCAATTCCCCCGAAAACGCGTGACATTTAAAGACGAAACATTAGAGACAAAAATCTCGTTAACCCTTTTCTAGCATAGCTATTACAAAAATGCACTTTTTTGACCAACTTCTCTGACGTTACAACACCGTGAAAGGGTTAGTTCCTCGTTTTTTGAAAGTCGGCAAAGTTCGGAATCCAGGAAAGGCGGAGAATCCTTAGCGACGATTTTCAGGGACCTAAATTCCTGGTGGAAGAAAGCTAATGGGCTGCGAGGATGACCACGGAATCCGAAAAAACAGTAGACCGGAGGCGAGTGCTAGTGGAGAACTATTCGTGCGCGTTTCGGCCTGAGGCCAAATATTTATCTCGCTCCGACTGGCTGGCCGCTCTTTGGGAATGCATTGACCGTGCCATCGTGACGAAGCTGCAGGCTTTATGGGCCGGTTTGCCTCGCGTCGTTGCGTCCTATGAAAGATGCGCGATCGTTCTTCTAATTCGTTTATTCCCGATCGACTGGCCCGATTCGCCCAGGGCCAGAGCCCTCCAACTACACTTCGACCTCGCAAAATGGCCAATTATAAAAACCAATCTTTCAACTGGCTGGGCAAAACGGCGCTCCTCTGTAACTATCAAAATTAATTCGAACAATCATCCACATCACGTTCTAACCCTTTTGTAACCCGAGTAACGATGACATTAGTTTAACATTTCGGAATGTTAGGCGAGTAATTACCATGTAAACGGATGCAGCTGCGTGCCCAAGAGTTCACTCGTGACTCCGTGCGTCGTTCTCGTTAGAATTGAAGACCTTATCTCGCCGACCGGTTCAATTACGGAGCAACCGCGGAAAGCAGCGATTTTCTCGACACGGGGACCGTCGTGGGAACTTTAATTAGCTAATTACACGCGAATATCCGCGATCTTCAAAGTCCCTTTTACCGAGCTCCCCGTGTGGTGCTTAACGACCCACGCGAAATCACATTTTCCGGACAATGCAGTAACATTTGGGATCGTGCTAGTTTTAATCATTATATCGACGATATTTCACGTGTACTCACAAGACATCTATGGGGGACTGGGGAGACCACTCGTGACGAGGCCAAGCCTTGCTGAGCATTTGCGCTAGTTCGATTGTTCACATTCTTCGAATATCTGAAAACAGAAAACAACAGATTTGTACTTCTCGTTCGAAGGACATTAATATTGTTTATTATGCCGACAGCCATGAATAATATCTCCTGTCGTACTTTTCGCGTATCTCATAGTTTGTATCGGTGATGGATAATATTGTTCGTCAACATGGAATATCGGATACGCAGATGAAAAATAAATGCTGAGATTTCCGCTGATATTTATTGAGGATCGTTTCGTCTACAATATTCAAGTTCTTGCGGACTCTGAAAAGCCGCAGGGCAATAGCCACGAAAAGGAGAATAGTTCGAAACCAACCGGAAATCTCTCATTCTTCTTCGCTGATATACGTGCGGGGGCCAACTTTTACGAGCATTGTTTGCTAACAACATGTGAAACGAAGCATTCTATGCCATAACGATCCTCAAATACCGTTAAAACGTCGCTTAAAATATTCAAAGAGCCGCTACCGTACCATGTAAATCTCCTTTTAAGCAATTTGCGCTGTGTAAAATGCATCCGTTAGAGATTTCGTGGTGTTGCAAGGAAAATAGTCGGCATCGGCAAGGAAAGTTTGACAAGCATTGTTTGCCCGATCGATTATCGTCGGCTGTGTTTGCCGTGGGATGCCAGCGGGACGTTGGATGGTCGTTTACGAGGGCTTCAAACAGATTTATCGTTCTGCCAGGCCTTTCTCGGGCTTTCCAGGTCGAGCAAATCAGCCCGGAATGCGCCCGAAATGCTGCGGATTTTCCCTTCGCGCGGAAAACCAAAGCACTGCGCGGCTATTTACTATGCATTGAAAAGGCATCGATTTACATATGTAACTGCTAATGGCCCATTACGTCATTACCATTCATGAACGGCGTTACGATTATTACCCTCTCTGCCGGTTCGCCGATATCTCTTGTCGTCACGCTCGCGATCTTACGTAAGTGAATTGTACGATAAGGGCCAATCGATCGAGATTTCCATTTAAAATGTTTCTCTTTCCTGAAACGCGATATTAACGAGCACCGACGGGAACCTTTTCAGCTATGCAAATTACGCCCATAGTGCAGCCACCTTTCCATAGATTACACCGACTCTGCCTTCCGACTAGAGCCCTGTAATTATACAACTTGCATAACGCTTCTCCCTGTCCTATTTGATTACCCTCCAAACAGTCCTTGGTATCGTCATTCAATTGCGAAATATTTCTCGAAACGACACAAAATGTCAAAACCACCCGGCATTCGAGATACATATTATAATTCATGTAATTACGTACTGTGATTGTTATTAAAAAGAGTTGAAATTACTGGAATTATAATTAATCGGCAAAAACGTAAAAACGCGCTCATCATTATGATGAATCTCTAAACATGAGTTTGGGCAAGGGGTTTAATTAATGCTACAATTTTATCTCATCATTTATTAACGACGCTCGTCGTTATGAAATGTCGTTCATTGGCGGAATGTATTTTAATTTGCGTTTAAACTGTGTCGCGTGCCACATGTGCTCAGGCATCGCACGAAATGACAAAGGCACGTTCGAAGAAAATCGATAGGACGCTTCGTGATTTAATGATGTACCAGGCGAATATAGGTACATACATCCACGATCGACCAAGTAACATGCCACATTCTTTTGTTCCTATAACGACTGTTTCGAGGTTGAGCTTTCGCGAGTTGTTAAGAACGCCACTCATCGTTTTCAACCACTATTATCGCTATTAGCACGACCGTGAACCGAACCAAGCTGAAATCGTCAAATATCTCTCGCCAAGGGACGTAATAATATTGCGAAAAATCATTTACACAATTTTTATCGCGATCGTTTCTGTCGCGTGACGTAAATACAAGCTACAACTTCAATTAAGGAGAATCTTATTGACTGTAAATTCGCACGTGCCGCGACACGTTCGTGTACAATGCCGAAGAATTGCCTATCCTTTCTATGTCCAATGAGATTCCAGCACGATGTATCTGCGGCACGCGAAATTGCCGGCTAGTTCGATCATGGTTGAGTACGATCGATAAATACCAGGAATCCTCAAACGCAACCAGCTATTTCGGCTTTTCCCAGAAATTCAATGAACTTCCCGAATATGCGTGTAAGGAAAAAACACTGAAAAATGATCGAGAACTCGAGCGATTATCCAGCGTCTTCCGTCAGTTTTTATCGACTTAGAGGAAGCGAAATAAAAAGATTGAGCGGTCAATAATCAGAAGGACGATACAAAAAAATTCGGTTGCAAAGATTCCTCGTTATCGAACCTTGTAATAACTCCTGAAGGAGCCAGTATTACCGAGATAAGGTAGATTTGTCTGAAAGGCAGCATTTGTCTCTACCGGCGATAACCGTTATCTCAGCGCCGGAGTTATCGTCGGGATTTCAGGGTTAAAGACGCGTAGTCGCGCGGGGATCCCCAAGTTCCCGGGGACTGAAATTACCGCCGGAGGGTCAGCGTAATTTAATGAAACGATGGACGTTTTAAAACGGAAGGAGAGAAAGGCTCGATCGCGCGTGCCTTGGCGAGGACGTGGATTAGCAAGGACATAGCCGGCCCGTCCTTCCGTTCAGTGTCAATGCCGAGTACCCTTGACCCGCCTTTCAGGCCGGCATTGTCATTATCGAGAGCGGTTCATTCATCGTCAAGCCTTTTACGCCTCTCGTACAATCGAGGCCGAACGATATTGTTCCCGCCTTTTCGTTCCAATTAAAAGGAAACCTCGCGTCTATCGATTCGCCGACGCGTGCACGTCGGGCGAGCATTATCGAGCCATTTTATGCAAATTCAAAACGGCACCGGGCATACGCCCCCCGTTCCCCATCCCCCACTCGTCAGGTATTTAGTGACTTTTTCCTGTAGGTCGTCGAGGTCGTTCAGACTTCAAAGAAATTCAAAACGGAATTCCCCGAATTCCCGGCTTTCCCGAACTTGCCTTCCGTTTTCTTACAAAGGTGATTCGCAAGGACGAGGGGAAGGGGAGGGCAAGTAGGGGGAGATGTTACCTCACCCCCCTCCTCTCTCTCTATACGGTTTTCAGCGTGGTGGAAACGTTGCAAAGGGCAAGTGTCGTGGCCGCTGCGCTACCCTTGTGCATCGATTATATCGCTCTGGCGACCTCCATCCCCCTCGACTCACCGTGCCGCGAACCAGTTGAATGCAATCGCGAGGACGGATCGAGCTGCCATCTATTGAATAAGCGTATCAGCGGGCTTGACGAATGAATTTGCAAGCCGTGAGTGGCCTTTGTCGAGGACCGATCTACGCGGAAATGAAACCGTAAGATCCAAGATCCCGGGAAAATCACTTCTCCCCCGGTGCCTGGCACCCTCCCTTCGGCTACGTTGAAATCAATATGCCGCGACGGGATGTATTTTACCCTTTAAAAAGCCGGCGGATTGCAAGGAAAATATTTTTAGAAGGGTTGGGGAGGGTGAACGATAAATCCCGAGGAAAGGGCTGGAATCGATAGCGAGCATCCACCTTTTTTTTCACGGCGACAAAGGAAGGGAAAAAGCGAAGAACAAGCAAGGGCCGATCGGCGGAAAAATCTTTTGACAAAGAGCGTGGTGAAAAATGAAGGCGCGAGGAAGGCCAACACACCGATAACGGCCAGTTTTTAGGGGCGACGGGGGGAGCGTAAAAGTTGAAAGGACGGTCGTTGGGCGAACGACAAGTCGTTCGACGCCTTCCCGTCCCGTGACCGGTATAAAGTTAATAGGGGCCTTCTGATGTGCCGGAAGCCCTGGATGCTCCGCCTATTCCGCCAGTTTTATCGCGCAAGTTGGCCGGCCCGTGGCCGGCAGTTTCGCCGACGCCGATAAAGTGCCGTTAAACTACCGCCTGGGAAGCGTCGGAATTCGAAATACCGGCAAACAAGGCCGAAACCGCTAAGTACACGTGCGGCGGAGCTCGCGAGCATCGATTACGCCTAGGGCAGACTGCCGGGGAATAGAAATGCACCGGCCAGAACGAGCCGGCATCGTTCGTTTTGCAACGACCCTTCCCTGCCCCTGCGGACCTGTAATTGATAAAACTGTTCGAGCGGAAAAACCCGATCGACCGTAACCTACCATTATACGCGAATTATAGAAATCGCAGGGGTGGAGATCCGAATAAACGTTCTTCCGATCGCGCCCAATTTTTTACACCATTAGAGTGAAGAAAGGCTTCGATAGGGGGGAACGACGAAAAGGCCCTGAAAAAAAGGGGGTCCAGTCGATATAGCGTGTACATGTCGAGCGGAGATATTGTAAAACACAGATGTTTATGAATATTTACGGAAAATAGCGTCAGAGTACGAGACTGTCAATTTTCTTATCAGCGGCGGTTCATCGATACGTTTATTCATGCAAGAGTCTTGCACCTGCCGAGTAAAGCATCGATTCAGCCGAGGCCCCTCGGAATGCATTAATCATTAGACCAGTCAAAGGGGACGTTTTTTCACTTTACACGAGGACCGACTTAATAAATGCACGCCGGGCTTTGCGATTTACCGGTCAATAACGAGCGGAAATACCGAGACTCTTTCATTATTTTACTCTCAACGAATTACACGAGGACGTGACGTTGATACGTCTTCCTCGATGAATTCCCGAGATCGCCGTCAAAGATCTACACCCGGATGTGCGTTATCGTAAGACAGAACTATGCGATAACCGTGCGAGTACGTCGGTTACGTAAAGGCTCGAGGACATGCGAGGCCGTATCTGCGGGTATCTGTGCCTCGGGAAGGGTTGACCACTTTCAGCCGGACCCACGGAAAAGGAAGAAGCTACAGAGAAGTCAGACACGCACTAGCGGAGGCCTTGCAGCCCGTTTCCTGACATGTTCATTAATCGGTTGCGTAGGGGGACGAACAAGTGGTGTGTGTACGGGAGGGGGGCGTAGCTTCGGTGAGCGAAAGAGTAAGGACGCAGGAGGGGGGTTCAGGTTGGCTGGGAGAAAGCGGTGCGATAAGAAGAAGAGAGGGGAGGGAAGGGGGGCGAGAGCCCAGACACACGACAGGAAAAGAGGGGGGAGACAGCGTAGTAATAGTAGAGTAGTTGGTAGTAGCGGTGGTAGCGAACCGCGTGTTTCGTCATCCCCCTCGAATCCCCCCCCCCGCCGTTGGTCCTGGTCGTGTGGCGCCACGAGCGAACGACAATCCCCCGCCAAGGGTTGTCATGCACCGGATGGAGGGGTAGCTACCTGGCGCGCATGAGCATTCCGTACGGCCAGTGAGTCAAGGTCTCCCTAGCTGCCTGCCGATCGACCTGACCTCGCTTTTCTCCTTAAAACCAATGCTACGACATTTGCTCCCGCGACAGACGTGCCGCTGCTCCTAGTCTCAGCTATGCCAATGTACGAATTTAAGTGCCGGCGGAGCTTATAATGGCCTCGTCAGGTTCCACCCTCAGGGATAAGGGCTTCCTGGAATCTACGTGCAACGGAAAGGACGTTTCAAATTGCAGCAAGATACGAGACTTTTATATGTTCTTCGTGGAATACGAAAATACGATAACGTTGTGTCTGTGGATTAATTGGTCGATACTTCATTCTGTGGGAAAATAAAGATGATGAATTTAAGAAAGTTAGAATTCTGTGTGTTCTTCCTTTGCCCATAATTCATCCGGCAGTCAAGCGATATCTGTAGGACTATCGATGAGAAATACATTCGCTGACACGTGCTGCAATTATAAATATTAATAGATCGATTGAACCTGACCTTGGCCCACTTTTCAGTCTGTCATGGACATGTACATATGTCAAACGAGGGCCTGGAATCATCATGTTTCAATTAACGCCAAAAACCTTTTTAAGTCAATAACCATTGTAATTCAACAGGGACGTTCAAGTCGAGAGATCGTTAAGAATTCCAGTTGATACGACCCTGAAACCTTTGCCCGATCATTTCTCATCGCGCGCTGGAACATTAGGGAATGAACACGTAGCTGAAGAGTCGAAGGATTATCTAAACTTTAGATCGCCGTTGTCATCCATCTGGCAGAATGACGTGTCGTGATCGATGGCGGTTTAACAAGGGGTATTCCGTTCCTCGCGCGCAAAAATACTTTCACTTGGAGTACGGAGTTCACGGCGAAGCCTCGATCGAATCCTCCCGCAGAATTGTAAATACACGGGGTTGCCCGGCAGTGGACTTGTAATTAGCGGACAGTAATGGATCGGCCGGAGCTGTCAATAATTCATACGGACAAAGGCGAGTACGCGATTAGACTTGTACACGCGCTGTAATTAGGAAAAGTGATTGATTGGTCCGAACATAATTCATAACAGCGAGGATCCATCTCACGTCGGTACATACGTTCCCAATAATCCACAAGTTTTGCCTCAACAATCATTCAACACGAAAATTACAGCAACTTCATTACACAAAAAGAGGAAAATTACCAAACTTTGACATTACGGTTGCCTATTTTCGTACTAAAGTGGGTTGTAAATGAATTTTGCCTTCGAGTAGTACGAACGTTGTACGATCCACAGTAGAAAAGTCTGAAATAAGTCACACGGAGTGGTTTAAAAATTGACTCATTCCAGTGGCGCGACATCCATCGATGATACGTTTTGTCCGGTGTGAAAAATCTATAAGTTCCTGACGTGTTCCATCAGATTTTGATTTATATCGCTAGACGCGTACTCATTTTCTACGAATCGATATTCAACGAAGGTTTGACGAGTACGTACTTAGCCTGAGGTTGTTCCATTGTTCTTGCTTCCCCGTTAAAGACAGAGTGGAAGTAGCTATGAATTACCTAATCACGTTACCATGTTAATGAATTCCTAGCTCCCCACCTTCGTGAACTTTCATTTCCGAAAACCCATTGCTCGTCTGAGGAATGACGATAATGTAGATTTCTGTGGAGGGTATTGTCAACGGAATTTATGTCCACTCATTTACAGCTTATGCAATATATAAATTTACTCTTTTGTTGAGCTTAATGGGTACGACGAAAGACAAATCAATATTCATTATTTCCCCATTTAGCTTGTTGTAATTATTTCGAAATAGCAGGATGATCGAAAGGTAGACAACTCGCGTTTCCTACTTCCCTCCTGCGGGATGTACAAGTTTTTTCATGAGAAATATATGCTGAGGAGTGTGTATTTCAGGAACTCCATATCGCTGCTCCGAATGCAAGTCGAGCATTTAAATTTACATTTTTCCTGCTTTAACGTGCACTCATGGATATGCACTGTTCTCGCGCGCAACGATGAGTCCGGCGAAATATAAATATTTATAGCCTCGGTAGGAGATTAAAGCGGCCATTCATTACATTAACCACCGAAGTATAACGTTAAATTCCGCCCAGCGGAATGTCAGTAACTTCTAATCTTTGGGAACCCTTTGTTCCCGAAGCTTCGCAAAATTTTCTCTTCGACCGAGTATCCGGCGGATTTAAATGTCTCCGCTGCGTGCATTAACGATCCTGGAATTTCATGTATAAATCTGATTAATCCTTGAAAATCCTATCCGTGCATGATCACACTCCGCGATGACGAGGAATGAAGCTTTGTAGGGACAAATAAACAGTTAGGAAGTTTGGTAGACGGATTTGAGGATTTGTGTAGGAGAAGCTCATTCCTCTGAGCGATAAATCCAATTTCCGTATGGACATTGGCCGACAGCGCGGGGACGTTGACGCGTAAATACGCGGATATACGTCATGGCAAGTAAAGGTCCGCACGTAGACGTAAGCGTGACACTGAGTTTCTGCGAAATTTCCTGGCCGGTCCGGCCGAAAGGTCGCATTTATATGAATTTATGAATATCGCTAAAGCCCGTTTCGAGGAAAGGTACACCGTGTCCGTCCCTTGGCTCGGTCGGGTCAAAAGTTCACGTTCGCCTCGTTACGTCGGTCAGAAACACGTCGACCTACGGTAATTGTGCCGAAATTATGACATTCTTAACGACGTTACGTATAATCCAGCACCGGTGGGTTATTGCTTCCGTTCGGTTGCCTGGAAAACACGTATTTACGAAAACTGAGCTGTATCCACGTAATATGTGGTAGAGTCGACACGCTGTAATTATTTAGACGACACCGGTAGAAATAGCCGGTAAGATTAGACCGTCGAGAGTGGACAACTCATAAGAGGAATAATTCATCAGCCGACTGGGCCAATCTCCGGCGAAAGAATAGACGAATTAAATATGTTGGACCGTTTAAAACGTGCAAATAGAATCGCACGGGGCAGAAAATCAAATTCATTACAACGAAATACGTGTCAATAACGTTCGACCTGAAACGAAGGAAGACTTTATGAGGTGTATTTCGCGCTGATCGAGCGCTCACTTCCGGTACGTGTTCACTGCAGGGTTGTGCCGCCGAACTTTACACCGCTTTTACATCGGCCTGAATAATAGAACGAGTAATTTGCACGGTTTTAGGGTACACGGCCCACCTGCAACGTGTTTACGAGGGGCGACGTACTTGACGCAGAGGGGAGGGGGGTTGTGTTCACAGCGGGGAAAAAAGGACGAAACGGGGAGAAAGGGCGGCAAGATAAAATCTAGACAAGAAAATGAATTGCAGCTTTGCCTCTCGGCCGCGTTATTTTTAGGGTGATTTTTCGTTTCGTGCCGCATTAGTTGGACCGGCGAAATAGTCGACCTTAGCTGGACCTTCAAAAGCTCCGAGAAAAGGGACGAAGGAAAAAGGACGGACGGGGACTGAGGACCCGTCGGTCCGTTCGTGATTTAGATTAACCTCGGCCAAGACCGAAGGCAACTTTGATCTCTTTTAAAAGCGTCCAAAAACGACAGCATTTTTCAAGCTCTGACTTCCCTACGATTCACCTGCGACTTCGAGGAACAACCTTTCAACCTTCAAATTCCATCACCCGAATCGGCTCGAGGTACCCATAAAATTAATCTCTCTAATTACATTTATTTGGTAAGTTAAAATATCAAAATTGCTGCGATAAGAGCCCGGGAAATAGCCTTACGCGTTATCGAGGACAATTACGTAAGATCGGCGAAAGAGAAAATTGCGCGAGCACATTCGTAATGGATGGACTCTTTAATTGGAGTTCCCACTGTAGAGGTAAATGAAAACGCAGAGACATAAGTCGGGAACAGGGAGGTCTATCGATTTATGTGCTTGCTCCACGAGTCGATCCTTTCTCCGACTGCGAAATTCAACAAAACGTTCTCCTTAAATTGGGCTCCGCTGTCACGTTCAGTATCCCGAGACTTCTTTCTCCGTGAATCATTGCCGCTACTCGTTACAACGAAAATCGCTACGGCTATAAAATGCAAAGGGGGCAAAAAGGCGGTAAAAATGAAGGACAACCTCTGTCCGGGACTTAAAAGAAATTCGTTAAAAATAACGGTATAAAGGACTTGGCAAGGCTAAGCTGGCGTGCATAAAAAACCTGGTCGGTTGAAAATCTGACGCAGCGGAGAAGACTCGAGTGCCTTTAATTGGCTTGTCAGGTACACTCCTTCCGAGTGTAGTTAAGCCTTGTTCTGCTGTTCCGGGGCCCGATATATTTCCCAGGAGCTGGCAATGGAACACGAAATTTCTCCGGACCGAATAACGTATAACGCTACGCCCACATACATCCCTTGCTCTGACATTTTTACGAAAGTCCAACGCAGAACCCGCCGAGCTGTTTATACGGCCAAATCCGCCACGAGAGACAAAACAAGCTCAGAAACGACCCGCTAAATGTTTTCTCGTTGAGCGAACAACTAGCCTCCGACTCATTCTCGAGTCCTTAAAAAATCCTCCAATTTCGGGCGAAGCAAGGAAAGCATTATTTCTTCTTTTTTTTTAGAATTTCACTGGTCGATAGGGAATTACCTGGCGAACACTCCCGCGAGTGTTGTAGCCCGCTGGCTGGCTCTTACGATACGACGGACTGGCAGTCACGATTTGTGTTCCTCGGAGGGAAAGAAAAAAAAAAGGGGGGGTAGGGAAGGGGCAGTATCGTTGCCGTTATTGTCTGTTTCGCATGACTAGGGCGCGATAGGTTCGCTCGTACACGCGACCGTTACTTAAAGTCGTTTTTCTCGAAGAAGCAAGCACGGTTATACAAGGCTCGAGCGCACAGCGCCGTTGCTTTATGACGGGCCATTCTGTCGTCTACCTTTTATACGGGAGCGCGAAATTCCCATGGCCGTGGGCGTTTCTGCTAACCGTATCAGGAGATAACCTTGTAGCATTCCGCCGGAATCTCGTTATACCGGCGTGCACCGTGAAAAGAATTACAAATTCAATAAAGCCCGAGCGCGAGCGCGGCTCGCCGCACTAAAGTAGCGAAATACGCGTTAAAGTAATTCAAATCTTACGACGCTCGTCCCGCACTTTTTCCATCATAATTACGGCTGCATGGGGAAAAAATGTTCCGCTATACGGCGCATGAATAAATGAGCTACATCTAAACCATCGCAATGTCCGCGGCAAGGAAGGTCGAAGAATACGGGAAACGCGCGAGGGAAGATGAGCGAAGAAGGAGGAACGCGGAAAACGAGTGAGAAAAGAGAGAGAGGAAGGAGCAGCCGGACGTGGATTAATTTGGTCAGGTGTGTTACGCGCTCGTAAAGGGGTTACATAACGAGAGCAAGAGGAAAAGCTGAGGAGAGAAGTAATAAAGGAATGAGGGATGCGAACCAAGAAGGGGGAGACGCGGAGAGCCAGCGGGAGAAGAATGAAGAGGGGAGGGTAAAGGGGCCGCAGAGGAGAACAGCACTTCTCGTTTCATCCTTTTTCCGGCTACGTCCTACTTGCCAAGGCGCAGACATTCAACCGCGGGCACCCAAGTTTCGCGGCTTCGTGCAAATTCACGCGCGTAACTTTTAACGCCTGCACCGTCGACTTTCCAGCGGTGGGCTTCTTTCGTGCTTGGAAAAAGTAAAGGACACCTGGCACAAAAATCCTCGTGACCCACCCGTCCATTTTATGCGCGTCGTCAAAGAAAGCCATTCGTTCGCGATTCGTCCGAAATTCCACGTTCCGCGCAACCTTTGAATGGACAAGCACAACAGTTTTCGTTGTTTTATGCGTCCGAAAGGAACGAAACGCGGCGCTGCAGAATTTCGCCAAACAATCGGGACCTCGATTAAATTCGTTAATTAATTAATGTAATTTGGAATTGGGAGCAAGCTCGAGGGGCGGTCCTGCGTGACGTCATTTATTGTGCAGGTCAGCGGGATAAATGTTCTAAATTGCAATTATAAGCATAGCATTTATCACCGGTTTCGCGTGCGCGCGTTAATAACGTTAATAGCCGCGGAATCCTATGGTTCCAGCATTGCCCTGTAATCTGCTAATTTTGCCTGTAAATTTTCCTCAAAGCCCTTTCGCGCGATTTAATCATCGACTTTTTTTTCCGCCGGCGCGGAAGGAGAAAGCATTGCCTTTGAGGCCCATTGTGCGCTTTGGCAGTCGTGAGTTTCGCATGATTCCGTTTCTGCTTTTGCGCCCTGTTCCTCGGACGCCTGAGAAGAATGACGATCGGAAATTCGCGTGGGCCCACGTAATTACACGCGCATCCCGCCGAGTGGTTTGCACTTTGGGTAATCGCGTACTCGCGATTTAGCGGGACCGGTGATTCAATACGCCCACGCAGGAAGGGTGGAGGGGGGTGGGGGTGGGGGTGGTCGATGAAAAGCAAAGCTCCATGTGCAATATTTGCATGGAGCGTGGGCGAGTAATCGACTTAAACATGAAACGCAGTAGGAGGCAGTACGTACCGGCACAATTTCCGCCTCTTCTCCCTCGTCATTTTTTTTTCAAGCAACGTCTTCCTCCTGACGAACGCGGCAACTTTGGTATTTCCGTTATCGTCGGTGGATTTTTAAGGACGGTCTTCACCGGGGCCTCCTGTCTTTGATATTCAGTTAAACTTTAATCACTCCGTGCAAGATGCGCATGTGAAAGAACGTCGCCACGTGGAAGCTGTAGTTAAAGCGAGTCCGGGGACCCTCCGAGTATTCGGGGTAAAAAGGGGTAAATGGGTTCGCCGGGCAGCGATGCATGAAAACGCGAGCAGCAGGGGTCACGCCGATAGGTCAGCTCGTAGAAAGGACGCAGCTTCCGTTTCATTCATTTTCCGCACGAGCCTTCGCCCCCTCACTAGGTCACCCCGGCTACAAAGGTCACAGGAAGTGACAAGCCTTCCGATTTAATTGAACCAACTTTTAATTATCCCCCGCGAACATGTACCGCGCCGCTCGACTAAATATATGCGAGGATATAAAACTCCAATGGAAATTTCAATTACCAGGGTAACAATGTTGCCCTTTGAAAAAGTCAGTAAATTCAATACATCCGTGTATTTCGTGCACCGAAGTCGACTCCCACTCATTACGGAATCATGAAAACGTGCTGGTATTTAATATTTCTCCCGACCTTTGACACTACGTCCCAGGGGTCACGTCGATAGGTCCAACAGCACGGGGAAATATGTCGGAGCTGTATATAATGCTTCGGGTGACGGTGTGATCGTCGAGCATAAATTTCCTACGAGACGAGAGATCGTTGGAAAATCACGCTTGGTCGTAAAACTGCATGTGGATAATGGCAACTAGGGATCCAGCGAGGTCTTACATCTCGGGTACATGTTTCATACGTTTACCGAGTTCACCTACTTTCTCGCGGGACGTGCTTCATTATTCTACAAAACTAGAAGAACCGCAATTATGTATACCGACGAAATATGCACATCCCGTATGCACTCAACGTTGATTACGTTCATTGAAAAATGTCAGGTAGATTCTTTGTAATCCGTAAAATTCGTTGCACCTGGGAGAACGTGCTTTTACCATTCCTGCGAGTGAATAAAAATGGAAGTGCGTAGTGGATGTAATAACTGGTCGGTGGTGTATATTCATCGCATTAAATCTGCGGCTTTTGAGAGAGTACAAAATTCCAATGGATTTGGGAGAAGCGCATTTCAGCTCCGCACTCTCATCGATTCTTACGGTGAAATAGCCGGAAGAACGGGGGAAGGGGTAGGGAGGGGGGGGGTGGGTGATGGAATGAGAATTCTTGGGAGGCGAGATAGGCGAAAAAGAAATGAAAAAGGCTAGCGGGGCGGTTATTATCGCCTCTTGCGCGTTCCTAATTCGAACGAGCTCGTTGCCAGCAGACGGTTGTTTCCTCGAAACTGTGCCGAACGCCCCCCCCCCCCCCCCCCCCCGCTGTGTTCGTCTGACCTTTTGGGAATTCATCTCGAATTGCACGAGAGAGAAGACGAAACCGCCGAGACCGAGGTAAGAGGAAAACCGAGCCGTCAACGGAGCGAAATCGAGAGCAAGATGCGCAAACAGAATAAAGAGCCGATAAGCGGAGGAAGAACGGAAGAAAAGAAGGGAATGGACTGAATTAAAGTCCAATGAGGTACCGGACAATGAGAGAGGAATAAAAGGAGGACCCAGGGAAGGGGCAAAACTGATGGGAATTCAAACGTCACTGATAAAAAGAGAGAAAGAAAGAGACAAAAACAGGAGGGAAAGGGACAGATAACTGGGAGTTCGCCCTATTCCTTTCTAAAACTAATACTGCTCCAAAGCCTGATTGACCTACATCCCGAGCATGATTCAAATACCACGATTTTGAAAATCCCAGGAGTCTTAGAAAAACTTCCAGCACGTTCGGTTACGTAATTCTCGATAGATTTAGCGAAAACTCTTTCTGTAAATCACTTGTAAGCGATTTGGTAAACCTGATTCAAGGAATCATAGGTATCAGAAGTCGAATTTGCCGGAGGTAAAGGTGTCAGAAGTAAAGTGCATTTTCACGACTGGACCTTTCCACCTGTCAGCGATAATACCCTATAGCTGTCGTTCGTAGCAAATGAAATCACTTTCGAACGATCTATCCTTCTGATTTCATTGTCCCTTCGTTCGACGAGTCTTACGGCGGATAAGTTCATTGTACCGCAGCTATTGTTATCGAAAGTTAGTGGACACAAAAGAATTTTAATTATCTCCAAGATTACACTGGCTACGGCAGATATTCATTGAGAATCGGGTAAAACTTCGCTGAGAGGATTTTAATGCGGTATATTAATTTGCAGGATTTCATTGCGGTATCTGTCATTCGGTTGCCATGCCGTCCTCTTAAAAGTAAGCGTTTAAATATTGATTTATTCAAATAAATGCGAGGAAGGGATCGACGCTACGCAGCTCCTATCGTTCGAGGACATTAACGATGGATTCCGAGGCTTGAGATTTATTTCAACGTCCTCCCACTCAACGAAGAGGGTTGTTTCTTCACGTTTAACGTTTTAAACAGGACCAGCCCATCGTCCCACAAAGCACAATAAGTATGGACAGTTTGAAACGCTTTAACCAAATAACAAAGATTCTATCACTGAGAATCGCCTGTTTTGCAGCCGTACAATTAAGCGGTGTAAAGATAAAATGAATTATTTTCATACTGACAAAAATATCCTCCTTCGCAGAGCCCTGCCTTCGCGAGAAAATAAATAAAACAAATTGAATGATTTCTGTCGAAGTACGTCCGAATACCCCTTTTGAGATATCCACCCGATCAATTCATTACGTTTTTTCCACCGGAGAAAGCCGAGTTTTCATAGGCAAAAAATATTGAATACGCCAAGCCCAGCTAAACCGACGAAATCCTATGATCAAATAAAAATTTCGATAACCGAACGGACCCTTTGTTGCCTGATCTAGGAAAAATCCAAATAAAACATCGAAATCCTGTAGAAAGCCATCTTCCAATAATCTCCAACGAGCATCTGCGAATTTTTCTGCCATTTCAAAACTGACATAACCACAATAAAAATGCATTCTACTGATATCAGTTTTAGATGATTATCGGTTGATATCAGGTGTACTGCATTTTAAGACCCCTTTAAAAGGAGTTACAGAGAGGGTCCTTTCGAAATCCTGTTAGCTGTAAATATGCGTAAATCTTGAGATTTGGCGAATTTCCATGTTCCGCTCGATGGAGTGGGATATGAAAGAAAAGCCACGGTTCCCTGGTGAAAAGCTGTTGGATATATCCGGGCTAAGCCGGTGTATCTATCGGTCGTGTTATTCCTCTCGCGATTCGCCCGCAATTACCGCGTAAGATGGCGTCGAGGTGGTTCTCAAAAGAACCCCAAGAAGATTGCTACGTCACTGGGGATTCGAATCGATCGTTCGCGGGGGGGGAGGGGGGAGGTAGGGGGGCAGCGTACGTGTCCATTGGCCACGTGTGCATCTACACCTACGAGTCCACTCATCTGTCCGTCTGCCCACGCGCACGTGTATGGGAGTGCGGACCGGAAGTGCCAGGAGCACATCCGAGCTCCGCCGGCGGATTATTTTTCAGGCAATTCACGTCTCTACGTTCCCTTTCCCCTTCGCTATGAAAATGAAAAGATACAGCGCGGATAATTCCCCAGCCGTTCAATTCCCGCCGATGTGTCTTATTACGGCCCTTACCGAGTAACAGACTCACGGGAGAAAATGCAAGGGACTTACCCTCGGTCGTCGGCTTTGATGCCGGAGGTACTTCTGACGAGGGTGAAGCTTCGAGGGCCATTTATGGATGCTCACAACATCCAGCAATTCTGCAATCAAAAGAAATGCACCATCTATCAAACCACCATTAATCTGCATTACCGACAATTTCAAATTGTCACATGTAAGAACATAACCTGACAAATAAATTCTCGATTCTCGACAATTTTTCGAGATATTCTTTTACGGAATACCGTGGATGCATCGGTCGTGTTAACTTCAATGTGGCGCGACTCGTTCACGTCGTTTCATTTATTGTGCTCGTCCGTTCGTTTGCCGCTGTCGTCGCTTTATTCATTGGAATGTCTAGCCGGTGTGTTTGCGCTTCATTGCCTTACCCGTTCCCGGGGAACTTCAAGCCCCCCCAACGATCGAAATACCCCGCGCGACAAAGGCTAATAGTACGAGCAAATTGAACAATGCTCGCCGCTATTTATCCGCCATCAGGGATTCCCGATCTCATTAAGTCAGTCCTATACCGGTCGATATCGTACACGCGGGGTAGATTCTATCCTCCCCACGCACTTGGCCTGGCCACACGTCGGTCGTTTCACTTCGTGACAGAGAAACACACGAAACACTGTGACAAGTAGCTCCGGGAAAGTCATTAATTAGACCGGCCTTAACTAAGAATTATTCCACGAATATTTTCTTCGCCTCGGGGTTCGATAAAATCGGTCGACCACGCCATTTGTTATAGTCACGAATTTTTTTGCTTTCCATGCCATTTTTTTCCGGACCAACGAAAAAACTAGCTGGTCCCGAGGAATATCGAGTAAATCGGAATGAAGTGCTCCTGCGTGTACTAATTAACAATCACGCTGAACGAATTTATTAAAGTCCGTCGTGCGCAAAGAAATGTACGATATTCCTGTTAGCCAAACTCAAATTGCCAGGCTCGAATGACGGTGGTGTAATTGATCGCATAAGTACGCAAAATACCGAGTGAAAGCTCCCACGCGTGGGATATTCTAACGCAAAATAATTATTCCCCACACTGTCGGTTAATCGTAATTAATAAATATTCTCGCAATTAATCGAAATGATTAATTAATCGAAATTATTAATTAAAATTAATCGAATTTCGAAAAGTCGAAATTAATAATAATTCCGGGAAAACCGAAGCCCCGGGATTTCAGAGGCAAAATCATTCTAATAGACACGGGGGCATTTGACAAAAACAATTTAATCCCGTACGCTTTGTAACGAATTAATTTGCTGCTTGTCGACTGAATTTCCGGCTACTACAATCGAACTTCATTATTCCTTTGAAGCTTATTACCGCGAGAATTCCCGCCTGACTTGGCAACTGTGCAGTGAATCTTAATTAAGGCAGTTACGCCGAGTGAAAGAACAAAAATCGTGAATGGTGGGTGTTTGTAAAGTTCTTGATAGGTGAATTCAAAGGAACCGTTCGAAATTCTCTTAGGGCAATGCTGTCTTACGCGTTTCATCGGCCTTAAAACGACGTTAGATATATATGCAGTTGGTTCTAAAGACAGAGAGGCGGGAGATTGGGAAAGATGGCAGGTGCCTATGCACAATTTCGTTCGAAAGGGGTCAAGGGTGATTAAGAAGTCCTCTCGGTGCGATGGAATAGAGGTCAATGGGATTCGCCTACTCCAGACCCTCCGGACCTACCCTCTTCCTTCCAGTCCACTCGTACGACCTATCTGTGTGTATCTATAGATATCTTTGTGTATGTGTGCGTCGATCGCTGGGAGATTCGGTATTCGGCTGCACGAATAATCTTATCTCTACGTTTCGTCATCCTTTGATCGTTTCATCGCACCTGTCGGCCTCGCTTATCGCCACTCGAGAGTACTCCAGGGTCGAGAGTTTTTACTCCCTGCGTAAAATGCATCCGTGGGACCCTCGGGCAAAACATTGTCACGGTTCTCGAGAACCTGTCGAACCTTCAAGCACGATAATTGTCATCTAATGACCAAACATGTGTTCCCTCGAAAAACATGTTTTGAAACTTGTATATAACAGGAAATTTGTATACACCGTATGCGCGGTATGTGTAAGAATGGGAATTTACGATGGTTCAGAGTTCTGGGGAGGTTGAGAAACTCAAGGGGAAGTCAGTGAATCAGAGTTTTTCCTATTTCCCAAGTCGACTAGTTTGCGCGATTGTGCGAAGTGGTAGATGAGGGTATGCGTCGTTTCCGAGCCGGGCCCTTAGAAATATTCCAAGGGTATGTAGCCCCAGGGACGTACGCTAGATTTGCCCCATTCCTATCTTCATTCTTCGCAGGTGTGTCGGATAACCATGCTTCCGGTTCACAGTTTCCCGAATAGGATTTACCCTGGCAAGAGACCTTTCACAATTTACTCTTGTGCGTTTCAACCTTTGTCCGTCCGAGGCGCAGCAGCTCCTTTATTTCCGCAAAATAAACGACGCGGCAAGCAGGGAGAAGTGAGTTTATCTTTCTTCCAGCGGAACGCACGGCTGAGCGCAATAATACGCGACGTCTCGGCGATCTTTCGGAGACAATCGGCCATAGATTGTCGTGTGACCCTCGCGGCCATTCCAGCGAAAACATTCGGAGAATACGCCGCCCGGGGGAGTTTCGCCAGGAATCGAAGGACCCTCGCCATTTCGCCGGATATCCCTTTCTCGACCTACCGTCCCGAATTTGCTTAAAGATTTATCATCCGACCCTTCCCCTTCACCTCCAGCTTCCTTCGATAAAGAATGCCGAGCAACCGTTGTATCGCTATTACAGGAAAATTCTCCGACGGCTTCACCGCCGTCACTTGATCTATCTTCTGGCTGAAAAATTAATTAGTCGCCGGGCAAAGAAGCCGCTTCCGTAGCTGCGAACAGCTTCTTTCCAGTAGAGTTCTTTATTCGTCTCAATTAATGATTCCGCTTTCCCCCAACGAGGAGAGTTCGACAAAGAATCTCACGTAACAAAAATCTTTGCAGAATGTTGCAATTATCGAAAACGTAAAATTCACGAGTAAATGAGATTACGTAAATAAGGTTACGGGGGAAGATGGTGGGCGGTAAACGAGCGATACGATAATGAAGCTTTGCCCTTCGGCAACGACAACGAGAACAACCGATCGAATAACTGTACGTAAAAACGACAATTTGGCCAACGATGACGTGACAGAACGTTGGACGGTACGGTCCTGCAGTACCCGTGATTGATGGCTACATTAAGCTTAGTATTCCACGGAGGAATCTTCCTCGGCGATGATAAATCGGATTTCAAAATTATCCGGACATACGCGGGGATAGGAAAATAATGTGCCGAGTAATACGAGAGAAACCGTCGTAGCGCGTTCGATTAAATCGCGCTCAGATCCAATTCATCTTCCGTGAAAAATAATTCCACAAGAATTTTTACGTCCCTACTTGGCTCGTGTAAAAATTCTTATTACCGGTGCAATCTCCTTGACTCCGATTTCTTAATTCCAATTGATAATGACGCGAAGCATGACACGACGTCTGATTACCTCGGCGGATAGCGACAAGTCACATAGCAATTTCAGCGGGACGTAAGCAGAAACGGGACCAGTCGTAGATGGTACGGGGGACTTCCGTGTTATCATGACAAGAGGTTCTTGAAGAGTCTTGCCTCGAGGCATCGCGCTCGTTCCCTCCGACGAGAGATATCACGTCATATTTTACCCACAAATCCTACCGGTCCCTGATGTTTCACCGTCGAGGGGCTTTTCTTTTTACGGGGCAATGATTCGCCCTATCCTCCCTTACCCCCTCCCCCCAGCCCGCCCTCGTCCCTGTCAACTCAGGATTGCACGAGACGCGCATACACACCCCTCCGCAGGGATCCACAAGTTTTTACGTGCGGATCGCAGGTTTTAATCTACGTCACGGGCCAAACGACAAGTCTAGACGTGTTTTCCTTCGTCGAGAAGAATAGACGAGTCCTTAAAGAATATTTGGACAATAGCAAGAGGAACCTTAATCAACGTTTCTTACAGGACGAGTCTATTTTTCTCCGCCATAAGGCAGGAGATGGTCTCATTGTCATTGCCAAGGAATTTTCTTGTTATACCGACTAGCCATTATATTTTCGTTTACGAGTGCAGGATTCGAGAAGTGGAAGTGTCAGTCAATGTCAGGGCATTCCCTGGCGAGATGGTGAAAAGTGTCAGTTCGGATCTAATATATCCTGCTGGATGGCTAAATATATTGCCATGTACGAGCCTATCCTTAAAATGTCGCATCAATTCCAACACTTGGAAATAACTTGGCAAATAAGTGAAAGCTACAAGAATCTTCCATTAGCTAATGTAAAAACAGTGTCAATATTTTCCTGCTGTAATTTTCCATGACTAATCTTCCGAATCCTATTTTCCGTCGGGGAAATCGATGGTTCGCAGAAGTCTTTTATTCACGAGGAAACTGACGACCAGAGATCCACGCGGACCTGTTGGCATGTAGACAAGACGTGACCCTCTCTCCCGCATGTCGAACGGTCTAACCAGGTTTGCACTTATTGACAGGAAATTAAAGCATTTCATCCGATTTTCAGCTAATTTTCACTTACGGTCGTGCGCGTTGTACGTGTCGACAAGAAAGTCGCGAGGAATAATGAATCGCGGTGCTTATCGAGTGGCCCCGATCTTATTTCGAGACCTCGTGCCCTGATCTACGGGGTAGATCATTCCGTTCGGTGGATTTGTGTCATCGACGTACCACACACGACTGCCATAAGGGCAGACTAATTCGGCGAAACTTAAAAACAGACCTCTCTACTTTTAAACTTCGAGCGCGGAAACTGACACTGACTAAGGCTGACAAAACTGACTAACACTGAACATTTGAGAAAATATCTTCCTAATAATTAATAACGAGTGAATGATGTATCGATCCTATTTATCGCGATACATCGTAGGCGGTCCTGCGACGAATTCGAATTGCCTGGTTCACGACCTATCGGGCGGATTGACTGTTGGATGATTAAAGCTCGTTATAAAAGGGAAAGAACCTGGAAGAAGTAGGCTGTCGAGACCACTCGAGCCAATGCAGCCGGTGGCTCAAAGTAACGCGGCATAATCCGTCCTGGCGTATCGTCGAAAAAAAGGGAAAACCAGAAGAGGGGAGTAGGGCGACGAGGAGGAACGGCGTTAATAAAGCAGCACTCGTAGGTCGTTTCGCGGCCCGCCCCGGGCCAGACCTAATCAAATCCGACCTATATACATACACGCACGCGCCGCGGGGAAATTGAACGATAAATCAAGCACCGCCGGGCAACGGTGACTCGTCCGGCGGCCACCTCCTGCATATCCGAGGAACTTGCCCGGACCGTCCCCGGACGACGGGAAATGTCCGCGACGATTCGTCATGCCGGCTGATCGATGGCACCCCGCGCTCACCCTGGGAATCGTCGCGTCATTACGCAGAAAAAGAAGCTTCTCCGTCAACCGCGATGTCCTCTGGATTAACGCCAAGCGAGAACCATCCCTTCTGGGCCCTTGGATAATGTTTAGACGCTCCTGCACAACTCGGAGATTTCTAGGGACGCGAAAATACCATTGGGCAACCTTTAGACGGTCCTGCGACTGAACTGAAAAAACAATCAAGGGGTGGTCCATAGGTTTCCACAGGTGCCAATGTATTTCCTGTCGCAGATTCGGTGGTCGACGGAATGGTGATCGTCGGGCGAGAATAAATCCGCGGTCGGTAACCGCGGGTCTGACTTTACTTGGGTTATACTACTGCGCCCGGGCGGACAGAGTGGAAGAAAGCGAAGCCGAGTCAACCCGAGCGCCCGTCGGCCGCTGTGCTGACAATCCGCCGCAATTAGTAGCACGTCCAGCAACCACCGCTGGGTAACTCAAATTGAAAGTGCTCCCGGTACGTAGTAACCGCCGCTTTTGTGGCTCGCGCCAAACGATGGAAATGTAGCGAGCAAAAACAATATCCGCCAATGCCCAAGAAATTTCGTCCGCTTTCATACACCTCCTAACGAAGCTGTTGTAAATCTTAACACGAAAGGTAATTCACGACCATTCGTAAGAAATTTCTGGAAAAATGCTATTTATCCTCCTTGGACACAGGCAAGTATTTTACGTAAGGGAATTGACTATTTCCTCGTCCGTCTACTTCCGTCTTGTGCTCTCGTGACCGCGAAAAAGGTTATGTTCGAGGGAAACGTTGCGACAGCCTGGCCACACAATGAAGTGCCATTCGCGACAAGGAGAATATGGATACAATTTCAATTCGACGCGCTCGAGTTCTCGTAAAAGTGCTTCACGTCTGTGGCAATGCAGCGACGTTGATGCGCAGGGGAATCGCCTTTCTGATCATCTACTCGAAAGATTACAACCGCCAAAACGATTCACAGGTACAAATGCACTTTCCCTACTCCACGGCGGTATTCCTGAAGAAAAAGAGAACAAAAATTCTACCAGCTGCCTCGGACGTGTTTTGCACGTTTCTTATTACCGGCGGTACGTGGATAATTTTCCCGGCGAAATACCATCGAAGCCGGCTGAATACAAATTAGCGTCATCTTCGTAATTTGCGAGGAACGGTTCGAGGGTCCTCGAGGAAAATTGCCCTTCCCCTCAGAAAACGCGCCGAGGTACACGCATGCAGGCGTAGTTGACGGTGACAGGACTGCCGGCCTGGGATAGGGCGAATCGAGGGGAACGGCGGGGGAAGACGTGCAACTTTTTCTACCCGGCCATTCCCTCATCCTCGGCAATTTCGCGCCGTCGTCCCCGTTCCAATTTTCCCGGGGAAGAGACTGTTTTTCGCCGGGCGAATCCCGCGGAAACTCCGGGGGTTGCCGTCTTCCCTCTTATGAATCGACCAGCGGGGGTTTTCCCCTCCCCCCTCCGCGCGGGTAAAAGCCCCAACCTCAAGACGGGTTCTCGGCTAATGAAATTCCGTCTCCCGTACTGCACCGAAAGCGCAGGCAGGTGCATCGTCTTATTTGGAGATCAACGAATCATGCTCGAAGACGACCGACACAGGTCGATTCACTCTGCCGCGATAATACAGCACTGATTCCACCAACGAGAGATAAAATAATGCCCGTTACCCGCTAGAATCACCGCTACGACGTTGCAGAATGGAAATTAAGTAAGGAAAACTACTGTGCGAATCATGGAATTTCGTTCGGCGGGGAATTCAAGATAAACGTTCCAACGGGCCTGGAAAATTAGAGCTAGCGGGAATTGAAAGGCAACACTTAACATGCTACTTCTTTCCACTTGCTGCTGTATCGAAAACCTTTGGTGCACGTCGTTGAGTTTAAACCTTTCATGCCAGCAATAGGGATCGATATACACCTTCTTCTCGGGAGGTCATAAACCTTTTATTAGCAGGATGTTTATTCTTTCGGACCAAATGGAAGCTACCTTAACTACGCTCACAAAAACTGTGTAGAGCAAAGAATATGATTAAGCTCGGCGGGGTTTCCGATCTCCATAATTGTTGGTAAATAATTCTGAGCACCGGGAGTCCTAGTGGAAGGTTATCGATGTGTACTTCAAACAGTCGATTCATCTCGGAATGGAAAGTAAAATATGCATACCCGCTGTGCCCTCCCCTCCGGAGTTCAACAACATCAAGCTACGATTTTTTAATCCCTCAAAGAAGACCATTGAAGAACTTTGCGTTCTAATCGCGAGATCCAATACAAAGTGGAGTAACTTGAGATTGCGTAATCCGTTAAATCGTTGATTCTAAGGTATCTTAATCGCGAGTGCTTTGTCCGAGAGGCAATTGCCTAGCACGAGGAGAAACCTTATACGATTCACGTGCTCGGCGACACGTAAGAAAATGCTCGGCCGAGGAGTTTCTTTGTAGGAAACCGGAAAGCTTTAACGTCTTCGCTGTCGCCACGTGATCCCTAATGACCAGGGATCGTTAATTTTTTCGCTTGTCGCGCGTCGAGATAACATCCCCGGAGCAGAAATCATTTGGACTTTAATGCCTTGGACGGATGACTCTGAGCCCTCGACCGTGGGGATCCTCACGCGATCGTAAAACACCATCTTTTTCGCCAGACGTCCCGACGTTTTGCATTTAACGCATCATTATAGCGGGGGGAAACGATAAACGTTATCTCCGGGCCGGACTTGTTTCGCGTAAATTACCTCCGAGCAGTGCCGATTCTTTTACAACCGTCGTCCTTAGTTCCCGCGGACATGCGAAATTCCGGCTCGTCCCACTGGCCGAATTCTAGGCGAAATTGTTTGGCCCATTAACCCTACGACCGCGTTTCCACGCAGCACGTTAACAACAATAACAAGCCCTATCATTTCGTCGGCAAGTCGTTGTTATTTTAAGTACCTCGACCTACTTCGTTAGCCCCCTGTGCATGCGCCGAGGGTAAACAAGCATTTCGGCGGGCCGCTAGACAATTTTCAAAATGCGCCACGGAAAGCGATATACCCCGCGAGAATATGAGTGCATAGTAAAGACCGTTTTACGAGTTTCAATTTTACGGGCGAAGGCAAGGTTTTTCTTTGGCTCACGGCCGAAAGAGTAATGGCGAGGAAATCGCAGGAATTCTGTAAATACTCAGCGATAAGTTACGCCCAGGCCCCTCCCGCAGCGGTATTTCAATAAAGCTTGAGTTATTCACGCGCAAGCACTTGAACTTGCAATCGTACGCGACGCATTGCGCCGCTCCAATACCGTGGGCCGTCGTTAAATGTGAATGTGACGAAAATAGACGAGCAGGAAATACCCGATAAACCGTGCACGCTGCTAGACCGAATCGCTGCACCGTTCCGTGCTCATCACTTCCAACTGACAATCGTAAAGTAGTCGTTATCGAAGCAAATGTCAAGGTCTATTATCCTCTCGCAAATTAGAGGATCGAAAATCGCGTGACCGATTACGTCCAACGTCTCAACAGTTCGAGCGAACATCACTAAATAAATGTAATGCGTCAAACCTGCCGAGTACTAATCATTTCTACTGTTCATTTTCGAGAATATATTCTATGGATACACTTGCTCCTTTCATATATTGAGTAAGATAATTCTTGGATATTTTTAAGATAATCAAGGATACCTTAGCCTTCGGTAACGTGGGTGCAGGTAACTTGTATCCTGCAAAACTTGAAATAACCTAGTGGATGGCGTCGACGTCGAATAATTCACTGTATAATTCGCACTTAGTATCGTTATAACTGTAATTTAGGGGCTAATATCGTCGCACGATTTTTATGAAGCTATCCTGGGGGTCAATCAGCCGCTGGTGTTGAAATGCGAAGTGGCGTGACGCAGGTGAATTAAGGATATCGCGCGTTTCGCCTGGCAATAAGTTATTTCTGTGCAGCGGTAATACCTGGATAGATTCCGCGGGGTAAAGCTTGGCTCAGATTTACGCTGCATTAGGAAACGTTGTCCATTAAACCGCGCTCGTAAATCTCAAAGTATTCCCCGTGGCTTTGCCGTCTCTGAACGGCGGAGAGTGTAACGCGTTTACGTAATTCGAGCTTTCCTCGTGCGAATAAATAAATATACCCCCGCCGAACACCCCCGACGTCGACGCTCCGAGCTTTACCCGTATTTATCGCCATTTCCAGCGGAAAATTGCCATTTTTACGTGCAACTCAACCGCCCTGCGTCGGCAATTTTGCGGTAACTAATGTGGGGCGACAGTCGGAGAAACGCGTGTAACGTGGCGGATGATGGTTTATCCGAGAACCAAGAGGGAAGTGTGGCCTAGCCGTGGGTATAAAATCTTTACACTTCCCTCTCGTCTTCGGCGCTCGTACTACTAAAACTTTTACGGTCAAATGATGTACAAGCTGGTACGAACTACCAAGGAAATCTCAGATTTCTCGATAACCGCCACCAACTCGCTACATTTATCGCGATCGAAGATTGCACTTTCTGAGCTGATCGTTTGCGTAAATTTTCTGCATGCCAATTTACGGGCGATGCTTAGGAAAATGCAATCTACAACGACTACGCGGCTATCGTTATCGGATACTTCGCTTTCCATTCTTTAATTATGCCCTTCAGCGGTTTTGCGAGGCACTTTAACCAATGACGCATTTTTCCGCGGTAAATTGAGTTTGCGGACGTAGAGTATACTTTTGCGTGAAGCGCCAGAAGCCAGTGTAAATAGGGAAAGTGAAATTTTTAATGAAATCACGTGGCGTAGCATCTTCAGCGTGGATTTGCATAACGATCGCTGGCGCGGCTAAGCAAAGCCACCAAGGATGATGGAACTGGCAATGATGCACGATACAGGCGCGAGTCCTCGCGGCGAGTAAACAGACCGGGGCGAAAGCAAGAAATATCGACAACGCCGTTGTCAGACCCCTCGAGCCAATTCCCCGCGCAAACACGGCACTGACGATCAAAGAATTTAACTCGACCTCGGCGATATCGTTCGAAACCGTTGGCCCAAATATCCCGGCCAGAGCTTTAATAAATATCGTCAACGGGACGGCTAAACAGCGGCGAATTAGCCCGATTAAACGGCTAATCGGAACGGCATGTTCCGGTCCAATGTCATCGGTTAGAAAAAAGAACGGAAAAAAATAGTCGAGAGAGATTGGAAACACACGGAGCGGTGGGGAGGGGGGACGAGACAGACGTGGGTATCCCGTTGGATTCGCAGTGTCATCGAATCGACGCTGGGGGTACTTTCCGGCGTTATAACAAGGCACTTGAGTAAAATCGATTGGACACAGACGGGAGGACCGTGTCGCGCCGCCGCCCCCGGACATTCGTCGTCTGTGATTTTTACGACGGGACAAACAAAGGTGGCAGCGCCGTGTCTCCCGGCCGTTTCCAATTATCAAGGGGCACCAAGACGTCGTCACCCCTGCCCCTTCCCTCCCGTGTCTCCTCGACAGCCGTGCTTGAAGCATCGAGCACGTCTCGTCGCCGCGGACATGCCAATCGACCGATTCCACGCACACCCAGAGCAAATTTCTATCGACCAGTGAGCGAACACACCTCCCACAAATGTCAAAGAATTTATAGAATTTATGGAAGTGTTCGAATTTTGTTACAAAGTCCACTATTCCCAATCGCTAATTGTTTCTGTCGTGGTTTATTGCCGTTGGGTGAGTAACTTATTCACTTCGGACGTTCCCGGCAGGCGGGTCATCGCAAGGTGACGCGAGCACAGTGGGCTTTCTTTTGTCCAACAAATAAGGCAAGTTTCGCGGGACGACGTTCGTTATTATTTCGCGAGAATGGAAGGCTGCCGTGGGAAATGCACACTGCGGACAAGAGAATTTCTTGCGAGCGCAGGCTGGTTCCTGCGGTACGTCAGTGAGGACGATTTATGGTGTTGGCGGTAGAAGAAGAGAAGGAAGGGTGGAAAACCTAGCTAGGCGACAAGGTCGAAGCGGGACCGAGGCACGCGTGTTTCGACGTCGGCCCCGCGACGATCTTCCAATTCGTTGGGCCGATTCTCAAAAGAAAGTCGTCGACCGACGAGAGGCTGACGTGCCGACTTACTCGAGAGTCGCTTTGACACAACGTAAGTGCTCGGCTGATGAACTCATAGCTTTATCTCCACGACTTCCGAGAGATATTTTCTAAAGCCCTAATGCACCGCCAGACATCCCTTAAATTCTCAACGGGGGACAATAAAAATTCGCTGACCAATATTTCCATCGTTCTCGTCGGAACCTTCGATTCCCGGGGAAAATTCAAACGGAGCTATTACAGATGCCGCAATTTTTGGCTAATGAAATGGAAGCTCCGTGTCCTTGGCTAAAACGTCGCGTAATTTCCACGATAATCCGCTCGCTCGCGTTAAATTGATCGCGCGTACGTAGGCACACGTTTGAGTGGCGAGCGAGAAGTTACGGTCGGTCGATGGACAGAAAAGACGAGGAAATGTTTGTCACTGAAAGGTGCAAAGGAACGTCCGGAGGGACACATTTTTCCGCCGAACATGTGGAGGAAATGGATTTTTCAAACTTCAGCCCGTATTCTTCGCACTGGTTTCTCCGTGAGGTTTTGTCCACAAGTTTCACGTGAAAAACGATCCATTAAAATTCACTGTTCGATAGCGTCCAATAAATTACATTGCACGACACAGCGTTTCATTTTCTGCCTCCTAAATATACCTTCGCGGTAAATAATTGAACTAACACACGTGCGGGACGTAATCGAGTATCTAAGACGCGGTTTAATAGTCACGTGTGTGCACGCTTATGTCCTCATACATTACTTCCTTATCGCGAAAGTAAAAATGTAAGCCCCCGTTCCGCGGTAAGATCGAATCTACCTTACGAGTGTACCGATTAGTGAATCGCAAGTAAGACGTTAAAAGTAACGTGGCTCGATGCCACGCTGATTTCCAGGCGTCAAAGATGAAAAAGATAACTTGTTCTAAGATGCGAAAAAACGGCGACTAGCCTCGTACTGTTAATACGAACGAAACACTTGCGACAGGTATACTCGATGTAGAAAAACGTTCGATAATTAAACACATTAATCGTTCGATCCTTGGCACAAAATAAGGCTTTCCACGTTAATGTATGCGAAAGACGGATTAGCGTAAGATTAAAGGAACGCATTTGCAAACTCCTTGAAATCGCTTCCTAGACTTTAGGAAGTAAATCTTAAGTCGCATCCGCCGGTTTCCCCGGTTGCAAAGTGATGAGAAGAAGGAAATCTGCAAGACTCCGCGCGATACATTGAGCGTGGAAATTCCCCGTGAATTATGTATGTAACGACGGCCGTGCTTCTGCCTAGGGCCGAGGGTCGAGGGCTAATAAGATGCTCGTTTGCGTCCCGAGTGCACTCAGAACCGCGGCCCGTCATAATTCGAGAAACTGACGAAATCCTCGCACAATTATTCGACGTGGCCGCGTTTGGAAAATGAGCGAAAATTCCAGCCCACCTGGCAGGGCGTTATAATTTGCCTTTTAAAAACCCATCCCAGTGGGCTGGCCCACGGCTAAACAGTTTCAAGAATTTCGCGGTTAAAACGCCCGTGAAAAGTACGTCATGCAGAATTATCCACTACTTCAATTCCGGCCGTAACGAGCCGACAAAGTCGACTATAAAGAGCGGCTGGACACGAAACAAGGAAATGACAAGAGCTCCGCAAATAGAAACCGGACTGTCCGTTTGCCGGTGTGACGCTTTTTCGGGTAATATCGGAGCAAGGCGAATTAGAGCCACTTAAGGTCGTCGTTCCTTGTTTCTCTTGGCCTCGTTCTCTCTTTCCCTATATCTCTCTCTTTCTATCTACATATCTATCCATCTATCTCTTTCTGTCGGCACGGACCTGTGACAGAATGCTCGTGTGCGCGCCTTTATACGACGCAATCTGATCAGATTCGATCGCGTGCCGACGACCAGGACGACGACGCAAGTCCTGCGGTAACTACGAGGCACGAGCTTGATCGTTAATTACTCGCGAGCACCGGCTCGCAATTAGACGGATCTCCATGAACGTCTCTCTTGCGACCGGTCGTTTATGTCAGCAACGTTCCAGCTCGGAAAGCAAGAATCTTTTGCCCCGTGGCCCTCAATCAGCTCGGACAGAGTGCTCGATAAATATCCATCGAGGAAAGTAAATCGATAACGCCCGTCGTACCCGATAATTCTGCATTAATGTACCCAACAGTTTTTTTTCCTCCGACGAGCTACGTATTTTGATGTGTCTTCAAGAGCCAGTATTTGTGTTGTCCTCGCTGATTGTTTGCCATTGGTCAGTTCGTTACGGTTGTACAGCGTGGGAAAGAAAACCAACGACGTATTATACGAGCTTGGCTAATTGCTAATTTCATGGGGATGTAAATAACAATCGTGGCAATTCGCACGGTACGCTGTAGCCGCGAAATTGGAATACAATAATGTAAATATTATGTCTCGGCCTGCCAGGACTTTCGTCTGGCGGGGCATCACTATTTACACGCACCGTCATCAATGAGATATTAATTATCGCTAACAATTCGCGACGCCGATAATGGTAAACACTTTACCGTGCATCATGGATAATCAGCCGCAAGTAAGGGATAATTAAAATGCACGGCGAGTCGTAGAAAAAGTTCGTTCGCTCTTAGGAAATTATTCAATAACAGATCTCCAAGCATACTGGTCTCTTGAACAATGGGAAGGAACTTTTTCCAACAATGAATATCGCCCAACTCGGAATTCTGAATCGCCTCGGAGCGGCGCATTTTCTTCTGCCGGATAAACGAAGGGAGCGATATGCCTCGAATTACGGGAAACGACGCCGTAGAAAAGTAGCGAGCCTTATTTATGCGCCGACGTGAATGCACGAGCGGCGAGCATTGCGAAGACTTGCATTGTGCCCGGGGAAAAAGGAGCAGAGTGTACTCTATCGAATATTCAGCAAGACGAGTTACTTGAATTCGGGAAATGGACAGACCCTACATTATGGATATCGTTAGAGATTCATAGCCTACGGAAATTCCGTCAAATCAAGCCTGACCGACCTATTCGTCCTTGACGGTACAAAGTTGTAACGTAATTACAATTGTGCCATTATGTCATCCGAGGGACGGTGAGATGGAATAACGCGGAATCTAAGCGATGGGTTAATTAAGGTTTTTGGCAAAGTGGAACGGGAAAACCGAGGCAAAGCGGTAGATTAGTTACTCGGCAGACATGCAGCAAAAGAGAAAATCAAGGGAATCGCTATATGCGGAGTAAACGAGGGTAAACGACCCTACGGCCTCTGGTGTGTTGCCGGTGAAACACGCCTCGGGCAATGGAGACTGATGAGAAGAAGGTCGAAAAGGGGAGTAAACGGGCTGAGGGGGGGTGGAATGAAAACGAGAGGTGACCCAAAGAAAAGAACGTTCACCGTTTCGATTACTGGCTAACGTAGACTGTATCACTCACTGCACTCGGCGAGTGCCAAAGGACGGGGACGATCGTTAAATCGCAATCATCCTGCTTCCGTCCATTTTTTACTCGGAAGTAAACTTCATGCTCTTTACAATTGGGCGATAACTGGCTCCCCGTATTCCCCGAGTTATTTCCATTAAGGCCGCGGACCTGTCGACTTTCTCGCTTAATTTCCCTGCCGCGTTGTCTCAGAATCGACTGGAAAAACTGAGGAACATTCTCGATGACGAATAACGCTCCTAAAAAGACCTGACGGCCGACCAATGGGGCCTTTAAAAGTCGCCTCCGGAGTAGCAGGTGGAATAAGGGGATAGAGAGGGGAAGGGGGAGTGGGAGGGCAGTGCTGGTGAACTTCTTAAACGCCGCGGGGTCGACCACGCTTTATCGCCTTCCTTATATCGCCTGCTTATCGCTTTTCATATCGGCCCGGACTACTCGAGCCCCCCATCAGGACCTGAAAGGGCTCTTCTCAGGAGACTGGACTTCCGAGGGCGTAATCGGCGGTTTCTAAACGAACCGGATTCACGGGATCTCGGCAACCAACTACCCGGGCACAACGTCAAATAAAAAAGGAACGTCCACTCAACCGAACGGCCAGAGAAAAACACTTTACAAAGGTTATTAGCGCGCTGCCGTTGAAAAAGGATTATTGTATACCGCGTTCCCTTGGAATTCCTATATCCGCTTTAATATCCTTTTGCCCTACTTCTATCGCGTTCTCAGGCTCTCATTAAAGTTTATTCGCCGATCCTTCGCGGGAGATCGGCTAAAGAAGAATTTGAATTTTGATACCTCACTGTTCTTTGCAAATTTTCATATAGAGTGCATGGAAATTGCATTTGCCGAGGAACAAGGCCACGAGATTCTTTCCTGTGCGTGAAAACTGAATCACGGCCACGGGATCTTTGAGATGGCACGACACGTCGGGGGGAGCAAGTGGAAAATTGCCGGGCGATTCGCAAGGTTGCGACAAAATGTGCCGCAGAATACGCCACGGCAATGTTCCGCAAGGTGAATCGAAGAATTTTCTCCGCGACATCACGCCAGGATAAACGGTCCTCACAAAGAAGATCTTAAAAGAGATTTCGTTCTAAAAAGGGACACGCCACATGCGGCAATGCGCATTCTCAAACACTTGTTTAATAATTCACGGGACACGATCTGAATTGAAACGACGCTTCGACCGATGAATATTTAACAAATCATAAATGAGTATCGAATTAAATGGCTTTCACGACATCCCTACTTCACGCAATTAAGGCTAATACACAAACAGGGCTCATCAATTGCACAACTCTACGCTAATACGTTTTACCGAATGCAATCGTGGTCGCTTTATGTCCTTTATTATGTAGTAATTTGAGAGAAGCTATCGACCCGTATTTACGGCAAAGCACCGTCTCAAGAGCATCCATTTTTAAATTCGACTGAGTAGTGCTGGATCTTCTGTTCCTTCAAGCAACTCGACTATTTCGCCCCAATTACCACGCGGTGCAATTCATTAATTTCCTACTCCGTGGCAAGTCTCTTAAAATTCTCCTGACACGATGGAAAATAATGTCGATTGCTGCACGTAGTGAAATTATGTAACACCTGTTTATATTTCTAGAAGCTAAATCAACGAATTTCATCAAAGAACGTTGACCTGAGGTCCAAAGGGAAGTTCTTAGAAGTGCACTTCGCCGAGGATTACTCTCTTTAAGGAAACCTTTTATTCTTAGAACTGCTCCTCCAATTGGAGACGCAGGTTTCATTCAATATTGAGAGAACACAAAGTACGCTTGAACCGCGGCTAATCTAATGAACATTCTGTCATTTATTCAATGCGTCGTCAAGTACTTCATGAATGAGACTAACGGGGCAATATTTGGATCCTCTTTTAGAATAACTCCCTGAGAGCGAGACGTAAAATGCGAGAAATCTGCTACCGCTAAAAGATTAACTGGCTGAGCTTTATTAAAGGGGCCTCGTTGCGGAGGGCGGGGGTTTGGGCTTTTGCATGGCTTGGTCAAGAATTTCCGCGCCAAGGGAAGAGGCCGGGAAGCCACTGCACGGAGGACTACGGGCGGAAAAGCATTCGGGAGACACTTTTAACGACTCTTCATGAGTATAAGCCCCGGCAGTCTGTTTCGTCTGCCCGGCTATTTCGTTTTACAGCACGGGGCACTAATACAGACGTCGCTGGCAACTAGTAGCCGCCGGTATTCCCCATGGCAACGTCAGCACACTTTGTCACTTGGTTAAGGGATCGTTTTTCTGCCTTGGAAGCCAGCTTGCATGGCCGACACCTCGCTCCCTGTGTACTTGCGTTATATACATCTGCAGCGCGACGTATGTATACATACGATAGGATCGGCCAACGTGCTCTAACCCTTGACGAGTACATACACGCTCGAAAAGACGCTACCGATACTCGCATCTCACCACACACTAAGCAAACAGGCACCTTCAGATTCTCCGACACAAAGAAAATAAACATCCACCCGCTGAATAACAGTAAAACCAAAGTTACATGATCGTAAAATGCGTGTAAATTTAATAATATATAAAGTTGAGATTCTGCATTGATATTTTGCTCGATTAGAGGTCAGTTATTACGGTGTAAACGTGACACGTCACGTGTTAAACGAGAGTTCCTAGCAGGCTTGAGTTTTTCTAAATTCTTAGGTATCTTTGGCATCGATCGTGTTACTTCGTGTCTAGCGGATAACATCATCAACGTCAACGATGCTCGAGCTCTTAGCGAGGCTCGATTTCAATCGAAAAAGATCCTCTTTCAATGTACCGTCTGCAGAGGACCCGAAATTGAGATAGTTTTATAACAAGTGTCCACCGGTCAACAAATATGCGACCGGTATTTTGCGCGGAGAAAATTCTTGTACTCGTTTGTATCACTTTGTGCCACGATCGTAGGGGATATCAGACAACAAATGGACGGTAATAATAATCAAACTTTAACTGAGCGGAATATCCTGGAGCGAGGGAAACCTATGTGTATGGATATCCGAGTTTTTGGCCATTCCCCTGCTCCATAACTATCGTTGTATCGCTCCATGCCTTTCGTACAAACGACGTCGTAATGGCGGAGGGCAGAGCATTTCCGACGTCGTTAGAAATGTAATGCAGAGAAGTAGCAAAGAAGAGGGGAAGAAAAATCGAAAGGTAACACGAGTTTCCTGCCTCGCGTCGTATTAAAGTGTAAAGCAATAGGGTTGAACGGGCCACTGGAAAATCAGTTTAACTGTCTCCTGAGCCACGAGATGCGGGAAGCTGGTGTTTGCATAGGAATCAACGTGAGACACGACGGGCAGAAAGGCTATAAAATTTTGCAGGTTATTGCCGTGTCGCTTGCATCTCGGTGCACCGTCTACGGGACTTTCATTCGTTTTCTACTGTCCGATATAGGCGCCTTCGTTATTGCAGCCAGCACAATCTTTGACGGCTCCTCCGACATTATTTGCGATAAGCAATAAGCCAACACTCCACGGTACAAGGATTCCTCGCTACTCCTTTCATTGAGAAAAAGGAAAAAAAAGGAAATTCTATGGAACGAAGTTTTAAAAAGGAATAAATAAGTCTTCCATGTCGAGATGATTTTTCTTTCGAGTAAGTAATTGCAAGTATTGTAATTCTCACGAAGAATCGTGGCAATGCAATTCTGTTGCGTTGCCGGAAATTTCCACGAATGTGGTTTAAGGTTCACGGCAAAACTTGATAATGAAAGGGATAATATTCAATTTACGGGCAACGTGGTGGCGGTAAGGCAGAATTTCAGCGTGGATCGAACCGTAATTCTATGCTTTCACACTCGCCTCCCCCGTAATCCCATAATTCGGTGCTAAGCGAAGCCCTAGTGCATATTTAATGACGTAATTATCGCCATGCAATTTACCAACTCACTACAGTTTTCCAACTCGACGTGTTTAAGACGATTCTCGAAAAAACGACGAATTAATAAATCACATGGTTATTCTCAACTTGCATGGAACGTTTTGGCTTACACCTACCGGTATCGCAAGAACCGAACAACCTCTGTGTACATAGACACTAGGCGAAGAAATGGATGGAGTGGAAGAACAACACTGACTTTGTTCGCAATGTCAATAACACGTTTGTGTACACAGCACCTTCACTCCTTTCCATGAATTGTTGTATTAGACATGTACATACGTCGCGCAAGTTGTCTCCACAAGGAACATTTTTCCAGCTACTTTCTATGTTTGTCGACCATGGTAGTTCGATAGCATGGGGAGCAATGAAAGGCACGTCAAACTTCTATTTTCAAGCGCAGAATCGAATGAATCGTTAACGAGATATTTTTAAGCAAGACCATTAAAGAAATTGTCAATTGTTTTCTTCCATCCTAGCATTCCTAGCGTGTCAGTTGGAACACATGCGCCTCTTAAATTGTACCCTGACTCTTCGTCATTCAAAGTTACATGCTCTAACAAAGTTGCGATCGACGTGCTCGTTAGTGGATGTTAGTGTATCAAAGTTCCCTCTATGACATCTGATATTCACGTCTACCGGATAGTGACGAGCTTCCACGGTGTGTTGGTAAACATTAGGCGAAGTTCAACGAGCCGTCAGACGATCTCCCGAGCCAAATAATCGCGAACCAGCATCCGCCATGTGGCACTTGTAAAACGACCTTTCTCAACGGCAGTTTTTCACTTAGACCACCGACATCGCCAATTTTCCCAGCGACGTTGGCGAGCACGGCCAAACAGAAACCAGAACGATCCCCTAAGTGAATTTCAACGTCCGTCCCTTACGATACCTGCGGCCCGTTTGTGCTATTGACCCGACCTCACCGAATTGCGTATATAACTTCGCGATTGAGAATGTTTAATATGTACCGAACTCCGCTTACTAGCAGCGGGTATTTGTTGACCTAAAGGTGCAGTTTAATAACCTAACCCAACATGTAAATTCAATCCGACGTGCACAAAAGAACAAATTTCTTGACTACACGAACCTACGAAATGGGTTATTTTGAAATGACATAACCTAGTTTCCCGCACATGATAATAACGTAGGCGATAAAAGGAAATTTATGAGAATTGAGGGTCCTAAAACGTCTGTGTAGTTTATCTCAAGTCTCGCAAAAGTCGGCTACTACTCGTGCACTGACAGTAGTTAATCCCGTTCAGCCGCGAAGTAAAAGACCAAAGTAACGAACGGACAGGTCACTGTTAACACTGGCCGATAAGAAATGAGTTATTACGCTCACGGACGCTTCCAAAAGATTTCATTTACCTGTTGAATGAATACCCTCGGTAGTTGATTACGGTACATGCGATAGAGGGCAATATTTTCCGATACGTCGCTGACTAGAGGGAAAATCAGATTCTACGTATCGCACACAATAGTACATGGCCACTAATCGTTGGTACATATTGCGAATTACCAACCAGGCAGACTGCTTATAGCCACGCATATTCATGTCTGACAAAAAGATTGTTAAACGTACGGGAAAGGGAGTACCCTCGCACGTCAACGATTCCCTGATAATCTAATCGAGTTTTAATATCGTTAGGTATAGCTGCGTATGATAATAAGGTAAAAACGATCTATCATTCGTCCCCAGTGGAAAACTGTACGTGACTGGCTGGTGACATTGCAAGAAATACAGTGTACGAAGGAGCGTGGCGAGGAAAGTTCTTTGTTTCTCCATACGCGATAAGAGCACGTACACAGAGGGAAAAGCCCGCGGAATAAGATTGTAGACTTCCCTCTCGTAATAGTCGGAACGTCGAGAAAAAAACTTAGATGATAAAGCACGCGCCCGACTATTCTTTGGCTGGGCGGAAATGGCATCGATTAACGTCGGCCAAATGGGACAATTACGTTTCTCAATTCGACGGAATCTCTTGCCACACATTATTAACGAGTCAATACCTTTTACGTAAACCGTGCGAGCGTGTTTCAACTGCGAAAGTAACATTGCGGCGTGACGACAAGAACAGAGACGCCAGGGGGGAGCATTCAAACCGACAAACACCTACTCAAGAATCCTCTTATCCAAACAAAGCAGCCCGAGGTGCGCTACGTACACACAGTGAAACCCTCTCTGTACCAACATCGTTTGCCAGTGTGCCTGCAACGGTGGAAAATCTCACCCCCCTGCCACCCTCAACGTTCCTGTCCTCACGCTCCCGCCGTTTTCGACGCCATGGAAACCGTCGACGGTGGCATTTTTCGCCGTCCACAGAGACTGGGAAACCGCGGAAAATTTTTCGTCAAAACATCGTTACCTTCAACAGGATTTTCTACGCTCGCTAATGATACGTAGAATTTACGTTCATGGATAAATTGTCAATGACCGGAATGATGTTTCATTGACTTTGTTATCAGGAAAATGTAATGTTACGTCGGACGGTACTGTCGGGAGACCTTTAAATCGATTGTTCAATTTCTCGGGGGAGAATCGTCGAGAATTTAGCGCGAAATCTGTCAGTTTTCGATGTCGACGGTTTCCAGGAGAATCCGGAGAGGTCGTAGCCGCTGGAGAGTAGCAATGGTAAAGGACTTACGTGGTCGGGGCGATCCAAGGTCAGGTCAGTAGGCCGTGGACACAGAGCGCGTACACACAACTCAACTCACTTGCGCACATATACGTTGTATCCACGAAAACGGATCTTCCTCTTGTTAAGCCCGGCGCCTCGGTTCGCTCTCTCTTCTCGCGTGTTTCCGGCGATATTGGCTGCTAGGCGAGTAGCGACGACGATGACCCTCGACGTGAGTTACGCACAGACAGCTTCGCCGGCACGCACAACAGGAACAAACGACGATCGACGTAGTCCTCCTTTTCCGGTGTACGTAGCGGTGTCGATCCGTGGCTATTTCCTCGGTGAATTTTATGTGGACGGGTTTTCTCCCAGGACCGGAGCCGCGAGAAGAGAGAGAGAAAGAGAGGGAGATGTAACGTGTGGCGGAAACACGACAGAAGACCGTTAAGGACCGTGAGAGTTCGCGGCCGAAACCGGGCCGACCTGGCCGCTTCGAGCCTCGTCGAAGAACTGGCGGGATCGTGTACCAGGTGCTCGCTGTTCGCACCCCCTCTACACCGACTTCACCCTCTCCCGGTCCCACCCCGCTACTCTCGGGCAACCCCCTCTTTTCCATCTCCTTCTCTTTCCTGGATTCGCTACGCGTCTCTCGCGTGTCCCTTCCCCCCCACTCTACTTTCTAACCCTATTTCCACCTTCCTCCCTACTTCCGCCCCTGTTTCCTCCCTTCCAAAGTAACCCCACGGCTAACCTCGCGCCGGGCCCTGCGACCTCGCACGTATCTTGCCACGCACACGAAAGCGCGGAAAATTCGAAGGGTACCCGTCAAAAAACATCCGAGAAATAAAGAATTTACAACCGAAAAAAAGGGTCCGCCGTTTGCCTTATTTACGCGTGAAACGTGATTCCACGTTACACCGCGGAGAATGTTTGCTCGTTTTTTGGCACGACTTTATGATCGCCAGGACGCACATTTTGTAATTAGTTTCAATTACACGCCAGGCCGTACAGCGTTTCAGCCGACCTTTATTTCGTGTATTTTGTGTTTACCCAATGTACGTTTACACGCGCAGTTGCTCGAGTACAATATGTTTTGCTTTGGCATGCGATTCCTTCACATGTGTCTGTATCTCATATGAATACGCAGCTTGGCTGGCCGCAGCATACGTGATTATTATCAAATAGAACGTGAAATGCATGTCGGCGAAAGCCAAAAGGTAATTGGATAGCTATGGCTTCAACTCATAATTAATGCTCCTCAACGTGAAATTAATTGAGACTCGCCGACAGAGTGACGATAAGAAAGACAATGTGCATCCCGATATGTTCCACACTATTAATGTTATTGTTTCAAAACATAAAGTAACATTCAGTGTTTGTGATGCCGTTTGATTCATAGTTATAAGCGTATAACGAGGACGGATTCTTGTTTGTTCATTCGTCTTATACTGTCTCACGATCGATGTATATTATTAACCACGACCCATGGTATTTATTTTGAAACTTCGCGTACGTTCACGGATTACGTGAAGTGTGATCTGCTAAAAATACGTTACGTACGAGCTTCATTCATTTTCCCGTCTCTTCATTGAGGAATAATGTTGCTACAGTATATGCATTATTGCTGGTTCGCGCACGCGACGTTTTTTCAATAAGAGACCGTGACGTACAATTGCGAAACACCGCGCTGCATTACAGAAGCAATCGCGTCACGGACTATATAATTAATTAAGCAGCTATTATTGCATTAAACGAGATATACAGATGACTAGTCATTGCAGCAATGAGTTCTAACTCAAAGAACCCTGCTCGAAAGGCTCGAAGTGATAAAAGACCTTACGTCCCTCTTTTGTAATTGGAATGACAATTCTAAGAAACATAGCAATTTTAAGCAGTCATCCTCATAGAACGGTTGTACGAGTGTTACTTCATGGATTTACGCGAATGCGTGGTATGTTCTGGCAAGCAGTGACGTATATGCATATATAGACAACTGGTGTGTAGGCGTGTATGCGGCTACATAGAATAACACGCGCTACAGCTTACAGCTTCACAGCAGCAACTTCATTCCTCACAGCGGCGCGAATCGATAAGCGGCGACCACCACGCGACACAATCCCATCCGCGCCTTCCCCGTCGTTTCGAGAACCGGCGCACTATCCCCGGACGTATCGTTCCTGTATAACGTACATCGACCGCCATTAATGCTACCGCGAATTTCACGTGTACACTCAAATACATTAAATTTCATGCCGAAATCTACATGCTCTGTGTTAATGAAATAAAAAATGTTTTTTTATCTTGTGTTTAAATAATAATCGATGACTGATATTTAATACATCGTATTTATCACCAAATTGTATAATGTTCTTTTCGTCGTAAGTTTACGCGCGAAAAAGCAATATGGCGGTCAAATTATTCCGTAAACGTAAAATGGGTTTTAAATAATTTCGCATAAATTTCAGATCGCTCGCAACGTTGTTATCATTTACACAGAGCGATAGAAACGTGCCATAAATCAAATTCAGATAACAATCGTCAGCAATGTACTAATCGTCCGATACACTGGCGTAAGTAACAGAGGCGAACGGCAACGGATCGACATTACGAAATTTGAAAAGTAAATCTTATACCATTCCGTGTGAGTTGAAAAATCGTGGAAGATATTTCGTCCGAGGAGCACGTAATCTTTAGCGTTTGACTTTCACTTTTTCGGTCGTTTTTAACGATAAGATCACTGCGATTTTCCACGATCGACAGTGGATTGATTTTTCATTGTGTGTACGTCGCTTAACGTTCGACATGGACGTCCAAACTTTGGCGCGAAAGTGTAGTGCGCATGTGAGAAAAGTGGCGGTCTAGATGGCGCGAGGAACGCTGTGAAAACAGAAACCAACAGAAGTCCAAACCGGTCATGGGGGCTAGTTAACAACTGTGCACCGCGGTCGCTAATGGTATTTTCTGCTAGATAATTGCGGTATTACGTGAACGCTAATAAATCAGTATATCAATCGCCGGTTCTTTCAAAAATGGGAGCGTACTTGTCGGAGCCGATCACCAAAAAGATCTCGAGCGATGAGGTGGGCAAAAATGTCGCGTGCGGCGCGAGTTCCATGCAAGGCTGGCGAATTAATCAAGAGGTAAGCTAAATCGTTGGAGCGCCTAGTGCACCGTTAACCAACTTCCTTTTCTTTGGAGAATTACACGCTGGCCCGGCATTTCACCATGCCCTTACAACATTCACCTTTCCCCCTGCGAAACGGAAAGCCACCTACGCTTCTGAGCGCGAAATTCAGAGTGGCACGAGTCGGTCCCGTGAAAAATGCAACAGCATGTTCTGCATGAGCGTTTCGACGTTTACAACATCGTCCAACGACAACTCACTCGTACCAACGAAATTATCGCATTCTTCCACAATCTTCCACCGAATTCTTATGAAATGCATTCGCTATTCGAATTAATAAATTCTCTCTTATTTTGGGAATCACGTTTTGTACTCTGTGTAGAATTATTACGATTTTCGTTTGTCGAATTTTCACCGTGAAACTATTTTCGAACCAGTAGCCTATCGCTATGAGCCAATATACGACGCCCAATAAATTTTTATGAAATTCCTCAACACAGAAAATAGATTCATATTTATAAACAAACATGAGGAGAAACTTTGCTTTGTGTTGTTTGAGTACAACATAATTGTATTGATATTAGAGGTCAACAACACAAGTTACTCTCTCTGCTTTCTTGCTATGAACATTGAGATTTCTGCTATACAAACAAATGATATTCTGTAACAATTTTGTTTTAGGATGCACACAACTGTTGTATAGAGTATGACGACAATGTATCGTTATTTGCGGTGTATGATGGACATGGAGGCCATGAAGTAGCAACATATTGTTCACAGCACCTCCCAGATTTTATTAAACAGACAGAAGCCTATAAAAAGGGGGATATTAAACAAGCGTTGATCGATGCCTTCTTGGAATTTGATTCAACGTTAGCAAAACCTGAAGTAGTGAGCATACTAAAAGAACTTGCAGGAACAGGAAGCACAGACAAGAATGAAGATGATTTGAATGAATCCGGTGCGTTTTTTGCTTTACTAAGGATATGTATTATTTCTGGATTCACTGCCATGCAAGTGATGTCCTTGATTTTCTATTACACATTTATTTCTGTCTATAAATCACTTACTTATGTAAAAAGACATTTAATAAAATTGTCTTCATACATTACGTTACATATAGATGAAGAAGAGAATGTTAGTAATCTATGTATGGAGGCAACAATGCCATTGGAACAAGTAATGGCAAAGTATCAATCAGAAGGAAATCCTCAAGTAAAGGCCTTGAAAAATGAGAAATTGGCTAATCGGGCGTGTTCGGCAAGTCCTTATCTGCGTGGTAGGAGAGGCAGAGAAAAAGCCGGTTGCTCTTCGTCTGCTGCTGGGTGTTCTTCATCATCTACATCCTCTTCGTGGAACACAAATGAAGCCGACGTAAGTAGCTCGAGTCAACCTTGTGGATCAAGTTCCTCGAGTACCGTGAAAGAGAAAGAATCTGACTCTTCCGGAAACAATGAAGCAGAACAGATTCTTGATTCAACAACCAGCAATGGAAACACACAGATCCCACCACCTGTAGGATCCACGGCAGACGTAGTACAAACCAAATCGGCTGACATGCCTGACAGCTCGGAGGACGTTAAGGACGAAGTGTCTAGCCCTAGCAAGGCTGTTCAAAGCGAGTCCAATGTAAACGAAGTCGAAATGAATGGAACAGATGCGAAGAAAAATGTCGAAGTTGATGGCAATAAAGGCAGCGGGGACAACGTGTCGAGTAGTTCTTGCACACCGGTAGAAAACGGCGAAGCTGGTCAACAGGAGAAGATTAGTAGCTCTGGATGTAGAAAATCCCAACCTGTTGACCTTTATCAAACACTCCTGAAGAAAGACGAGGATGACTCAGACGAAGACGACGACGATGACGAAAACGATGAAACTTTTGATGGCATTCCCGAAAGGTATGGTATAAACGTTATTAATTACTATTAGGTACATAATATAAACATGTTTGTATTCGCTTCTTACATCCGTTGATTTTAGCGACGATGACACTGATGACCTAGACGACGATGAAGATGAAAGTGAAGATGACGAAGACTTAGATGATGATGCAGATGATGACGATAATGACGATTTCACAGTGAACATGGAAGAGGTAAATATATGATTCTGTTGCGCTAAATCTTTCAAAGGGATCACAAAAAATGAATATATTGAATTATGTAGCCTGGCTCTGACAGTGGATGTACTGCGGTTGTGGCAGTATTAAAAGGAAACGAGCTGTTTGTGGCTAATGCAGGAGACTCTCGCTGTGTCCTCTGCCGAGATGGTCAGGCAGTGGAACTTAGCTTAGACCATAAACCAGAAGACGAGCCTGAAATGGAACGCATTGTAAAAGCAGGCGGCAAGGTTACGGCAGACGGTAGAGTTAACGGGGGCCTTAACCTCTCAAGGGCTCTTGGAGATCATGCCTATAAACAGAATACAGTTTTACCCCCGCAAGAACAGATGATTTCTGCACTCCCAGATGTTAGGCATGTTACAATTGACCTGAAAAAAGATGAATTCATGGTACTCGCTTGCGATGGTATTTGGAACTTCATGTCTAGCCAAGATGTTATACAGTTTGTCCGAGCGCGTCTACCAACGTGTTCTGGGAATCTTTCTAAGATTTGCGAAGAGGTAAGGCATCAATCGTGCACGGGAAATACATCGTCTTGTAAAAAATTATTCACTTTATTGAAACTTCGTTATTGCAGTTGTTTGATCATTGTCTTGCACCGGATACCCTGGGAGATGGTACAGGATGTGATAACATGACGGCTGTAATAGTCAAATTTAAATCGCCGTTAGATGATGTCGCCAACACCCCTTCTGTGGAAGCGTGTGCTACCAGAAAGAGATCCGTATCTCCGCCGACACCTACTGAGGAAAATAACGAATGTCGGACAGGTGAAAACCCAATTAACACTTGCAAGCGTCCCAAAACAGAAGCAGCTATTTGAAGTACAAGTTAGACATCATGGACTGATATCAGTCAACGGACGAGTGAATGTGAATTCATGTATAATTCATTCTGTAAAATTGTGGTTTTATGGCAAGAATGCTGACTGTTATGCAGTATCAGTTGCTACAAATTGTCACGTACAGTGTGCTAGTGTTGGTTGTTGGTGACAGACTGATAAACTATGATAGAGCAGATGAGGATGATATATTGCTTTCTTCATGTTGCGACCTTCTGCTAATTTTCTTCAGAACAACAAGCATTTCCAAGTGTATAAAGAAGTCTTTGCAAAGAGTACCTTCCACAGATTCATAAGTTATGTAGATGTGAAGTCTATGCAGTATCATTAGTTCATGCCCATATGCAGTTCACAAGCATCTTTATATAGAAGCATTTCTTTCTGTAAAAAGCATCGCGTTGCTATAATTTTAAAAATGACCATTATTCTGAATTTTTTGAATGTCCGTATGTATCATCCGCATTGCTCCCTTTTACATTTATGAAGCATACTCCCTCGGTTTCTAGGTTACAGGCATAGTAAGTATGTAAATGTAAATATTTATAAATCTAGATAATAGGATTTATATTTGTAATTCAACGCAACACCATTTCTTATTTTTACAAAATAAAATTTATTTTTGAACCCTTGAGTATAGTAGCTGGATGGATGGGTGTGCGAGTAGTCTTAAATTGTGTAAACTGCACTAATAAGTAGTACTGCGTATGGCTTACATACCGCGTGTTACCAGTTTGTGATCCTACGGGATCACAATTACATTAGTATATGTGAGGTGTCATGCGGATGAATTTATTGTATTATTATTAATCAATCTCAATTGGTCCTTAAAGTTTGCAGATTATGTATGAAAACTGTTTTTGTAAATTTATACAGATCTACTGTAGGTACATAATGTCAAACGTAAATTATAGAGTTCTCACAGACATCTATTAGGTCGAAAAAACTTCATGACATCGAAAATTGTATTAGGATTTCAAGTTTCATTCATTGTAAATTAATCGGTAGTAAATACATGAAAACATAAAGTAGGCCGTGTTAACGATATAGAAGGCAGAACTTTATGATTACGATTTGTTGAGCGTTTTGAAATATTTCTGAACTCTGAACGTTTATCAGTACTAATTGTACTTTACAATTCACGCATGTACGCATCGATTGCATATAAGTTATAATAGGAGGAACAGTCTTTATACTTTACAAACAGAATAGGTACATTTGCGTAACAGTTGTATTTTTTCGTTAGTTCTAATGTAAAGCCTAGAACATAAATACAATCGGCCCGGATATATTATACGCGGTTCGTATAAATATTTCACTCTCACCGTTTTGCCTCTATCTTCTATACATACTCGTATGTGACTTATGCGACAAAAGTATAGTTATACATAAAGCAATCACGTTAAAAACACCATTAATAAGGTGGTCAGTAGAGTACACACACACACAGAGAGATACAGTACCTAGTATCATTCAGAATAAACTGATGTGCCTTTGGAAATTCAGGAGTTGACGTACTTCGAGATAACAATACGTGTATTGTTGACTTCGACGCCGTCTTAATAAGGTTTGCGCCCAAAACACTGTCTTAGATACAAATATTGTCATAAATGTATAATACAATCCTGTTTCACAATACATGTCGCTCCAATCATCTATTACGTTCTCTCGGTCATTTTGCCAATCTTCCAAATTATTTTATATCTAACAATGCACTCGTGAAGATTTTTTAAAGTATACACTTTCTATAAACATGGTGAAATATTAATTCACTGTTAGATGCTCGATGGTTTCTAACTGCTCCATTTCAATCTTTGTCAATGAATCGTATTGTACGCGCAATCGTTCCAGTTCAATGGTTTTTTCAACAATCAGTGCCTGTAATTTGGATTAGGCTTCGAGTAAATAATTTGTAAATACGTATCAGTAGAAAAAATAATAAACAACTATAGTGGGCTGAATATAATACAGCTGAACAGTACGTAATGTATTTATGTCAGACGTAAAACCTGTATATGCTGCCTCTGAGCCTCTCTTTGCTTTTCAACCGAACGCAGCAAATTACGAGCCCCGATAGTTCTCATTTTTTCTTTTTCGACCTCGCTGGCCAAATTATCTATAATTCTTATAAATTCATCGGAGTTTTTCTGAAACTCGCTGATTTCTATAAAATAAGATAGTCGTCTGTAATTACCAATAAGTACTGGACTAAGCATGCCTCATAACAGATGAATTACTTAATGTTTGGTGCAAATGCATTTATACTCATAAAAGGTGAAAGATCTAATCTTATTTATCGATAATAAAAAATGTCAACAACATGATAGAAAAGAGCATGAGAGCACAAAGATGTGCATGTGTTCCTAAGCTACCATTTCGAAATAACTGAAACCCATGTGTGCCTATTGAATTTATCACTTCGTAGTAGTAGTGCAGGTATAATATGAGACACACACGCTACTGTAGGATAATTCACAGGAGGTGCAGATGGCAGTACATACTATCAACAGCACAGAGCTTGTCTTTATGTGAATGTTGGGACGTTACAAAATAAAACACGCAACCGAACATAAAAACTTGCAGGTAAGTGTGATGGATATCGTTGAAGAAGCATATCTAAGGTCTTGGAGATACAACCGGGCGAAGTGTGCGCTACAGGCAAATCTAGAAAGTATCTCGTGCCAGTGTTGAGCCCGTACGCTACTTACTCGACACGAAATTTTGACATTCTTCCTTCAACTTGTTCGTTTGACTCGCTACTTCTGGTTCGAGTACGCAAATTTTACATAAATCGTCGAAGTAAATACCGTACTTCGCAAGGGAGTCGGCCATTTTGGTAAGTGAATGATAAACAATCGCGATCATCGCGCTTTTATTGACGCGCATGCGCACCGTGTGTCCGTCTCACCCGTCTCACCCGTCTCACCTGAATCGTTCGTGCTAGTCACTCACCAAAATGGGGGTGCGATAGTGTGTATGTGTTGTATGTCGATTGCAGGAATTTATAGTGAATCGCGCGTACTTTAGATTACGAGGAGATTTAATTAACATGAGGCTGATGAACGCGACGTAAGACATATGCAGTGATCGTCATCTTGCGCGGTATTAATCAACTGACGTAACGCCTTATTATCAGTGTGTATTAAATCCTGGATTTGACACGTAATTAAATCGATATTTTTTGCCATCTCCGTTCTCGTCATCTGATTCACACGATTCGATATTTGGTCACAAATGATCATCATGTCGGGTGATCATAAGCCGGTGGTTAAATTTCCTTCTGAGTACGTGAAGCTTAATATCGGCGGTTCGCTACATTACACAACTATAGGTACACTGCAAAAACATGACACTATGCTACGTGCTATGTTCAGTGGCCGCATGGAAGTATTAACGGACTCCGAGGGTAAGGTTGTCGGTAGAAACCTCCGAAATACATATTCCTGTGTTCCAAACTTGATTCAGATCTCATAGAATCAATCGCGTAACCTCTTAAGGTCTTGCTGTCTTTGCTTACAATATAGGCAAAAGTAAGCCCTGAGTTCATTGTAGTTTTGTTTCTGTACAGGGTGGATCTTAATTGACCGCTGTGGAAAGCATTTTGGAACTATTTTAAATTTCCTGCGAGACGGAACTGTTCCGCTGCCAGAAAGTACCAAGGAAATGAGTGAATTGCTCGCTGAAGCCAAGTATTACTGTATCAGTGAGCTGGCAGAATCTTGTAAACAGGCCCTTAAACAAAAAGAGCGTGAGGCGGAACCTATTTGCAGGATCCCCCTCATCACCTCTCAAAATGAGGAACAGAAGCTCATCAGTACTACTTCTAAACCAGTAGTGAAATTGCTCATTAATAGGCACAATAATAAATATTCCTATACAAGGTAACATTATTACCACAACTTTGTTAAATCTGCCAATCCATTCTATAGACTAACAACACAAAAAATTTTATTTTGCAGTACATCCGATGACAATCTATTAAAAAATATAGAGCTGTTTGACAAGCTAGCACTTAGATTCAGCGGTAGAGTACTGTTTATCAAAGATGTTATTGGCTCAAGTGAAATTTGTTGTTGGACTTTTTATGGCCATGGACGTAAGGTAGCTGAAGTATGTTGCCACTCTATTGTATATGCAACTGATAGGAAGCATACAAAGGTGACTAAAATGTCCTTCAGCTCTACCTGCTGTGAAACAATATTATTCTCTATGTCACTAATTTATGTTGCAATGTCCAGGTGGAGTTCCCAGAATCCCGCATTTATGAGGAAACGTTAAATGCTTTGTTATATGAGCATAGAAATGGTCCAGATCAAGAATTAATGCAGGCAACGTCGTCGCGAGGTGTTGTTGGGACCGCTCCATCGTGCACATCAGACGAAGAAGAAGGTGAGCGTTCAGGCTTGGCTCGCCTTCGCTCCAACAAACAGAACACCAACTGACCCACCTTTACCCTTTTCAATCCTCATTACCCGACTCTCACCAACGTGGTAAGATCCCTCAAAACACGGGCGATACTAAAATGAAACAGCATCCTCGGCTGAACTTTAAGTATAATACTATTAATTCGCACAAACAGATCGTGTCGCAAATATTAAAATGACGGACTATTTTCTGGACGATCACCAACATCGGGTTTTCTTTAATGAGGGCACGCTGTTGGTCTTTCAAGACCTATATCGACCACTGACAAATTGTCAGCAAGCAAAATGGCAAATATTCCCTTCTCTCACCTTACATCTCTTCCAAATATGACCTGCTAATGTGCCAAATATCTATCGTAATGCAGGAGCTAATCGATATTGCCATTCTATGACTCACAAAACTAATTACGATCTCATACTCTAGCAAATTTTAAGCAGTTTATAAATCGGCCCCGATTTTACTGTCTTTCTCGCAGACAAAATGTCGTTCCGAAATAATTGTCTAAACGTGACTAGTTGTTTATTGTATATGGTGCTTTATGGGTGTATTATACCAAACTGCTTGAAGGTTGGCATGGAGTAACTAAGATACAAATCTCATAAATTGTATCTTCCCAAATGCGTTTGTATTTTAGTAACAACATGTAACCTAATTTTGTTGAATGATTTTTCAATTATCAGGGTTTATTTCGGTGGAATCGCATAAAAAATAACATTCACACAACTATATCATTCCAAAGTTTATTATACAATATTTAATACAGTATATTTCTAATACCAGTAACACCACTGTTTTCACATTTTTTACATGTTCAAAATATAGCTTTAATTAGGTCCAATTTCTATTTTAAAATATCTTGACATTCAAGATGCTGCAGATGGTTAGTGAAGGGACCATATTCACGCTTGTTCTGAGAAATCAATACTGAATTTAAGATGTATTATTTTCTTGCAACAAAGATAAATGTGTAATATGTTACATGAAAACATTTAGCCACGAAAGTGTAACATATCCTATGTACATCCAAACTTATCAAAATTACGAAATGACTAAGCATTTATTACACAGTAACTAGATTCCAATAGCTGTTGTTGTTGTGACAATTTCCCAATAATTCTAACACAGTTGCCCATGTAAAAGTAACTTTTCAATATCATTACTACAGCTTGGTGGGTGGACTAATAATATAGTCACAACTTATAATATCAGATTTTGAAGATCAGTTAACTAAATTGCAGGTCGTAATTATTCTAGAGGAGGTAAATAAATGTTGACACTTTAAATGTATCATATTGTGAAGGGGACTACAATGTTGTCAAACTAATTACAAGATGTATCAATGCCAGATTGAAAGGTAATTTATTGTTATGAAGGCTCTCAAGTACTATCAGAAAAAAATTACTTGACAACAGATAAACTATTCATTGTAACGAAATACCATTCTGGATCTTATCTTTGAGATAAGTGCCTGCATGAATTTTGCAAAATCCAATGATCAGAATTAATCAGAAAGGACTACAGGTTCAAACAAAAAGATTGTTTATAAAACACGGTGTTTTACTTTTTCAGGTAATTTATTAATATTTCCTATGTATGTATGAGACTGAGATAGGATAGAAAAAAGTATTACCTGTCGAAATATTATTTGAAGAGATAAGTTTATGCAAAACAGGGGGCCAGCAGATATATTTGAGCCTTACAATAATTATTGGCCACAGTACAGGGTACTTTTTGTCTTTTGAGGATATGATAAGAGATATAAAAATGTATGACTAATTATTAGTATTTTTACAAGATAATAAAAGCCATAATGACATGATGATGTTGAAGATCATATTTGTCATGTCTGAATGACCTCCAACTGCTAGTATACATATAAATACTTAACATCACTGAATATGTTTATTCTATTGTAATTTCCATATTATTTATAAATTAGTCATTAATTTATTAAAAAAAAAAAATATCTTGAATGTGTTAATGTAATGTTATAGTGTACTCAAATAATTCACTGTGCCAAAATGCACAAATAAATAAATGGAACATAATGAAATATGATTGTTGTTATTTCTATTTGCTATTCTTCGTTCAGTGATATATAAAAAGAAATAAAAACAAAAAATCACAATATACTGTAATGTGAACTCTGAAAATAATGATTATAAATGAGGTATATTTTTTATTGTAGCTCAGAAGATGACTTACGAAGTGTTTGAAATTAAATTTCTAACGTTGTCTCTAAACATTCCATCTGGTCGGCGCATTCTACCAACATAAGGAGTAGCCCTTCGAAAAAGGTGTCGATCTTGCAAACGTTCTTTATTACCTTGACAGGCCGCACCATCTACTACGCCATAGTTTGTACGGCATCGTTTCGTAGTCTGTCGCTTTGACACTACCAGGGTTTTCCACTTTCTTACAAATGGGTAAGCCAAAACACATAAGCACAGACGAAGGATTAACGATAGGTACAAAATTTCGTTATTGCCCTTGCATTATCATTTCTTCGTTGACGGTGGAAATGTTTATTTCCCTCCGTTTGTTATTCCCGGAGTCGGTCAGCATTGACATGAAGCATGTAGTGTAAAAGGAAGGCGATATGCTAAGGCAAAACGAAATCAAAGTGCTCGGCCAATCACGTCCCTCGACGTCACATTTTCCAAAACGCGCGAACATTTGAAAAACATAGATCATTCAGCCGTGAACTTGTTGCATTCATGCCATTAAGTGTGTACTGCATTTGCAGAAACCAACGATTCCTCGTCACAGAAGAGGCATAAGAAGCACAAACATAAAAAACACAAGAAGAAAAAAATATCTCACGACGATAGCGATGGATTTGTTGACCCTGTCGCAGAAACCGACCGCAAGAAACCGTTTAAAGTTAAAACAAAGAAAGATGAAGAAAGAAAGTATGCGTGAATGTTATAAAAAATAAAGTCAATTATACAAATTGACCGTAATATAATATTTTTGACAAACGTTTTAGTTTTGACAAGGTACGCGAAAAGACGTCTAAGGTGTCCACTTCGAGTATCGCGACGCCAAGTACGATAGTTTCACCGAAGGTGACTGTGAAGAAGAAAATTCCAAAGAATAACAAAGGCAAAGATAGCGGAACCAGCAGCGAAGAAGAACGATGGCTTGATGCAATTGAATCTGGAAAACTGGAGGAGGTAAATCAATTTCACTCAGGATTATAAGTTTAACAAATGTTCAGGAACATATGAATAGACATTGACGGTTTTACGGGTTGCCTGTAGGTCGACGATGAGTTGAAGAAAATTAAGCCAAAGGATCCGAAACTTATGACGGCCCGACAAAGAGCTATGTTCGAAAGAAAAACAGATACCGAGCCGAACCCCGGGGTGGAACAACTCATGTCATTGCCAACTGGTTACAAGGAAAAAGTCATGACGGCCGAAGCGATTCAGAAAGCAGCGCTGAAGTCCTTGAAACGCAAACAACTAGCCGACGAAAAGAGGGAAAAGGACAAAGTAAGTACGCATTAATTGTAAAGCGAGTATATAAAGAAAATAATCGATTTACATGGCTTGTAGAAAAAGACAATGGAAAGGTTGCTGAAGAAGCAGGAATCAAAAGCCTCAAAGGTAATTAGCAAAGGTAAACCATCGAGAAGGCAGGTCCCATTAGTCACTTATCGGTTGACCGTCGAAGGAAGTTCAATTTCATTGCCGCCCGGTGAAGAATTTCCTCTACGACCTGCTAAAGAGTAAGTTTTCTTTCTACTGCAATAAATATTGTAATGTCGGCTCATTAGCAGAGTACTTATATGGACTTAATGATACATTTCAGAAAGGATCCACCGATCTCAGTGCTCTGTGCAGTAAATCAATGCAAAAACCCCAAAAAATATTCCTGCTCGAAGACAGGCGTACCTCTGTGCAGTTTAGAGTGTTATAAAACTAATTTGTCGATAGCCAATGTCATTGTTTAAGTACAGAATAAACTTAATATAATGTTCGGTATTCGTACAAAGCGTATTTGTATAGCTTAAAATGTAAAATCTCGTTCTAGTGAATATAAATATACAAAGTCAATAAGTTTTTGTAACCATTAATTATATTCCTCAAACTAACGTTAGTGTTGACCGCTGTGTTAACAGTTGGAAAGCTATAGTTAACAACAAATTGTATAATTCCTATAATTATCTTAGTAGTAATTGCTATTCTTATCTTTAACGAACGAGCGGTCGAAAATAAAGTTGATTTTATACAATCGATAATGTAGCTATATAGTTCTTTCCCACACTCTTAAAATAACAAGTTCACAGTTCCGCTTATTTCAAATCCTCAACTTCCGCCTTTTGAGTTGTCTGAAAAACGGCCAGATACCGGTTAATGATGAAAAGCCATGCAAGTGCGTAACAAGTTGTGCAAACGGCAGGAAAGGTGAAGGATATTCTTGCGCGTAACAAAGGTCAGTTTTGCCGGCGAGCCAGCAGGAGTGTCGGAAGTGGATCGGTTGGTGATTACGCGACCGAGGCACTTAGCGGGTTTTATAGCGGACGAAACGGACCGGGTCTTTCCTCAACTGCACGTGCAGAGCCTTGCGCAACGGTTGTATGGTGGTACAAGCCTAGGCCTTGCTTTCACCTACTCCGACGACTTCGTCCAAGTCGTCTCCCGCCCGCTGGAGAAGCGTGGCTCCACGTCTTCGCTTCCTAAGTTCCTCCATGCAGATTCCCTCTGTCAAACGTCCTGACGGTCGTGCATCAACCGGTGTCAACGGTGCTCACTTGACGATCCATGCCGATCGTTCAGCTTTACCCGCGCCCAGTCGTTCTGGGTTGTCATGTCCCCGACGAATGATCTCGCCGTTTTCTTCTCACTCATCCTCGCTATCAACGATATCGTCTTCGCCGTTACACCCATCGAGATATCCAGTGAGTTCCGATTTACACATAGTTCATTGGCCAGCGTATTTTTCATGGTCTCGACATACTCTTCTAAATAAACCGCAACTTCCTATTGAGTATACCTTTCCTCAATTTCTCCCGGCAGGCAGTGATGTAGATTGTAGAATATTACATATGCAAAAAGGAAAAATCAAACGACATCCTCTCGTACTCTTGAATCCTTGATACTTCATTTTTTCATGGCTCTATAAATATCTACTCTGTAATTAGATAATGGTATTCACGAGTGCTCCCGTTTCTGCGGCGAAAAATCTTTCGCGGGGAAATTGTGCAGCTACGAGTTCGTCGTTACTGAATCACGAAGCGTGAGCAGGTGAGCCACTAAATTAAAACTATCGTATCATCGTGGGTAATTAGCGTAACGTCATTAGGCAAACATCGAATTTTTCATATCTCATAAATATAATCTACTGAATACGCGGATGACGATCAGCAAATTGACCTAAATTCAAGCAGAAAAGATTCTACTTTATAAATTGGACTATTTTGGTTTCAATCGTCTTACAAACCGCAATAATAATATTGATATTTATATTTAATTTTACATATGTAAAATTTGCCCAATGGCAATAATAATAATGTACATTTGTGTCGTACGTGTAGTTTGCACTTGTGCAAGTTCAATGACTAACGGTCAACGAACACATTCATCGCGTGCATCTTGCATTTTTACATTCTCTAACAGGTTCCAGTACCACTACAAAGGTCGGCCGGAACGGCGCAAACTTATACAGACCGTAAAGCGAGATTGTAGAATCGAATTCCCCGTGCGGCATTTCTTCTTCGGTCTTTAGGTCGAAATTATTTTCTCTCATTGCCAAGTTCATAGATTTTTACGTCGTGGAATAATATTCCATTTAGTTGCGATCATAAAGATTAATTAACATGTTCCTCGAAAATAAATATAGCGGAAAACTTGACAACTAGTAATAAAATTGATTAAATAAAAGTTGAGATTGTGGAATGATAAACTTTGAGGCAGCTGCACGTATGACTCTTCATGGAATCTTCGTTATAAAAATTTTATCTTAGTTATAGCGGCTGTAATGCTACTGAAATAAAGTCAAAACCTGTAGAATGCAAAGAAGGTTCAAAGAAAACGAGTTTCTTGACGATAAACGGGAAAAGTCCTGGTCCGTCGATAGAGGTACGTAATGACTTAAAGTATTCTTCTTAAAGCAAAAATATAATTTTCGCAATGTTACGACAGATATGCCTGGGCGACACGATAGAAGTGTTTCTGTACAACAAATTAGGAACAAGCGAGATCACCATACATTGGCACGGAATTCGTCAGGAAAAGTCTGTTCACATGGACGGAGTACCAATGGTGACGCAATGTCCCATACTGCCGTTCACTGGTTTCCGCTACAAAATTCGCCCTGAAGTCGCAGGGACTTACATCTACTACGCGCATAGCGGTACGTAAATTACTGCGAGGGAACGAAACAAATCACCTTTGAAAGCCGTATTAGAGACATAAATGACAGCTTAGTAGTTAAACTTTAGCGTCGTTTCATTAAAATCTGTAGAATGCAATTCCTTGCACCGAGCGAACAGCGTAAAAGAATGTCTGAGTGATAACGAAAAGAATAATAATAAATATCGCGTTAGTTTTAACGACATAACGTGGATAGGATATTTTACTGCGTTTCTTTCGTCCGACAAACGGCGGCTTTAACGATCTTAACTCATTTGAATTCGGTCTTTTGGCCGTTTCTTTGGAACTCGTTCGGCTCGGCGTTATTTGTACGAGACGGCACGAGAAATAAAGTCGATGGGACCATTAGTCTCGCAGCAGGGAGACGGTGTGTACGGGTCGTTGACAGTTCGAGGACCACGAGATGACCCTACCCTGGAAAGGATGTTCCTGCTGTCATCAAGGCCATCGACTCCCCTGACACTGCATTCGCATTCGTATCCACCTACACCGAGCGAGATACTTGTGAACGGACAGGTAATATCTACTTCGATCCCCTACCCAAAGAAACATATTTCACTCTGACTTTTCATTACAAAAACAATATTTTACCATTCGCTAAGGTCCTTATTTGATAACGTCGCATTGTCCTTGATGTTCTTAATCTTTTTTGTCATTTATTTTACTCATGTAGACAATTAAATTGGATTTTTTTAGAGCGGGCATTCAACATTACGGGTCAGCAAAGGATTTCGGTATCTGTTTCGACTGGTAAATGCTAATGCGTTTAATTGTCCACTTTCTGTATCGCTAGCCGGCCATTGGCTTCGAGTACTTACTGCCGACTGCAATTCGGTGCAGCCTGTAGACGCCTCGCACGTCGTTTTATTCCCAGGTATGTGCATTCCTGCATGCATATTACTTTCACGCGAAAATTAATGCAGCGCGACTTTGGCGCCGCAGGAGTGAAAGATTTTTTGAAAATGGGATGCGACGATCTTTAGATTTTATATTTTTCAGAGTGAAAGGGGTGCAAGGTTTTGTAACCTTTTCCCTCTGTTTTTTTCGTGCTTTAAATGAAACGCTTGTGAGTTATATCGGCAAAAGTGTTTACTTTTCGTTCTTGTGGGATCGATTGAATGTATCTCTCGATTCGATCCTTCTCGGATCGTGATCCCTGTTCTGCGAGAATCCGAAAGATTCTCACTGGAAGCAGGGAGCAAGAGCGACGAGAAAAAGGGCAGAATATTACCGGTCCAGAAGGACAGGAAAGAATCGTTGGGAAGAACAAAGAGAAACGCAGAATGAAGTGGAGTCAGTGTTCCACAGGGAACGTGGAACGGGAAGATCGGAAAGGGCGAAAGGAGGAAAGGCAGAGCAAGGAAAAGAAACAAAGAGTATTTGAAGTAAACGTAGAGATTTATTAACGATTGAGATTCCTTCTTTAAGTGGGAATTTGCATTGGTGCAACTGAAAGGGCATTTTCCGGTTAGAAGTAGATGAATAATTTGAGTGAAGGAGGGAAAGGAGAGAAAGTGTCGAAGGGAATGAAGCGTGGGGAGGGAGAGAGAGAGGGAGACTTTGTGGAAGATCGGAGAGTTGAAAAGAGACGCGGCTGCGAGGAGAAATCCGTCGGAGGGGATCGAAAGAAAGGAAGGGAAGGGCAGGGAAGGGAAGGGAAGGGAAGGGAAGCCGTGCAAAGGAGAGACGGTTAGAGAGAACGTTGTGTGTGCCGGCTCGGACGTACATTTTGCGGAGGGTAAAGTGGCGGACGTTCGCGCAGACTCGGCCGTCTTCGCTCCTCTCTCGCCGGGTTTCCGCAAAGGGAAATAAAGAAAGGAAGGTGAGCGACGAGCGCGCGCTGCTCCTCGCGCAAAAATCATTAAAACGCGTGCTCGTTTGGCGGCTGCGGCTTTGTCGCTCGACATCCTCTTCGTCATTGCGCCGGCGATTGGCGTTTTCGGGGACCCCTTTGGTTCGCCGGCGAAACGTCCCCGAGTGAGCCTCCTAAGGCCCAGAGCTGCGACACGAGAAACCTGGGCCCGAGAATGCCAGCCGGCCCTTCCCCGCCTTATCGACTCGGCTGAAAAGCAAAACCGGCGAGCGCACAGTGCAATCCTTTCTTACGCACCAATGGACTGACGTCACACAATTTCCGCGATTCTCCGGTTAAACACCGGCTCCGCACCAATAAGCTTTCGCGGGCTTTGAGGATCTCAAAGTGACGAGGGACGAAGTCACCCTCCGCGGCGTCGGCATGGAATGGACCAGGGACAAAACCCTTGAACTCCTGCGCGAATACGAACAACGACGCGTCCTGTGGGATTGGAACGCACGCGGATACCGGGACAGGGCGAAACGCAGACGCGCCATACAGGAGCTGGCCGACATCCTCCGCTGTAATACCCTCGAGGTCGAGAAGAAGATCACCAACCTCAAGTGCCAGTACTCCAGGGAGGTGCATAAAATACAGAACAGTCGGGAAGCCGCTGCTAGCCCCGACGACGTTTATGTGTCCAAGTGGTTCGCCTTCAAGGCAATGCAATTCCTCCAGTTCGGCACTCGCCGGTACAGCAAAAGAAAGAAAGTACGTATACGCACTTATCGCAATACCCCGATCTTCTCATTGTGAAACGCAAATATGCAGAGCGGACGAAATTCGTACAAGCTCGTTTCTAAACTCTCACGAACTCTTCGCTACCTGCACTTTATAAATAAACTATGATCGCCCGTTAAATCAATTTTATAACTCTTTTTGTCAGTGAGATCATCTCACGAAAATGATAAAATTCGAAAATTCAATTGACGCTCGTGTGTTCGGATAATGGAGATGGCGATTTTTGAAATTTCTTGAGAGCTGCGAGAAGACTAAACTGACGAAATATTTCATTTTTTCTGAGACGTGTCGCACGATGGGAAATATCTTTTGTTGGCTCCTGGCGACGCGTCACGATTGGTCCTCTCCGCTTTGCATCGACACACGTTCGCAGGGCAATCTGCATACGTCCTTCGTCCTTTTCCCGTCGCAAAATCCGTGAAGTACCTCAGGGTGATCGGCGGAGTAGATCTTTGCAATTGTCCGATTCGTGCACCCGTGGTCTTCGTTCGTTCTAACCAGTTGACGTGTCTACCGTGCAACTAACCCGTCCCCCCTCCCCCTTATCGCCGTTCTTCCTCGTTGCTCACGACCAACCAATCCAATTATCCGGTAGTATCAACCAAGTCCACTCCGTCTAGAAAAGAAGAACAACGCTGCGAATAATCTCCCAATACGTCGAAAAATCATTTCCCTTGCGGAGAAAATGATTAGTCGCTTGCGAGCATCCGTTCAAAAATTCATCAGCGTTTTGTTAAGACCGTTGATTTCCCCGGAATACGAAATGCGCGCGAAAGTTTTCGCGCGAGTCTTCCTTCGCATGATAGATTGACCGGAAAGATTAGACGTCGGTTGAATCGTGCGAACGAAGCGTAATATAACGAACTCTTGGCAATCTCCGAGCAGCCGAATTAATTACCAAGCCGCACAACACGGCGCCTTTCTATTTCGACGGGCTTTTGCGTGCGCGAAACTCGCCATTTGCAATTATAAATAATTTCCAGCGATAATGCCGTTTTCCCCGTGTTTCGCGTTTAATTGGGTATTCGATCGGTCGGAATACCGCGGAACTATAGCTGCTGAATCTCGTGCGTATCTGTGGGAGGTCAGGAATCAAAGGAGAATCACTTAAGCGTTTGTCGAGCAATTTATCAAATAACGAAACCCGGTTCAATAGATAGTTCTTATTAAGCAACTCAAGTATGTCAAGGAACACGAGTTGTCTCGAACTACGTTCTCCGGCTGCATTGCCGATGTAATAATAAAAACTATACCGATAAAATCATTTTCTTACGAGTCTCGCGAAAGGGTTTTGCGTCTCTATTTTAGGAAGCTTTTAAGCCGAAGTTTTTCCCCCGGAACCTCTAAACGGCGTCTTAAATGTTGGAATTTTTGTCAAGACGCAATGTCGAATCGTCCGGTGCTTTCATCTCGTTCCGTCTGGCTGTTGCGTCACTAAATATAGAACAGCATTATGCAGGAAATTCACGAGAATTCCACATGCCTTCGACATAGACCCGAGACTTTTTTAATCCGAAGCTTTCTGCACAGGCCACGAAATAGCATGTAAGTCGAAGTACTAGAAAAAAATTTGTAAGAATGTGCAACTCATGTCCGAGAAATTGATCAAAAGAATTTGTAAAATAGCGGGCGATCGTAGGAGCTGTGTCCTTGAATAAACTTAGTAGCAAAACTAGGAAAAAATCGAGTGCGGAATGGCTTTAAGGGTTGACCTTGTTCGCAGAAGGTGGAGGAGGAATCGAAACTGCAGGAGGAATACATCGTGAGCGACATCGACCCGGAAAATTTGACGTTCATCGACTGCAACGAGGAGACGAACGGTTCGGCGACGGGTTCCTTCAACGCTTCCCTCAGCGAGGACGCTGAGGAGTCCTCATCCTCGAGTCTCAAGGCCTTAGAGTTGTACGGGGCTTGCCTGCCGGACGAGAATATCCCGATCGAGGACCTCGAGGACCCCGGCAGGACGAAACCCGAGGAAACCGGTGCCGCTCAGAGGAAAAAAACGAAGGAGGAATTCGCCAAGTTCGGCGAGAGCATCGCCATACAGCTGGCCGAAATTCCGGACTCCTATTCGAGATCCGTCGCCAAGCTGAGGATCAATCAGATCCTCTTCGAGGCGGAGATCGGCGTCTACGCGCAGACGCGACGCTAATCAAAAATTCCCGCAGGATTTTTCACGGCAAAACAGGGCCAGAGTTTTAGCCAGGAAATTCCTTTATTTTCGCGTCGAAGGTCCAAGAGGAAGATACGAAAATCGTGTTTTGTAGTAAACATTTCCGCGTTCCAGGGCGGTGGGGGGGGGGAATTTTTTCATGACCCCGTGGGTATAACGATATTCGTTTATGAAAGAAAGGCTCTGACCGAGGACGATGGAACGAGGTTAATCTCGGAAATGGACGGAATGCGATGTTCGCACGAAACTCGCCGATTTCTTCCATGAACGTCAATGAGGTCTGTCTGAAGATCTTTAAATAGAACGGTCCTATAGTCGGGCCGACGAAGAAAGACTGCAAAGTAGACGATACCAGTCTTAGCGGACGTCGTTCGGTTATTTTCTGAGGAAACGGCCGTCGACATGGAACGGTCGAACGATGTGTTATTCGTAGCGAATAGGGATAACAGATAACATGTGATTTTAGACTTAACAGAGAGATGAGAGGACGCGAGACTGTGTTAAGTCCGTCGGTTATCACGAGGAGTGCCAACCATGTAACATTCTGGACAATAAATCAAACGGAGCGAAGGATTTCGATAAATCATCTAATTTTATGATCTATTGTTTAAGCTGAAAACGACGAAACGAATCGCTGAAATTTTACGCTTGACGCTCCTCGTCTGATCCGAACACGTTAAATATTATCTAGATCTAGATATTCATCACGGATCATTAATTATAAACGTAGTGGATACGCTGCTACAGATAAGCCCAACTATTTTTTAACCGAAACCGGAAATGTATAGGAATCTGTACCGTCACTCAATATTTCTCCTTATACTTAAGACTTTCTGCAAAAAAAATGGTAATTTCTTTATGTGTAATTATAAAAATACGCAATAGATCTGTTCTGATGAAATTGATATAATTGCTAGCGAGTTTTCAGATATACATGTGTTTCCTCTACTGGTTTTTACCATCAACTCATATCAGTGTTCCTAATTTTTTCAATATTTTTTGTAGTTTATAATATTTTTTACGATCTTTATTTTTGTTAAGTCTGCATAGATGGTTCTCCAATGTTGTTTCACTGAATTTTTAATACATAGTCCGTATATTTTTTTAATGCCGACTTTGTATACATAGATCTAAGCCTGAGTAATCTTACTCATCCACGATATAAACATTTTTTATTCGATTTGGATACCTATTAAGTCTTCCATTGAACGAATAAAAATTCCAATTCCCCACACACTTTATATTGGTAGAATTAATTTCTCGCAGTAGAAATCAGTGATAATTTGATCTTTCGTTTCTTGTCGGAAACTTCAAGGTGGTAGTGTCATAATTATTAATAAAATGATGTAAACTTGTTTCGTGCTATTTTTTCATGTGAGCAACGATATCATTTCTGCGATATTATTTATTCAATAAGCATAGTGGACGTAGATATTAATAACGCAGTGGCGTACTCCATTACATAAGTTATACGTTGAAAAGCGATACGATTATTTCCACGAGATGAAATTTCGCGACTTTGTACTCGTTTAAATATATTTTTGTGTATAACGTTTTTCGACGTGCGTCGTACTTTGTATACCTCGTTTCAATAAAACGTTCATCATAAGTATTCTTATTATTCATTTTAGTCACTATTCATTTTCATGATCAATCCAAACATTACATTGATGTCCTATTTAAAATCTGCTGATATATTAATTGTATTTCGTCCGACATAATCATTGAAGAAATGTGAATTTTTAGGTGAAAGGTTCGACGTGGTTCTCGAAGCGAATCAATTACCCGGAAAATATTTGCTTGGAATTCAAGGTTTGCTCGACTGTAAAAATCTTTTACGAGAAATCACGGTTTCCTACGACGATCTTCCGGACTCAACGACGTCAATCGTTAAATCGGAAATTTACTTAAACGAAAATCAACAGACGATCGTTGAAAGGGGATATGACTGCCGTCGGGCCTCGGAGAGTATTGTCTGCGCCTTAGATTTGAGGTCAGCGAACGAAAATTACATGGACGAAACGGAACAGGAAGTGAGCACGATTTACGTTCCATTCGACCTGAATCACTATTCCACATTCTCGGAGGATATGACCGATTATTCCTGGAACCTCGAAACTCGGGCATTCTACCCCGCTTATTTAAGTAAGGAAATTGTAATAACATACACGAGATAACGTACAGATTAAATAATACATCTTGAATTATTTCCCAGGTATTTCACACGGCAACACGAAAATTCCGCAAATCAATAAAATGTCTTTCAAATACCCTTCGTCGCCAATATTGTCAGGACCGGAAAATACCCCGGAAAATTTGATATGCAGTCTCGAGGAACGGTCCAGCGAATGTGAAAGTAATCCAATGTTTTGCGAATGCCTGCAGATCATAGAATTTCCTCGCTGGAAAATGGTTGAAGTTATTTTGATAAACGAAGGTACGAATTAAGTTAGGAACTTAATTTCAAGGTCTATAAAATCATCCTCATTAAGTTACATCAAGTCTTCCTTCCCTTGATTACGCAGGACTTGGTGGAAATGCATCGTATACATTTCACTTGCATGGATACAATGTCAGTGTCCTGGGACAACAGGGTTTTGAACACTCCATGACGAAAAATGATATTATTTCGCTGGATGAAAATGAAGGATTAGCACGTAATTTTAAGGATCCTCCGCGAAAGGACTCATTTATGGTTCCTAATAAGGGTTACATCATTATTCGTTTCTACACGGATAACATCGGTACGTAAATTCCTTCCAGTGATTTTCAGGTGATTTTCGAAACTTTTTAAATATGTTTCTATTTTTAGGATACTGGCTATGGGAAGCCAGAAGTACCGCTATTGCCCCCGACAAACAGGGTCCAGGAATGCAATTTTTAATGAAAATTGGAACTAATGAAGATTTACCTAATATACCGATCAATTTTCCTACTTGCGGTGACAGCAGAGGGGTGGACACGATATTTGTCTTTGACTGATTGCACTTTATATATACTTTTTGTACATAATCATTTAGTACTCTGGTACTTCACTATATACTGCTTCAAAACCATAAATATTATCCTGTAAATAATGTACTACAAAATAAACGATCTTAATTATTATTACGGCATTCATTTGTATTTGAAAAAGAAATGATTTATCAATTGCATGTTTATCATTAAAATTTGTATTACTTACTGTGCTGACGAATGTTCATGACTAGCATATTGTTTTCCAACAATTTTCGTGCAGCAGCGGAGCGATTAGGCAAGTGTATTTAATAAACAAATTATCCCATTTACGGTATTACGCGCGTGGTATATTAGTCTAGTCAGCTTACCTTGAACTTAAATTAAAAAAAAGATTATCGTTTGTACATGATGTGCCTTCCGTTTGAGGAATAGTAATATGGCGCCTAAGAAAGTACATGTAAGGAAAATCTCCAATATTATACCGCGCATAGAAGAACAATAATTATCGCAGTTATCAGAGTTACATAAGAATTATGTCGATTACTCACGTTCATTTTTCGATCTTTCTCTTCATTTTATTCTACTGTCTGTATGTGAGTACAAGTAAGTTAATTGTATGGTATTATTTATTAACTGTGAATGTAACGTATCGTAATTACCTGCCGCTTGAGAAATGTGCTAATTTTCTACATCGGAAGATACGTTGTTAAATCGTAATTGAATCAGGTACGAATACAGAATCACGTTACCATCCCTGCATTCGACCCTGTACCGGAAACGATTCTATGGTCTGCTATTATCACTTTACGATTGAGCATTACGTCACGATGGGAAAGTAAGTAACGACGCGAATGACTGATGATCGACGTAAGGAAAGTATCACGTAAGTTTTTCTTACGCTCGTAGTGCCTGCAATTATTGTCGTCCTAACGAAGAGCGTTCGCAACTGCTGAGATTTCCTAATTGTCAATGCGTTCTGGCGGACGGTTTCGAGAGAGGAATTCTCACGATCAACCGGATGTTGCCAGGTCCCAGTATCCAGGTACAAAGAGATATATTTTACTCGAATGACCCGGTCAAAATTCTTCGCAGTTTCGCAGTTGAAATTTTTGCCATTTTTGCGTGTAGGTTTGCAAAGGCGACACGATCGTCGTGGACGTTCACAACGGCATGGACGGAGAAAATACGGCTATACACTGGCACGGGATTCATCAAAGGGGTTCGCAATATTACGACGGAGTACCTTTCGTTACTCAGTGCCCCATTTTCGGCGGTACAACCTTCCGGTAATTTTTTCCTCAGTATTCGTCGTAGTATTTGTCGAAACTGGCTTGTGCCGAAAAGAAAAAAAAAACACAAAGTAAATCCGTCGATTTTTCCTATCTTTTTCCTAAGGTACATTTTCAAGGCGGACAAAAGTGGAACTCATTTTTATCATTCGCATTCGAACGTACAGATGGTCGACGGTCTGTACGGGAACTTAATTATTCGTGAACCACCGGAAGAGGATTTTCATCGGGAATCTTACGACGAGGATCTCCCTGAACACGTAGTTCTCCTAAGCGATTTTACGCATTTCATAGGAGCCGAAAGAATACCAGGATATTCTCTTTTGAATAATGGACAGTTTCCCGAGGCTTTCTTAATCAACGGTTTAGGTCGATATTTCGTATGTAACAGTTACATATCCCAAAATCGAAACTACAAACCATTTTGTGATTATGAAGCGATAAAAAAATCAAATGAAATGTGCAAGTGAATTTCCAGCACAGCTGGATTGGGAAATTTTGTTGAGTATCATTAGGGGTTTTCAGGATGTGACGACGGGGGAGGAAACACATACTCCGTACGAAATTTTCACGGTGGAGGAGGGGAAACGTTATCGATTCAGATTGATAAACAGTATTGGAATGAGCTGTGATGCAAGATTCACCATTGAAGGTCATCCTCTCACAGTTATAGCTTCAGATGGGGATGATTGTGAACCTTTCACAGTGGATTCTATCGTATTTTACTCCGGTACAAATTCTTATTGTTCCTAATGAATATTTAAAAAAAAATCAGTAAGCAGTAAATTAGCATTGTACCACTTTCTTGGGTTTCCTTTCGTTTATTTGTATTATCAGTCAAAAAGTACTTTCAGTTTACGTTTTTAGGTGAAAGATTCGACGTAATTGTGAACGCGAATCAGACCCCAGGGGCCTATTGGATTCAAGTGATATCGCCGAAGGGGTGTATGCCGAAAAGTGTTCACCAATTAGCTATTCTTCGTTACGAAGGTCACCCCACCACACCCCGTACCAGAAAGCCCACTTACGAGCGTAGTTTACCCCAGGGAAAGGTAATACCTAAAACTGAATTTTCTAGCTTTTTGCCACATTTTCCTTCACTTCATTTGACTTTCAAGTTTTACGTGGACGTCTGCGGCCCACAATCGGAGCGACTTTGCATAGAGGATTTGCGGTCCATAAAGAAGACAGATTTCGATATCGCGACAACAGCAATCGATCGTAGCTTGTTTCTGCCTTACAAAGTGATTTTTTACGATAGTAGAAAACTTTTCCAACCCGACAGTTACATGCATTTTCTAAGTAAGCGAAGGATAAGAATTATCGACGAATTTACGTACGTTTAAAGTCGGGACGTTGTTCATAATTTTTGTTTAATATGATTGCTAGTCGCACCAGGAAAAAATCCGATTACGAGCGTGATTGACGGGATTTCCTTCAAGTTTCCGCCGATTCCGGTTCTGTCTCAACCAGGAGGTACCTTGCACCAGAATTTCTGCAACGCCAGTACCCTAGCAGGAACTCCCTGCCCTTCAAAAAGATGCATTTGTCCGCATACCGTACAATTCGGTTTGCACGAATTCGTTGAAATTATGATTGCCGATTTTACCCGTACGTTCGCAACTCTAATCCGAAATTCATAAAATAATACCTCTAAAGAAATTAATTAAAAAACTTACATGATGAGATTCTTAAGATTCAAAATGAAGGAATTAAATTCTGGTTTACCGACCTTTGTAGGAGAAATTTTCTCAAGTCTACCTCACCCTTTCCACTTGCATGGGAATAGTTTCTACGTAATGGAACTTGGACATCTCGGACGTAGGGCAAAATACAGCAAAGAGGACGCGGAGTTGATTTGGCAAAATTATCGGAATCGTTTAAAAAATCTCAATTCGCAAAACAGGGTTTTACCGGCGAAAAAGGATACCATTTTCATACCACACAACGGTTATGCCATTATTCGTATTAAGTTTGATAATCCTGGTAAGTCATCTAATACCTGCTCGAAAAGTTTATAAAATTTCTTTGAAAACGAAAAAGAATTGTTATATCGTACAGGTTTCTGGTTGTTCCATTGCCATTTTGTTTACCATCTTACAATCGGAATGAGTATAATTTTTCAAGTCGGAGATCACACGGACCTGCCAGCTGTTCCAGAGAATTTCCCGATGTGCGGCAACTATTAGCCATAATACAAACTGTTATAAATATTCTGAGCATCGACGTTTCATTGTATAAATCCTTCAATAGATAGGAATAAAATACCTATGACAAAATTTCCCTAATGTGTTATTCTTTGATTCTTCATGAATTCTTCGTTACGTTAAAACCGTAAATTAGTTGAATAAAAATGTATTCGGTGATAAGGATCGTTAATGTCTGTGACGTTAATGGTCAGATAAAAAGAGGACAATTATTTCACACGAATTGTGTTTTCAAACAAACGCAATGTTTGTCGGTAATGCTTTCTACAACGTACGACAGTGAAACTAGAATACCACATTTTCGAAGTAATGTGATTTCGCCTGTTTGGAAAATCCCCTGAGTTTTAATAGATATTTCCGTTCAATATGAAAAATATTCTTCTACACACGAGCGGCATTTTTGTCGCGCGGTTCCTCGTGGTTTTTGCGGCAAACACAGGTACGTAAAATGGTAAATTACGTAAGTAGTTATTACTAGTAGTTATATCAACATTTTTACATAAAGGTATACATTTTGAAGATTATCTTTCTGCAATTTTTGTTAACATGTGTTTGTTTGAATTTTTAGACTTCGAGCCATCAAAACATTATCACCCATGTGTACGTCGCTGCGAACGAAATGTTTCGATGACGTGCGAGTACCACTTTAACTTAGAATACTACGTCACAATGGGGAAGTGAGTACTACTAAAAATACAATACGAACACTTCGAGTAAATACACTCTTTAATGGAGTAGAGTCGATAAGAACCGAATCTTTTTAAGATCATGCGCTCACTGTCAACCGACCTCGTCGCACCAACAGTTGTACAACATTCCAAAATGTCAGTGTGTTTTTGGCGATGGATACGAACGAGGAGTGCTTACAATAAATCGGATGATTCCAGGGCCAAGTATACACGTACGTCAATTAAAAGTTCAAACAGATAGGAGCTTTTTAAAACAGGTAAGGAATAGGAATAGATAGACATTGCACTTCCTTTCAGGTGTGTTTCGGGGATACTGTGATCGTAGACGTTCACAATTTTATGGAGGGTCTCGACACGAGTATACATTGGCACGGGATACATCAACGAGGAAGTCAATATTTTGACGGTGTACCTTTCATCACCCAATGCCCGATATTAGGTGGTAATTCCTTCAGGTACCATCTTGAATTCTCAACTTTTCTCAAATTTCTTACTGACAATGAATAGTCCAAGGAAAAAAACATACGAATTATGCTGAAAGATGTTTAATTTTGATTTTAAAGGTATCGATTCAAAGCCGATAAACCAGGTACACATTTTTATCACTCTCATTCGGGTTCTCAGAAATTAGACGGATTGTACGGTAGTTTCGTTATCCGTCTTCCTCCGGAAGAGGACCCCCATAAAGATTTGTACGACGAGGACCTTCCTATGCACACAATCATCATCAGCGATTTCATGCACACCGTGTCATCCGATTATTTTCCAGGACACATGCATTCCCGATCAGGACAATATCCTGACAGTTTTCTCATCAACGGCCTTGGTCGATACGTGGTAAGAAATAAAAAAAGAGATTGATCTATGTGACCAGATCAGAACACTACGTAAAAATTTGGCGTGAAATTGTAGGTTTTGCAAAGGGGTGAAATAACGCAAACGCCATATGAGACTTTCACAGTTCGACGGAACGTTCGTTACAGATTTCGAATAATTAATTCGCTTGGGACGACTTGCGATGCTGCACTGACAGTGGAGAAACATTCTATGATTATGATTGCCAGCGACGGGGATGAATTCGAACCCGTCGAAGTGGATACCATCACTTCGTATTCCGGTACCTCAAAAAAATTAATGAAACTTCTACAATTAACGGATTCATGATAATTCTTGACTCTTTGAATTCTTTGAACTTATTAATTTATTAGGTGAGAGATATGACGTGGTGCTGAACGCGAATCAAGTACCAGGCGATTATTGGATACAAGTTACTTCCGATGAATGTTACACGAATAAACCATTCCAGTTAGCGATACTTCGATACGAGGAGAAAGCGGAAAGAGAACTTCCACGGAGACCAAATTACGACGACCCTTTGCCCGCAGGAAGAGTAAGATCCTTCAAAAACATCGAAAACAATGTGCAGAAATTATAATGATTGGCTTATTGTAGATTTACAACACCGACTGTTTCTTAAGATCCACGGCGGTTTGTATCACGGATTTGCGATCTATAGACAAAATCGAGGAAAATATTCTGAAAGTCAAAGCCGACCTTCACATAGACATGCCTTTCGAGTTGTATTATTACAATGAAGAAGTACTTTTCACGCCGAACAATTACAGGCGGTTTTTGGGTAAACGATTCTTTGAAGAATTTTTTAGGAGGGACATTGTTTGAAATATTTTGATTTTAGTGAATCAATTTTTGTCCCTTTTTCAGTGCCACCCAGCACAAAACCGCTGACTGGTCTGATGGGCGGAATTTCTTTTAGTTTTCCAACAGCACCACCTTTATCGCAGAGAGAAGCGAACGAGAGTCTTTGTTTTCCACAATTTGACCGTATGCCTCGTACTTGCAACAAAGACAGTTGCAGCTGTCCTCATACCTGGCAGGTCGATCTCGACGACATCCTTGAAATTCTTCTCATCGATTATTCCGGTATTCCGAGACTCACCTCAGCGGCTAAAATTTCTCCTCGCTTGGAAATTCTTTAGAAGAATCGAGAGGAAATTCGAATATTTTTTTCAGCGAATCGGTATTCAAATTTGACCCACCCATTCCACATGCACGGACATTCCTTCCACGTGATGGACCTTGGGAAATTCCAACCTGACTGGGAAATCAATGAAGGAACGTTGAAAACAATCTTTGACAAGTATTTAACGAAACTTAGCTCAGGAGAAATAACGAAACCGATATCGAAGGACACAATCGTCATTCCCCACAACGGCTATGCTCTCATACGTGCGAAAATGAGCAACCCTGGTGAGCAATGAATTAAAGGACTAAAGGGGTAAAAGAATTAACGATTAGTGATATTTCAGGATACTGGTTTTTCCATTGCCACTTTATTTATCATATCGTCGTCGGAATGAATCTTATCTTACAAGTGGGAAGACACACAGAGTTACCACCCGTCCCGGAAAATTTTCCCCGATGTGGAGATTTCAAGCCGGATTACTGATCACTCTAGTACAATAAATTATTAATCCTTCAATTTTTACAACATTTAATTTGCGTAGTTACAATAAATGTTTTTAAATGCAGAATTATTCCTCGATGGTTTATCCAATTCCACTGTCCAATATGATCCTATGAAAACTTTCACCAAATTTTTCATAATAGTTTGTGCGTAAAACGAATATTCCAATTTTATCGCTTGTTGCCTTGGAAGTTTGAAAAGTTCATCAAAATCTAATTACGTAATTATTCAGGTTGTTAACTCTGTTCGATGTACTCGTGTAATATAAAATAGTAGTAATTAATAGTTGAACAAGGTCAAACTAAACATTTAATAGTTTTAACCTTTGGCGATAAACATTTTTCGCCAGAAACTAGATGTTAATAGGAAACGGCAAAAGTAAGAACGTTGGGACGTCAATATTTTGCATTATGGTCTGTTAAGCTACGATGGCTAATTGATGTAGTTGTCATCACTGTAAGGTGCATGAAACATAGGATCAGGTGTCCAGGTATAACACTGTGGAAAATCATCTGGTATCGGAGGTAAATCATCCGGTTCCCCGACGTGCAAGATAACGTCCATACCCGTGACCGTATGCCACAGGAAATGACAATGATACAGCCACCAACCTGCAATAACAAATCAATGTCCGAAACTCAAAAGAGAAAAAATAAGCGATACAGATTTTCTGTTAAATTAAAAAGACAAGATGGAGGCGTTGACTGACCTGGATTGTTGGCAATGAATCGAACAATGGTGTAACCACCTTGCGGGACAAGTAAGGTATCCTTTCCCGGTGGATTCTCGTACAATCCTTGCGCGAGACGATCCTCGTGTCTCGCGATTATTTCGTTAATATCCGATGCATTAATAGTGCGACCATCGGTATACTGTCCGATCGCGAAAATGTTAAAAGCGTAGCCGTGTAGATGGAAAGGATGACTCAAAGATGGCACGGGCACTACACAAAAGTTTCATCGATTTTCCTCTCGGTTCAATGAAGTAATACACACTTTTGAAGATTCAGAGTTTCAAGATCAGCAGCATCTTTTTTAAAGTATGGAGGGCAAAATATCTTACTTGCGTCGTATATGATGACTTCGACGACAGCATCTTTCTTTAGGTGATAAACATGAGTGCATTGACAAGGTTCCGTGCAGCGGCTTGGCATGTTCGACGGATTGCAAAGCCTCTCGTAGCCTTGGTTTTGCAATATTAGCGGGGAAGACGAATCAACGTGAGTAATATCGCCAATCATGCTCGTAAGGACGGTCGGACCAGGAGCCACTAAAAAATAGGCATTACCTTTTACTTCGACTACGACTTCTGCGTACAATAGTGTACATTTTTTAGGAGAATTTTCAAATCATGAAATACCCATGAAACGCTTGTAGGATTCCGGTCCGAAAACTACGGGGATCTCGTAGTCGTAGAACCAAAATGGAAGTATGAGTCGATGGTCCGGTTTTACCTTCATTAATTCTGGCTTCGGGTCTTCCACCGATCTCAACAGATTCAAACAAATGTTTCCTTGTTCTGCCTTCAAGGTCGGATCATCATCGCACTGTACAGCGTCCTCCGTATCGTAAATCTGAAATTTTAAGGGCCGTAGATGGATTAATCCAGCAAGCAATAGGTTTTTACGTCCTATATTTCTTTAGAGTTACGTTAGAAGATGAGAAGCTGTCGTAACCGGGTAAAGACTCCTCTGGTGTTTCCGGTGCTCCAACATATTGTAAAATGGCCACCTGATAAACCTGTTCCTCTTGACACTCACCGGTACCGGTGAATATCATCCAGTAGGATTTGACATCCTGGTTAGCAGTCAACACAAAATCCATTCGTTCGCCTAAAACAGTAATCAGCGATGACTTCCTCGAACGTTGATTTCCTTCAATACAGACATATAAAAAATAACACTGAAAATATCTTCGACAGTGATAAGTTCTTACCCGATGCAAAATTAATAGTGTCAACAAGAACTGGGTCAATATTTTCACCATCTTGGGCAATCACCAGCATATCGTGCTTATAGATACTCATTTTTGCTCTGCAAACTGTACCCATGGCTCCGATCATGCGAAAACGATAGCGTTTTCCATGTTCAACGGTGAATACCGCCAAAGATGTATTTGTCGTTTCTGTGCTGGCGCCATTCTAAATGGTTCAAAATCTATTTAGCACTCCTAATTATATTACTCTAACGACAACAAAAATGTAAGGTCAATTCCAATATTAAATAATGTGAGTATTAAGAGCATCAGTGAATTAAAGATTGATAATGTGTAAGAATTACCAGAACTTTTCCTTTGCCATTAACTAGAATATTCTGCGGGGTCTGTCCTGTGTTTTTCCGGTAGCGACCAGGAAAACGTTCTGTGGCCAATTCGTGCATCCAATCGCTTACAGCTATCACATGAGTAGGCAAATCTTCGTCGTATAATTCATAATGAGGATTACAGCTCGGTGGGTCTCGCACTATAAAACTTCCATATTGCCCGTCAAGCATTTGCACCGCAAGGTGGGAATGATACATATGGGTTCCCGAATTGTCCGCCCCAAAGGCATACCTATAAGAGAATTTAAAATTCCGTCTTCATGCATAAAATAATTGGCAATAACGTCTAGCATGAAATTCTTTTAATGGCAATGGACATACGTTCACGCAGGAATATAAATTTTTGCTTGTTATACCTAAAAGTAGTACTCGATGCGATCGGGCATTGAGTGACATACGGTACACCATCGTAATATTGGTATCCGTTTTGGAAAATCCCGTGCCAATGTAGGGTGACCTCTAAGCCTTCCGCTTCATTTTCCACGTCGATCACGACTTTGTCGTATAAACAGACCTAAAAAATGCTATGTTTAGGATGTATTCAAACTATTAGAACACGCTAAATTGTATTATTATCTGTTCCATCTGCTTGGGAAAGAAGAAAAAATTGCATGAATTAATTGTTCCAATGCCAAACTGTTTCTACGTTTTTGTTTGGAAACAAACCTGAATACTGGGACCAGGAATCATTCGATTGATGGACAACACAGTTTTCTCAAATCCATCTGCCTCGATACACTCGCACAGAGATTTAGTAGTCAATTGATTAGTGATGTTCGGTGTGCAAATGTCACAAGCTCTGCAAAATTACATTTCAACTGAGACCTTCGAAATATTTCAAATCTTTCGTTTCTTTCTCCATATAAACGGATATAAAACTATCTTGAATTCACGATAAGAATGAAAATATTGATGGCACCATAATCATTGACTGATGACTTTCAAACTTTTTCGGTTTTATTACCTCGACTAAAGAGGTTTAGAAAACCATTATTAGCATCAGCGATATATTGTCGCCACTTACGGTCCCATAGAAGTGTAATATTCAATTCTGAAATGATAATAGCAATAGCGGGGTGGTTCTCCGTCCTTGCAGTCGCGAGCACATTCTTCCGGTGAAGACCATTGTACGTCATCTGGAAATATTTGAATTACCTCACAATAATATTCTCTTAAAAAGGCAACTGAAAATTCTGTTTTATTTGATTAAGAATGCTTACTGTCTTTATGAGAAGAGCAAGTACCCAAAAAACAAACAAATGCCAAGACGAAAAGTAGCGTTGAACCGCGATTGTACCGCTGGTAAACGTGAACGGAAGACATTCTCTGGTTCACGCCGGTAATCAGGCTTCTGTGTCGACAGGTGCAAGGAAACGAGGAATAAATTTGTCACCCCCGTCATGTTATATTCTGTGTTCATACATATGTAGAAATTGAGCATGTCACATGTATTGCTGTCATTATGTTAACCGGTCCCATTTAAGGACGACAAAAAAATATCTAGTTAAGCTTCAATTGTCATGTCATTTTAACAAAACATACGTATGAAAATACGTATGAACTGGTCGATTCTTGTCAGCAGAACATACACACGCGGAAGCTTATTGTTACGTTGTCGAAACTTTGCACATGCATTATTTTTAATAATGTTTAATATCATATCTTTATTATAAATTTGACTGCAGTTTTTCAGGTTCAAAGCCGTAGATAATAATATACACGTGCGTTATCTTTAATAACATTTAATATCATTTCCTTGTCATACATTTGACTGTAGTTTTTCAAGTTCAAAGTCATAGATAGTAAAAAATACGATCAACATTGACTTTGACAAATATTCTTGCTTTTCACGTATATTTTACACGACTGTAAAGTACTTTTAGTTTTATCAGTTAGCACATGTTGTTGAATAATTCTAGACAAATTTTCCTTGTTCATTCTTTTTGTCATACTTATCATTTTCAAATAGTATCATACCACTAAACAACTTGCATTATAGATAAAAAATGTAAACTGTTCTTTGTAATAAAAATTACTGGTGCAATTAACATAAGATTCTTTCCCTATTATTGCGCAACAATAAGTATTTATGTGAACCTTTTTATTCCTTTTCTGCAATGACGTCAATTCAACTAATAAATATCTATACCGAAAATTGAACTTCCTACTAGTATCGACTTTCTACATCAAAGTTGAATATCAGTTTTAATGGTAATTCCGCTTACGATATTATATAAAATGGGGAGGAAGTACAATGAAACACAGAGAATATCATTGATATTACTTGTATTATAGTTTACGTTGTATAGCACACGTATACATGCCGCGGATGTCGTATTTATAGAAGAAACCTTAGTAATATCGTATCATCAGGAATATTGTACAAAAAGGAGGCATGACAGGGTATGGTACATGAATCGAATTCGCAGGGGCAATTTATCCACGCAGAACGCTTTCAGTCGTAATACAATGCAGTATACATTGAAAGCATCAAGGGTTCACAGAAATTGACGTTTATTTATATATATAAAAAGCGCGTACAACAGCGCGGCAATCGTAGATTTTTCCTGAATGATGATATCTGTTTGTAGTATTCCATGTGCAGCGATACGTTACATTACACTGTAAGAAATCCATCACCCATGGCTGGTATATCGCAGTGGCTTACGAAAGTTCCTTAACGTTACTTTATGCATGATGCTACCCAACTCATATGGCAGACTATACGCCTTACTCTTCCAGGAAGAAATATTGCCCAGCAAGTTTTTGTTCCAAATCCTACAATAAATAATCTTAATACCTCCATGCTTACTGGTTCTGCGAAATTCACTTCGCTGGAGAGAAAAGAAATCTTACCTTCACTGACTGCGATTTATTAATACGTGGCCTAAAGTTGTTGGGATCTCGTCTAAAGGTTATACCCAATAACTGTAAGAATCTGTTCATGCCGTTGAGCAGAGACTGTGGGCAATGGGCAGTTGTGCATAACGACGGCGTACCAGAAAACACTATAACACGATCGGCCAAGTACGTAGCCATGATGAAATCGTGCTCCACCACAAATCCTGTCTTCTTCGCGTGTAATATAAATCTGGAATGCATGAGGCATAAGTTACGAGTCGGAACTACGGATTATACCTTATGTTGTGAGGAGTATTTACCTCTTGATAACTTTAGCAGCAACCAAACGCTGCTCAGAATCTAAGTATGCCGATGGTTCGTCAATTAAGTAAACATCAGCGGGTTTACCAAGACAAAGAGCCATTGCAACACGTTGCAGCTCTCCTCCAGAAAGATTCTGCACTTCTTGATCCATAATATCCTCGATCTTTAATGGCTTCATTACGTCAGTCACGAACTGCGGATGGATATAAGCGTCCCGAATTTTTTCGTGTAACAATTGCCGCACAATACCTTGCGATTTCGGACTAATTTTTTGCGGCTTATAACTAATATGTAACTGAGGAATATTTCCTGTAAAACAAGGCGTTTTTTGCAGATTCTTTTCTAAACTATTGTTGCAATGGATTATTCATAATTACGATGTATACGTGTACTACACTTACCAGAGCCATCATCGGGTGGAAGATTTCCTGCTAACATGCGGATGAATGTCGTTTTTCCTGTACCATTTTCACCCAATAATACCAGAATTTCGGAATCAGTGAATTGTCCCTTTTCGACGTTCAGAGTGAAAGACCCCATGGTTTTCTTCATCGTGGGATATTCGTAATGATTCATACGTTTTACTTCTTCTTCGGTTGCACTCTCGGCTACTTTAAAGACGAGAGATTCTTCGCGGAATCTTAAGTTTTCCGTCGGAACGAAACCGTCAAGGAAAATGTTAATCCCTTCTCGTACAGAGAATGGCATAGTGACTACACCATAAGCACCAGGCACTCCGTACAAACAGCAAATGAAGTCAGACAGATAGTCCAAGACAGACAAGTCATGTTCTACTACAATGATGAACCTGATAAGATCAGGCAATGTTATTACTGCATGAGTCCATTTCAACAGAATAATAGCGATGTTATTGAAGCTTACTTGTCCGGATGAATGAGAGAACGAATTGTTACGGCCGCATTGAGTCGTTGTTTCACATCAAGGTAAGATGACGGCTCATCAAACATGAAAATATCACCATCCTGAATGCACACCATTGCACATGCGAATCGCTGTAGTTCTCCACCAGAGAGAGCATCAATACCTCGGTCACGTATATGCATAAGATCTACAAATGACAATGTGATAAGAAAATATAATCATTTTATATTCAAAACTCTGTATATGATTATTGTAACTTACCCAACATTTGACAAACTTCTACCTGTGTTTTACATTCATCTTTTTTATCCAGCAGTTGCTGTACAGTTCCCTTCACAGCCTTCGGAATTTGATCAACATACTGAGGCTTAATAAGTGCTTTAAGGTCATCCTCCAAAATTTTAGTAAAATAATTCTGAAGCTCGCTACCTCTAAAGTGACTTAAAATTTCTGTCCAATCTGGAGGATCCTATAACATTTACATAAATATGTACGGATTAATATATGAAATAATAAAAATGCATTAATTAGGTATACTGACAAATTGATACATACAGTAAAACGCCCTAAATTTGGTTTCTGTTTTCCTGCTAAAATTTTAAGAGCAGTAGACTTTCCAATTCCATTAGTGCCAACCAATCCAAGAACCTCACCCGGACGGGGAATAGGAAGTCTATGTAATTTAAATGAATTTTTGGAATATCGATGAGTAGTTTCTTTCTCCAAGTTGCTAGGCAAATTAATAATGGATATGGCTTCAAATGGGCATTTCTAAAAATATAATAATTTATGTGATATTCAAAATGTTATTTTCTGTGCAAAAGGATACTAAGATTTTTTTTTATATTCTGAAAATCATAATACCTTCACACATATACCACATCCAATGCACAGTTCCTCAGAGATAGCTGCAATTTTAGTGTTTGGTGTAACTTCTATACACAATTTCCCCATTCTTACCACTGGACATGATCGTTTGCATTCTTGCCTACACCTTTTTGGTTTACATTTGTCAGAATTGACAATGGCAATACGGGTCAACCGATCAGTCTCCTCCATGGATTTTTTTGGCGGCATGATTGTGCAGGTTAAATTATTTTACACTGTGGACAAACAGCATAATGCAACACAACATACATGCAGTAAATAATTCATAAACTGTGTAAACAATATATACATGAACATAACTATCCTAATATACTATAAAGTAGGAAAGACTTTAAATATTAAAGATCCTTTGCGATTTTTACTTTACAGTGCAAAGCCATCGATAAATCTCGGTTATTTATTGTATTCACTGTATCAGACACATCTTAAACTTTTACGTTCATACAACGATTCACAAAGCTAAGAGCAAATAGAATTTTCTACGGAATAATAAACTTTCCAAACGATAAAGCTGTTAGAAATGACCACCCCGATAATCTAACCTCATTTAACATAATGAGTAACATTATTCCATATATACGTTAGAAAAAATAGTTTGCTTAGTTCTTGACTGCGTATTTGACATTCAGCGAAATTTCTGTGCATCGTAAGATATTAATGCACATAGGGATAATGAAAACGTACCTGTCAAAAACAGAAACGTGGAGGAGACCCCCGCAAAAGACTTTCAAAAGGAGTTCCACATTTGCCCATGCCTAGCACTCCAGCTTGCTACCGACAAGGTCATAGAGCATGTAAACTTAGTGAGGCAACTCACTGCCTGCATTCACAATCGTTGCAATTCTTCCATTAATTTATTATTTTACACAAAAAAGGTATAATGAAATGTAACTGGTTAGTTCATAAAACCAAAAAAATTTGAGCACAAAATATTTGAAAATAATAGGGTATTTGTTTGCCAACGGATAAAAAGTATTTATACACAGACGAGAGTTAGAAGAGATGTAACATTCAGTGTAATTTTTCAACCACATTCCTGGGGACCATTTGTCATTTCGTATCACGTTCTATGTTACCAACGCAACTCGAAATGTATAGCAGCGCTAGAAGCTGTGTCTATATCCGACAGGAATCCATAGACTACGGAAGAAAATGTAAACACAACGTTGTGGCGACATTCGCATTGTTTATCTCGCTGTTGCATCAAGTTCAAATCGGAAAGACATGTATACCGAGTTAATTGACAGCAACATGACAATCAGGCAATCTTAATGGAATTTTCGATTGATCTGCTTCAATGGAATATAAATTGTACAATGCTTATAAGTTAAAAAAATCGTGAATATGACGGCAACAAAACCTGTAGATACGTCAATACCATTCACTCTAAAGCAAGAGCAGGACGTTAATTATAATGACAGTAATGATGAAGATGATAACTCAGATGATATTGATAGCGTTTTGTCTATGCCATTACCTTCAATCACAGAATGTAGTTTCCTTATACCCTCTCAGATGAAGAATGATTTCTTACGGCTTACTACAATGGTAAGTCACTTTGTTATCTCACTGCTAGTATGTACTACTTAATATAAATCATGAAGGAATACATCTTAGTAATTTAAAATTTAGGTACGTGAAGTATACTTCTCACACCTGCATAAATGCCTTCTTAATAATTATGTAGCTTGTTACAATGAGGATAATAAGAAAAAGTTGTGTAGCAATGTAAAAAAATGTGCTGATGAAATGGAGTTGAATGCTGTTAGAGCATCCTTAGAAGCCACAGTGTACCGACAGCACATGTTAAAATTGGTAAATTCCATTTTCAATTATGTGTTACAAACTATTTTAATGTAAAGATAATTAAAATATCTTTAATGTTTTAGATATCTGAGATCAAGTCATATACATCTCAAAAGAAAGTACACAAAAATTTGTTAATGTGCTTAGAAGTCCCACATAGTAAAGTTGATATTGGTGTACAGACAAATGCTATTTGGGATGACATCCCATGCCTACCTATAGAAAAGTCTGATATTATATCAAATTGTAATGAATCTTATACTTTAGAAAATGTATTATTGGGAAATGTAGGACCTACAAATGGCAAGGATGATTTAAAGGTTTGCCAAAGTGTCCATAATGATGTTAGTAATTCATGTTTTAGCGATACTACTACAGTAATAAATTGTAATGGACTGAAAGATTGTAAAAGTGAGGAACTTGATGAAAATATCAATACCAAAGAATCATTGGGGCTAGAAAAGAAATTATCTGACCATGACTTAGGTCAAAGTGAAGAAGTTTCTTGCTGGGAAGGAATTAATGACCAAAGTTGTGTTCATAATGAAGATGAGAATTCACAAGACTCACTGTTACAGCACATGGAAGACATGTTCTGTGAAAGTGATGATAGCAGTGATTTAATGACTCTAATAGAGAAACACTCTGGTGTCACTAAAGCTAACATGGACAAAGAGATTAGCAATATGTGTATAGACACAGAGCCTTCTTCAGTATTAAATTTTAATGCAGTTTTGTCGGTGGGATCTGCAGAAAAAACTAGCGGAAAGTCTGATCCTGGCCGAGGAAAATTCAGTCTCAACGATTACAGAAAAATGAAAAATAAAGTAGCGGGGAATACATCACCGCACCCAAACGTTATGGTTGATGATAGGCACAAACGAAGGGACGAAGGAGTATGGTTTGTTGAACGCGTACATAGAGTCTCAAAATTGAAAGCTAAAATGACCGAATTGTCATTGCAAAATTACCGAAAACACGGGAGAGTGAAACAGAAGTTTATCGAACTGTTTGGTGAATCCGACGACGAGGAGATGATGCCAGACTCACCTATATGTATAGAAGAACACTTGACAGCTTGTAAGGAGAGAATAGCTCCTTGGATCGTCAAGTACCTGATGCCCTTCTATAAGAAACGAAGAATTAAAAATCGACTTCTTTTCAAAGTTGTTGCAAAACATATAACAGACATGCTTATTCTCGAGAACACGTTTCCTGGTAAATACTTTATACAGACTGCTTTTATTATGTTGTTGTATATGTTCAATATACTTAAAAGTGTTGAAACTTGTGCAGATTAATATCAAATTTATCATTTTTTCTGATTTCAGAACAGAACTGTGTACATAACTACATCCAAAATTATTTCAAGAACAAGAAGTTTATTAAAACTGTGCAGGATATCTATTTATAAGTTCCTCATAATATAAATCAATCTCTAAAACATTTCACCTCTCTGTTCATAGAATTTTGATAATTGTACCTTCAACAGTATAATAAAAAATGTAAGATTTAGGTAGTGTCAACACTTTTTTTTATTTACTTACATACTTGACCTTCTAAAATTATTTCATTTAGATTAAATAAAGGTGTCAAATTACTGTACACAATGGGGGAATTATTCCACAGTTTATTGAAGTCCACTTCTTCCTTCTATGTATTTTACATTACCATATAAAAATTTTAAATAAATTTGACAGCATTTCTTCAATTGAACTGAGCAGTGATTCGTGAGTACATGTTAAAGATGAATCAAACGTTTTTTATAAATCGCGCGAGTTGAACAATCACCTGACAATACAACTTATGATCGGTATTTAATGAGAGAAAGTGAAAAGTACCATGTAATCCATTCTGTTTAACTAGTGGTTTTCACAAAATAATATTTTTACATCTTATCCACATTAAAATAAATGTTTAATAACAAAGAGATTCACAATACTTAGCTACCTATAATTGTTGATAACTAGAAATGCTTTTAAAGAGTATTTTTCTTCTAGCAAACATTATATTATAAACTGTAACTTTAAAATACTTAAGTATCTTTATATTATGCCTTGATTAATAAATTTATAACACGTACGTATATACAAGTTGTCCAGCAGAAAATTTTGGTAACAAATCTGAAGGTAGTAGAATTCACAATTGCATAATAAAGACATATTTCACATCCAAAAAAGTACCTATAAGTCTTTACTTACTTGTAGTAATGGATTAGTTTTATTACTCTATTGAGCAACTTGTACAAAAAAGGAAAATATCTTAAGTAGTACTTTAAAGTGTAGAAGAAAAAATGTGCAGATTGTTACTAATGCAAGATGATCTTAATCTCAACTAATCACTGACAATTGCTTTAAAGGGAAATGTTGGTGAATATATTTATTGAAGTTACTCAAAGGTTTAAAAAGGGTGAAATAGTTTTATATGCACTTGTTTACAAAGGTAGATTCTTCTTACAAAGCAGTTCCAGGTCTGGATGGCATTTCAAAAACAAAGATACCAATCACATCACAGCATTAAAAGCTCAATTAGATCTTATAACTTTGCATGGATTTCAATGATTTCAGGATACCATTTGTTAAAATAAACAAATATGGCTTTAAATATTGAGAGCTGGGTGGAAAATATATTCATAACACATCTTACGGTTACTTATGTATTACGTATTTTTCCAGGTACGTAGTTCTTATCTATTACAGGCTCTTGCAAAAACATATGTAAACAGCGTTCATTCTGTGCTAAAGGATGCCCAGCTATTCTGAAATGTAAATCATAATTTTTCAGTGTTATTGTATAATTATCATTATGAAAATAGATGTCATAGTTCCTAATACAGATAAACATACTTGTTAACAAAGACCTCCAAGCCTTTTCTCCTATCTTCAATAAAGTCTTCTTCAAATATTCCATCATCTCCACGGAAAGGCATTTGGCGTTTCCATGCTTTTCCTGGCAGAGGTGGTACCACAATCTATATTTTACATAAAGAAAAAATTTTGTACTAACCTACAATTCAAATTGCATTTTATACTTGCACAATTTTTATCTAATACAAACCTTACTATCACGTTCTAATTCATTCCTGAGCCACTCAAAGTCACTGTATCGTCTTCTTACTGTAGAATCTTTAACTTTAAACACAGGTAGGTTGGTCTGTAATATTACAATAAAACAGGTTAAAGAAATATGCCCAAAAGAGTAAATATACATAACAAATTGAGGGGGGACTTCAACTTCAAAGCGTTCTCTAGCCATCGCTTTCGGAAAGAGTCATACAGTAACGCTGTTTCATGTACTTGACATTAACCTGAAAATTTTTTCTTTAGTATCTATGCCGACGACACATTGGATGTGTTATCGGCTTGAGAGAGAAGACAGTAAGTTTCCAGGAATTTAACGTACTTTAACAGTTCTCACGACGCATAAGAAAGTTCTATACAATTCAACCGGATTCTACTATCAGTTACTTCCTTGAAAAACCTTAGCAACGCTGTGTTCGATTGGGAAAGTATTGGCATTTCAAAGGATCAAGGACGAAACATCAATAGGGAATTGCAGTTAAAATACAAGGCAACGAACCCTCATGCGAACTTCGTAATCCGTGTATCGTTTCTTGCCGACGCCGTGTGTGATTGGATTAATTACGTCAATTTCGAGAAAATTTGCAGGCGCTGCATAAGCATCGTCCAGTGTCTGTTTCTTGACGTTTAGACGTCGCGTTGCGTCCACTGTTGTATCCGCCATTTCTTCCGATCTATATTAAACGGCTGACTGTGATCCACCTACAAAATAAATTCGATACCCGCAGATAACAAAACTTCGTCAAGTGACAGCAGTCGAGAACTTGACACAATTCATCCTCGATGATGATAAAACTACTAGAATGCGCGTAGAGAGGTCGTCTTCGATCGTTTTGCGCAGACTTCTAAGGCGTCACAACGTGGCCGGCTTTCAACGAGTTTGATTGGCTTGTTTAAGAAATTCTCCAAACGTTTGTAACGCGATATTTCCTTGACATTTATTACTCGAATCGAAAATTTGTTTCAAGAAATTGTTTTCTGTTTTGCTTTGAGCTAAGTTAGTGGACAGTGACGTAGAAATGCTCTTAAGTGCATTACATAAATATCTGTCATTTGATTTTGCCGCCAAATGTAAATTGACTTAACAAATTTTTATTGGTCCATTTGTATTATACATGGCGCGCTATAATCGAATGAATCGTGTGATCATACTTAAGTCTATTGCATTTCACAGTTCTTATGCACAACTGTCCATGATCTTAGAATGAAAAGGACGTAGAAGAGAAACAAACTATGTAGAATGCGTATTAGAAAGGATACAAAATGCAAGTAAATAATATAAGACATACGAAAGTGCTGTAATATTATCTTCTCAACAGCATGAAACTTATTGCTATCAATTACTAATTAAAACTGTATTAAAAAACAAGAAATAAATGTAATGCTGTAGTATACAAATATATAGTAACGTTAGCATTTATAGTATGTAATCTATACAGCAAATACTCTAGAACCTTCATTCGTACAGTTCTTAGCAAAACAGTGAAAGGAAGTATGGGCGTACCATCGATAATTGGATCAGCGCTAATAGAATTAGGAAATGACGAATTGAGAATACGTTGCGCAATACAAAGTTAATGATAAGAAAGAAAATTCTATTAGTGGCAACATCTACCTACATTTTTCCAATATCATAAACTTTAGTCGACTAATGAGATAAGGACGATACAAGAAAATCAAAACCCGAAGGTCAACTTTTCGATAGCATGACTGTAATTGAGGGGCGGGTTGTTGAAGACTCTCATTATCTAACAAAACAATTATATACATATATTTTGACTAGAGAAATAATACGTACATTGTTGTAACACGTTATAACGTTCAATAGTTAACGATATAAAATTACGGGTTTGTCGCTTAGACTATTAAGTGGGAGACGTCTGCGGTGTAGGCCGCGGGTGATAGTCTAATATCGTCGGAACGTGGCAGTGGCCGTTGGCGGATATCGCTGTCTCCGGGCCAGGCTCGTCCGGGACTTCGTGGTGTAATATTTGATCTGGCAATTGTATCTACCGCCAGGCTGACGGTCGTCGGATCGTTTAGGCCATTGCTCTGGACGATTCGTCGAGCCGCTATCGTTGCCCTCAAAGTCTTCCTTTTCTGTACACAGATGTTGCACAAACCATTACGCGTTGCTGGATAATCCGCGTGACTGCATCCGACTCTTCTATCTGAAGATAATTATGTCATTCGTATTGGTTTACCTCGATTGTTCCTCGCCACTTGTCAGCCGCGTGTCTAGCTAGCTCCATCTTTCTCTGCTTGCGTATCTGGTGCTTCTTGTAGGCCATTTCTATGATGATCAGTCCTATACCGCCGACAATACCTACGCCGACAACTATGAACACGCCAGCCATGTTCTTCAGACCAAGAGTATTCGGAGTTTTCTCCAACTGCTCGCAATGTATGTTGCCTTGGAGTATCCAGCGATTATCGAGGTCTTCCATAAAACCACCTGTAGATGCATACAACAGATTTGACGATTTTTAGGAAGAGTTCGTGGCTCATGAACTGCGTTATCATGATGTTTTAGATTCCAACTATCTTGCCTTCGTGGAAATCTAATATGGCCAATGTCACTGCATCCGCCCATGCTGAACCTTTTTGTAAACCGATTCCGTATCCTGACCGGCCGAACAATTCGCCAGCTGTTACTAATTCGCAATCTTGTGCCGCTTCAAATTCCAGTCGAGAACTGTCCCATATGAACGCCATGAGTTTCCTGTGGGTCGTTTCCTTCATAAGCAAATCATACATTCCATGAGGAAGAATTTGACTATTTAAATTATTTGTTAGTTCGCACCCGATTTTAACATCGCGAATAGCATCTTCGGCAGTGTCGTAATTGTTTGCTTCCATCGTCCGATACATGTTGGACAGTTCTACTTGCCGCCGAAAATACATGTCAACGGCAGAACCTTTGACCGTAGCGCAGGTCAGGTTCTCCATAGTGTTCCTGAGCTTTTACACGTAAATGTTTGCCATTAATGCATAGTAAATACTAATTACGATGTAACATTATTGGGAATTATTATAAATGTGCATTCCAATTTTGTGTCAGTTGCAGTTGATATCATGCTGCTCTAAGGCGATAAGAACGACGATATTTATGGTCTTGATATCAGCTTACTCGTGCGTCATTAATGCCAGAGAGCTTGGTTTTTGGGCGTTCCAACACGAGGAATGCCGCCAAGTTGGCAGTGTACGATGCTACGATGATCATTGCGAACCCTGCCCAGACCATCCCTAGGACCCGAGCGGAGAAACTCCTTGGGGTACCTTTTTAATTAAAGTTACCTACTTTAATCAACGTTTAATGACCTTGTCAGCGAGGGACCGAATGTCTTTTAGTCTTCTCAAATATTTCGGATAATGTATGATGAGGAGTAAGACAAACCTTCTCCTATCCCGCTGTTGAGCAATACTCCCCAAGCGAACCAAACGGCGCTGGACAGATTCAAAGCGTCCTCTTCGGTGCCATCAGTGTTAGCTAGCTTGAACCTCCCGAAAGGCGAGAACCGGTCGAGGAGGTACAGAACTAGCGCCACTACATGCACCGCCACCATCACCAAGATCCAGAGGGTGTTGCTGAAGGGTTGCAGGAAGGAGACGAGGGTGGATGACCTGGAAGGCTAAAAACAATTTTCGTGCAAAGTGTTCACTTGACCTTCAACCAAATTTTTAGCAAAGATTTTGTCCAAGATCTGGGTACCTTCTTCTCAAGGATCGTAATGCCTTGGTACTTAAAGGGTTTGCTGAACTCAATGAATTCTGCACGCTCCGGATTTATCGTCAATGGGGCGACTATCATGTCCGCTCGTTCATTGACTAGTTCCCCAATTAATCCTGTCCATTCTTTCTTTCCTAAATCAACAAAATAAGGGTAAATTCGTGAAAAACGAAAGTCGAAGTAACATGAATTTTGCACCTTACCTGAACTATTTTTAATGACATAGCTTCCGAATTGTCCATCTGGAGAAAGTGCTAGGCTGTACGTGAAGTTAATTGTCTTGGAAAGTTGCTTCAATAAATCCACGCAGTATCCTTTACAGCAATACGTTCTGGTCGCTGCAACAAGGAAGTGAAGTATCGATTCTAGCTCTCTACATCATTTCATCCGTAAATAAATAATTCGCATGATAGAACTGCCGCATCGACCTTTCCGTTTTCCGAGACGGTAATAGGAATTGGCGTAAGTGGGATTCTGTTAATGCGGACAAGTTTGCGGTAGTATCGTTAATCGGTGCATAAGATATGTCACATTTAGCGAACGTACTTTCGTGATCAGTGGCATTGAAGTGAGGACACGCGATTTCATCGGGTAAGCATGCTTCACTATCCGTAGTTTCGCGCACATAGACGAACGGTTTCTCCTCAATCGTTAGGACGTTCAAATGGGTCGGAATCATAAGTCCTTCTGGCTTGCTTTTCAGCCGGCCTGGCCACATGATGCTGGATTCGTTTACTCGCAGTCTCATCTTTGTTCCGTTCTAAGATAAAACAGATATCAATAAATCTCAGCCTCGAGTACGTCGTCTGTTTGTCGAATTCAACTGTAAACTTACATGGGGATAGAAATATTGGCCGACAGATGCTCGTAATCCATCTTCCTTGATGTTGATGATGTCGTAGGCAGCAAAAATTCGATCTCCGTTATCATCGAATGCAACTCTACCAGTAACACCTTGATCAAGTACTTGTCGTCGTATATACCTGAATATCGCGAAAAAAAAGACAGAATGGAGGCCATGACGTTTACTGAAATTTTGCGTCCTAACAAGGGCGACAGGTATGGGAATGAAACTAATATTTGATGAGAATATTTTACTCGAAAAGCTTCTTCCCAGTTTCCCAAATGGATCCGGAATCGCCACAGTCCTTCGGTGCCGCCGTTATTTCCTCCGTCTCATTCATCTCGCGCAAAGCCGACACGAAGACATGCCTGAAACACAGGTGTCGTGAATAAAGGAACTGAAAATTCTAAAGCCGTTTCATGCGGCGATTTCCACAGGTGTCATCGGAGTTATCCACGTAACGAGGCGAATGTCGTCCTACAAAGACATCAGATATTCATTCGTCAGATATCCATCGTAAGAATGTCTCTTAGATCGAAAGTCTTTTGTAAAAAAAAAGCTCAGCGCAACAGAAAGAATTTTCGTAGGACCTGAACAGTTCTATCGAACTTGTCGGAAAGTTTTGCGCGGAAGAAAATGTCTTCCGAAGCCATGCAAGCGATGACAATTATAACGAAATATAAGATTTGTAGAATGCGGTAATAATCGGCGAGAAAAAGGTTGGAAGGTACCTGAAAATTACACGATAAGAGCCGACAGGAGGTATCGGCATTTTCGGAATCGTCCGGGGTGTTGTGGAACATAAAAGTGTGCGTTAACATCAACCCGATCCTGAAACTACACATTTCATGCATGTACAATACAGAGGATTATCAGGTGACAATGGAAACTGACACGCTATCGGTGATGTGAGCTTTTTCTTCGGTGGCATTTATCAGTTTCAATCCAAGGAGGCCTTCTGGAGCGTTCGGAGCGTCTAAAGCCTGTTCCGTTACGATCCAAACGTATCCTGCACCAGTCATGTTCATCGTAGCAGCGTCCTTGAAGATCACCCTTGCATCAGTCGTTCTGTTCATAAAAAATCAAACAACATATTCAATAAAATCTTTAGAAAAGATAGTAACAACGATCAGTACGTCCTGATGATTTCATATCAAACCTACTAATTAGATATTTATCATATTAAAATTGATATACTTACGTAGCGTACATAAGAACAACTCTCGCTTGTGCACTCTTCATATCCATCAATTGTTCAGTAAAACTCACAAGTCCCGGCTCGAATTCTATAATGGACTCGACCTATCGAGAATAAGCGACGACGTATTGATTTATTGGACTATGACTCTACGTACTGATTGTACCTACGTGCACTTTGATTTCAACGTCTTCTTCTAAATTCTGCGACGTTGTTTGGAAACGTCCTAACAAAGCTCGCCCATCAGTATCTGAACTATGAATGAAAATGACTTTCATGTAATTGAAATGTTTTAATAATTCGACCCAAACGTCGGCTTGATGAGAATATGGAGGAACGGTTCTCAGGAATGAAACATGAATATTCTGAAAAAGAAATTAATTAAGTGCCGACTCTAAAACTGTGAATTCTGAAGGTTTTATTTTATGACTAACTTTGTCGGAAAATGCAGAATCTCTTGATGAAATTCCAATGACGGGAATGTGATAAAATCCACTGGTGTAAGAGACTGCTGCTGGAGACAAATCTCCTGTAAGGGGGTGTGAAACAACCACCGCGTATACTTGCGTGGCAATCAGATATTTGCACACACTCAGAGCTGTTCTGATGGGATTTGAATCCATTTCGATAACTGTGTGTTGGAAAGTCACTCCTTTGTTCACGTAATTCGTAGCAAAATTCAGGTGCTAAAGCAGAAATAGAGATTCGAATTACGTTAAAAATTTTATTAATTCGTTCAAATTTTATGCTTACAGAAATAGTCGTCTCAAAATGTGTTTTGCTCTCGTTATTTGACAGGACCCCGCCGATGTTGAACATTGTAGGATTATTGAAAGTAAAGGGGTGGTCGGCCAATCCATGGAACATTCCACTTATCCAGAATAATAATCGAAAAATGCGGATACCCATTTTCTTGCTTTCCAGTGCGGTAAAAAGATTCGACTGAATCTACAATTGGAAACACTTTTAATTTACGCGGAAGATTTTAACTAATAAATAGGCGTGGTGTAGATATATAGTTCGGTATATACATACAAAAAGGGCGGATTACGATCATCACGATGTATTTCAGTAAAACTCACCAAACTTCCCCAGCGAGAGATTTCATTTAATTGTTTTGAGTGAGGCGACTTTTGAATGACAATTCGGCATTTATTTGTGTACAAAATTTCGATAAAAATATTTGTGTTCTGATCGAGGTGAACGCTGGAACGACCCAAGTATTAATGTGAGAACCTGAAGACGTGAGATTTACTCTCGGATTCATTGATCCGGTCGGATGCTGCGCGCAGGATTCTCTCCCCACTTTAGATACCGAGAATTTCACCGCGCGAGGACCAATTTTCAAATTTCTCGAGAATTACATCCGTACAAATCAGTAAACCAATAAATATTATCTACTTATACAATGTACAAATAAAACACTTCATTATATTATTCAATAAATAAGTTTATTGTTCCATAATGTACAACAAAATTCCTTCAGCGAAAGACTTGGTTTACAGACGGTTATTTTTCGGATTAAAAATTCATGTTGGGACAAAACAGGTTGTGTACTACTACTGGTTTTGTCGTGACTTTTCTTTATTTGACGTTCCTTTGCTTCTTTTCTTTGGATAATTGAGGTTTTGAACAGTATCTTTCGAAGTAGAGTTCAGTCATCTATGATCGTTTGAGAGGATTTGAAGATCTAAGAAGATGGAGAAGGTGAGTCGCCTCGAAGAAGAAGACGAGAGTTGTTGAAAGGGGGTTTGGCACGGCGTAAGAAGTGACATTTAGAACGGCTGCATCCTCGTTCTGCGTTCACCACGTGGTCGACGAACTGTCCCGCGGTTTCCATGCGTCAGAGTGTCATCGCGGTACCTGGGTTATCGATCCCGTAAGATTCCACTCGGTGGCGACATCGTTTGCGCGCGCGCAACTCCATTATTCGCAAGGTATCTACTAAAACCCCACGGTCGTGTCGGGAGAACCCGTGGAGAACGTTCATGATAAAAAGTACACCCCGACGGAGAGATCGCGCGATCTGCTGGTTAACGCGAGCGTTCCTCCCCGACCGTCCCTGCGAACGTCGGACCTATCGCGGGAAGAAGGGATAAAATTGTCGAGAATTCGCAGGGCCCGAGGACCGACATTCAACGGACGAAGGAAGATTACGTCGACCTGCGAAATCCAAGGGGTTGACTCGTCGATGAAAGCCAACTGAACGACAGAACCTATCGAGCCATTCCCTAATCCGAAGGAGATTTTTCAGAAATCTTTAGAGATCGCGCAGAGACATTTTTCTAAGAGGGTAAATCGTGAGAATACGAACATATTGGAGCGAGAACCGTGTAGATGTCCAAAGAGTGATTTTCTCGAAAGGGTTCAAAAGAGAGAGAGGGAATTGCTGAAGAAGTTCCGGGGAAATACTAGAAATCGGTCGAATGTTAGGGCTCTCAGCTGTAGCCGCTCTGACGACGGTCAATTGATCGAAGCATATCGTAAAAAGTAAGCGAATCCTAAGCGAGGTCATACGAACGAACGGTGCATTCAAAGAAAATCGAAAATTCATTGCCAGGGTATTCAACGTAGAATCACGAAACTTTTCTGTCAGTAGAAAAGACGACTGCAATCGAAAAAAGATATTATAAGAAAAAAGCGAGTAAGTTACAAGTGCAACACCAGTTGGATTACCTGGGAGGAGTTTCAAAATTCGTTAGAAATCCTGACGAATCGTTACAAGGTAAGAAAGAAAAATATATGAAAACAGTAATTATCGTATTATTCAATAACATGGTACACTCTGCATCAGTAGAAAAATAGAGTATACAACAATCTGTCAACGTTCCTTTGGGCCTCAAAGGATTACTTAGCATTCCTTGTCATTTGTCCTAAGTTAATTTTAAAAGGAGGACAATGTTGGACCTGACGCAATAATCGTCCTTGTCCTATTTAGGTGGGAGCGCAGTTAGGCCGGTAAATAGAGCCGACGAAGTTGCCAACGAAAAATCGTAGTCCAATGTATAACGGTCCCCGGTTTTCGCAAGCCGTCGTAAAATGTCGTTGCCACGAGAATGGAGCTTCCAGGATTCGTGCCGGTCGGTTGACCGCGCGTTGCCGGCCGGGACGGCCGCGTCACAGGAGATGGTCGGTGCGACGATCATCGACGAGAACATGAATCAGCCGACTCAGCTGGGCAGCCTATTTTCCATTCACTCGGCGCCCGTTTTCGACCTGAGCACCGGGGTACCGTCGCCGAAGAGACCGGCTTCCCTGCTTGTCCAGGCGACGGCCACGTCGACTCCTGTGGTTCCCCCGCACCTCAGCCCACCGGAAACCATCGAGGACGAGGACAACGACAACCTCCTGACGATATCGAGTCTGACGGCCCGGCCACTCATCGCCAAGTCCCGGGAACTCCGGTCCACGAGGAACACCAAGAAGAAGAAGAGCAAAGCCAAGAAATCCGACCTGGGCAAGAATACGACTTTCACCCCATTGGACGGCGGATACGGATGGATCATTGTCATGGGCGCCTTCTTCGTGCAGTTCTGGGTCGCGGGTTTGGTCAAGTCCTACGGTGTTCTCTACGTCGAGGTCATGGAGACTTTCAAGGACTCCTCGGCTGCCGTTGCATCCTGGATACCAGCTATATTGTCCTGTCTCTGCCTCGCGCTCGGTGAGTCATCGCGGAAAGTAGTACATACTTCCCCCTTACCTATAGGTATATCTATCACTCGATATAAGCTAATTGCGGATCGTTTCATCGTGTCCTAGAAAGAGCATCTCTTTCATCAGTCGTACAACACATTGAACAATGTGTACTCAATTCTATCGAATCTTTCGAGACCGAACAAATTGCGCATTCTTCTAACGATAATTGACGTTATTTTACAAATGTTTCTTGACTACTCTTTTAGCTCCGGTCACGAGTATGCTGTGTCAAAAGTACAGCTGCAGGTCAGTGGTCTTCATCGGTGGCCTTTTCTGCGCCGTAGGACTTACATTCAGTTACTTCGCTACGAGTTTGATACATCTCTTTTTTACATTCGGCGTATTAACAGGTAATGATAAAAAAATATCTACCAATGAGTGCTCTCATCAAAGTTTCTAACAGTTGGGCAAAACATTGGCCACGAGTGATTGCAATGAATAATTCCTTAAAAAAGGGGCAACGGTGTGTTGTGCTCGTAGGGATCGGTGGTGGTTTATCGACGACACCAGGCATCATCATCGTGTCGCAATACTTCGACAAGCATCGTGCCCTCGCGAACGGGATCTGCGTGTCTGGGACAGCAGCGGGTAGTTTCGTTTTCCCGCTGCTGATCGAGCTGCTGGTAAAGAACTTCGGGTTCCACGGTACGATACTCTTGCTGGGCGGTTGCATGCTGCATGTGTGCGTTAGCGCGACCTTGTATCGGCCTCTGGAGGACAATCCATCGGTAGAAGCGTCGGTTGTCGAGGATAATAGCGAGAAGAGGGAGGTCGAACCAACGGCGAAGGAGCCACAGACGAAGCAACAGAAGCTCGACCTTCTGTTCGCCAATGACACGACGCAACGGCATAATTTACTAAACGAGCTCTTCCATCAGAACAACGTGGTGGCGGTCGAGTTGACCGACAGCGATGAGGAGAAGGACGTGATGGGCGAGGGCCTCAGAATGAAACCGATATCCAAGATACGGAGCTCCAGCATTCTCCACAGCGTCGAGGATCTCTCCACGGATTCGACCTGCGTGTACAAGGCGAGGTCCTCGCTCAGGTCACTGAGATCGTCGGTCACCGCGGTTTGTCCGCCTCCGCAAATCGAACAAACGTCGGTTCAAGAAGAATCCTCCTCCAAGACTATTATGCAAAGGATAGCCCGTTACATCGATCTATCGCTACTAAAAAACCCGCAGTTCATCATGATGTGCTTTTCCGTCACTCTAATGTCTACCGGAAGTCCCTACATGCTTTATTATCTGCCGGCGTACGTGCACGCCGCAGGATACTCCAAATCTGAAGCTGGTTATCTCGTCGCTATTTCTGCTGCCTTTGATCTTTGCGGTAGGCTTGGCTTAGGATGGCTTTCCGATTTGCAGCTCTTCGACAGACGGAAAGGATATATCGGAAGGTAACGTTTCTTCAATTTACTAAATACGTTTTCAGACGATAACAAGATTACGCACATTCAGTTACAAATGTTTATCGATCCGTACACATGCTAAGAAACATCCAAAGCTTCATAAGTTTCCCTATCGTTCTTTGACCTCTTCATTTCTTCATACGGATCAGTAAACAATGTCTCACAAACATCAATTGTTTTAACAACTAATGCGAGTAATCCAGGGCCTAGAATGTTGAATTATCCTCAAGCCAAGAAGAGGAATGTCCTTACAGTAAGACGTTGTTAAACGTGTGTTGCTCGTAATGTAATGGTAGATCGCAAATGACGGTGATATGTTGTGCGATAATTTCTGCTAAACAGCGTGGTTGGCGCCGGAGTGGCGGTTCTGACGATCCCGATGGCCCACTCGTTTTACGTGCTGGCGTGTTCCGTCGGGATGTACGGGCTGTGCTTAGGATGTTGGTTCTTGCTCGTCCCCGTCCTTCTCGCTGACCAATACGGAACCGACAAGATATCATCGAGTTACGGTCTCGTGAGGATGTTCCAGAGCATAGGAGCGATATCAATTCCTCCCCTCGCAGGCATGTTTACGATTTCCACGTAATCTTTCGACACCGGTCGATTCACTCAAGATTGTATTCTTCTGTAATTGTTTCAGGATATCTCCGTGACGTAACTGGTAGTTACACGGTGTGTTTCCTCTGTATGGGCACCTGTATGGTAATAGGAGGTCTACCTCTTCTTTTGGTTTTCAGCGAGACATTAAAACCAACGACATTGCCGGTTAACGCTGAAAATAACAACCGGCAAGAAGAATTGACTGTGAAAGAGTAAAATATTTTGAAAATGTGATTCTAAATATGCTAAGCCGAAATATTATATATGTAATAGAATGGGAGAAGGAAGGAATAAATCGCAGAAATTCGCGATACGAGTATCTTGTTATCATATGCTATTACCAATTGTGAGAATTTTAGTGAGTTAATGATAAGACCTCGTTTGTAATTTAAAACGGTGATTTTAATAAGTGTACACACAAATTTTATTTATATTCTTATAAATTCTCGTCTGCCTTGTACATTTATTCAAAATTGATAATAAAAGCGCAAAGAAACATCATTTGCTTGTAAAACGGTAATGTGTAGTTTGCTCCGTACAAATTAAACATTTCGATCTTACACATTACAATGATAAAAACCAACTATAGCTTACTATGTATTACACAACTTTATATAACCTTTACAAGACGAAAGTATATACATTATATTTACATATGTACAGTGTAAACGTTTATAAAAAAAAATTAAGATCTAAGTATGACAATAGATAACTAAAATCACAGTGCACAAATGCTTATACATGGACAAATTTTGACAGTATGTCATCACATAAGCTATTTTTCATATAAATTACATGGAACTACTTGAAGAATCATTTGCATAATTTACATAGCCGGCAAATTCATATTACATCAAGACATGTAGCGAATAGAAAAAGATATTTTTATACAAGTTCCACTTATGATTTGTGGATCATCCAAGCTACATGGACAACACCCAAAGAAAGCACAGATGACTTAGTCACTGACAATGGCATACATAGTCATATTTAAAGAAAGTACCATTGCCAGTGTTAAAAAACATTTCAGACAACATCATATTTGAAAACAGGTACACAAAATGTAAATTCACATCGGTTTCCATGCCACTACTTTCATTTTGTTATTTAACTCCTGTAAGATAAGTGAACATGTGAGTTGTTTTTCAGGTGACAATCCATTGATCCCTTCCATTTCATCATCATCATCATTCCCACCACTGCTGTTTCCACTTTTCCCCTTCCCCTTTCCCTTTCGTTTCTTCTTTTTATTCAGCTGCCTGCAATCTGTATCACTACCTGCATCATTCGTTCTTCTAATCTGTAATTTTTAATTCCATGCATAAATAAATTATTTTGTACGTGTAAGGTAGATTTATATAAATGTCTACATTTTACCTTTGTGCTTTTTTTAGTTTGTTTATCATACTCTAAAGCATCATAATAATTTGGCTTTTCCCTTTTTATACGATTTGTTCTCCGGGTCTTCATAACACCAGTGTCTGGACTAGGAGGACTCTTGATAGAATTCTTTCGAGCATTGAAGAATGAATGTCCACATCGGCATGCTTTACACGCAACTGGTACCTTAGTGGGGAATAAATCATTTTTTTAGAGTTATTATGAAAAACTCAAAACTGTAATCCATCCAGCATTGAAGTTTAAAAGCATGTAACATAAAGTGACTGAAAAAGAATAAATAAAGAAGTACTATAGAAAATACAATATTTTTTCAATTTAGTCACCATGAAATAATAGAAAATAGTAATACGCTTTATGATATTAGTGTTAAATTATAAATAGAATAATGTCTTAGATTGAGTAGGATGAAAAAGTAATACAAAATACCTGTTGTTCACATTTCGGGCAACCTTTGCTAATTGTTTTCGTTTTCGCCATTCTGAAAATATTCTTTCGACGAATCTGCCTTAATATATTCTTGTTATGAATGTATAATGTGATAGGAATGAATTAGTAAACGTTATCACTATGTGTCATTATAAAGTTATTACGACGCACGTATCGCAAATCACGAATGGACTCGACTTACGTACACAAACATTGCATAAAAATATTATAAGCACGAAATAGACGAATAGTACAAGATTTTTAAATGTATTCTAAAAATTCCACAGCCATCAATATAAATGTAGGAGGTTAGTCTACAGATGGCGGGACAGGGGTATTTTTCGCTTAACTAATTTCCCTAACCAATCACGAGAACGTTTCATAAACACTTGACTTTTATTTAAACATCCATCGTACATCCTTTTCACATAAAAGTATATTTGTTTTGTTTACAAAATGATTACAAGTCATTACGAAAATTCTTACATTACTAAAATGATCGTTTCATTCACCTTCTCCCTTTCGAGGTCGTTTAGTTTTACAATTTATCTGCGTGTCAACAATAATCAAGAATGTACATGATTATTAATATTATTGAATGGACATATTTGAATATATATTGACGTCATCGTAATTCGTTGTAAGACGTCTTTTGATTTCAAAATCTAATATTTAACTATCATTTTCGATGTTTCTCGCGTCGTCTTTTACGAAAAGATCTTGGGATTAAGGTTGTACCATTGTTCAGCACATCAGAACAAATGGAAGTCAAGGTGACACACGTGTCATTATCCGTCGATGTATCAGATACATCACCATATTCCCCACTGTCCGAAGCAGCACTTTGATTAAATTTGATTTGTTTTGATAGCAAGCCAAAGGGACATGAATCTTTAACCTCTGTGCATTCACTTTCTTTAGAAGTCGACTCACAGGAAAAACATATAAAATCTTTCGCTGGTTCGTCAGTTGACCGAATCTCGTGAATAATTTTTGCTAACGTTTTTCGCTTCGATGCCCGATTATTGGCCCTGACTTTATTCTCCAGAGTGTTACTTTTATCGTTATTGAACCTTGACTTACTCCCGTGCGCCGAATCTAAAGTACCAATTTGCGAATCAACTGTACCATGAGAAGCATTTGAATAAGACGATCTTTTCGATCGTCGCCTAGAAATGCGAATTTCATTACTTTCGCAGTCACAACAGAGTTTTCCTGATTTTCGAGTAACCTCACGCTTTTCTCCTCGTGATGGCACAGTAGTCGAGATTAATTCATTTGCCTGCTTGTGATGTTGATTATGATCTATAAATTCTCCGTTTCCTGGATCCTTGACACATCTAAGGTCTTTGTGTTTTTCAAATATTTTTAAGTAAGGGCATCCGCATCGGCAACAGACTAGCATTAATTCTTTGCCAGATGTTACATTCTTTGGATTTTTTTGTTTCATATTAACAAAGGAGAATGTTTCTTTATGCTCCTCAATATTTTCATGTCGTAAAGCGGTCATACCATTATGCACATGAGACTTGCAAATGTGACCTGTACTTCGACCATTAAATATTCGATGATAATTACCACAGATAACTTTTTTGTTATACTTATCTAAACTGAGACCGTCCGTTTGCGTTGATTTATATTTTTTATATGCAGGCGGAGAATCTATTTTAATCGCAATAAAATTTCTTGGAGTCTGTTTAGCTGATACTTTGGATCTGTTATCTTCTTGATGGTCAGAAATTTTACGAATTTTCTGATGTAAAATATTTTGATGGCGGTCATGATTACATGACAATATTTTGGTGGGCTTTGCAGACAAATCCTTATTCCGTTTCCTCCTGAAATCCACTTTATTACAAATATTTTTATGTTTAAATGAGTGATTGTAACTCTTAGAAGGGTCGGGTATGCCTTGAACAAGGGGCAATCTCAGATCATTCCAAATCGCTTTCGTTAATCGTAATCTTGTACAACAAGGTACGAAATTCTTTTTCAATATCTGGCAACTCCTTTTGCTACAAAATCCTTCAAGCGCCAAACATTCCGCCCAGGGATCAGGAATGCCTCGTCGAATTGCCTTTTTTCTTATGGTCAGTGCTACATTTTGTTCGGTGTAGGGCAAAGTAGTAATAATAGCTGAAGTTTTTATTAATTTCGGTGAAGTAAATGGCCCTGGGACTACTTCTCGAAGTGATAAATTATCTTGCATGCAGAGTTGACTTGGCATGATCCATTCTTGCAACCAGTCATATCGACTTTCGCAATTATTTTTGTACTTCACGTTTTCCCATGTTTTCCTAGACAGACGGTTTCTTCGAAGACAAGACGTCCATCCTGGTGAAGCATTTTTTATGACAGACATTGCTTCTACTAAAGCCAGAAGAATAAGAATTCTTATACTGATGGTAAATTACAGAGCTGTTGTCAATAAACATACCAAATTGTGATGGAGTTGTAGGTTAATATACATATTTTACTATATATTTCTTATGTCAAATCACTATTTTACACGTGCCTTTGTGTGGAAAGGCCCAAATAATAAATATTTTATAAGTGGTATTCGTGTTGTAAAATTTGAATTTTTTATTAGAGGAGCATAACTCTAATAATCATGTACCCTGTGGTTAAGGCATTGGTAGACCTGCCCACGTTCACAAGGTTACCAATACTTCAACATTAACTGTAAAAAAACACAGCGTCGCAGAACCGTATTTTGGATAGTGCAGCAAGAATTGACAAGCTTTGTGTAATAATCCATGTTGTTGTAATACGTGAAAATGTCTCTGTTACGGTCTTTGCCAGCGGCCCTCAATAGGTCATCAAAACTAATTTCTCGAAGCGTTCCAGCAGTCTTTTATCACCCAAATGTAAATACGGATGATACGATTAAAATTTGTTCAACCTAACCTATCTATTCCGCGCATCTTGCCTCATAATGGGCAATCGTTTACGATTAATATTTATTAATAGAACACCTTGACCTTCACGACGCAATTTCAGGGAAATGTTCTGAATAGGCCTTTGAAATTAATATCTTCAAATGCAGTAGTTTCTGGTGGCAAATAGATAGGTTAGGAGTATGATCTACTAACAGTAAAATGCAGATTTTCCTTACTTATTTATAACAATGTTATTTAATAATACGTTCTGTTTTGGGTCCTTTCACTTGCACTTCTCTGCACTTAATATTTGTCAAATTACATGTCCGAAATTACATCTATTACGTCTATTGTTGTAACAATGTTTTGATCGTTATTTTTTATTTATAGGTATTGGATCATTATGAAAATCCACGAAATGTAGGATCCCTTGATAAAAATGATGCACAAGTTGGAACTGGTTTGGTAGGAGCACCTGCTTGTGGTGATGTTATGAAACTTCAGATCAGGGTCGATGAGAAAGGAAAAATTGTAGATGCAAAGTTCAAGACATTTGGTTGTGGATCAGCCATTGCTTCTAGTTCATTGGCCACAGAATGGGTGAAGGGCAAGACTGTGAGTGTCAAATATATTTGCAGACGTTATAAAGTCATAATATTGTAATACATCAAGCTAAACTTTTTTAATTTCAACAGGTTGATGAAGCACTCAAATTGAAAAATACTGATATTGCTAAAGAACTTTGCCTTCCACCTGTCAAGCTCCACTGTTCAAGTAAGTCACTCTATTAATTGATTTCCTTAGTAATAAATTAGTTAATGTTTAGGCAAAGTTTAGACAAAAAATAATGTTGTCTCCTATATTTGTATACTATAGTGCTTGCTGAAGATGCAATAAAAGCAGCTTTATCAGACTATCGGATTAAGCAACAGGAAAAAGCAAAACTCAATCAGGATAGCAGCAAAACTCAGGATTAAAATTTGACTTAAAATATTTCGGTGGATAATGACATTCCAACATGGACATGTTAAGATCCTATTGACAGCACTAAAATGAATAGTCACTCGTAAAAATATTGCAAAGCTGTCACTTTGCTATAAGAAATCTCAAACTATGATTGTAATTAAATGAATTAAAAATTAACAGAAATATCGTATTTCTGAGCATACAGATCTATATTTTTTCTTAAAGTATTGATATTTTTGAAAATAATGTACATTGAGCATGATGTAGATACCACATTACAATGATTCAATATTTATCTTAAATGGATTAATTTATTTTAAGCTATTGTATCTGTGTTCTAGATGAGATATAAATAAACTTAAACAATGTTATATTCTGTTTTATATAAATGTTTCATTTCTAATGGCGTAAAAAAATGTAAAAACATCACAACAGCAAAAATATTTACTTTACAAAGCGCAGCAGTACGTCATAATATTTTCTAATAATTTCCCTCAAACATTGGCGATTCAACCATGTCGGGAAGATGTTTTATAAAGCAGAATGAACCAGAACAGACCTGCTTCGAGCAATTCACGTTACAAGAATCTAGTTGTTCTGAAGCATAGCAAACACATGTTCTAGTAATGACACAAATTCAGAGTATAGCAAGAGAACATCAATTACATAGAACTTGTTGACGAAAACATTTCCGTCTCTTGTCTTCACCGTGAATTGAACCAGCATTGCGTCACGCTTAGTGGCGCAGCGCGAACGTAATAAATTATTATTACCAACGTTTTCATTATCAATGGGCAACGAGCTAAATACTTTACGCAACTGCAAGCTATTTTTGCGGAAAATTACTAAGTGAACATTAGAAATATATGGTGGCATATCTATAACTCTCTTCATTCTGTAGTAAATTTATAAATAGTAATTGTCTACCGTTTAAAATAAGCCGCAATAGTGTGAATTTCGCGAAAATCAATACACGTGTTCTACAAATACTTTGCGTTATCTTGCCGAAAAAATACGCGAAATGAATTACAGTCGAGTACTTTGAGGATTTCTCATTTTCACTTCAAATTCTTAACTTGATGAACAGACTCTTGAGATTGGCGAAATCACAAATCTTGTACAAACACGAAACCTAGAAAAGTCTTACAGATAAAGCCAGATTCCTACTCTGTAATCTTAAAAACGTGGTTTCCGTTAAATTCTTCTACCTTCTTTTTTCAAGGTTTTCAAAATTAGAAAAACATCGGCTTGACGTTACTATCTTCATTGCATATGTATGTACACGCGTTCCTAGAATTTATAAATAATTGCAGAAACGCGCGACTCTATTTCTTGTTTTTGTCATAAATCTGGCGACAGGTGCTTGACCTTGAATCAATAGATCGCTTATCTGTTTGCACATAAATCGGAAGTGGGCGATGTAAACAAAATTTTGACGATAAACAGGTCAAAAACATTTTAATCACATACAAAAGTGTTATCGGAAGATTACGTAGAACTGTTTCATGAATATCGGATAAAAAGAGTTATATAATTAATTATGTCACCGTCATAACAAAAACTCACGCGTTTGGATTTTTACTTTTTTATTTCATGCTCAACGAAGATTCGGCCATGTGCTCCGAGTTTTGTTATTACCCTTGATCTGTTCGCAAATGATGAATCATATCTCGGAATTTATGGCTGTCAGTAAACCCGGTTCTTCGTTATCGAGCGACCACGTTCCGGATTTTTTATTTATTTGCCTGTGTATTGAAATTAACAGATTCGAAAGATAGGTCTGGTCCACATTTTTGTTGTGATTTATGTATTCGTGTGGGGTTTATTTAGCTTTACGTTCAGCAAACAAACACACGCGCCATTAATAAAAATTAACGGTCCTCGGATGGAAGACCATTTTAAGAATCGGCAGATCGATGACTGGCCGTAAGAATAACACCATCAATTGGTACTTAATAAGAGTAAATTCAAACAGGCCGATGATGCTTCGCGAAGATGCGACGAGGCATCGCAATTGCCTATTTCGACTTAATTCGTAAAGAGGGGTAATTAATTTGTCAAACAACATCGCGCAGACACTATGGCCGCGCTTGCCACTTGAGCAAGTTTTATTTATGGCTTTCACTAAACGGATGACTGTAAGTGATTCTCTGAATTCTCCCGGGTCTACTACACGAGTTAGATAAGATGACAATCCCACCGATTCATTGATCAAAATTAAAAGAGAATTCTGCGCACAGGTTTTGCACAATGACAAAAATTGCTGTGCGGATGAAACGTGAATTGGCTGGAAAAGTTTGAGGTATCCGATTATTGCACTCGTGTACAATGGAAAGAGTATAAGCCTGTATCCAATTGCCATTTATTGGTGTCAAAGGACACTGCAGAGAAAGTCACCGAATGAGTCGTAGGAGAACCATGACCATCGGAAAGTTTGCGCGCGTCAGTAAAATTAAATATTCTTTTAGCATGCTTACTACACGACTTAAATAATTCTGCACTTCATTTATTAACCACCGGATATCACTAGGCTCACATTAAGCTACCGAGGAATATTGTTACAGCGAGAAATCCAAGTTTTAACACTAAATCGAAGGAAAAAATGTTCTGAACGCGCTAAAGAGTGCTCTTGAGCATCCTTATCAGAGTATTACACAGATCTGACACAGATACTCTGCACAACACGTGAATATGACGGATATCTTTCAAAGTTGACGCAGCCGTCTCACTTTGTAGATGATAAAAATGTGGATTATACGCAGCCGTGCAAGCATTCATACAGGAAAAACACGAAACGACGAGAAAATCATGACACTCTAGAAAATTCCGATCTACACGCATTTTATGTTTGCCATCTGCGTATGATGTTTGTAAATTGTAATATATAAACACGAAAATAGACACAATTGTTTACGGTTATAACGTGCGTAAGTTCGATGTCATGGACGATATTGATGTACGCGTTGTAAAACATGCCGATGAGTATCGAGGGAAGCAAGATCACAGTGATGGGAAGAAGCTTGTGTACCATTTCTCGAATGACTTGGCAAACGGAACGTGCGGAAACATAACAACGCCAGTCTAATGATTCACCAAATTTCTTTGCTAATTTAATAAATACCCTTACGCATTCCCTATCGCTTTGTTGTATGCGAAAGATGTGGCACACAATGATATCATTATTTGCTCATCATACATTCCTGGCATCAGGCAAACTTTTGTTAGGTTCGCGATTGGAGTGGTCACTATTGATAGTAGAAAATTTATCAGTATGTTCCCGTGTTTGTACCTTGGTTTTTAGATCAAGACTTCGCACGTTGCGATAAATATATTTGCCGTGTGCCGTATGCCTGCCACCCAGGGGGCAAAATCCTACGCCTCTTTGGCTCGTGTCTGATAAATTTTCCATTCTCCTTATTCCCGGTTCCGTCTTCCTTCTCTTTGTGCGTTGGCAACTAGCGGGTGTGAGAGAGAGAACACGTTGGTCGGAGGGAGAGGGACGTTAGTCAGCTGGAGTAAAAGAGCAGAGCGAGAGGGAGAGAGTGAGTGAGAGGGTAGGAAAAAGAGAGTAACGACGGGGGAGGTGGTAGCAGAAGGAAGAGAATCGCGCAGAGCGGCCCTGTGCGTGGTCAGTGCGATACAGCTGATCAGTCGAATCGTGACGGCGGCGTACGTGGCGTGGGTTTGTAATCGGGGCTCGAGAATATCCGTGAAATGACAGGAAGACACGCGTGAGCAACGTTCATTCGGTTACTTACATGTTATTGTTGGCGCGTTCTATGCGATCGAACAAAGAAAACGTCGTAAGTGGATCCAGAGCGGTGACATCGTCTCTTCGAACTTCCGTGCATCGCGGCCAGCCGATCCGACGAACCCGTCTTTGCTACCCGCATTTTCGCCGGAGATCCTCGTCCAAGGACGCGTCTATGATCGGCCAGCAAAGCATCGGCGGTCAAAGACGAACGTGGTGCGCCCGTTGTAAAACTATCATTTACGAATACATGAAGTCCGACGCCGTCGTTCAGGAGGAAGATTCGGCTGCCCGCTGCGAAATTCCCAAACATCGTCGTTAACGAAACGTTTGGCCTCGACTACGACCAATCCACTTCCTGCCACTGTCCCCGCTGTATTTGCTTCTATCTCGTGTCTACGGCCGCTCTTAATTATCCGTTTAGTCATAATACGCGAAATTCGCTGCACGGGCCTCTGTGTGTTCCACATTAATCTATGCGCATACACGTGAGTCGAACGTAAACGCTCGATGACAATGCAACGGGTCCAAGATCAAGACAATGGTATCAACATCAAATTCGGCACAAACAAAAGCAGGAAGGGCGATTACAAGCTCGTCGCACAACAGTCTCAGAATGATACAAAAATTAACATCAATGGAGCCAGCAAGAAAGGTAAGTCTTAATTCCATTCATCTCCATGAAAATGATTTTTCCGCAACGGGTGCATTCAAGCGAGAAGTTATTTCCGACTTTGCGTCAATTGCGTGTTGAATATCCGATAGCGTGTTCTTTGTCGGAACAACTACCGTCCCCCGACTTTCGATACTAAAAATAAAAATTACGGGAGAGTTGTGTGAATTAGGAGTGTTAAGGGCCAAAAAAATTCTAATTTTAAATTGTGTTATGTAGTCAAAATGTGTACTGATTTCTTTCTGTTTCCAAGAAATTCATTTTTAGCTTTTATTTTGTTGTTTCCCATGTATTTTCTTCCACCATAATTTCTTTGTTGTGGTGAGATATTGTTTTTCAGACTAAAAACAAACATTCATTTTTACAGTGACACATGTGGAAGAGGAAGAAATGGTACCCCCAGATGGAGGGTGGGGTTGGCTTGTGTTATTGGCTGCTGTTATGGTCAATCTCCTGATCCCAGGAACAATTAAATCATTTGGAGTACTGTTTGTAGAATTCCTTGAAGTATTTGATGCATCACCTGCAGCAGCTGCTTGGATTCCTGCATTATGTTATTTTCTTTATAGTTCACTTGGTAAGAACTATTTTATTCCTAAACATTGTCTTATCTCACAGTTTATAGTTTTTAATAATGGAAATTTTCTTGTTTAGGTCCCCTTTCCAGTATATTGTCAGTGAAATACTCGTACAGAACAGTTACTTTGATAGGTGGAACATTTGCAGCTGCAGGAATGATGATAAGTTACTTTGCAAGCTCTGTAATATTTTTATGTGTTAGGTAAGCATATTGTGAGACACAGCTCATTGGTTTGTATTGAAATTATTGCCAATATTAAAAGATAAACTATTTTGTTCTCAGTTATGGAGTACTGGTGGGAATAGGAGCAGGTCTGTCATTTCCCCCTACTGTGTACATTGTTACCTCCTATTTTGTACGCCTGAGAGGTCTTGCCAATGGTCTCTGCATATCAGGCAGTGCACTAGGTTCCATAATTCTTCCACCTGTGCTTGGTGTTCTTCTACAAGAGTATGGCTACAGGTATGCTCTTTAACCATATTTTTAATTATTAATATAAAGGATACCTTTGTAAGTAAGATGAAAACAGGTGTCTAAAGCTATTTTATTTGACTAACATTTACAATTCCATGTCAGTATGCATTGATATATTTTACCCCATTATTGAGATTTAATAGCAAGAACTTTTTCATTCAGATTGTCCCTCACAGAATATTTTCATGTAGCCTATTCAGTGCAGTGTTTTTATTAATATCCATGATTACTTTGAAAAGAAAAAAAATGAAGCAACCTTTTATTTTGTGCAGTGAATATTATCTTTTCAAAGTAGACTTATAACAAATTACAGAATCATACAGGTAAGTATAGAAATTATAAGATAAAATCTCCATAAAACATTAATGCATTTACTTAAATATAAAATATTCATGAGCCCTAAGTGGAGTTCTGTTGTTAATACTTGAAACAAGCACAGAATCCCACGTCTACGATCGTAGTTAATTAAGCTGATTTCAAAAAGTATTTCCTCCTTGTTAGCCAATCGATTCTTCTGGAGCATTTTTCCTGTGACATTACCAAGTAAGGAATTGACTCTTATGTGATGATTCGTTTCTTCATATCACGGCTAAAAGTTTTATTTACTACCCAAGAATTTCTGCTGTGCTGTGCCACTTGATTCATGTTATTTTCAGACAAGTGTAAGTCGCTTCTTATGTCTTCAATATTGCTCACGTCGGTCGTATAATTGCGTTACGTGTATGTACATTAAATATAGTTCTTATTTGAGATGGAAGCCGTACTGTTTATCTTTATCGAGTTAATTATATTTCTTCTTGTGAAAGGAGAGATGACGTGCCTTGACATGTGTGGTACGTAGATGTCCGTGATAAGGGACATGCTTTACTGCTTTCGGATCGCACACACGTGAGAGCCATGTGCTGGCAAATGTGATACTTACGTGCACGGCTTTACGTACTATTCTAACGATATATGAGACTTGGAATATTTGTAGAAGAGTAGCTAATTTCACTTACGCGGAGACTATTAGTCGAGTTACATAAACCATCATTCTGAATCCTCGCGGCACATACATGTGGATTACTGTTTGCTGTGTACTTGTGTTAATTGGACGTGAATTGTTGACATGCTGAGACGATGAAGGAGTAATGCGAGAATGCGCCTGAGTCCGTGAAACGATGCAATTGTGCAACGTGTTTCCGTCAATGATACGCTTTCAGCATAGCTGAAAGATAGTTGGCAATCGCAGTGATATACCGTTTATTTTTTCCACGACACTTCGTTATCTCACAGAGAAGAGCAGAGTAAAATAAAATTCATTTTAATCCAGAAAGTTAGTGCATGTATGATATTCCTCCATTTTTAAGCAGCGATTGTATTTTCTCTGTTGCAGAAAGATGTATACCGAGGACGAAGAGAGGATTAGAATCACATCGCGATACCCAGCCAGATGATACTTCTCGCAATGTTAAATATAGATCGCGATACAAAATGTATTAAGAATACTGCCACCATTCGATTCTGTTTTAACTGCAGTAGGGTGATGAACACTCTCTGCGATATGTGATGATGATTACCATGAGTTTCTCGGTGCTTCTTTCAACATTACAATTTCCAGAATATTGCTCTGCATGATTAATTGGCTTTTGGGTCAGCATTTTATCAGAACGGTGGAATGTAACCCACGATTAATAGCTATCATTTATAGATAGATATAATCAGTACATAAAATATTTTATATTGAATTTAGCCATAAATGAGGTCTGATAAGAAAACACGTCTGAAAATCAATAGTTTGGACTTGTAAAAATTGACCCGTAGTCATGCTTACAAACAAGTGTGAGGAATAGGTTTTTTCATAACATTCCCAAGTAGTTGCTATTCATAGATTATTTTAAAGCCGCTTATTGTATTCCGCAGTGTTTCCTTACACTATTTTTGTCAGTATTAAAAAAAATGTTTGAAGATACTTAAATCCTTTATTCTTGCCCTACCAACATATATGATTGTTTCAAGTATTTCAAACCCATTCAGCTATGGTGATAGGTTTAAATAATAATACACGTGAAACTGAATAACACAGGCTATTTATGAAATCTTAATGTATTCTAGAATGGATATGTATAATGCTTTATACATACATATCATCAATTACAGTGATTCTGCGGTTTCGGTAAATTACTAGCGCTAGTTTATGTAGTATTTTAGATGGTATAAGGAGTGAATTTGTATTTAAGAACCTGTACATCATTCTTTAAATAATTAAAAGAAGATTAAGTCTTCGAAATTCAGCGAATGTTGTTATGTCGGGAAATGTGAGTTAATGTTTCTTTTTTCATTTTTACAGAGGTGCAGTATTAATAATGGGCGCTGTTACATTGAATGTGTGGGCGAGCGCTTTATTGTACGAACCGGTGGAGAAACATTTCATACCAGCGAAACCATCGAAAAACGCAGTGGAACACGAAGCAGTGGACGAGTCGTCGATAATGATTACCAGTCCAGAGGACGAGAAAAAGTCGAATGTCTTCATTTCCTCGAATTCTACCGAGAAAGCAGCGCCTATCGTGCCAAAGAGCGCTTCGAGCGTCGCCTTAGAACATTACAAAAACACCCCCGTGCAAGGTAGGACAAGGAAGATAAGCATGCCCACTGGACGAGAAATATCCGGACAAATGCACAGTACGCCAGCATTACACGCTGTGCCGGAACGACGAGGTTTCGAGTCCGGGAAATTACTGAGAAAAAAGTCGCCCTTGCAGTCACCATCGACGTCGTCCTTCAATTACATCAGCACGCCTTATCACGGCAGCACCTTGTCCGCGTTACACCCAGAACACGCGTCCACTCTGACCCTTAATGCATTGTCGAGTACGTTCTCAAAGAAGCCGGTCGAACTGAAGCAACGCGAAGACGAAAAGAATCCGAAGAAGTTCTTCGACTTCAGCCTGTTGAAGGACCCGCTTTACCTCATCATCTTAATTTCCAACTCTACCAATGCGATTAGTTACACGAATTTCGTCATTGTACTGCCGGCTTACGCGATGGAGTTGAACTTCGACAAGACCATGGGGTCCCTTCTCTTGTCGATCGTTTCCATACTGGATCTCATCGGCCGCATTGGTGGATCGGCCCTATCCGACATCAGAATAATGCCGAAACATTGGTACTTCGTTGGCGGCCTATTTATCTCCGGAATCTCATTAGCGCTTCTACCTCTAGCTCGTACTTACAGCATGCTGTCCTTATATTGCGCAGTCTTCGGCTTAGCGTCCGGAGTTTATGTCGGTATTACTGCAGTTATTATGGCCGATATGTTGGGAACTGAAAAGCTCACTTCTTCGTACGGCATTTCTCTGTTCGTCAATGGTATTATACAGCTCGTCGGACCACCCATATGCGGTACGATATACGGGCACATTAAGAGTTACGGTCCCATTTTCAGTGTTCTCGGAATAATCTTGATAGCAGGTGCTGCTCTTTGGGGATTCGTTCCGTTCATTAAGAAACGGGAAGAGGGAGTGAATAAAGCTGACACTCTTGAAAAATTATAGTAGACGATATCTTGTGACTTGAAGAATGAAAGAGAAGTTGACAGAACCGGCTGTTCATTGAATATCCATTTGCAAATGTGCAAACGACCTCTAACTCATTTATTGAAATCATTTGCATACTTCGCAGCAAACTAAGAAAGAATGTCTGCCTCCTGAAACATGCCGGTGTCAGTCTTGTAGTATAACTCCGGTATTAGTCGAGTAATATACGAATTCAGTCGTCTGAGTGTTTTAAATTGTGTGGTGCGAGAGCTTGGTAAACGAAAATCTGTGATTTTTGTATGAATGATGCAATGTTGACCATGTACATAGATTCACAATTACAATTAGAAGTTAATTCGAAAAACGCGAAAGGATCGACTATCACATAATATGTTCGTGTAAACATTTTTTTCTGCATATCACACGGATATGCGTGTCTTGCCTTGAAAGTTAAAATTCTTAACGGTATACAGTACACGACAGTTCCAACTAAGTGCCCGATTCTCTATATTTGTAATTAGGGATATATACATTGTTGAACAAAAGTAAATGTATATGCCTTGCCTTGGAATACTGTAGGTGACGTACTTCACAAGTAAAATTTCATAAATAGGATGTAAGCTACGGAGTTTCAATTAAGTGCTTAATCCAAATAATAAGATACGTTAGTACAATGTAATATACACACAATGTTACGAAAGTAAACGATTATAGAATAAATAAATTATTTTATATTGTTTATTACAAAAAAGAAAGTCAATTCATGTGACTCTTGTACTTATATACCACATTAACATAGGTGTATGTAACAAATGGCATACATTTATAAATAGCATTTTTTTCATATCATTTTATAGTCATGGTGCGATACTTTTCTTACTGCACTGATGAATATGCCTTAATAAGAAATAGGATGTAAGCACTTTGTATTTAATGTGTTAAGTTTATATCTCTGTACAATATACAAAACATACAAGAATTCAGTGTACATATTTCTAGCCAAGTACTTACCTTTAAAGTACTTCTTACTGGTAACATAATGAAAATAAAATACTTTAATCAAATATACAATGTTTATATCTAACAGAATAATACATCAATTTTATTACTGCAGAGAATGCATGTTACACAATACTATGAAACATTGTGTTAAATGTCAGGTTTTGTATACACTGATTGGTAAACTTTTCAAAGGGGACCACATGTAAGTTTCAAATTATTAATACACATGTATACAGCATTTGGTTTACTATATTCATCTATACAAGCAGTTACTTGGACTTGGGCACAGACTCGGTAACAGGTGGTGTACCTCTGAAGTTAGGAAACTGTTCCCATGGAGCAGACAGTTCAAACCTACGGAATTCCTGTGCCAACTCCAAAGGTTCAGCTACTACCCTCTTCTTTTCATCATCATACCGAAGCTAGAGTTGTACAAAGAAATTATTTTCGTTATTATAAGTCAAAAGTAACAAACAATATACTTCATGATGTATCATGAAAATAAGTGAAAGCATACCTCAATGTATCCACTGAGGGGAAAATCTTTTCTTAAAGGATGGCCTTCAAATCCATAATCAGTGAGGATTCTACGAAGGTCAGGGTGGTTGCTGAAATATACGCCAAACATATCCCAAACCTCACGTTCATACCAGTTAGCTGCTTCAAATATACTGCAGATAGAGTCCACAGGTGTTAATTCATCTGTATATGATTTTACTCTAATTCGAGTGTTGAAGCGTAGTGACAGAAGGTTATATACCAGCTGTAGAAGTCAGATCATTAGTGAATGTTGGTATGACATAAAAGGAAGTAGATATTTAGTTTTTGTAGATAAAAGTTTCTTACTTCAAACCTGTAAGTCCTACTAGGTACATCTAATGCAGTAATGTCTGTCAATACTGCAAACTGAGCATTATGATGATTTGCAAGGAACAACATTACTGGATAAATACCATCAGGGGCAATTAAAACTTCAAGTTCATCACCAGCAGCAATTTGTACCCCTTGCACATACTTCGGCATACATTCATGGACGTATTGACCAAAAACTTTCAGTTGATCGAGATTCACTGCGGTCGGCTGTCGTACTGTTGCTGTTACAAAAATATGTTTTTAAGCATGTTTTGTATTCATTTCTGAATTATTATAAACAGACAAAACTTTCTTACGTCGTGTTTCTGTCTTATCCGACGCGGTTGTTGAACTAAAACGTAATATTGGTGCAACATTCGTATAACCTATACAGAAAAACAACGGCATTACATAAGCCTGTAAGATCATGAATTATAATTCATATACAGTGATATTTACGTTTTGGAATTGCGGTCGGCAGGCTGCGCGATAACCGCCAACAATTCCTTATAATCGATGTCATTATGATATGCGAAACGTATTTTGCTTTTACGAAACTTTATGGTAAAGTACTATTTACACCATCACGTTCACTTGAACATTACCGACACAGACATTCACATTACCAACTGAATTGGTAATTGCTGTCACTAAGCCAGGGTAGCCATTCGTTAAAAACATAAATATCAAAAAAAAAACCTTTGCGTTGACAGCCAAATTCCCTATGCTGATATAATACAGATTCTGTTTACTTTTCTCTGTTTCTATGTACAACAATAGGGACTTAAAAAGATAATGAGATATGAAATTCTTTTAAAAAACTTAAGAAATTTTAATATTTTAGCCATTTACAAGATATGAAGATGTGGTGGACAAATGAGGAAACGAATCATTGTCATGTACTATGAGCAATGTTATTGTTAGGTACTCTGCATATTCTTGAAGATACTATTTTGATCTAATGCTTGCATTTCAACAAGAATGCTAGCAACTGCATGTCTCAGTTGATGAAATTTAGATAATGAAAGCTCAAATGTGTGACACTCTCCTGTACTGAAAATCCATTCCATTATAATTGTTGGTTCAAGCACTTTCTTCAACATGCTGGAAAATAAAATAGTTTATGTTGCTTTATGTATAAATGTATTAATTATAATGCAGCCTTACCTGGAGGATATGGTAATATCTACACGCCATCGACATGATGATAATCTTGGATAGAACCTTGTATTTTGTATTAGTCCATCGAATAGATCTGTTCGTTTCTGCCCATATAAAACTGTTGCTATATCTTCTATACAAACAGAAGATATTCTGTTTGATGTAGACATAAAGAGTAAAAGGAAGTCAATTAAACTGTTTGATATAATTGAATTTTAATTAGTGATCAAACTTACTTAAGTTCCTGTAGACATTGCTTAAATTCTGTAGGTTTTATGGACTGAGGAGATACTCGAAGATGCATTTCAAAAATAGTTAAAATAGCAGCATAATATTCATCCATATTTTCTTGTGATATATTATACTTTTTGCTGATCCTTTCTAATACTCCTTCTTCAATATGTTCCTGTTCTATAGCTTTCACAGCAACTGCATAAAAATAAAATAATAAATACATGATCCAAATTCCAAGTTGTTGATTATATCTATGTAATAATTATTATACTCAAAACTTACTTTGGATTAGGGGACGAACAAATGTTTTCCGTAACTCGGATAGATATTTTGTTTTGTGTCCTAAACGATTTGCAAGTTGTGTTTGAAATGTAGTTGACATTGTAACACTTCTCGTGTATACTACAAACTCGTAAAATTCTAATTTTTTGCACTGCGATATAGTTTAATGCTTAATATTTTGTTGACATATTAGCACATATAACTTGCAGATAACTAACCAGACAAAATACACAGTGAAGGTTCCGAATGTCACATTGGTCACATGTATCGAAATGATAATGCTAACATAGTTCTTATCATCTGTCGGTAAATTGATCCTTGACGTATATTTGGAATATTTGAGTTATCGTTGATTATGCAAAGATTACTGCCGAACTGTGTACAACAATTTATATACATGTTAATCTAATATACATGAGTAATTGAATTGTCTAATTTTACAGAAAATAAAGCAAAAAATAATGAGATTGTAAATCATTGGTCGGCAAAGCACATCTCAATTTACTTGATTGGTAGACGTAATATCGAACATTGGGTACATGAAATAAAATTGATTTAATATCATATCATATACTGATTTGCTTTTTTATGAGAAAATTGGTCGAATATATCCTAGTATACTAGATTGCGGTAAAATATTTCAACTGACCGTGTGGCCTAATGGATAAGGCGTCGGACTTCGGATCCGAAGATTGCAGGTTCGAGTCCTGTCACGGTCGAACAACTTTCTTTTTTATTTCCGAATTCTACGTTTGATCTGTGAATAAGAACATTTAAATATAATACATATCCGTAACATCAGGTTTTTTCCAATGTGATTAGCCGTACTTCAGTTAATATGTAAGTACTATATTACATTAAATTTTTATATCAACATACTTTTGCAAAATGATAAAACTCGGTATGTTATTTTTAATGTAATGAAAATAAAAAAATACGAGTGAGAAATACAAAATAAAAAAAATTTCCTTCGAGCCGGATTTGAACCAGCGACCTATGGATGTCTTCTGTTAATCAAACCAACTACAGTCCACCGCTCTACCAACTGAGCTATCGAAGGGTTGTGGAAGTTCGTGGAAATAAAATGTAGGAAAGTAATACTAAAGTTCAAAAATTTCAGTGGCCCACATAATGTGTTACCGTGGTTATACCGAAAGTAAAGTTCTCTAATTCGACATTAGATTATGTGTAATTTTTTAAAGGACTCAAAGTATGCACAAGAAGAAGAAATATTCGTGTAGTATGATATTATATCGTAAGATCGTTTGGCTGCTCATGAATAATTGACTTTTATGAATCTATAGTGTGGACACGAATCTGAAACCAATATCGCGGAAAACCTTTTATGTTAAAAAGACTAATGCGCTAATTTGGGGGCAAAATCAGATAGTATTTCCCCCCGACTCGTAGGAAATGATCTTCGATCGTAAATTTCGTACGATTACGTCCTCTTCTTTGTTAGCTCGGATAGATAAAATAAGACGATAGAGATCGAGGACGAGCAGGAGAAGAATGTCCGATGAACACGACACCTTGACGTGATATGTGTTATCTGTGGACTAATATGTCTTGTGCAAACTAATTTGATTACCGACATCAATTAGTAAATTAGCACTACGTTAGGTTAATGAAGAATAAATGTTCGCTGTACGGGTTACTTGGTGAATTTTTAATTCGTAAATTGTTTTGCTTTGGTCGGCTTTATCTATTGATTAAAAGTCGATTAGAATGACGTCATCATTTTCTAAGAAGATGAAAGTTCGTGACATCTTTCTCGATAATGACGGCATTAGTTTCTAAAGGTTGTCGGTGAAGACTCGTGCGTTGTCTTCAAAGGACATGTCACCCCTCGATGCACTTTAATTCTCCCTGGTCCATGCACGACTGCGTCAATGGGAACAGCGACAGCTGATTTTATTCTGACGACATTGCAGTCGATGACGATGTTGGGAACATTGCAACGAGTTAAGCTTTCCTCGTTAGTTACATCAAACAAATAAAAATTACAGAGAAATACATGCAATTAAAATTACATATGACAGAATTACTTTTATTACATTAATGTATTTAATTATATTGGGCGTGTAAAGAGCTCTAAATCAAACGCAATTTCATTTACTTAGTTGAGATAACCGAGCATGTGGGTAAAGATATGTATTTCATATGTAAATGGGTAATGCTGTATCGCGACGCCTGCATTTCTAAATGAATTTTCCCCGCGAAAGTCGGTACTAAAAGCAAATGTGTCGGAAAGCCTTGGAAGGTAGCGCGAAAATATGTAAAGTCGTAGGAAAAGATGTCGCGTGAGAAGTTAGTAATTGTTTCGGCGAGTAACTGGGCTGCCTTCAGGGTAGTGTGGAGTAAGGGACGACAGGCGGGGGGAGGGGGAGCGGAGAGAAAGACGCAGTCGCCGGTGAACTCGTGGTCTGGGTTGCCGATGCGCCTGTGCGGGCCAAGGACGAGGGTGAGGACGACGCCGGCGAGAAGGAGTAGAGGGTGTGGAACCGGAGGTCGCCGGCGAAAAATCAAGGGGGAGGAAGAAGAAGACGAAGGGTAGGCTTGAAAACCGCGCGACGTTCCTCTCGCGCAGTTCGGCATCGGTGCTCGACGAGTTCGTGCCCCGAAGAACGAGGAGAGACCAGCTCACTTCAGGTCTCGCCGAGCCTTCTACCCTGGCGACATTCGCACCGCGCCTCTACGCCCCGGCAACGAACCTTCCCCCATGGCGATCGCATCGCAGTAGTCATTCCGCTGCTGACCGTGCGGCCACGGGCTCTTTCAACGCGATTTTGTCCACTCAACGGAGAAACCCGTCCGAGGCGTTTTATAGTGCGGTAATGTCGCTGCTTCCATAAACCAATAGTCGTGCAACGACCGCTCTTAATACACGTTAGGCGGAATACCCCGCTGACGAAGATTGACGTTGTTGCTTGGCAAAAGCGGCCAAGTTCAGTAACCGAACTGGGCGTGAAATTCGATTCAAAGGTCGACACGACCACCGGTTTCGTGAAAATTTTCTTTACACTCGAGAAAATTATAAAAAATCGTCGACTGTGTGGAGCTCGCCAGTTTCAGTTTATCGTTATTTTCGAGTTTATTATACAAAGAGAAGTTTGTATAGGAAAGTGTGTACGATAGGGTCGCGATATTTTTTGCCAAGTCTAATCTTGAATCAGTGCGGTACGGTGTGATGAATTTTGTCGAAAGCTCGTCTCGGCCGACAGAATGAGCTTCGCTGAACGTGCGGTTTTTGGAGTTGGTGAAAAATCGTGGTTGTTCATTTAGGACAATATAGTTGGTACAAAATCCATATTAACATCGAGTAGTGCAGACTCGTTCGCGGAGAAAGGTACAAGGGAAAATCCGACAAAGGTGGGAGGGTGGAGAACACTATCGCCTCCATAATTGACGACGACCGTCGGCCAAACCTCGAGACAGGATTTAGGCAAACGCCGCAGTTCCGTAGAAATCGAGCGCAATAGACGACAAGTGTAAGGAAAACGTGATCTTTATGTACCATTAAATGACAATCGCATTGACCTGTGCTCGTTAAGAATAGCAGTCTAGTTTACTGCGGATTCTATTTACTAGTAATCGGTGCGCAAGCCGATGTTACGAAAGGATCTGTACGGCTTCGTTGCACTGATTCCCTTCGTTTTCTCGTACTTGTTGTGTTTCCCTTTGTTAATCCACCGTCGGCTACTCTTCATCGCACATTCGTAAAACCAAAGCTCCTAATACGTGATGTTGGCTTCATGAAATCGCGCAAAATCCTCGGCAGTTCGCATCTTTGTTCGTCTAATTCACTGTTAAAGCCTAAAAGTGTTGCGCTGCGTAGCAGAATTTAATTGATTTTCTGAAAGCATAGGTTTCAGCGACTACTCGTATTCGGTTGCATTGTGCGACTGATTTTCCGGCCGTGTCAGAAGGCGTGCCTCGCTGCAAGTTTCCTTCGTTCCCCGGAGTTCGCGTGGGAAATTCCTGGCTTACCAGGGGCAAAGCGAGTGTGGTTGAATTAGAGTTTGTACGATAGCCGAGAGCAAGATGAAGATGAAATTGGTTTAAAGGGTTCGGGTTTGACCCGTCTGTCGTGGACTGCTGTCCAGGCCGGTGGCGAATCGATTTTCGTCAGAGTGGGAAGGTGGGAGAGCAACGAGAGAGACAGAGAGAGAGAGAGACGAAGGAAAATCGGGGGCAGGGACGCGCAAACGAACGTGTGTGTCTCGACGAGGCCAAAGAATCCCTTCGAAGCGGCTCACGACCTGAAGAGGACATGAACCGTCCGCGACCATCAAATGAACCTTCGTACGATACAAGCCTACGTCTACCATCTTAACTAAACACCCTCTTCACCGAGTGAGCATTAATTCAAAAACAACGAGATCTTTCAAGGAAGTTCTGTTCACCTGAAAAAGATAACTGCTAACGTACGTATGAATGAACCTTGCAGGGGAAGAAAATAGAAATAAAAAATCAATAACTCTTGGTAGCAAATTCGATACGCCATTAACTACTATTTCACGGTAAAAGGATGTTGAAATACTAGAAGCGTAGTTTTAAACCGATCCTTGAGATTGGCTTGGATTATAATTTATGGCATAAATTCCCAGGGGGTAATCGAAATACCACGAATGAGGTATATTGAATGGACAGATGCCAAATATGTTTTCTTCGCGACAGAAGGTAAAGAAGATATAAGAAGATGAGGCAGAATACCATTGAAATGATCATTTAAGATCCGTTGATGCATTATATTTTAATTGAAATGTCTTCAAAGCAGCCTGTCGACTAAACTAAAGTAGGATGGAAACAGTGGATAAAAGCATAAAGATCAGATAGAACAGAGGCAGATAAAGAGTCGGCGAGTCGTGGCTGTGGGTGGTATTCTCTTGAGAAATGGACTGCTAGCTTTGAAGAAAGTCGACATGGAATAAGAACGTCGGTACAGTTCGTCGCTATCCCCGGAGGTTTGAATGGATCGATTACAGACGCTGAGAGCATGTATCCACTGAACACATGACAAAGAGCTATCGACATGGTTAATTACTCCAGCAACTACTTCCAAGTGATTACTAAATGATTTAAAGCCACGACCCGATTTTACGTCTCGAAATATTCGTCAGAAATCGGCTTTTTTTTTAATCATGAACGAAGGGCGAGATAACAAACAGCGTTTTGAATTGATCAGGTCTTTTAGAAGAATTGTGGGTACTTAACATAATACCGAAGTGTAGAGAAAAAAACTTGGCAGAAGATCTGCCAATCAATTAAGCCAATCTGCGGGATTTTCCTGGGTGATCGCTAAGGTAGCAATTTCCGGTGCATAGCGAGGTCTTCGATGTCACGGACTACATCATAAAATGACATCCGGTGTATCGTGGCGTAGACCGTTTCGTTTCTCCCGCGACTCCGACCCTCTTGCGCCTTCTGATTCTCGCCGGTCGATAGACTCGACTCAACGTACGGGCATTCTCTCTCTTCTTCTCGTCTGAAGTTCTCTCGCTCGCGCTCAGCTCGTGCAGCGGGGACAAAAAATTCGATCGACTCATTGAACTGTTCCTTACAAAAACAAGAACACCACATTTTCATAACAGATATTTCTTTTGTAATACCCAGTAATTCCTTGTCGATGAGTTTCGTGAATCTGGTAAACCGTTTTACCACTTGAGAAAATGGCCAAGCAACCTACGCAGAAAATCTATGCTTAATTCACATTTGACAGCCGGTTAAATCATCATTTATGGACTTTCGAATATTTGTTGCTTTTTTCCTTGTGACAGATGATCCCGATGAGGTTTGCTTATGTTGCATTTTTCACTTGCATGCTGCTTGCGCGTTTTAGGTACACGAAGGTCGATCGATCGTGCTACACTGCTCCGCGATAGATTCCGGAGCATCGGGGCTGTAATGTCGATAAATGACCGAGACTCTTCGACAACGTGCTAAGTGTTCCTCTGCGAAGGAGAGCAAAGCGTTGAAAGCCGTATCAGTCGATGGTCTCCTTCCTTTCACGAGGACGAAGACAGGAAAACCGATAAATCGTGCTTTAAAAGCTCACGTACTAACATCGCAAGTCTTTCGCACGGGGAATAAAAACTTCAAGGATGATATCCTATGTTTATCCTGGGATATAAGATATTTTTCACATGAGGATAAGAGAAATTCAATTTTCGGGAAATGGAGGTCGACTTAAACTGGCGAAAATGTAAATTGCTTGAAGGAAGCTTGCTCGTTTCGTGGATTTGCCTGGCTTGCATTTTATCGTCGTCAGGGTTGTGTAGCTCGTGTTTGATTTTCATAGGGCTTTTGTAACTGTCAGTGTCATGACCAACGGTCGCACGGAAACGATGGCGACGAGCGGTCTGGCCGAGGGTGCGGATCGTGCCACGACCCTCCGTTTCGCAGGCTGACCGCTTCCCTTGGTCAGTCGTACGTTACCCCACGTCACGAATTTATTATTTACCGAACGCCGGGGTTCCAACTGGCTAATATCACGAGCCCGCAGGGGCTAAAAATATATATCATTACGCTAATACCACTATACCTTATCAAGACCTTTTCCACGGTATTGCACGAGAAAATTATACAGGTGTGTCGCCTATCGTTTCCGATCACTTTCGATACGAAATTCGAGCGAAGCAATAGACGATATTTCATAATTTACCATTCGTACAAAACGATCAACACGTTTGAAATTGTTTGAGAAATTTATACCGAGTTACTTTTTGTACAGTGCCTTTACAGAGGTTTTGTTGGTTCAAATTTGTACAGATGAAAGACGGGACCGGTGCCTGCGGGTGGACCTTGCTATCGATGGCTGGAGACGAATAAAAGAAGGTGCCATAAGAGGGAGCGAAAGGAAGAGGAAAGCGCAGAGGATCTTCGTTTATCGCTGATGCCTTAATTCCGCGCTGAAGAAGCACTCGATCCTGTGATTCGAAGACTTAGCGGTTGTTGCTGGGCTCGAGGATGGCGAGAATTGACTTGGCGGGTCAAAAACTCATGCCCGCGTGTTCCTCGCTCGACAGCGAGGTGTTTTCCTCCGCATTAGAGAAAGAAACAAATCAGAAGTGCGATTTACGGGCGAGCGACGGGTGTTGCGGCGAGAACAGTAACGGCACTGGCAATTCCGGCAAAATTTCTCATCAGTTCGAACACACTGCGGACTAGAATCTCATCTAGCGAAGAAAACTCAAAGTAAGGAACCCAGGATATGAAAACTATGATAAGAAAATTATTCTCTATCGTAGAGAATGTTACGTGGCGATAGGCGTAGTGTTAAACGTTCTGCCTTTCCCTTCATAGGGTATAGTTAGAAAATAGTGATTACTTTCACCGACCGTCGAACCTTCGCGGACACACCTATTTCCGTGAACGAATCGCCCTGCAATCGAGTCGCTATCTAATCAAATATCCCGAAGCTAACGCGATAGGGCATTACAAAGGCCTTGACTTATTCGTCTTCTCATTTAGGGCGCGTGAACGCTTAACAATGCGAGCGGCGAATTATCGACCATCTCTTGGAGTTTCAAAAATGTAACGATCCTACTTAGTGACGTCGGCGAATCGCGTTTGGTCCACCTGTATAAATAACTAATTTCCGTACAAACTCGTCAAGCAAGTTCAGAAATATAGAATTAAAGAACGTGGGGAACTTGATTGTTCCGTAAAACTTTTCGGCCTGGTTAAAGCATTACAGTGCAGCTTTGAATTCATTGCAGCTTCACGTCGTATATTTACTTGTTGTAGAGATCAACGGAAAGAGGATATATCGCAGGATGGGGTCGTGCGGGATTTATTTCTCTCAGCTGCGAGCTATGCTCGTGAGGAATCTTCTTCTGAAGAAACGCGAAAAGAGGAAGACAATGGCGGTACGTATAGTAACTTTGGCAGATTCATTTTAATTGTTTCAATTCATTTTCATTGTTGTAAAAAAGATTCATTTTTATTGAATTTCGCACTGGATCAATAATTCGACGAAACGTTGAAGGTGCTACCATATCGTCGCTTGTATTTTCACGAAGGACAAAAAGCGAAGGGTGGAGTATCGATAGGAGTACTAGCCTATCGTACTGAGCCCATTGTTTCCGAGGGTATATTTACACCCTTTACGTCACTGGCAAATTGTATCTGACGCGTATCCTCGCGTGTACGTCTGCTTCCCTTGCTTTACGCTCCCTCCTTTTTCACCCTTTCGACATTCATCCACGTGCACGCATGTGTGTATATTCGCACGTGAACCCTCGTAAAATCCCCCCTGCACGTGCAAAGATCTCGTCATGTCCTCATGTCGCAATTTCAACTCTGGAATCAGTCCCCCGAATGATAATCTACGTAACAAAGGATTCGAGTGCTCTTTAAAACAGTGAAAATTCAATTCTGTACGAATAAAATGTAACTGAGGGGTAAGTTTTCGTGGGATTGATGAAGTATTTTGAAATATCACCGGACATGCGGGAAGAATTTGGCCGAAGTTCCGGTAGACTCGAATGACGAACGCATGGCGGGGAGATGGAATAAAAAAAGGGCGGAACGAAGGATAAGTCCGAGGGTGGCGTCGCGAAGACTGCGTTTCACGGGTAGCGACGATGGCCAACCGAAGAAGGCGACTTGCCAATTCATTCTGGTGCTTGTTTTTCACGCAACTCCCGTGCCAACTGGGCCAAGGGTTAGAAGGGAGAGGGAAACTTCCAACATTTTTCCCCCTTTCTCCACGGTTCACTACAGATTTTGTTCTTTTTCAAATGCAGACATGTTACCTATTTATCCCATCCATAACGGCACTTCCCCACCTCCAATGAATTCCCCCGAGCTCCTGGGAAATAATTTTCAATGGAAACAAAAAGTCCAAGAACGCGAATTTAATAAGTATTGTTGTGATTTATTGAGTAACTTTTCCTTCGGAGGTTTTAGAAGGGCTATAGTGTTTTTTGAGGAAGTTATTTTTTTCGAGGGTTTCTTTGCTTAGTTTCCTTGCACTTGAAGATGGACGGGTCGATGACGTTGATAGGTCCTTCGTTCCACATTGTCGTAGAAAGGCTCGAGGTTGGTCCACCCATAGAGGGAAGTAAATGGGGCCCGACCAAGTAGTAAACCTGCTCGACCCACGTGGGGAGAGGATGGCCAGAGACGCAACTCTGCCAAAGGGGCAATCCCAGATGAACGAGCATCATTCGGAAATATTTCGTGAAATCGTCGGCCAGCCGATACCATCGATCGTTTTCCTCCCGATGCAACCATATATCCGGATCCTCGCGTGATGTTCCCGAACGATATACCAAATAAACCTTCTCATTCCTACTCTCCGGGGAACATCGAGCGATCTCGAACATCTTGCAGGTCTGAAGGTTCGGAACGTTCGAAGAATCTTCGGATTTCAAATTTTCTTCACTCCCCGTTGACGTTTCCGTCTCGTTTTCCACGGTTTCCGGTTCTGTCGTTCGCGATTGCTTGTCCTTCCCGGGGCCTACGTATCTTTTCAAGGACGACAAAGTACCAATCTCCATCCGTCCCACGGGGAATTCTTCTCCTGCAAAATGGAGATGAAGATTTCATGAATTTCGTGAATCGATGATTGGCGAATGGTCATACCGGCAATTTCGAGATTCCAGAGGAGCAGGAATCCGTCGATCGATTCGTAGAAATTCTTCATGTCCGCCGGGAGCGTGCAACCGTGTCTCTGTTCCCAGTTAATAATCGAATTCCTCTCGCAGCTATTCCTCCTCTCCACTCGAACGTTCTTCACGCACGGAGTGCTTTCCAAAGCTTTCACGACACCTAAAGTGAGGTTTTCGTAGAACGAGTCCTCTGTGACTACGTCCACGAAGAAGGACATGGCACGAGGAAGGCAGAAACTCGAAGGACAAGTGTAATTATTCGAACAGTCGGTCGGTTCTGACCACCCCTGTTCCAACTTCGTCGTCGATTCAGCACTATCCCGCATGGTCTTTAAGAGACAATTCTACCCGTGTTTATTGCCATAGCAACGGGACGTTAAAGCAACCATCGCCCCTGTTCTCATTTTCCATCCTTATCACGCACATCAATTCGTCATTCATTTATGTACTTCTCAATTTTTAAATTATTATTTTACACACCGGAAGGCTAAGAATTGGGATGCTACAAATTCTTGTTCTCATTGCAGGAGATATTTCAACCTTTTTATACGCTAGGAATCCTAATCGTTGCAAAAATCCTCATACCTAATCCGAACTACCCCGCCATGACGACGGAAAAGGACGAAGAAAACATATTTCAATTTTTCAACGGGTATAGTAATAACACAGTAGCCGTGGTGCCCAATTCCACCGAAACCCTCGTAAGTAAAACGTTAATGACAATCCCATTAATTTGCCCATTGCTTGCTGTTACGTTAATTTTTTTCATAGAGCTTTTTGAACTCGATGAACACGTTGTGGATGTCCATGTGGGATTATCCCGGTAAGCTGCCTCTGAATTTCCTGGTTTTCGACACGAAGGACGACCTGCAGGCCGCGTATTGGCGAGATCCTTACAGCGTCCCCCTGGCTGTAATCTTCGAGGACGCTCAGCCCATTTCTCAACGTCTTCTGTAAGATTATATCCCGAAAATCGATAATCTCGTTGTATCGTTAATTTTCACGATGTTTACGAGCGATGCATTCGATAATTACCTTGTAACCGTTGACACGCAGGTACGAAATAAGGACAAACCCATCTTACACGTCACCCCCCTCACCGACGGAGTTATACTCCGCCCCAGTTACTTGCCGGAAAGATACGAGTCACTGGATGGGCGGGATTTTGTCAATAGAAACAGGCGGATCCTGTCCGGTGAATAACTACTTATACTCAGGCTTTTTAGGACTGCAAATGATAATGGATATAACGAAAATTCGGGTGCGTCTGTTATCCTTTAATGTCCCGTTAATACTGATTGACGTTTGTGTATCTTGCTGTGGGAAATAAATGGATTTATGTTTCTCCTCAGCTGGACACGGGGGATAACAATGTACCCATCCCAGATGTTAAGCTACAAATGTTTCCAAAGGATGCCTTCACTGCTAGTAAGAATGACAGCTGGAAGTTAATCAACCTCTGATTTCCTCCCCAGTAACACGTCCGATTTATTTTCAGACTGGATGCTGGCCTTCAGAGTCGTAATCCCCCTTTACATGGTTCTGGCTCTCTCGCAATTCATTACGTATTTATTAATACTCATAGTGGGAGAGAAGGAAAACAAGATCAAAGAAGGAATGAAGATCATGGGCCTAAGAGATTCTGTATTTTGGTAATTCATTTCTCCCCGAATAATTCCTATGAACATTTTTTCACTCGATTGGTGGTCACATTCCTTTGGGTTTCAGGATATCTTGGTTTATCATCTACAGCATTTTCGTCTTCGTTCTTTCCGCCGTCTGCGTGATTTTGCTCTTCACTCTGCAAATGTTCCAACACACGCATTTCTTACCGATTTTTCTCTTGGTAGTACTGTACAGTTTTTCAGTCATCATGTTCGCCTTCATGATTACACCGTTCTTCGACAAATCTCGGGTATGATTTTCGCCGAATTAAGTACATATTTTTAATATCCCAATAATGCAATTGCTATAACTTGTGGTATTTGATTTTTTTAGACCGCGGGAGTCTTGGGAAACTTTGCTGTTACGATAATCAGTTTGATGTATTTCATTCAAGTGTTTGTCGACAACTCCAGCTCAGTATCTTTCTGGTTGGTTTCTCTACTGAGTCCTACCGGAGTGGCACTAGCAATGGATAAAGTAAGTTTTACTCAAATCAGTGGCATCATATAAACGATGATAAATTCTTGTAACTCATTCTTCAGGCATTGGTTCTGGACCTGCAAGGTGGAGGTGTGAATTTCGACAATCTATGGTCCGGTCCTGGAATCCCATTCGGTGGAAGTCTTATTATGATGACCTTAGACATCTTTTTGTACGGTTACTTGGCCTATTACCTCGATTCAGTAATTCCAAGTACGTTGTTATTATTTACAAGGTACGTAATATGCTTTCACAAACGATAATCACAATATTATTGTCAGGTGAATACGGAACTAAAAGGTCACCTTGGTTCTGCTTTTCCCCGAATTACTGGTGCAAGAGAAAAGTGCAGAGGGTAAGTAAAACTGTACAAAGCGTTACGAAAAAGATTTTTTATTTTGTTTTTATGATATTTTTCCAGATACCATCGTCCAACGGAGAATCGAATTCCTTTATACCTGGAGAAGAAGCAAACCGTGACGTAGAGCCTGTCGTTCGTGAGATGAAAGGTCGGGAAGCGATCAGAATCGTGGATCTTTATAAATCCTACCAGAAATGTCGGAAACCGGAAGTGAAGGCGGTGAATGGCATAAATCTGACGATTTACGAAGGTCAAATAACCGCGATATTGGGCCACAATGGAGCCGGGAAGACGACACTTTTTAACATCTTGACCGGTCTGACCGCGCCTACCGCAGGAACGGCGTTAATTTTCGGTTACGACGTGCGAGATTCGAATGACATGCAAATGATCAGGAGAATGACAGGAGTCTGTCCCCAGCATGATATTCTCTTTGACCTTCTAACGCCCCGCGAGCATCTTGAATTTTTTGCTGCTGTCAGGGGAATACCGAGGTTGCTGATCGAACACGAAGTATGGCAAAAAATTCATATTATTAAACGTTACATTATGTAAATTTTAAGCACAGGTACATTCTTTTCATCACGATGAATGATCATGAATTATTACGATTTTTGTGCTACAGGTGAAGAAGACCCTGAAGGACATTGATTTAGTGGAAAAAGCAGACACCTTCGCGAAATATTTGAGCGGTGGCCAGAAGAGAAAGTTATCAGTGGGAATAGCGATAATTGGTGACCCGAAAATTATTATCCTGGACGAACCGACTGCCGGAGTGGATCCTTATTCACGGAGGCAAATGTGGTCGTTCCTGCAATCGAGAAGACACGGAAAAGTCATCCTTTTGACGACGCATTTCATGGACGAGGCGGATATCCTGGCGGACAGGAAGGCGGTGATCAGTAAAGGAAAATTAAGATGCTGCGGAAGTTCCTTGTTCTTGAAGAACAAATTCGGCATTGGATATCATCTGACGTAAGTCATAAATTCATTTATTCTCTTTACCTATTTTTGTTGTTATTTGGGTCATTATTTGTCTTCGTTTGCATAGACTCGTACTGGAAGGAAATGCCCGGGAACATGCCATCACTCGACTGGTGTCTTCCCACGTCTCGAAGGCCGAAAAGGCAAGACGTCACGGCCGGGAGTTGAGCTTCATTCTACCTCACAACTCCGTGGAAAACTTCGCGTCCTTATTCTCGGCCATCGAGCACGAAATAAAAACGAGAGCCAGCAGACTGGGGATCAGCAGTTATGGCGTCTCGATGACCACTTTGGAAGAAGTGTTTCTACACCTGGAGAAGGACGAGGAAACCGAGTGCACGATGGATAATTTGTCGAAGAAAATGGTTCGCAATCGCGCGCTCAGCAGGTCGCTGTCATTGCAGTCGAAAAGCACGTCGTACCAGAGTTTGCAGAACGAAGGGGTCGCGGTTCAAGCTGACGGACAAGTGAAAGGTATTACATTGATTTCCTTGACTCCCGAGTCGATGATCAAATGGAAAGATTCAATAAAGACATAAAATGTTAACGGTCAGAACTGTTTGCTGAGTCCTTTGTAACTTGAATTTCACAGGAGCTGGTGATTTACCGGATGGCGTGCACAACGACAAAAATCCTCCTATTCTCGGCCTGGGCTTGGACCCCATAAAAATCAGGCCTAACTTCCTGCAAACCATGTACGCTATGCTGCGTTTAAGAGTATTGCGACTCTTCAGGAACCTCCAACTCCTCTACTTCACCATCGTTGCACCCCTTGCGCTGATAGTCCTAAGTCTTTACATCAACAGTATCCAAACCGTTGATATTAAGATGCAGTCGTTGGAACTCAACAGTGGTACGAGTCAATAATCTGGTTTACAAACGAATGGTTCTTAATTATCAATATCTACTCATCCTGGAATTACGATCATTTTCCTACAGATACTTATGGCAATGAAACGAAACTCTTGTACGTCAATAATACCGAACACGATGTTACGCCCTTGATGAATCAGATAGCCAGAGATGCAAAACACGTGGAGGAGTACGATGGGAATTTCGCTAATTTGCTTAACATTGCCCCTCATGCCGCCGTTTTTAACATCAACGAATACAACATGCCGAAGATAAATTTGACCGTCGTTTACAACGATACCATGCAGCATTCTCTTCCAATTTTCCTGAATATTTTGTCAAACTCTTATCACAGGTACGACGAATACATACACAGGAAATTTAGATCAAATAAACACCAAGGTTTAACTCGTTACGTTTTTTAATCCGCATGGATTTAGATTGCTGTCGAACAAGGAAGATCCGAGTCCAATAGCAGTGAGGACACATCCTTTCCAGCAAACCTCACAGCCTCAGGAGTTTAATATCGGAACAGCTAGTTGTGCTTTGTTCATTGGAATGGATTTCGTATTGTTACCGATAACATTGGCGGTCGATATGGTATACGATCGGGAAGTAAGCAACATAAAATACGCCTAATTTCCGCTGCTTGCATCTGTCTATAAATTTTAAAGATTGTCAGTGAATTTTCGCAAACTTTGTCAGACAGACGTATTGTTTTGTACAGAATAATGTTCTAAGATAGCCATACTGTCTGTCTCCTTGTGGTCCTCAGCTTATTTCTTCTTTTCCTCTGTTTCCACTTCAGATAAAAGCAAAGAACCAGCTTCGTGTCAATGGCCTGTCGTTCCCCGTCTACTTCTTGACGTACTTCATCGTTCTCGTCGGCTTAATGACGTTCATCTGCGTGTGCATCCTCGGTATCATATTCCTCTTCGACGTGCCTTCGCTTCAAGAACCACCAGCACTCATAACCCTCAGCGCTCTGTTGATGCTATACTGCCCGTCGTCCATTTTGTTCTCGACGTGCCTCAGCTACATCTTCGACAAAATGGATTCCGCGCAGAGCATCCTACCCCACATAGCGACCTTTTTCGGGCTGATACCGTTCCTCCTCGTCATGATCCTCGACATGCTGGGACTCGGTAAGCAATCGCTTCGTCAACGATTTTAACCGTTATCAGTGTATCGCTTAGTAACGTCAGTGTCTTCCGATAATTAACTTTAGGTTTTCTCGGGTCATTAATTATGTTTTTCTGTTGAAGGTGGCACAGCGGCATTTGCATTGCACGTTGTTTTCTCTTTATTAAACACGATGTACGTGCCATACGCGGCTGTGTATTACGTAGATCGCGTGCACCTCATGTGCTCGATCAATGCTGCCTGCCATCACCTGACCATGTCCGATTATCTCACTACTGAGATCATACTGATGGCCCTTGGAGTTCTTCTGCATTGTCCAATTTGGTTCTTCGTCCTCCTACTGCTGGACATCAAGAAGACCGGGGGAAATATCGGCGATATTTTCAAACATTTCTTGGTAAGCGCCGTGTTCATTCACGAAATCTTAAGTCTGGCAGATTCGGTGTTAATTAAAGATCTTTCCGATTTATTGCTTTTGAAATTTTCACAGAGAAATGGCGGTTCTATCGGTGAAGAAATCATGGAAAATTCCGACATTGGCGAACACGAAGACGCCGACGTGAAAGCAGAGAGGCAAAAAGTTTTCAATATCATCACATCGTCATCCGTTCAAGAGCCCCCTGTAGTCCTAGTTCAGGTACCTACAGAAGCCTGCGCCCTGAACACAATTTGACATTGCCATTTTTAACCTCCTGTGTATTTGCAGAACCTGAGGAAGGAGTACCGGCAACAGGAAGCAGGTTCCTCGTGCAGTTGTTGCTCGAAACGCGAACAAGAGGCGGTGACCACCCAACGGAGGGTCGCTGTGCGTAATTTGTCCTTGGCCGTCGAACCCGGCGAAGTATTTGGCCTTCTGGGTCACACGGGAGCCGGGAAAACGACTACCATGAAAATCATCATCGCCGAAGAAGCAGCTACTCGCGGCAGAGTTCAAATAGGTGGTCACAACATATTCTCTCACATGACCGATGCCTTCAGACAAATGGGCTACTGTCCCCAACACGATGCTCAATGGAAAAATATAACTGTCAGGGAACACCTCGAATGCTACGCTGCTATCCGCGGGGTACCCTGGGGTGAAATCGATAAGTAAGAAAACAGTAATTAGACAATCCAACTGGATTTACCACGAGGAGACTGAAAATTTAACTTATAAAATGTTGTCTTTTTTTATGTGTTTCTTGTGATTTATTCCTGGGTTGTATTTTAGGATTGTAGACCTCTACTTATCGGGTCTGCAAATTCACGAACATGCCGACAAACAGACGCAAGAGTGTTCAGGGGGGACTAGAAGGAAGCTTAGCTTCGCGATGGCGATGGTTGGAGGACCGAAGGTCGTTCTCATGGACGAACCTAGTGCAGGAATGGATCCTAGATCCAAGAGGTTCCTCTGGGATACAATCCTTGCTAGTTTCCAGGTCAGTACTCCCCACTGCCTTTGTTCACCAGCCAGGGAAGTGAATGTCACGATTACGTGTATCGTTGCAGGGTGGCAGGGGAGCAATTTTAACGACCCATTCGATGGAAGAGGCAGACGCTCTGTGCTCAAGAGTCGGCATAATGGTGAAGGGTGAATTGAGATGCATCGGATCCACTCAACACCTGAAGAATCTCTACGGTGCCGGGTACACTCTTGAAATCAAGCTCCTAGGGGGCGACTGCACACCGACGGCTCCTTCTGGCGACAGGATAAGCGCGCTCAAGGAATTCGTTGCCGGATTATTCCCCGACGCTACGATCGAAGAAAGTTTCGCGGACAGGCTGGTCTTCGCTGTGCCACAGCATGCCGTCAACTCGCTGGCCGAGTGTTTCACGCAATTAGAAAAAGGTAAGCACTTGCTGGCTTTATTGGCCCACAGGTAAGAGGGACAGGGAAATTAACTCGTTGGTCGTTGAACGATTTGCAGCCAAGATGGAACTGGATATCGAGGAGTACAGTTTCAGTCAGACCACGTTGGAACAGGTGTTCCTCAAGTTCTCCCATTACGACGAAGTCGACGGCGGTGAATGATGACAGAGTCCCCAGGCACACCAGCCCCGTGTGCCTCCAGATGAACTCAATGCGTTCCGAGTGATCGACTCCTCCTGGAAACGTGAGAGACAAATGAGTACTCTGCGAGAATGTGGTGACCTCAGCGAGGAGGAAAAGTGAAAAAAAGAACAGTCAAACATTGTGCCCGATTGCTCCGCAAAGTGGGGACAATACAATAGGGCAGAAATCGAGTGATTTACTCGAGGATGATGAAAAAAATTTGATTGCTCCATTTTTAACCGGCGCCGTAACGGCGCAGAATTTTGTCCATAAATCCTGCGAGATTTAGAGGATGGACTTGGAATTTTTTTTCTTTACACGTGGTTTGACGAAATCTTAACACTGCGGTTCCCTATTTTTATGTAAGCGCCCATTCGTATGTAACGTTCGGAAGATGGTGTTCGGATTCGTCTCCTAGGAAGACACGTTGATAAATAATTCTAGGTATCGAGAGTCAATGACTGCTCTCTCTCTCTCTCTCTCTTTATCTCGACACATATGACCCCAATTTTCGTAAATCGCGAAGATTGAGCTACATAAGCACGATCATATTTTGTATATAATCACTGTAGTTTATGCACTTTTATCCAGATACTACTTCTTCGTACTGACGACTCCGTAGCGCTTAAAGTTACTGTAAAATCTTCCCGCGACTGGTTACTTAACTATGGATCGATTCGTAAGAGTCTAGCGCACTGGAATTGGAACTTCCGTTGATTCCTTTATACGAATCGCAACCGCGGAAGTGCGTAGAACTTGCGTCAATACGACGCCTCTGAGGATACAGTGAAGATTAATATTTATACATTTTACCATGAACGTTTTAGCCCGCCGGCAAAACCGTGTTAAGTCATTAACCCGTTCGCAGTACAGAATCAACGCGCGCATTTTTCATGCAATGAAACATTACGATACTCTAGTCAGACTTCACATAAATACAGAATAGAGCGTAGAAGCGTATGCATAGAAAAATTTTCGATCTCGCTTGGTGAATTTTTTCGCGACCGGCTTTGGACGAGGGGCAAAGGCGATAGGTTGTTATTCTTGCCTCAATAGCGCGTAAGCCGATAATCTAATGTAAGGATAACGTTTACCCGCTGCAAGTAGCTGCATCCTGAGAGTTTTTGACATTTGAGCCCGGTACGAACGTCGACGGCGTCGTCGGCAATGTACATAAACAGGCCCTAGACGGGTCCCAATATCCACCGTAATAATAAAAGCATTAAAAAAAAGTGGACAAAAAAATTAGCGAAAACTCTAGGGAAAAAATGCTGGGCTTCTGAGAGTTTCAACGGAGGAGACGGGGGATGAGAGGCGATTTTCTCTCGGATTTTAATTCGGTGGACTGAATGAAACATTTTGTAGTTGAAAAGTCGTAGTTAGTAAAATTTTAAATCTCATAAAGCGAGCATGAATTTTTGTAAATACGACTCGTTGTAAACCGAGGGGAAGCTCGATGATTCGTAATATGAATACACTATGAAATACATGAAATAGAGAAAGACAAGCGTGCACAGTGGCGTACATGCATTCAGAGGAATTGTGTACGCACAATTCCTCGTGTTAGCTGATATCGTATTAATATAAAATTTAGTCAATTATGGAATTATGAGGAAAAAATGGCAAGAACAACAGCGGACGATTTTATGAGATTATACATATACGTATACCATTTTTTAAAACAGTTATTTATCACAATTACCGGATACGCCATGATATTACATGACCGCTTTGCTTGTTATACAGCAGAATTAGATTGCATATACCCGCCCGCATCGCAAGCTTGCTTCTTTTTTTTTTCATTACTTTGCTCTTTAAAGGATAATCGGGATCAGTAGCAGTACATAAGCAATAGTGTAACGTGTGGCGTTATTAAAACGCGCAGCTGCCTGGATTTCGCTTATTATTATCTTTTCGCCAGTACGTATCGATCGTTTCGAGGGAGAAACGCGGTCCAGATGGACAGAGGGTCGAATTCTGCTTCGATATGGACGTCAAGCGCGAATGGAATATTCTCCCATTCGCTAGCACGCATATTTACGTACGCACGCGATTATTCTTACGAAAAATTACCATGCAACCATTGCCTGAAAAAATCCATTGGACTTGTCCCCTTCTAAATATATTTTCCCCGCCCAAGATTCGATCAAATTATTGTCCATTTTGACATGACTGTCATTTTTTCCAACTTTTCTCATTGAGGCGATTTCACGTCCTTTCTACCTGTCCATACTAATAACTTCCTCAATTGGTTCGTTTTGGTAGGATACTTATGGAAGCAGACATAATGTGCAGTACTTTTCCGTACAGAATAGCAACACAGGCGAAGATTATTTCCACTTACGCACTGCACATGACATACGCATTCACGTATAGTTTTAAAACACGAAAATCATCATCGGTACACACTCAGTACACACACCTTATCGGAAGGTAACTGATGTTACTACGTGTTTGTTGTGTAAAGTGAATGTAATCAGTTGGTTAACGGAAGCTTTTTCACCAATAAAAATCAGTTAAACATTTAAACAAAATCATCACAGTGTTCACCAAATTTCATTCCCTAATTTACCCCAATAAGCAGTATTTTTTAATTATCACTTTGGAAAGTACGAGACGAAAAAATGATTTCTGGTAAAATTGTCGTTTTCTACGTCGCTTTTGTGCTCAAGTAGAATCATTGATTTTATCTGAAATTCAATTTCGGTCTCCATTACGCTTGTTTTGCGCGGTTACTATGGCATCACAAGAAGAACGCTCACTTCATGTAAAACCCAGTTCGAAGCACGACACTCGCTAATGCTACACGCAAAACTACCACATGAAAAGAGGATAAAACTAAAATGGTTTCAAGTAACATCGACGTTATATTAAGCGAATTAGGCTGGCAAGATGGGTTTCGAATACCCGTGGCGAATGAGGAGAATAAAAAGTTGGAGGAAGAGGTGAGATGATCTCGTGGATTCGTCACTTTGTCTGTCAAAATAAAATTCTAATATAAATTCCTTGTACATAAATTCCTTTGCCTGGCAGATCGAAAGGAAAACGAAGTATCGTAATTCTTTGAACGAGAAGTTGGAATCTGTGGACGAACGATTAACGGAAATTAAAAAACATGCAGTTCGTTTAGCAGTACAACATGAATCAAATCAAAAAGTGATGACCGCACATTCGGGTCAATTGGAAGCGGAGGAGAATCGGTATCAACTCAGCAATAATACGGAATCGCGTCTGCGACAAGAAGCGAGAGATTACGAAAAGGAACGTAATGATCTCGAACAGATAGTAATTAATATCGAGAAGGAAATCGTCGGAGTAACGAAAAAAATCGAAGCTTTAAAAAGGACCGTGAAATTCGATAAAGATATTCTGTTGAAATTCGAGGAACAATTGAACAGGAAGGACGAAGACAATCAGATAATAGAGAAGTATATGAAGGAAGATACAAAGGAATTTCAGGCAAGAATTAAATCTGTTTGACACTGAACTTGAAAAGATTAGGCGAATGTATAATGAAAAACGAAATTCAAATTTATTTTAAGAAATTGGAGCTACAAAGGCAGAAGCTGAGCTTGGAGGTGGAGGTTTATCGGGAAACAATTGTCAGGGTGGTAGACGAAGTTCGCGAAATGGAAATTATGCTTGATGGCACAGCTAAAATGTACGAAGAAGCGATAAAGGAACGACGGCAGATGATACATCAATGGACTCAGAGTGTAACTGCTCTGAAACAAAGGGACGATAGTATACAAAAGGCTCTTAGGGTACGAAAGCATAAAGCAAAATTAAACCCTTCTGACCGCATAATTTAAGTAAATTCTGTGCTAAGAGAATTTATGTATATATGAAGTGACTAATTGCAGGAAATTGAAATACTCCGGGAAATAGCTAAAGACAAGTTGAACGTCCTCGAAGAGAAAGAAAAGTTCTTGAACGATCAAATCGCGGATAATAAGGAACTCGAGGAATCGATTAAACAGTCGGAGAAGAAATTAGCTGCCGCAAAGCAAGAATATCGTAACGTCTTTGACGCGGTTGGAAAGTATACCATGGAGGTAGGGAATATGGAGAATTTTGATGCAAACAAAATAGGAATATTTGTGGGGTTTGCATAGATGAGCTTATTTTTATAGGTGCAAACACAAAGAAAAAGTTTGGAAGAATTGACACGTCGAACCCAGCAATTGCGCTCGAATGCGAAACAAAAAAAGGTGGATACTGAAAATAAGTATATGAAAATAGAGGAATGGAAGAAACGAATCGATGAATTGATCAATACTTTGCAAGAAATTGGAGACCAAGATCTCAGTGCTACGGACCAGATGAAACAGTTAGAACAAATGATGGAGGTACATAATGAAATATAAAAGAATAATTTTCTTAATATAATCTTGACCTATTTGGTTCAGGTTTGTATGATTATTTCATTCTTGTAGGATGAAGAAAAAAGAAATTCCACGATGTCTAAAGAAATGAAACGGTTGCAAGGGTTGATTTTACGCACGTCGAATCGTATTAAGGAAATGGAGAACGATAGGAAACTTCTGGAATTGCAAATTCAGAACGACAGAAAAAAGTTCGAATTGTTAACAGCAACACAGATCAGGGAAGAAAAAGTTCTGAGCCAAGTGGAAGAGTCGTTGTACCACGTGGAATACACTGTCCAGAAGTGCGAAATTAAGCTAGAACGACTTAAGGGACGAGAACACGATAAAAACGAAGCTGATCGAAGACAAAAATTGATTGATGAACTACAAGCAATTTATTCGGAGAAAATGGAAGTATCGAAATTACTGCAAAATCAGTTGGCCAGTTTAGAGGTAATTCTTGAGATTCTTAACTATGTGTAAAAGATATATAAAAATAATTCGTCTTATTGTCCAGCACGAAATGAAAAAAATTTCGAGCACTCTCGCGAATGACAGCCGCGAGTTAGAACGATTAAAGAATAAAACACAGGACCTCGTCTTGTCTATGCAAGGAGGGGAGAAAAGATTGAAAACTGCGAAATCACGAAGCGAGGAAAGACAAGTAGAGGAAAATTTACTTCGACTCAAAGTATTCCAACTACGAAAGATGATGCTCAACGTTGGAAAGAAAGTGTACAATTTAGAAAAGTATCGACTCGAACTGGATGCTGTAAGGTTCATTAAAATGAAATTACTATTAAGTTCGACGCAAGAAATGCCTAACTTTTTAATTAAAAAATAAATATAAATGGTTTTCTTTTAATTTCTTTGCCCAGGCACTTCGAGAGAGAAATGCCGAGATTGCTGTGCAAAAGGAAGCATTAGTAATTGAAAAACGGATAATTGGGAACGAATGTTCGGAATTACGTAGCAGCATTGCCGAGAGAAAAAATCGAATACGACAATTACAGGCGAGATATGACGGAAGTATAGCAGCGATGTGTTCAAATCCAGACGGAACGCCGATAGATACGACTTACCTTAAGATACAAAACGCACAGGAGAGATATTTGCTGCATGAACAGGGCGACAAACTGGACGAGACGATTAGGAAAACCGAGCAAGAAATACGAAGCATGGAGAATACCCTCAGAGTCGTGAATGCCTGCAACGACAAATACAAGGCCAGTGTGAGTTTCGTAAATGAAGAAGGTCCTGAAGAAATGGAACGGTTAAAACTTGACGAAGAAATGCAGGAGGTTCGGCTAAAATTAAGACAAAGACGGGCAGATTTGCAACGAATAACCGATGACATTCAAGTACGCAGTAAAATAACTTCCTGTAATTTGTGGCTTACGTGTCAAGACACGAGGGACAATAATGTATTAATGAAACAGGAATACTTGCGCAGAGATTGGATGAGCAATATGCTAGTTTACTCAACCAGGCGGAAAGAGCGAAGGAAACGAAGGAAGACAAACAACGGGCATTGTGCAACCTTGAAAAACAAGTTTACGATCAAGAAGAAAAATTATCCCGAGCAGAAAAAAGTTTGCGAAAGGCGTACAAAGATATTCAGACAATGCGTCCACGCACTCCGGATAATATTGTTCCTTTACAGGAGGTATTTATCTTCTCCAAATGTAAGGATATTAACTGTGCTCTTTCTATAAATTTGTATTCTATAGAGAGACGTGACTCTTCGGGAAGTCCAAGAGCAAAATACTTTGGCTCTCCAAGAGATAGTCGAATTCGCCATTCGACACATGGAAGTTGAAGCCTATATAAAAAAATTGCTTTCGGCAAAAAATATCGATTTACCGGCGATTCCTCCAGGACAATCGCCTGCGGGAAGTCGGTGTGGAAGTATCGCAGATTCATCGGAAGACCCTTCAAGAAGACGTATAAGTCGTACTAGCACTTTGCCCTCATCCAGAGAAAGTGCCAGCAGTATCGTCACTATTCAGCCTCAATTTGAAGGTATATTTCATTACGATAAAGTCGGTAGTGCAGAAAGTAAGTGAATAAAAATAAGTAAAACATAAATTGAATGATTTTAGCTTCGCCTCAGGTTTGCTCATACAGAAGGAATACAAAAAGCAATATTTCTACCGCGAGGTCCGCTTCAAGTACTCAGTGCATAACTCTTCAAAGGAGTAAATACTCAACAGTAAGAAAGAGTTAACAATCTGCCTATTTGTACAGCTATTCTGTCATGGATGAAAGTTTTGTATTTACTACGTCTGCATAAAATAAATAGTGTGCAGTAGATATTGCGTACTAATTCAATCTCTGCCCTTGTGTATACTGTTTGATTATGTATAGCACGTAAGGTCAAAGCGATGAGATAAGAAACTGTTATTACATAACCAGCCAGCTATGTTTACAGTTTTTTCACTGATAAATTGCAAACCCTCATTTCTTGTAAGTAAAATTACAGTTTCTCGACAAGATACAGCTTTGAATTATATAAAACCACCCTAACCTTTAAGAAAGTGCGAGGTGGTGGGGATATCCCCACCATTCAAGTCGTTCTTTTGGCTCGCCGACTGCGAAGTAGTTAGCAAAACGTGCAATTATAACTGTTTATTATCTCATTAGCTTTCTGAAAGTTTAGAAAATAAGCCGAAACATTTCACAAATGTCGGGGCTCACTGAAGTATCCAGTAATAAATGTTTTGGAGGATGGCAGAAAGTTTATTCTCATGACAGGTAGTTTTTCCTAATATAAAATTAGCCATTTATACATTATCCTATGTACAAGCAGAAAAACTGATAAGATAGATTAAATTTATTTCCTATATAAATGTAATACGGATGCACTTTGCAGCTCGGAAGTTGGATGCAAAATGAACTTTGGCATTTATCTACCTCCAAAAGTAGAGGAAGGTCCAGTTCCTGTCATTTACTGGCTCTCTGGCCTTACTTGCACTGAAGCTAATTTTGTGCAGAAAGCAGGAGCACAGAAATATGCATCTGAGCAAGGGATTATTATTGTTGCACCTGATACAAGTCCTCGTGGGCTAAACCTTCCAGGGGAAGATGATTCTTATGACTTTGGAAGTGGTGCAGGTTTTTATGTTGATGCAACACAAGAACCATGGAAGAAAAATTATAGAATGTACAGTTATATTGTGAAAGAATTGCCAATGGTTATCAATTCCAATTTTCCAACTGTGCCAGATAAACAGTCGATAATGGGACACAGGTAAAGAAACAAGCACAGTAGTGGTGATTTATGTTACAGATGTTTCATTTTTCTAGTATGGGTGGACATGGTGCCTTGATATGTGCCCTAAAAAATCCTGGTCTGTACAAGTCAGTATCTGCCTTTGCACCCATCTGTAATCCTACACAGTGTCCATGGGGTAAAAAAGCTTTCCAAGGATATCTTGGGGAATCAGATTGGAATGAATGGGATGCTACAGAATTGAGTAAAAAATACAATGGACCTCCTTTAAGTATCTTAATTGATCAGGTACATATAACAAGGTCACTGTCAATAACACTCAATAAAGGAAATAACTATTAATATGACCTAATTGCAGGGAAAGAAAGACCAATTTTTAGAAAAAGAATTATTACCAGAAAACTTGCTGCATGCTGCAAAGGATGCTGGTCTACCTTTGATACTTAGATTTCAAGAAGACTATGATCACAGTTATTTTTCCATTGCAACATTTATAGAAGATCATATCAAACATCATGTAAAATATTTAATGAATTAATTGAACAACAGTTGCTATAAATTGTTCTATTGAAAACTCAAATAATTTTTGTACTGATAATGTATAATAATGCCTTTAATAATAAAAGTGACTAACTAGAAATCATTTTGAGAGGTCATAAGATGAAATACCTGCACTAGGATGTTTACATATTTGGTATGAAAGTCATAAACGATTCAAAATAAAAATGTATATTATTTATTGTGCTGTAAGCTTCAGTTTACACATTCAACATTTTTTTGACCTACCTTTAAATCATAAAAACTTCATGATTGTAGAATAGTACAAATTTTATAATTGTCCATATAAATACAAATAAAGAATTTTCAGTTATGTAAGTCTAAATACAAAATACCATCAATATGATTTAGGTGGTTCACGAAATTGATGCCATGCTTTTAATATTGGCTCACGCTTATGCCAGATATTGGGTTCACCCCAATATTTCCAAAACCTGTAACATTTATACATTGATAATATTACACAAACTTTTACAAGTATACCCACGTATTGTTAGTTATTGTTACAGAAATATATATGTAATTAAAATAACGTACACTCCAAAAAGAACACCTCCCAAATGAGCAGCATGATCAAAGAATTTCCATCCTAATATGCACCCTGTGAGATCTAGGCCTATCAGAGCTTTCAGCGCCTAATCGAAGTAAGGACAAAAAATGTTTGGAATTGCCGTAACTGTTATTTATGCATATCTCCCGTAATATATAAGTACAATTACCGTGCTTGCAGTGAACGTGTACATAGGAAGCAATATTACACTAAGGCGAATATCCGGATACTGGGTACACACAAATCCAAGTATGCCCATGATTGCTCCTGACTAAAAAAAATTATAAATATTTGACTTTCATATTAAGTGATTCAATTCCATCTGAGCAGAATTTGAATGACTTACTGCACCCAAAGATACTCCTGGCAGTGGCACTATAACTCTATATGCATAACTTGCGAGACTTGCCACCACACCACTGGTCAAGTAAACTCCTACAAATTGTTCTTTACCTAAAGCTGCCACAGCTGCTGGACAAAATGTGTGTAAAACATACATGTTGGCTGCCAGATGAAAGAATGAGTAGTGTGAAAATGTTGACAACAACATGGGCCAGCATCTCATACCTAGGATAAAGAGAGTCAGAAACTCAATATGAAAATACTTACACTGAATAACTTTACTGTGATTAACTGTCTTAATTACCAGTAGTTGGATTAGAAGAGAAATATCTTAACATGATATTGCTCAGAGCAGGTACACGCCATGCAAGAAATACAAGAACATTCAAGAACAGTATCGGTGCATATACTCTTTGTGAATCTGTTAAACTTAGCCACCACCTTTGCATTTCTCCTCTCCATCCTGTTTTCTAGATATAAGAGATTGCTTCAAGATACTTAGTTCTTATGTAGTTCCTTAGGTGAACTGAATACTTACAGTTGTACGTTGTCGGTATAGATGAGCTAATTTGTATGTTTGTTCCCTAATGCGTTCATACTGCCAAATGGTTGCACCAATGAGTGTGGTTCCACCAAACTAGTAGAAGATGTAGCAATCAATATACTATGCATTATTCTTCAAATATAGGAAAATGCACAAAGTGTGAATGCATCCTATTGTGTTCAATAAAAAATATATTGTACACTATTTAAACTTATGGAAATCAGGAAGGACCAATAACTCAAATTAGAAAATATACTGTTTACCATAACAGTGAAACCAAGTGGTTTCCACAACATAGAAAAGGACAATGGGACTGGATTGATCTGAGCATCTGGAACAAATGCTTTACTTTCAATGGAACTACTTTTTATCCTCTTGAATGTTCTGGCATGTATGTAATTGCTTGGTGCATGTAACTTTGTTCTGTAACACTGTATGGACGTGGAAATGCTGTAAAATTATTTTTAAAAGGTCAAAACAGATTTTAAAAACGATGTTACATTACAAATAAATTTTTCTAAAGCAAAATGATGATCATATTTCTTACCATTTATTTGATACATTTCCTAAATGCCATAGAGTTATACCCATCATTTTTGTATAAGTTCAGTGATCATATGCTACGAAAAAAGTATTATTCAATGTTCCCATAGGTACTATAATGTTGGTTTATTAAATAAATCCTTGTCAAGTGTTAATTCCTTGAGATACGATCGTTGACCCTTAAATCTTCTGTGACGAATCTTGAAAATATAAATAACAATCAGACACAGTTCCTTTAATGAACAAAAACTTTAGTAAACAAACAGTTCTGACAGGAAAGTTATTTTATTTTTCTTAACCTCAAAGATATTTACGTCGAAACCAACATACATACTTTATTAAGCCGTGAATCACTATTTTTATTTTTTCAGTCTCCGGAATTTAATATCTTATGTACCAGACACTGAAAAATTCGTTATTGGTCCTGATTGAAACATTTGGTCTCTTAAAGGGACTGCACATTACAGTTAAGGCTAGGTTTTCGTTGGCTCCCTTCTGATGCTACAATGGCGAAATATGTGGTTGTGATGCGGACTAGTTTTGACGTGTGAGGGCAAAACGAGTGCTATACGTTCAAATTTATTTGGAGCGACAATGTTAATTGCAATCAGCTAGTACAATTAACTTCCTTTTACCATGATGGGAATATTCTATGAAAAACGGCCTTTGAAGAGGCCCAGGTTAGGGCCACCTGATGTGTATCCACAAGAACCCAGGCAGAAAGAGGATGAATTAACGTCTATCAATGTCAAACATGGCTTTGCTACAATGCCACAATTGTCTGATGAATTTGGAACAGCACGACACTGCAATGTCACTGCTGCTAAAGTTGGAGTTTACTTTAATGCCATTCTTGCTAAAAAAGAAGAGCTTGCGACGATGCCTGACACTGGCAGGAAAAGGCAACAGATCAACCCCAAGGATAATTTTTGGCCTGTTACGGCAAGAACAAAGAATGGCATAGAAGCTTGGTTTAAAGATTTATCCGGTTGTAAGCCACTAGTAAATCTTGCCAAGAAGGCACCTAATTTCAATAAGAAGGAAGAGATATTTATGATGCTCTGTGAATATCAAGTTCCTATGTTAAGAGCAGCATGGTTTATTAAATTGAGTTCAGCTTATACAGTTGCAGTATCAGAAGCTAAAATAAAGAAGAGACAATTACCTGACCCAACCACTGGTAAACAAAACAATATTTATTTACTTTATAGTTATGATTATAGCTCATTCAATGACATCTTATTAACAGTTATTATTTTATTTTCCCCTATAGAATGGACTGGAACCCTTATCAAATTTCTAAAGGATCAGCTTTCTAAACTTCAAGAATATTATCATACAAATAATCATATATCAAGTTCCACAAGCAGTAACAATGTTGCAAACAATACATGCAATGGCAGTGCTAATGGATCTAATAGTAATAGTAGCACTAATATTAATAGTAATACACCTAGTGCTAATGGGAGTGCTAATATCCAGCCTTCTACTCCAAATTCAAATAACCCACCAGTAACTGTAACTACAATGAATGAAGAACATAAGTTGGCATTAAAACAATGGCATTATTGTGTGCAACTTGCAAAATATATGTTTGAAGAAGGACTATTAGATAGGCAAGAATTGTTACAGTGGATTTTGGAACTGTTGGACAAAATGAGGTCTTCCCCTTCTGAAGATGGCATTTTGAAATTATTGTTGCCATTGGCTTTACAATATTTAGAAGAATTTGTACAGTCTGAATTATTAGCCAGGCGATTAGCATACCTGTGTTGCCGAAAATTGGCACATATGTGTAATAATATAGACACAAGTGGCAATCCTCAGAGCCCATCTATTTTAGCCATGACTAAAAGTGAAAATAATACTGGGAAAGACACTGCCACTGCTAGTCAATCATTAATAAATCCATTTACTGTTGCTTTTAATGATTATGTAAATTGTCCTCATCATAGAGATATAATTTACAGTTTATCAACTATTATACAGGTAATGATCTATTGTCTGACAAGAACAGGGTTTGTTATGACATCGGTACATATTAATTCAATGTGTCTATATTTGTGTAATATTGGTTTTGCTTTATATAGGTCATTACATTAGAATGTCCAACAGCTTTGGTGTGGAACAGTGTAGGGGAAGGGAAAGCTCCATCTGTTTTGAATGGTTCTCCATTAGACTACCTTGCATGCCCTCCTACCGCTTTACCCTGTCCTCCGACGAGTGCCATGGACCCAATGATGAAGCAATTAAAAGTTGCACAAGAAAATATTCGCGCTCGATCTCAAGCAGCAGAAGGGAGGTGGTCTTGTGACAAATGGCAACAAAGTAGCGCAGGAATGACAACGACGAAAGTGTTGGCTGCTTTAGATGCCCTTGATCGGCACAGTTTTGATAAAATGGACTCGAGTAATTCGCTCGACACGTTGTTTGCAAAGATATTTACCCCCACGCCAAAGGACAGTAATAACGAGCGTGACACAAAGTCAGAATATAATCCACAGCAAGATTCCGCTATAATCGAAATTTTATGTGAATGGGCAGTAAGCGCAGAACGATGGGGAGAGCACAGAGCAATGGCTGTTGCTAAACTCCTCGAGAAACGACAAAGCGAAGTAACCGGAGAAAATAACGATAATGACGATAAGGATAGTGTTTGTAGTAATGGAAATCCACCAGTTTTGCCGATTTTTCAGGCATTGCTTATGAAATTCTTAGATGTCGATGCACCAGTTTTGGATAATACGTCGACTCAATCAAAAGTTCAGTTTACAAACTTAGTACATTTGTTCTCAGAATTGATAAGACACGACGTTTTCTCACATGATGCGTACATGTGTACGCTAATTTCCAGAGGCGACCTTATACAAGGTATAACGGAACGATTGTCCAGTACTTCCCATACTTGGATTTTTCGTTCTGCTCGTGTATTAAAATTAATATCATTAATATCAGGTCCAGCGGCAAGTAAGCCAGGAACACCGAGTAATCGGGAACCTATGGACGAAGATAGTTTATTCCCCGGCATAGATTTAAAACCAGCTAAGCTGGAAGTACCAGATCATGGTAGAGCAATGGATTATGACGACAGTAAGATCGATGACGATCTGGATAAGCTGTTGCAACATATTAAGGAAGACCAACAAAATAGTATGGATGCCCCTGACAGTCCGAAAGAAGATGCCTTAGGTGGCCATGGAGCTCATGAAAGTCTTGAATCTAAAATCCCCTCGAGCCATAGTAGACATTTATTATATACAACGCACTTTCCTTTACCTCAGGTAATTCTACACTATCTACTTCTGTCAGTTGTGATTAATCAACATATTGCTCATGATACTTACAGGACGAAACTTGCAGTCAACACGATTGCAATCAGCGTCATGTTTTGCTATACGGAGTCGGTCGCGTTAGGGATGAAGCCAGGCATCTTGTTAAAAAAATGACCAAAGAAGTATGTAAACTGTTTGGGAAGAAATTTAGCATCGACGTCGCCGAAGGCGGAAAAGTCAAGAAACATTCTCGAAATGAATTTAATTTCGAAGCTGTGACGCAAAAGTTCCAAAACTTAAGTTACTTCGACCAGCATGTTGTCACTTGGCAATGCGCAACGCAGGTCATCGAGATGCTCAATACATTTGCATTAGCTGGATCATTCTACTTGCCAGTGCAGGAACATGTAGCTTTTCTATTCGACCTGATGGAATTAGCATTGAATATTTACGGGTTAATTGATGTTTGTATACAAATACTGAAAGAACTGCCTGAAGTAGAAGCGCAGTTGGCTGCAAGAAATAGCCAATTAGTGAGGAGTTACACCACCAGCTTAAGTCTGTATGTAGTTGGCGTGTTGAGGAGATACCATTGCTGTTTGTTATGTAAGTATTCAGCAGTAATATGTTAAGACTAATTGAATTTTTTGAATTATTTTTTCGAGCCCTTCTAATTACTATACTGACTTACAAATCTTACACGCTATCGGAACTTTACAGTGTCACCGGAACAAACCACGGCTGTATTTGACCTTCTGTGTAAAGTTGTAAAGCATGTTTCAAATCCAAGCGACTGTACTTCGGCTGAACGCTGTGTACTGGCTCATTTATATGATTTGTATTCCTCATGTTCATTACTGAAGACAAAACCACACGGTGTGGAGGCGTTCAGTAACGCTTATCCCAAGATTCGTACGGCTCTCTACAGTGCATTACAACCGACACCTTCAAGTCATGTATATAACTCACAATTCATGGTGGACGTTTTCACCAGTCCTAGACGGGGAGGAAGAATTGAAGCACAATGGGCACGGCAGTTGAATGAAACGCCAGCCAATCGGTACAGCTTCGTTTGCAATGCCATCGTCGCTGTCTGCAGCGAAACTGATAACGACAAATTGAACGACATCGCGATAACGTGTGCCGAATTAACGGCCTGTTGTAATGCGTTAAATGCGGAATGGCTCGGAGTACTTATGGCTCTTTGCTGTTCTTCGAGTAGCTCTGCCTTCTACATAGATGTATTGAATCAGGTTGATGTTCAGGATTTAAGTATACATAATTCTCTTGCGGTATTCACCTCAATTCTAATTGGTACGATAATGATTAATTAGAAAGTTATTAATTCATGGTGACATAACCATGTTACTTAAATTATGTATTCCGATTTCAGCAAGGCATTGTTTCTCGTTAGAAGACTTTTTGGTACATATAGCGCTACCGTCGTTAGTAAAAGCTTGTAACGAGGGCCGGGGAGATGCCGACATGGAGGCCGAAGCGGGCGCTCGTTTAACTTGTCATTTGCTTTTGAGGCTCTTCAAAACAGTCGAGTGTCCACAGCCTGGGTTGTACTCCGTCAGTACAAGTCCTCACCCGCTGCCTAGCGGAAATCCCAGGGGATATAGTATCAAACTGAGTTGCGATCGGCATTTACTGGCAGCTGCGCACAATAATATTAGAGTCGGTCCAGTTTTGGCCGTACTAAAAGCTATTCTAGTGGTTGGCGATGCAACTGCTGGTAAACAACCACCGAAGAAACCGGATGTTCCCATAACGCACACGAGCAAAGGGGGAGGGCCTGGCAGTGTCGGCGTCGGTGTCGGAGTTAGTGGTGGTGGCCCAGGAGAATTGTCCATTAGCCACATTCTAGGCACCAGTGATATCCTAGGCGGAGCAGATGACCTTGGTCTTGACCTGGCGATGTCATCGTCCAGCAGCAGTGCTGGTATACCTACAGAAAATGTAAAAGGTCTTTCGGATTTCGCTCAGCATGTACTCCGTCAAATTTGTAGCCAAGAGTGGGTACTGGAACGATGCTTGCAAAACCCAGAAGAACTGTGCCATCCGGATATGCTGTTGGACAATATGCTAACACCTCGGCAAGCGCAAAGACTGTTACATATGATCTGCTACCCTGATACGCCGACGGAGGCATTTGTTGACCAGAAGACTCATATAACAAACATTTTAGAAAATCTAGAACAATGGAGCCTTAGAATGTCTTGGTTGGATCTTCAACTTATGTACAAACAATTTCCTCCTGGCTCCAACGATCTTTCCCTATGGTTAGACACGGTAGCCAAAGCTGCAATCGACGTATTTCAATTAAATACCTCATCAAATAAGCCAGACAAAAAGTCAGGATCCATTTGGTTGGTGGCACCATTGGTTTCAAAATTGCCCAGCGCGGTACAAGGTCGAGTATTGAAAGTGGCTGGCCAAGTCCTAGAGTCTGGTAATTGGTCGAAAGCTGCCGGTCGTGAGAGAAAATCTAAATCACCATCGTTGTTCAATCATCAACCTTTCTTGTCATTAGTATTGACGTGTTTAAAAGGACAAGACGATCAAAGAGAAGGTCTCCTGACATCGCTGCACTCACAGCTTTCTCAATTTCTTAATACTAGCAAAGAAGAGAAAAACATTGGTTCGGAGGATCCGAAAATGAGGGAAGTCTTGCAAGACGCTTTACAATTGAGGTTCAGCTTGGTGGGCGGAGTTTTCGATACGATTCAACGGAACACCACAGCAACCACAGACTGGGCCATTTTACTGGTGCAACTCGTGAGTTATGGAGTGATAGATTTGAACAACAATTCAGAGTTGTTTACTACCGTAATAGACATGTTAGCGACGTTAATACATTCTACTTTAGTCTCGGACTCGCAGTCAGAAAAGGACGAAAATAAAAAACATTATCAGAATTTAATGAAAAAACTTAAAAAAGAACTTGGCGATAGGAATTCGCCAAGTATTCGATTTGTTAGACAATTATTACCACTGCCAAAACTTACAATGGAAGTCATTACGTGCGAACCAGTTGGTTGTTTAACTGACACGAAAGGTAACAAAATCGCCGGCTTTGACAGCATTGATAAGAAACAGGGTTTGCAAGTATGTGATTCCCAAAGAGTTTCCGCGTGGGAACTGTTGGAAGGTCATAAAAATCCTGCACCTCTTTCATGGGCTTGGTTCCGGGCGGTGAAACTAGAACGTAAACCATTGACATATCAGAATGCTCATAAGCTTCTACGGTATCATACACATAGCCAGATCAGGCCGGCTAGTCATTATTTAGATCCACCGCCTTTACCGCCAGAAGATTTAGAGCCAGACAAAAAGGAGTCCGAACCAGGCAAAGCAGACACACCCATGAGCATAGATTCTCCTGGTAGAGTGGCTGGTGGAGTTGGAAACGTTGTCGGTGCTGCAGGCACCAATGGTAAAGGAAAAGCTATGAAAACAAGAAGACATAGGAAAAATAAAGGAGCTGCTACTCCAACAGCTCCTGTATCTCAACAAATGCAGGTTTGTATCTTAAAATTACCCTGTAATTTCTTATGATACATTATGTTATCCTCAATCGTTAAAAACCATAATGTTAATTTATTTCACAGCAAGCTCCGTCTCAGTTACAACAAATGGCGTTTACCAATCAACAAGCGCAGGTTGCTCAGCAGTCTGGAATGTTCACTGGTCAACCACCTCAGCCTCAACAACAATGGTACCCAAACCAGCAGAATCATACGCCTGCACAACAATATGGATACGGGCAACAATTACCTCCGACTGGCGTTGCTGTTGGTCCACGTTTTGAAAGGCCCGGGATGAACAATCAATCGAAGCAGGCACTGTCTAATATGTTGCGCCTACGGTTGCCAAATCAGTTTATGGGATCGCAACAGCAACCCAGTGCAGCACCAGTCGGTGGTCCCGCTGCCTTCCAGGGTTTGAACAGACAGTTCATTAGACAACAGCTGAGAGCACAGCACAGTGGCCCAGGAATGAACCCTCAGCAGGGCATGTTCGCACCACAACAACAGTCACAGCAACAACAACAACAGCCCGGAATGTACGCTGGTATGCAGCAAGGTACGATAACGATTCACAGATTCTAAAGATTCAAAATAGAAAAAGACCTTTATGATTCTCATGTATAATGGACATCTGTACAGGAATGAATCAAAATTATGCTGGATATGGAGGACAACAAATGATGCAACAGCAACAGCAGCAGCAACAACAACAGCAAGCTCCCCAACAAGCACAACAACAACAGCAGCAACTGCTGCAGCAACAGCAACAACAGGGTCTAATGAATCAACAACAGAATATGATGTTCCAAAACCAACAACAAATGATGGGACCTCAAAGAGGACAGGAATACATGCCGCAGCAAAGATTACAACCTGCTGCTGCAAGACCACCATATTTACAAGTAAAATTAGGCCAGATACGTCGAATCTCTAGGAATTATTTCTGAGGATGCTATAATTTTTTCATTTAATTAATTGTTCTTTTTCAGGCACCGAATGTTACTATGAATGCGATGGGACCAATGGGCGGAGGTGTTCAAACTCAACCGGCACCGCCATATAGACAGGCTGGTGGAAAACCTGGTGCCGTAGGAGTAAGTGGCGTTGGTACCGCTGCCGTTAATTTGCAACAAAATCAACAATTCCAACAGGTGTGTAAATATTTAAGTCATGTTGTGCCTCGAAAGTATGATCGAAATCTATAACTCAAAAGTCATTGACCTGAACATTGTGAATTATAGCAAGCACTAAATCAGCAACGCATACGGCAACAAATGCTAGCCATGCAGCAGCAAGTTCAACAGCAGCAACAGGCTCAGCAACAACAACAACAAGCCCAACAACAACAGCAGCAACAAGGGGCTGGTGGTGGTCAACAACCAACTCCTCAATTAGTTACGCATTTACAACGGCACTTGAGTCAACCACCTCAGCATCCTTATCAACACCAACCGCCCCCTTATTAAATAAAATAGGAATCTGTATTTCGCGCGATTAATCATAATGTGTATTATACGTTTAGAGAGTGAACAAGTAGTGAACAATGTCTAAATGTGCTGATCATTAGGAGCCATTTTCTATTTTTTATAGTTCATTACGAAACAGAATCTGTTCTTGTACTCTGCCAAATTCAGCCCAATGGTCCCTTACTGTTTCTAAACCATGGAAATATTGTAACAAAAACCGGCAAATATTGGCGCGTCATATTATCCGTTGCATTAAATCAATGGAACATATGTTCCTCATTATAATAGCATTCCTTCCGTGTGAGGCTCATTACATTTTGCAATGACACGATAAGTATGTCTTCAAGATCGTTGCTGTAATACATATATGTACAAATATAAATGATAAACTCACTAGACAATATGTAAAAAGGTAATTTCGTAATAACGAAACTCGCTGCAAAACGCCAGTATTTGTGGTAATAACAATAGATAAAAGTCAACTCAGTAAGAATGATCGTAATATAACATTATAAGAATTCTGTCTATTTAATTGTACATCGTAATTGTATATTTGAAATGTATGTCATGATTCTGCTAAACGCAACTTCACTGTTTGACGGCATGTGATGTTTAGAAAATAAACTTTTATCTTATGGTGGTACTGACAATATTTATTGTATGGGTTTATAGGTACGCATTAATAAAATCATTTACCTGGTTTTGCTACCCTCCTCTTTTTCTGTAAAGGTGGTGATATATTTCCAAAAAAATATTGCTACATTTTGTTACATTTTACTTTTTGTTATACATATTTCCTTCTCAAGAATGCCTGTCCATATATTGATCTTAACTACTTTTTTATAGAGTTTAAATTTGTGTACCCATTGGTATCATATCCTTACCCAATACATCGTTTGTGATTTACCTTATGGGACTTTGTATCACCAGGTCTAATTGTAAAATATCGACATCGTCAAAAAAGAGTGTCGATCGAGCGCACTCTAAATTTCATGATGGTAATATTTGGAACTGCAAACGCCTTACTCTTCATCGTATTTCATCCCGTTTTAACGCATTTTAACTTATTTTAATGCATTTTTATCTTATATTATCGTTTTTCAACGCTTTTTAACTTATTGTAATGCATTTTCAACGTATATTATCGTATTTCAACGCTATTTTAATGCATTTTTATCTTATTTTATCGTATTTCAACGCATTTTAATGCATTTCTAAACGTTCTAATCTATTTTAAAGCATTTTCATACAATTTTTAATGTTCTAATGCATTTTCAATATATTTTAACGTATTAAAAATTGAATGTTCAATTAAACATTTTGGTATTCTGTCGGTAATCAGTAGACTCATTATCACCGTTCTCAATGTAAATCCGTGTAGGACGTCGGTAACGATCTGCAATCGCTAGACTGATTATCACCGTTCTCAATTTACATCCGTGTAGAACATCGGTAACCGATCTGTAATCGCTAGACTGATTATCACAGTTCTCAATTTACGTTCGTATAGAATATCGGTAACCAATCTGTAATCGCTAGACTGATTATCACAGTTCTCAATTTACGTTCGTGTAGAATATCGGTAACGAATCTGCAATCGCTAGACTGATTATCACAATTCTCAATTTACATTCGTGTAGAATATCGGTAACCGATCTGTAATCGCTAGACTGATTATCACCGTTCTCAATTTAAATCCGTGTAGGACGTCGGTAACCAATCTGTAATCGCTAGACTGAGTGTCACAGTTCTCAATTTACGTTCGTGTAGAATATCGGTAACCAATCTGTAATCGCTAGACTAATTGTCACAGTTCTCAATTTACATTCGTGTAGAATATCGGTAAACGATCTGTAATCGCTAGACTGATTATCACCGTTCTCAATTTAAATCCGTGTAGGACGTCGGTAACCAATCTGTAATCGCTAGACTGATTGTCACAGTTCTCAATTTACATTCGTGTAGAATATCGGTAACCAATCTGTAATCGCTAGACTGATTGTCACAGTTCTCAATTTACGTTCGTGTAGAATATCGGTAACCGATCTGTAATCGCTAGACTGATTATCACTGTCGTCAATTTACATCCGTGTAGGACGTCGGTAACCGATCTGTAATTTCCGACGCATTTTAATAGATTTTAACGCATTCAAATCATTGTCAACGCATTTTTGACGCATTGTCAACGCATGTTCGATGTGTTTTAACTCATATCAATTCATTTTCAACGCATTTTCCACGAATTTTCGACGCATTTTATCGTATTTCAACGCATTTTAAGGGATTTTAATGCATTTTTAACGCATTTTATCATATTTCAACGCATTTTAATGGATTTTAATGCATTTTTAACGTATTTTATCGTATTTCAACGCATTTTAATGGATTTTAATGCATTTTCAACGCATTTTATCGTATTTCAACGCATTTTAATGGGTTTTAATGCATTCTTAACGCATTTTATCGTATTTCAACGCATTTTAATGGGTTTTAATGCATTCTTAACGCATTTTATCGTATTTCAACGCATTTTATCGTATTTCAACGCATTTTAATTGGTTTTAATGCATTCTTAACGCATTTTATCGTATTTAACGCATTTTAATGGATTTTAATACATTTTCAACGCATTTTATTGTATTTCAACGCATTTTAATGGATTTTAATGCATTCTTAACGCATTTTATCGTATTTCAACGCATTTTAATGGGTTTTAATGCATTCTTAACGCATTTTATCGTATTTCAACGCATTTTAATGGATTTTAATGCATTCTTAACGCATTTTATCGTATTTCAACGCATTTTAATGGATTTTAATGCATTCTTAACGCATTTTATCGTATTTCAACGCATTTTAATGGGTTTTAATGCATTCTTAACGCATTTTATCGTATTTCAACGCATTTTAATGGATTTTAATGCATTTTCAACGCATTTTATCGTATTTAACGCATTTTAATGGATTTTAATGCATTTTCAACGCATTTTATTGTATTTCAACGCATTTTAATGGATTTTAATGCATTTTTAACGTATTTTATCGTATTTAACGCATTTGAATGGATTTTAATGCATTTTCAACGCATTTTATCGTATTTAACGCATTTTAATGGGTTTTAATGCATTCTTAACGCATTTTATCGTATTTCAACGCATTTTAATGGATTTTAATGCATTCTTAACGCATTTTATTGTATTTCAACGCATTTTAATGGATTTTAATGCATTCTTAACGCATTTTATCGTATTTCAACGCATTTTAATGGGTTTTAATGCATTCTTAACGCATTTTATCGTATTTCAACGCATTTTAATGGGTTTTAATGCATTCTTAACACATTTTATCGTATTTAACGCATTTTAATGGATTTTAATGCATTTTCAGCGCATTTTATCGTATTTCAACGCATTTTAAGGGATTTTAATGCATTTTTAACGCATTTTATCATATTTCAACGCATTTTAATGGATTTTAATGCATTTTTAACGTATTTTATCGTATTTCAACGCATTTTAATGGATTTTAATGCATTTTCAACGCATTTTATCGTATTTCAACGCATTTTAATGGGTTTTAATGCATTCTTAACGCATTTTATCGTATTTCAACGCATTTTAATGGGTTTTAATGCATTCTTAACGCATTTTATCGTATTTCAACGCATTTTAATTGGTTTTAATGCATTCTTAACGCATTTTATCGTATTTAACGCATTTTAATGGATTTTAATACATTTTCAACGCATTTTATTGTATTTCAACGCATTTTAATGGATTTTAATGCATTCTTAACGCATTTTATCGTATTTCAACGCATTTTAATGGGTTTTAATGCATTCTTAACGCATTTTATCGTATTTCAACGCATTTTAATGGATTTTAATGCATTCTTAACGCATTTTATCGTATTTCAACGCATTTTAATGGATTTTAATGCATTCTTAACGCATTTTATCGTATTTCAACGCATTTTAATGGGTTTTAATGCATTCTTAACGCATTTTATCGTATTTCAACGCATTTTAATGGATTTTAATGCATTTTCAACGCATTTTATCGTATTTAACGCATTTTAATGGATTTTAATGCATTTTCAACGCATTTTATTGTATTTCAACGCATTTTAATGGATTTTAATGCATTTTTAACGTATTTTATCGTATTTAACGCATTTGAATGGATTTTAATGCATTTTCAACGCATTTTATCGTATTTAACGCATTTTAATGGGTTTTAATGCATTCTTAACGCATTTTATCGTATTTCAACGCATTTTAATGGATTTTAACGCATTCTTAACGTATTTTATCGTATTTCAACGCATTTTAATGGATTTTAATGCATTCTTAACGCATTTTATCGTATTTCAACGCATTTTAATGGATTTTAATGCATTTTTAACGTATTTTATCGTATTTAACGCATTTTAATGGGTTTTAATGCATGTTTAACGCATTTTATCATATTTCAACGCATTTTAATGGATTTTAATGCATTTTCAACGCATTTTATCGTATTTCAACGCATTTTAAGGGATTTTAATGCATTTTTAACGCATTTTATCATATTCCAACGCATCTTAATGGATTTTAATGCTAATTTCAGTTTCTTTAATTTTTTCGGCTAGTATAGTAGTTTTTTCGGTTAGCATAGTAGTTTTTCTTCTAGTATAGTTGCTTTTCGGTTAGTATAGTAGTTTTTCTGCTAGTATAGTAGTTCTTTCGGCTAGTATAGTAGTTTTTTCAGCTAGTATAGTAGTTTTTTCGGCTAGTATAGTAGTTTTTTCTATTAGTATAGTAGTATAGTAGTTTTTATACTACTATACTAGCCGAAAAACTACTATACTAACCGAAAAAACTACTATACTACCAGAAAAAACTACTATACTAGCCGAAAGAACTACTATACTAGCAGAAAAACTACTATACTAACCGAAAAGCAACTATACTAGAAGAAAAACTACTATGCTAACCGAAAAAACTACTATACTAGCCGAAAAAATTAAAGAAACAAATTAGCATTAAAATCCATTAAAATGCGTTGAAATATGATAAAATGCGTTAAAAATGCATTAAAACCCATTAAAATGCGTTGAAATACGATAAAATGCGTTAAGAATGCATTAAAATCCATTAAAATGCGTTGAAATACAATAAAATGCGTTGAAAATGCATTAAAATCCATTCAAATGCGTTAAATACGATAAAATACGTTATAAATGCATTAAAATCCATTAAAATGCGTTGAAATACAATAAAATGCGTTGAAAATGCATTAAAATCCATTAAAATGCGTTGAAATACGATAAAATGCGTTGAAAATGCATTAAAATCCATTAAAATGCGTTGAAATACGATAAAATGCGTTAAGAATGCATTAAAATCCATTAAAATGCGTTGAAATACGATAAAATACGTTAAAAATGGATTAAAATCCATTAAAATGCGTTGAAATACGATAAAATGCGTTAAGAATGCATTAAAATCCATTAAAATGCGTTGAAATACAATAAAATGCGTTGAAAATGCATTAAAATCCATTCAAATGCGTTAAATACGATAAAATACGTTAAAAATGCATTAAAATCCATTAAAATGCGTTGAAATACAATAAAATGCGTTGAAAATGCATTAAAATCCATTAAAATGCGTTGAAATACGATAAAATGCGTTGAAAATGCATTAAAATCCATTAAAATGCGTTGAAATACGATAAAATGCGTTAAGAATGCATTAAAATCCATTAAAATGCGTTGAAATACGATAAAATACGTTAAAAATGGATTAAAATCCATTAAAATGCGTTGAAATACGATAAAATGCGTTAAGAATGCATTAAAATCCATTAAAATGCGTTGAAATACAATAAAATGCGTTGAAAATGCATTAAAATCCATTCAAATGCGTTCAATACGATAAAATACGTTAAAAATGCATTAAAATCCATTAAAATGCGTTGAAATACAATAAAATGCGTTGAAAATGCATTAAAATCCATTAAAATGCGTTGAAATACGATAAAATGCGTTGAAAATGCATTAAAATCCATTAAAATGCGTTGAAATACGATAAAATGCGTTAAGAATGCATTAAAATCCATTAAAATGCGTTGAAATACGATAAAATACGTTAAAAATGGATTAAAATCCATTAAAATGCGTTGAAATACGATAAAATGCGTTAAGAATGCATTAAAACCAATTAAAATGCGTTGAAATACGATAAAATACGTTAAGAATGCATTAAAATCCATTAAAATGCGTTGAAATACGATAAAATGCGTTAAGAATGCATTAAAACCCATTAAAATGCGTTGAAATACGATAAAATGCGTTAAGAATGCATTAAAATCCATTAAAATGCGTTGAAATACGATAAAATGCGTTCAGAATGCATTAAAATCCATTAAAATGCGTTGAAATACGATAAAATGCGTTAAGAATGCATTAAAATCCATTAAAATGCGTTGAAATACGATAAAATGCGTTCAGAATGCATTAAAATCCATTAAAATGCGTTGAAATACGATAAAATGCGTTAAGAATGCATTAAAATCCATTAAAATGCGTTGAAATACGATAAAATAGTATGTACAACGAGTATATAATACGTATATAATATATATATTACGTATACAGCATATATAATACGTATATAGTTCGTATATAGTATATACAATAGGTATATAGTACGTATGTTACATATATAGTACGTATAAAGTATATACAATAAGTATATAGTACGTATGTTACATATCTAGTACGTATATAGTATATATAAAAGGTACATAGTATGTATGTCACATATATAGTACGTATAAAGTATATACAATAGGTGTATAGTACGTATGTTACATATATAGTACGTATATAGCATATATAATAGGTATATAGTATGTATGTCACATATATAGTACGTATAAAGTATATACAATAGGTATATAGTACATATGTTACATATATAGTACGTATATAGTATATATAAAAGGTACATAGTATGTATGTCACATATATAGTACGTATAAAGTATATACAATAGGTGTATAGTACGTATGTTACATATATAGTACTTATATAGCATATATAATAGGTATAGAACGTATGATACATATATAGTACGTATATAGCATATATAATAGGTATATAGTATGTATGTCACATATATAGTACGTATAAAGTATATACAATAGGTACATAGTACATATGTTACATATATAGTACGTATATAGTATATACAATAGGTATATAGTACATATGTTACATATATAGTACGTATATAGCATATATAATAGGTATATAGTATGTATGCCACATATATAGTTCGTATAAAGTATATAGAATAGGTATATAGTACGTATGTTATACATATAGTACGTATATAGTATATATAATAGGTAGTAATAGTACATATAATACGTAGGTAGTGCATATATTAAAATATTTAAAATTATATAGTATAAATATAAATAGTGTATCAAAATACATTAAAGTGCGTTAGGAATGCGTTAAAATGCGCTGAAATTCGATCGAATACATTTAGGGATTGTTGGCGTTAAATTATGAAATTTTCAGGTTATTTGATGATTTTCGGTGTGAACATATGAAAACGTTGAATTACCTGTGGTAATTGTCAAAGAAGTGTGTAACTTAGATAATAGTTTTATCCCATATTTCATCTGTGTCCATATGTTACTGATCCGCTGCCTTGACCTACATTGATGACGGTAACAATCAATCTAGCGATTGCAGATTCATTACCGATATTCTACACGAACGTAAATTGAAAACTGTGATAATCAGTCTAGCGATTACAGATTGGTTACCGACGTCCTACACGGATGTAAATTGAAAACGGTGATAATCAGTCTAGCGATTGCAGATTTGTTACCGATATTCTACGCGAATGTAAATTAAGAACTGTGACAATCAGTCTAGCGTTTACAGATTGGTTACCGACCTTCTACACGGATGTAAATTGAGAACGGTGACAATTAGTCTAGCGATTACAGATTGGTTACCGATATTCTACACGAACGTAAATTGAGAACTGTGACACTCAGTCTAGCGATTACAGATTGGTTACCGACGTCCTACACGGATTTAAATTGAGAACGGTGATAATCAGTCTAGCGATTACAGATCGGTTACCGATATTCTACACGAATGTAAATTGAGAATTGTGATAATCAGTCTAGCGATTGCAGATTCGTTACCGATATTCTACACGAACGTAAATTGAGAACTGTGATAATCAGTCTAGCGATTACAGATCGGTTACCGATGTTCTACACGGATGTAAATTGACAACGGTGATAATCAGTCTAGCGATTGCAGATTGGTTACCGACGTCTTACACGGATTTAAATTGAGAACGGTGATAATCAGTCTAGCGATTACAGATTGGTTACCGATATTCTACACGAACGTAAATTGAGAACTGTGACACTCAGTCTAGCGATTACAGATTGGTTACCGACGTCCTACACGGATTTAAATTGAGAACGGTGATAATCAGTCTAGCGATTACAGATCGGTTACCGATATTCTACACGAATGTAAATTGAGAATTGTGATAATCAGTCTAGCGATTGCAGATTCGTTACCGATATTCTACACGAACGTAAATTGAGAACTGTGATAATCAGTCTAGCGATTACAGATCGGTTACCGATGTTCTACACGGATGTAAATTGACAACGGTGATAATCAGTCTAGCGATTGCAGATTGGTTACCGACGTCTTACACGGATTTAAATTGAGAACGGTGATAATCAGTCTAGCGATTACAGATTGATTACCGACGTCTTACACCGATGCAAATTGAGAATGGTGATAATCAGTCTAGCGATTGCAGATTCGTTACCGATGTTCTACACGGATGTAAATTGAGAACGGTGATAATCAGTCTACTGATTACCGACAAAATACCAAAATGTTTAATTGAACATACAATTTTTAATACGTTAAAATATATTGAAAATGCATTAGAACATTAAAAATTGTATGAAAATGCTTTAAAATAGATTAGAACGTTTAGGAATGCATTAAAATGCGTTTAAGTACGATAAAATATGTTAAAAGAGCATTAAACTCCATTAAAATGCGTTGAAATACGCTAAAATACATTAGGAATGCATTAAATTCCGTTAAAATGCGTCGAAATACGATAAAAAGAGTTGAAAATGCATTTAGATATGTTAAAATGCGTCGAAATACAATTAAATACATTACAATGCATTAAATTGCGATTAAATACGTTAAAATGTGTTGAAAATCCGTTGAAAATGCGTTAAAATGCGTTAGAATAAATTAAGCGATTATTGGCGTTAAATTACTTAACTTTTAGGTTATTTGATGATTATCAGTGTGAAAATATGAAAACATTGGATTATTTGGCGATCTGATTCATGAATAATATGTGCGAAAAATATTCTCAAATTTCGGAATACTGCGGTAATTGTATAAAATGTGTGTAATTTAGATAATAGTTCTGTCCCATATCTCATCTATGTCGATGGCATGATGTACAGTCACAGACCAGGTATAGGGATAGACCACTCATGCAATGTATTTTCGTGTCACCTCATTGTGGGGCTCTATCGTCGGTGCCAGTTGCTTGAATTAACTGCATTGTTCACCGCTTGGGTCAGGAATAGCGCTATCATAGCTGACACTAGATCCAGTTTTCTAAAGATCAGTGGTGGCGTAGAGTAACCATTTGCAAATTGGTTTGTACTTGTTTTGAGGGAATTTAAACGGTGTCGAAATCCAGACCTGTCTAAACTGGATAGATAAATACACAAAGTAGTATCGCGTACGTGAATGGTTTGTGGAATTGTGACTACAAGTTCCTACAATTTTTGGTTCGTTCTTTGTTTGTAAATACATTCGAAAGTCTGTTACAAGCAAACATGAAAGAACCAGAAATAATTTGTTTGTCATCAGATGATGAAGAGGTGAGAATAGTTTATTTTTCAATCGTATTGATAAAGGCTGTTAATATTCGTTTATTTAAGAGATGAAAGTAGGAAAATTAATGAAGCTATGAAAATTATCGTACTTTGTGATATGTATGAGGTTAGTTTGTACGAGTATACCACATTCATACTAATCTTATAGTAAATGCTTATCACATTATAATCAAGTTTGTAGTTATTTTTTGTTTCGAAAGTAAGTTTTATATACTTCAGAAATACGTTATACATTTTTCAAATCTGTGTCAGGTTTTAACACCAAAACATGACAATAAGGGGCCATCAATTACCAGAAATATTAATGACACATTGAAACCAGAAACAAAGAAAATTTGTAATGAAGAGAAAAAAACTGAAGTTAACAATAAAGAAATAAGTTCTGTGAAGGTATGTGTTTTTATATAAGGTTTATTAAATACATGTAGTAATACAGTTCTTTTATTTGCAATAAAATATAATATGTCGTTGCAGATGCTCAAAGAAGATAAACTGTCATTACAATGTAAAAAACCAGTTAATACACAAATTAATCAAGAAAATGCAAATTCTTCTTTAACGATAGATAACAAGAATAATAACAAGGATAAGAAAAGAAAATTATCAGAGGATGTTAATGTTTCAGAAGTACCTGGTATTGTAATTAAAAAAGTAAAAACATCATTAATTCCTCCAGATAACCAAAAGAAAAATAATAGTACCACAGAATCTGCTTCAGCTAGCTGTTCTTCTGTGGAAAAGAAGAAAGATTCAAATGTAGCAATAGTCAAACCACAATTAGTTATGAAAGAAAAAAGAAGCATTTCCCCTGTTGATCAAGATGTATTTCCTATGTTTATCAGTCTCTGTTTACAAAAAGATCGTAGTCAGGATATGGAAGTTATAGTGGGAAAATTAAAAAGGAATTATGAGCAACTAGATCCAGATTACGCAAGATCCAAAATTTTTACATGTCTATTAAATGAAAAACGAGAAGCTATCGCTAATGGTAAAGGAATATACAGGCAGATTGCGGATCTTAATGCAAATATGAAAAAGAATAGGAAGGGAAAGGTACATTTGGTTAAAAAAACTATCATTGTGAATCAAGTACCAGTTCCATCAAGTTCAAGCAATGATGGCCATCATAATACAGAAAATCATACAGGCATTGAGATTGAGGATGCAGAAGATTCTGAGGAAGCTATGCGTGTAAGGCGTAGAGTAAAAAAAGTTTTAAAAGCTATGAAGGAATGTAAAAAAGAAATAGCAAAACTGGAAGAAGAAGAGGTTGAATTTGATGAAGAGAATGATAGCAGTTATATAAAACTTGAGAAATATAAGGAAAGAATAGTAATGTTATATAACAAATATTGTAAGCTGACAGGGGGAAATGCTGATGCTGGTAGACCATACTTACGTCCTAAGCATTTCAGCTCAACTCAAATAGTAGTAGTCGATCAAGCCATTTCAAGCTTTATCAATTCTAAAATTATGAACAAAAATCACAAAAATCTCAAAAATCACACAAAAAATCATGCTCTTACAGAGTCTCTAATCTTTCCTGATTACGTTGATATCTTAGAATGTATTTCAAAATGTAATGTGTCCCATAATCTGGGCTTAAGTAAACGGAAGCAGGAACACATAGGTAAGGTATATTTGAATTTCATAGTTAATATAATACATAGTATTGTCAAAATTATTTCATAAAATTTAATCAGTTGTATTTACTCAATTAGCTAAAAAAGCATTCACGGAGTTGGGTGAGCATCTACAACGTGTTAGGCAACGAGATTACTGGGACACGTTTTCTTTGCTTCTGGAAGACAAAGCAGAAGATCCTGCTTTAAAAAATGCCGAGTTAGCTGAAAAATTGAGGAGAAATCGTGAGGAGGGGGAACAGCGAATAAAAAATTTATTCGATGAATATGTAAAGAAGCAGGAGAATAGTCAATCCGAGAGTCAGACAAATGAGGAAGATAACGAAGACGAAGAAAGAGGAAGTAACGACGAAGAAACAAATGAAAATGGCGAAGGTAGCGTCGATGAGGATGTGATTATTGAAAGTGAAAATATTACTTCTAAGGAGATGAATAAAAATAAACCGTTTTCCGAGGATGATGAAAATATTGAAGAAAACAAATCTAGTTCTCCAGTTCCTCAAATTAAATGTGATGCAGACAAAGATGACTCTTCTGATGACGACAATATAATTGTTATCACAGACAACGCAGTTGACGAGGGTGAAAAAACGGTTAGCATCAGCGTAGAGAATAATATTGTGCACGAAGATAAGGACAATGAAGATAAAAATATCACAGAATGTGAAATATCACATAATGATTCCCCTACGAAGTCAACGAATTTGGAAGATACTAATTGTATTATAAATAATCTTTCTGAGGTAACACATAATCAACCAGAAATTACGGCGAATGATACCACAGATTTCAAATGTAATGAGACTGAGACGGAAGGTTTGTGTTAGTACAAATAAAATATAGAGGCCAAAATGTCAAAAAAAGCAAAGTAATGTTATGTTTACATTCTTGCGTATTATGTATGTTGTAGTAGTGGAGTCTGTAACAGAAGAATTAGAGAAGAATGGACAAAGGGTGCCTTTGTTAAGAGTGCGATCGTTTGCCAAACCTCCAACAACTTGGGCAGATAATCAACAAAAGGCAGAAGTGAAGATCCAACAAAAGGCAGAAGTGAAGGTCCAACAAAAAGCAGAAGTGAAGGTCCAACAAAAAGCAGAAGAGAAGGTCCAACAAAAAGCAGAAGTTGAAGTCCAACAAAAGCTACCCACCAAAATCATTCTCCTAAAACAGTTAAAAAGTGTCAATCTTACTAGTGTACCAAATCTTCAGAACCGTAAACGTATTTCCATAGTGCCGATGTCACATAATGGCATACAGAATGCTTACAAAATAACAGTTGTACCGCACAAGGTCGGAAAGACTGTTAGTAAAAACTCTCCTTCGTCCAGCATTGCAAAAACAAATGTCCTCGCTGAAAAAACTGTTCAACCAACCGCTCTTTTACACTTTCAACAAATATTGCCTGATCCTGCGACGCATACAAAAGGTACCACTACCACTCCAGCCAAAAATCGATCGAAGAAACATGATAATGTATCTGTCATATTGTCACGTTAACGACTGCCACATCCATACTACAATGCTACAATGGTGCCAAGCCATCGGTTCAGGAACGTCTCAACATTTTACATCAACGAACGTTTTTATTTATGAACCACAAGTTACTTTTATGTTTTTTGGTATAATCAATGTATAGCGTGATAATGAGAAAGTTATTACGTTTCAAATTTTTTTATGAAAAGTATTTCGTAGAGACAATTCGTATAATTTAATTCCGCGAATTTGAAAGAGATATATGTAAAAAGAGGTATAATATATATAAATACCTTACAGTAATATATGTAAGAATTTTGTACGCCTCTAAATAAAATAAAACAGTTGATAATAATACGAGAATTTGTTAGACGAATTATGAATATTTTATTATAAAGTGATAATATCTTTTACTCTGAGACCATGTCATGTATAATCATCTTGGTAAGAACGTAATCTGGATTTTCCAAATTTTCCACGATATTAAAGTGATCAATATCATCGCGCAATAAAATGTATTCCACATTGTCCACCGTTTTAATGAGTTCCTAAAATAAAAAGACACATTTTAACATAACAGAAAAGGTTATCATTACTTTTATAAAACTTACCCGAGCGTATTCTCGCGATTCTTCCACAAAGACTGGTGAATCGTATTCCCCTACTGTTACAATGATTTTTAATCCTTGTATACACTTCTTCATGTTAACACTCGAGAAACTTAGGGATTTTATCTCCTCTCTAAAGGAACATATTTCCACTGAATTATTTAAAGAAAAATAGTTAATAAAAAATACTGGATATTCAACTGTACTCACTCGGACAGTTTTAAAAGATCGTTAAAGCTAGTGCGCAGCAAAGGTCGTAAATTATAAATACCGCTAATCAGCATAATGCCTTTAATTATCTGGAAACATCCTTTCTGTGTCATACGATTTATCCATCCTTCATCGTACAATAAACTAGCTGCTAGATGCGCACCGGCACTGTGTCCTGCTATCCAAACGCAGCTGGGAACAATATAAAGAAAATTTAATAATACTTTCTGAATTCTACGAAATGGTACTAGAAACCTCCAATTGAATAATATTAAACGTTATTTAAATCATGTATACCGGGATCCGGATTCCGACGCAGATTTTAAAATTTGCTCAGTTGCAGCTTGTATCTGCGATACTATGTTAGCAAGTTTCACTGAAACGTAAAAATGTCGAATTGGCAATAATTTTCATGACACTCGTTTGCATCAAAAGAAAGTAAATACTACCTTGAGGACATAAGTCATAGCCGATCGTTATGACTTTTATTCCTTTTTGGACAAGATTCAAAATCGGAAATCCTGCGTAATCCTTATCTAATTCTTGCCAATAACCCCCATGAATGAATACAAACGTTGGCGCGTCTGAAAGTATTTGAAGCCATAATAATCGCAGGTCAGGTTCGCTGAGTTTTATCGCATACCCTTTGGTAAGTCAGTTCCATAAATATCGTATTTCGCTCTTTCTGACGAACCGTATGGTACGTCTAGTTGGCACGTTGTCTCGCTTCGAGCACGTTTAATCGCTGTAAAAGTTGGAAGCATCTCTTTTCGTAATCTGCGCCATCAGCTTCTCGTGTTATACAAAACTTCTTACTCCGAATTCTATTTATATGCACATTCAAAATGCATACGTACCTTTTATCGCAAGTTTACAGAACTGGACGATTATTTCGTCAGGCCCATATCTATTACTATACTGGCTTGGAGTATATCTCTTCTCGTGATCCTGCCGAACAAATTTTTTAATCTCTCGTTTAAATAAAACACGAGGTGGATATGAAAATTGTTATACATACGCTAAGGGAAGACATTGCTGAGAAATATTTGGTTCAACCACTTTCTAAGTACGTGCGACTCAGGAGAATCTTTAAAAAATTGTATACCCAATATAAAGGATTAAGATTCTTTATTTGTCACAAGGACATGATATAGCACAAATGAGGAATAACTGTAACTTGGCGGTCTAATCAATTATATAACTACACAGAAGATTAATAGGTTTCAGTTACTGTTACCAGTTACACCAGTCGCGATATTGCCTTCTCGGTGTACTTATCAACACTAGTCACTTCAAGGCGATCTTACTGTGTTTTTATGTTTCAACGCATACATATGTATACGTACGTACATATGCATTATACATATTCAGAAAATGTCACATTACTTTCGTATATTACGATAATTTTCACAAATTATCTTTTAGCATTTCCTTGAGAGATATAAAACGGTAAGTTCATAATAATTCGGAGTATTCGAAGATTTATAAAAACGGGGGAAAACTACTTGACTGCGAGGAGGACTGGTACGGAGTATGCACATATTGTTGCATAGACATCTTAAACATACATTCTATGCATGTCTGAAGACGTTTCGACAAGAAGCTGTAAGACTGCAGAGTCGAAACCAGAAAAACCGGCCCCTCTCTTTCCCTTCTTTCATACCCCACTCCTTTATTCCCTACGCGGGCCATTCTCCGGCTGGAGAAGTCACGGATACATACATACGTGACCAGCTGATATATCGAGTATCGCGCCATGTCGACGCCTACCCACAAACCGCAGGTAAGACAAACCCCGTCCGATAAAAAAAGATGTCTTGGACCGATCCGTAGGAATGTTCCGAAAAAACTATATTTATACATCTTTCCTAATTTGCGAATAAGCACTGTCCGGAAGAAGGCCGGCGTCCTTCGACGGGCACAAATTCCTCCAAGGATTGAGGTCCGAGAGTAAAATTGCATCCCTAAGGTCAGAATATGAAATAATTTGTCGGTGCTTGATGTTGAAAGTAAAAATAGAGCGACATCCAGTATGGCCTCTGCCCATGTGTCTCTGTAGCTTGCCTTGATGACCCTACTCGGTTTACACATACCTTAGCATCAACTTCGCGGATTGGGTTTAGAGACGCGATGAGAGTACGAGCAACCCAACCACGAGGAGTAGGTTAATTTATTTGACCCGACGACTACGCTCGCTGCCAATTAGCCCCCACGGCGTATAAGCAGATCCTTTTATATCCAACTCGTGTAAAAAGAAGGATCCGCGAATTCCGATTCAATGCACGGAGCTAAATATAACAACAAATAAACGAGTGTCTATTCTAATTCCAACTCGTGACTCTTTGCATTCGTTAAGGTAATAACACTGAATGACGAGACCTTGTCAATTGACTCGTCTAACGTTTTCCTTTCTTACGAATATTTCTAAGGCTACCGACGTTTGGTTCGTTATAACTATATTCAACTGATGTAAACGAAATTCACTATAACTGTCTGGACATTGCGCAGTGCCTTTCACGAAGCCCATACCATAATCGGCAGGCGTTTGTCGCTCTCACATTCTTCGACATTATAGTCATCTCCGCCCTGTTCATTTTGCCCTTCGAGAGACCAAATAGTGAGACGGTGCTTCGAAAGGTGCATATACCTATATCTGTAGAGACCTGACTCGTGAGAAACGTGAATAAGCGCTGACGCCAAGCAGCGGTTCTCTTTCACCACAGGTCCCTGCTCTCAAGAGGAGCCTACGTGAGACGCCTAACAATATATTTATACAAAAGCGAGCCCACTCAATGTTGTTCATAATGCGAACGTGTGACTACATCGATTAACGTGTATAGTTGAAGCTTGTCGCCTTACGAGCATGCGGGCCGATTCTTGTATAATTCGTACTATGGGTTTTAAACATTTCTAAGATTTAAGCCAAGAATGCCACATTGTTGCAGAATCGATGCACGTATAATGTTGCAGGAGGTTACGAACTGAAATTCATTATACTATTTAAGCTGGCTTACATATTAAGATATGTTAAAAAATATAAGTAAGAGTTGAATTACAAATACAAAATAGGATATCCTTGCGATTTTTAATACCTCATTTAGTAAAAAAAATGCACGATCCTGCCAGGATTCGAACCTGGAATCTTCTGATCCGTAGTCAGACGCGTTATCCGTTGCGCCACAGGACCGACCTTGGATGTGAAGACCTACTTTAATTATAAAACCCTGTATAATAAAGATAAATTAATTTCCGTACAGAGCATAATTTGTACAAACATTATAAAATGCTTCCCACAAACTAATTAGAACGTGTATTACATGTACATTTATGCGCCATTATATTTAGATAGACGTAATCTGGTGCAACAAAGAGCAACAAGTTGTAAGATACGATCAATACACCAAACGATGTGAAGACGTAGTAATTCTAATATTTACCGTGAAATATTCTCGCGGTGCAACTTTACTAACGGTTTACTATCGATTTACTAACGAATCAGTTAACATTATACGATAATTACAGTACACCAAAGAATATAAAGTTCATGTGTCATTAGTAGTTCCACCTGGTATCTTGCGACATGAAAGAGATAACGAGTGAATGTGGTTTGGACAACTGGAATGAGATGTATTACATAAAGGTGTAATCAAAACCTGACGGATTTACGACTATTGTGTTGAAAATTTTCGGGACGTTTATAAATTTAATCTTATTTTATAGCAGTATTTGGTAAACGTTAGAAGTCCGTCTCCATGTGAGCGGCACTGTCAAAGACATTGTTATCTGCTTCGTCACTTTGATACTACAGCTATTCATTAATTGTTCATCATTCCAGGATTATAGTCAGTCATACAGTATGAAATAGTTTGTTACGCAAATTTTGTTTTTCCAAATTCTCCATGGTTTTATGGTCATTATTCCAGAATGTGCCCAGTAAGATTCGTAGAAGCAGATCATTCAACCGAATTTCAACGACTGATTCATGGAATAAACCGTTAAGTACGCCTTCTTCAAATTCCAAAACGGTGAAAGTTTACTTCTCATGTCCCTACCTCATATACTTAGTCATATCTTGTGAAGACCATTAAAATTACTGAATAAACAATAAATGACTGGAAGTTTTTTACCATGAAGGCCGGCGGAAATGATTGCATTCGAGGTGTTACTTAGTCTCAATGATAACATTAATTCGGGAAAAGGATGTACTCTTATAAAACCGCATATGCATAGTTTGGTATGATTCACTGGAATGACGGAATTTCCGGGGGAAATCTTTCCTTTCTTCGTAAGGTGAATTCCTTCCTCAACTGTTCACATGATGTACGATAGAATTATTAGGCTGTAATAAGTTATTAATTATTTTCTTAATATGTTTCTCCCCGTAAAAGAAATGTTCCTAGGGGAACCTCTTACTGTGGACTAGTGATATCTAAGAGCCCACAAAGGTCAAGCATTCATGTCTATACGAATTATCGGATTCAAGTAGATCCTTTTCGTCACGAAACTCGTAGTCATTATTTTTGCCGTAGTCAGCGTGAGTTAAGTATTACAATATACGTACGTTATAAGTGAAATAATTGGCATATGATCGTGGTGTGTAAAGAAAATTTGGAGCTTCGGTATTCGTCGCCATGGTAACAACGGAGAGTCACGGCCGGTGATTTTGCGCATGCGCTGCGAACAATAGGACCGGCTACGTACCGATCGCATCCGATTTTACCCGAGCGAGGCTGACTGGTACCCCGTCCATAGGTGGACCGTTAAAAGGCCAAAACGGGGGGACCGCGGTTCGGTTCGTCGAGAAAGGAGGTGAGGTGAAGATCGAAGAAAAGAGAGAGAGAGGGAAACAAAGCTGTGCTTCGAAACGCCGTGTGTGGGGGGGCTCGGTCGTATCGTGGTAGGGGACGGGATCTCCGCAGCGGCAGAAGCAGCGAGCAGTCATCGGTCCCCGACCGGCCTGCAAGTGAGCCGAGCGAGAGAGCGCGCGCCAGTGCATCCGCGAGTGCGTGTGAGAGACAGGAAGCACGAGGTAGAGCGAGAGGGCGAATACGCGAGGAAGAGAGAGAGGGAGAAGGAGGGAGACAGAGGTAATCGACGTGCGGCAGGAGCACGAGGAACGAAAGGGAAGAGAGCGAGGGAGAGAGAGAAAGAGAGAGGCAAAAGGGAGCAGGAGCTCGTGGAACGCGGTGTCTCCTCGTGTGCTTGTGTCGTACGGCGTCTCTGAACGCGGCCATTACGACAGTGCCGCTCGGTGACGCTCGGTTGCGGTGGTACCACCGTGTGCTCTCTGCGCGTGCAGTGATTCCCCAGAGCGTAAGCACGTGCTCGCGAAAAATCCACGAAACCCTCTGCACTCTTTTGTCGAGGACCTCGACGCAGTGCGAGGCTTACTTCACCGATTTACGGGTGCCAGCAGAAGACAGAGGGGGACGTAGGCAGTGCGTCACACTAGCTCGCACTCCCCAAGGAGTTCGTTGTTTTTGTGAGTGATTCGAAAGGACCAAAGGACGCTTGCCCTGTGGTTAAGTGAGAATAGCGTCGTCGCTCTCTTAAAGTGACGATATATACAGTTAACCATTCCCTTGAATAACATTCCGTATTCGAAGAATACCATTCCATATTCGGGAGACTGATTTTGCCAATCGAAACGTACACTAAGGGTACGTTCCATCGACTGTTATTCCATAATCATTTAAGACACTCGGAGATTCGTCTCCTGGCTTAAAACCGGCAGAAAAGAAAAGAAAGCAACCATGTTCGACGTCTTCGGTTCGGTGAAGGGCTTGCTCAAGCTCGACTCCGTCTGCATCGACAACAATGTTTTCCGACTGCATTACAAAGCTACCGTGATCATCTTGATTGCGTTTTCCCTGCTGGTGACCTCGAGACAGTACATTGGAGATCCTATCGATTGCATCGTAGACGAAATACCACCCCACGTGATGGACACCTACTGCTGGATTTATTCGACTTACACGATCCCCAATCGGCTTGGCATCGTAGGCAAGGATGTTGTGCAACCGGGAGTTGCATCTCACGTGGATGGCGAAGATGAGATCAAGTACCACAAGTACTACCAGTGGGTCTGTTTCACCCTCTTCTTCCAGGCCATACTCTTCTACATTCCACGCTACCTGTGGAAGACATGGGAGGGGGGCAGAATTAAAATGCTCGTACTCGACTTGAACTGCCCCGTCGTAAGCGAAGACTGCAAATCCGACCGCCGTAAGCTCCTTGTCGAATATTTCCACACGAATCGCCGTACGCAAAATTTCTACGCGATTCGGTTCTTCATTTGCGAAGTCCTCAACTTCATCAACGTAGTCGGCCAAATCTATTTCATCGATTTCTTTCTGGACGGCGAATTCACGACCTACGGCTCCGACGTCGTCAAGTTTACAGAAATGGAACAAGAGGAACGCATAGACCCGATGGCACGGGTCTTCCCCAAGGTCACGAAATGTACCTTCCACAAATATGGTGCGTCCGGTACCGTGCAGAAGTTCGACGGGCTCTGCGTGCTGCCGCTCAACATCGTCAACGAGAAGATCTACGTATTCCTCTGGTTTTGGTTCATTATCCTGTCCATTCTGAGCGGTCTGAGCTTGGCTTACCGCGCGGCGGTCGTCGCTGGCCCGAAGCTCCGACTCATTCTTTTGCGAGCACGCTCGCGGCTCTCCCCGCAGGATCAGATCGAAACCATCGTGAAGAATTACCAGATTGGCGATTGGTTCGTCCTCTACCAGCTCGGTAAGAACATCGACCCGCTGATCTACAAGCAACTCGTCGCCGACATCGCCATGAATCTCGAGGGCAAGCAGAGTGTCTAAAGCTTTCTCCGGGGGCTCAACCGGCGTCCTCTCGACGTTGTCCTGGCTAATAACAAATGAGCAAGGGGCTGATACGCTCGGAGGTCTCGCAGGACTATTCCGGAAACGTCCTCCTTCCCCTGGCGATCGTTCGCAAAAACATTCCACGTGTAGGCCGAATTAATGAAGCTGTTGTCCAGGCTGAAATTAGGAATCTTTGTCAACCAGACGCAGGTCCTCATGATTCGTTCTTAAAACCGATCGAATGACTTCCCGCTTTGAGCAACTTATTTTTAGTCATTTGCTTTTCAATCAAAAACGAATTACAAAGAATGGCATCACTTAAAGTCCGTTTAAATTGTATCATCTAGCAGACTTCGATAAGTAAGCGATCCTTTGTAATTCTCATTTCGAAGCTCAGTGGCGAATAAATAATTTTGTACTAACTTGTCGATTTGCTGATGGAATTGCCATGTTTTAATTGTTCTCTAATGCGCGTTAACTTCAGCTTTGTGTTCAATTAGTCTTTCCGCTGGAATCGTCGGAGGTTCGGGACACAGGATCTTGAGGTCGTGAAAAAGACTAAGATTAACGGATGTCAGGAAGTGGCTAATTCTTTATCACTTAATTACCTAAACTGAGGGAACTGCTTTTAAAATCTCAAATTGTTTATTTTAAGGACGCAGGTGATCGGTTTCTTTATGTGCGCTAAAATTTATTTTGTCTTATCTAAGTTCCAAAAATCAATCGTTTAGTTTATACTCATTATTTTTCCTCAATTTTTCTCAAGGTTACTCAGTTTTGGTATTCCTGGGCGTGCGACACAGCTGATACGTTTTTCTGTCCTCCGCGAGAACGTGATATAAACGAGGAAGCTCTCGAGGACAAACGAATCTACGTAGAGAACGATACATAGCTTATATAGACGAGAATTTATTGGAATTTGTGCGTTCAGCATCGTTTTCTTCGCAGCTAAATGCTTCCAGTAGCCTAGTGATTATAGATCTTAATTGATTTATTTACTACAATGCCTCCCCCTCCCTTCTCGTCTCTTGCTTCCTCGATCCGTCTTCCCATCCATGTTCACTCCTCGAGTCCATCCATTTCATAATTCGTCCATCCGTTTCTCTATGCATATATGCTCATCTTAGAGAATACAAAACATATCTACGCGACAAGCGTTTGGCTCCTTTGAGAAGGACGTTTTGAGAGAGTAAAATATAAATTGCGGCTAGCGGCCGACGAAGGAAGGGCCTTCCTCGTTTCAGCCGGATTTGTTCTGAAGAAGCAATATTCGATATTACCTCAAAACTGCCGGGACCAATTAAATTACCAACTATTGTAACAAATTCTTATTAGAGCTACATTACGCTTTGTTCAATAAGAGGACAAATTCTTCCATTGAGTATTAATAAATACACATGTTCTTTGGACAAAATACTTCTCTCAGTTTGTATGCGAGGCATACACGAAAGGACTTAGCATTAGGTCTTCCGGAACGTGGGTGTTGAAGCCTCGTAGACTCTGATCGTGTGATAAAACGGAGGACGGTGCTCAGAGCGTTTACGGCGTTGAAACAGAATTTAAGAAGCAAACGATTCGTTATGGTCTATCATTATACATCGCGATGAAACTTTCAAGAAATTTTCATAAATGCACTTATAATTCTTCGGTTTAATAGCCAGTTAGAATTGTTTACTGAACTTCCGAGGAATCGTTTGCTGTCTTGCTGTGTTCAACCTCGTTAGATACACGTCTTTACATTCCTCTTCCCCTGTTTACCGAACGCGCATGTGGTGTTATTCAACTTATAATCGCAAGACGACGAGCAGCAATATTAGATGAGAGTATCAAAGAGATGAGTTTGAAGATCGTAGTAGACACTAACTGTGTAGAATTATTCTCGGAAGTCACATGACTAAAATATCACAGAGTGACCAAATGACTCATGAAATTGTTTGTCATCTGCCAGATGCATTTCCTTAGCTTCCAAACGCACATTATGAGTATTGAATACCAGTTTATTTCAATAGACCTTGAGCGCACAAAAAGGGTGCTAAGATGCCAGAAGGCGCTGTGTAACTACCCTGTCTTTCCATGCCATTGTCGACGGTTCGGTGACTGAGGTGAAAAGACGAATTCCGCCGTCCCCGAGAAAGAATTTCTTTTCTACATCCTACCACCTGTTCTTTGCGCATTACGAATGTAGAAGTACATTGTATATTATAGGCTATCGTATGATATAGAGAAGAAATCTATATAAATATAAATATAAATATGTTATGTATATGTTAACATAATTGACACGGTGTGTAAGAGAGAAAAGGGGGGGAGTATGATAGAGAGAAAAAGGAACACATGTAGATATAATATCCATAAGCGTCTCAGCTGAGAGAGCATCTCTTCGGTTCATGAACAAAAGACATAAATTGAGGCGAGCGTGTGTCCTAACGTGATCTTACATCGAGGGACCAAACCTACGCGTACTTGTAACCACATGTTAGTCTTGTTAGTGCACGCGCTCGAATGTATGTCAGATGTGACGGTTTGTATTACTGCCGCGTATAAATACCGTCCTACGTACTTGTACGGTGTCGATGTGCACTTGAGATCGACGCTTTACGAGCCAGTGCGTAATCTCGGTAGGCTGCCTTATATTTTTGCGATTAATCGAAATTTTTTGAGCGAACGATAAGATCGCGCGCGCAACGTTGTTGCCGGAGCCAATATTTAACTATTGTACGATCTACTTGCTGTAAGACGCAAACGAGACAATAACTTAGCCCTTAAGGATTTAGTGGAAGCAAAAAAAAAGTAAAATGCAACGCGAATGGCGAGACCAAGTCCCTATTTTTTAAATATATAATACAGTGAATCGATGCTCAAATTAAGACTGCCAATGGAAAAATAAACGCTCCGTGTTAAAAGAGATCGTGATATACATATCCTTTTTGTGCTTTCTCGTACTGACGTGTACGCGGGTAATGACGATAGAGACGCGCTGACTTCCCTCTTATCTCTAGTTTTCTTTTTCGTTTTACGACGAGGTTCCTTCCTCTTACCTCGTTGATAGGGTACTCGCATAATATTACAATCCACGTCCCCGGTAGTCTCCTCCCACCCCACATTGCCTTAGCGGGACAATACTAATTAAACTATTATTAATATTACTACCCTCGTCGTCGAGATCTATCGTTCGTTACCCCCGCACGCGTAAAATTTGAAATTCAAGTACGTATGATTACAAGAAAAGTGCCTGTTTAGCGTTTAGATGTTGAAAAAATGGACCGTTACGTGGCATACGTAAAAATACATATCGGACTGTACGATTTTTCTAACGATAGGTTCAGACAGCGTATTACAACAGTTTTGATTTTTTTTTACCTGAAACGAGAGAACAAGAAATAACGTTTGCTTAACAGTTGCGGTCACAGCAGCGGCCATATCTATTCCATATTAATTTACTATTTGAAAAATAAGCGTCTTCATTTGCAACACTTGGATTACCGTGATATACCGAAAACCATCGTGTCTGTAGTAAGAAGATTTTTATAAATTTTTATAAAGCCTTTATATCGTTATATATGAAAGTTAAGTAAATTGTTTCCCCGATGCGTATGCGCTCTCTTCGTCGCTCTTCCAAAGTAGCAAAGGGAGAGACACGGTCACATCGATTATTAGATTGGCCGATAGTCACCAAAAACAACAACGAGTGATTAGAACGGCCTTCTCTTTTCTCTATGATTACGATTTTGACTCATCGATGAGAGATACTTGTAAGAATAAGTTAGAGAAAGAAAAGACATACTTCCTGCGATATAGCAATAGATAATAAGAGATTGCGTTTGATCGGGCGCGTCATGGAATCAAGATTGGAAAACAGTCCGTGCCATCGGTCACGTTTTTTTCATTCTTGATTTCACGAACTGCGGTAAAGACGATGATGACATGAACGACGATCGGAGTATAAACTGTAGAGCGTGCCTTTAGTATGACGATACTTTAGGATAATATTGTACGCGAAACAGAGGATCATACTTTTACTATTAATTTCTCTTTCCGTTTAATCGCTGTCATTTTACTACAGTCAGTGCGAGACCAACAGGTGATTCGTGATATCGCCCTTATAAGCAGCGAACGTTATATTTTAATACGACTATTTCTTGTGAGATTCAGCAAATAAATATCAACGAGTAATAAAAATTCAGTTTATAACCGTAACAAGTCTTTTCCTCTTCATTCCATCCTATCAAAAATATTCCATGCGGTGTATCAATGTGCCCACAGGTAAGTAAGCGATAAGTGAAGAAAAAAGTCGACATGAATTAAGATAAATCGAAGATCCTTGATGGGTTTTTAGAGTTTAATTTCCTCAGTCTGTATGTCGCGGGTTAATACATAAAAATAGCTGGCATGCGTATCTGGTCTGGGAATTGCACACCTACGCGGCTCGACCTTCGATTAGACGGTAATCTGCATAAACGAGCGACCCTGTGCAAATCCTACCTACACGTTGGACGATTCATTACGCTCGGTGCAGTAGTCGAATAGGTGCACATGCCGAGGGACGATTTGCACGTGCGTGTGTGTCCTCTCGACCGCGATTAACGATTGGAAGAGCGCAGCCCTCGTCAAAGCATTCGGGGCCGAGTAATTTTATATCCCCGGCCTGTTTTAGGCTCATAAAGAGACCCGTGTGGCGTTACATGCTCGCAAGGACGAGAAAACGTCTGCAACATGGACGGAATTGATCTTAACTAGTGCATTAAACTCGTTGATTACGTTACGTTACGTCGTTACGTCGTTGATAAAATAGCTAAAACAATTATGCAGTAAACCGACATTGATTCAATAATACAACCAGTTTGCAGCTCGATATTTACTTGCTAGGCAAATCAAGCCAAACTACGTGCATCTTGTGAGAATACGTCATTCAATAATATTCGTATTTTGATCTGTATTTTGACTGGTAATAGATATTAATCACGGTCTGCGCAGAAATACGATTTTATGAAAAGACATCGCGCAAATATGGTTAAAATTGTCGGACTGTGACAAATGTTTCATACAGTCTACGGTGCTGTTATCGCAGCTAATTTTATCACGTCTGATACAGTGCGCCCGTAGTTGAGAAACAATAAGATTTTTATCAGTGGTCTAAACGAATTGCCTTGTCAGGGGGCCCTATGAAATTTCCGCAGTCGGGTTTGAAAAGACGAGATCCGTCGAAGAGGAAGGTAACGATCGTCATCGGTTTATAGCTGCCGTTTGATCTTGGATTGCGATCAAGTTGCATTCAGCCGTACTCCGCAACGACAGAAGCCAACTACTGTGCAACGGACTGTTACGGAAGGTGGAACAGGGGAGAACAGGGGAGAATCGGCGGCAATCGCGTCGTATAGCCGTTCGCGCTGACCATAAACTGCCCCGAAGGGTACACGAAGTGTATCACGAAGACCGTGTATCACGAAGCGCAGATAAAAAAGTCACGGAGGAAAAGAATGTGATTCGCTGTGAGCCCATGAAATGAAAAGTACGTCGGAGGACGTAACGCGAATTTTTATTTCTCCCAGTTCTCGTCCCGGTACATCGACCGGTGTTGAAGACTCTCGTCGGAGCATCTTATTAAATAACGTCCGATGATTTTCGGAGTCTGAGCACTCGCTACCGGTTCCGCGAAGGTTGCTCGCAGAATTCGGCCATCTTGCTGTCGGCGAGCGCACCGTTTTTCTCTACAAACTTCCCAGAAAGTGATTTGTTCAGCAAAAAACCCAATAGCGTGAAAAATGATACGCTCATAGCTACTAGTGATTCTGTAGTGTTTCGTAGGTAAGGAGAAACTTGTTGCATTGAGTATTATATGGTAATTCTGCTAGAGGCTCGTGATGCTTGGAAGGCCTTTGGGCAGGACAGCGGGGAGGCCCTACGGTCGGTATGGGCCGTATCGCGTCTGTACAGGGCCATCTAGTCGAGGAAGACGAGGTCCATCTTAGCAGACGTGTCTTAGCGGGCCGACGATGATGAAACCCGACGTAGCTCGGAGCCGCGCAAGAAGAAGGGGGAGGGCAAGATCTGCTTTTCAAGCTACGCGCTTGGCACACGTTGCTTCGCTTTTCTCTCTTTCTCTCCTTCGACTTGCGGCGCGAGGGCAACGGCCGGTCAAAGTCCCACCTTCTCGGCTATAGTCGAGTTGCTGGCCTCTCCTCTTTGGCTCTCTCTCCCCCGGCTCCTACAGGTTGCACGGTCCCGGTACCGGCCCCGTGCCTCGCCGTTCGCTCGTTTTCGACGAAACTGCCGTGGGTAGGCGGGCTCCGGAGCGTCCGTGAACCGAAAACGCAACGGCAATGAAGCACCGAGCAAAAGCCTGTACCCTCCGTAATTTAGAGGCATGCGAGTACCCACCTCGCCGTTGACGTTTGTCCTGGGTCTTCAAGCAACGCTTGTCACATATTTCATGGGCCTCGTAGCCTCGAGATCTTTTCCTTCTCACGAGCAATGCGCAAACAATGTTTCCACTTAACCGTCAGAGTTTTATCGAGTAAGGTCCTCTGAAAGTATGTGAAAACTAAGTGTCGACGGCGATGCTCGTAATATACTTTATGCGCAATATTTCTAAGTCATTCTTTGTATTGTGCAAACCCTACCGGGTTCACGGAAGGTTCACGGATTTTGCGTACTTCATACCAGATCATAACTTATACCGAACGTCAAAAAATATTCCCAGACTTGATCATTCTTGGCAGTGGCTGGCATGTAGATGTAGTGATCAATAGTTATAAAACCATGAGCACATACTTTCTACGTCGACGTTGCGGATGAAGGAAATAGCATGATTGTACAGAACAGCAAATGCCACAGCGAATGACTACGTAATGAAATATTTAATAAGCAGGTACCTAGCGTTGCTCTCCGAAGTATGTAGTGAATAGTGGCCGTTATCTTCTATGAAATAGGTGATAATAAATGACGACGCACAAAAACATGGACTTTCGGGCCTCGCTGCTTTCTCAGGTGCGCCTTAATATGGAATTTTTTGAACAACTAGACATTATCATCCACGATCTTTGCGCGAGACTACTGCCCGAGGGAAATTGCATTCATATCGATTAAGTGGGTTTCGTAACGTTTACCGGCAAACCGTGCTCAGTCATAGCATGAATAGCGACTATTTTCCGAGCCTTAATCAGATACCCTTTTCATTGACGTTGATAAGTCCAACCGATCATCGACATAATTGCGGCGACTCTGAAACTGTAAGTGAATTCTTGTAAACACATATCTACCCCGTTACCGTGATTTATCCTACACCACTCGAGAAGCATTCTGATTCCATCGATAAAGTACAGCTTTATGAGATTAAGCAGGATTCTTCTTTTTCGCGAAAAATCAGCTTCGTGAAAAATATGTGTATTATTCATTATATCTGATAAAGGAGAATTCTATGAAATTTATGAACGATAACATTCTCCCCCGCGATATGGTCAGGGCTAACTGTCGTTCGATGGATTGTCCGTGTATATTGAGCTTTCCTTCGCACTAAATTGTAACGTTATCTTCGGCATTATCTGCGCGGATAAATACCTTCGCCGAGACTATCGTGCCCCTTTCGGAGATACGAAAACCGGCGAGCGGTTGGTGATGAGACAACGGCGCGGTTCTGCTGCGCAATCGCGTTGTTCCTCTGATAACGAAGAATGAGATTTACTAGGTTTTGTCAGTGCGTGATCGATCGGTTTCTCCTGTGCGTACCGCGCGGGTTCTGTTTAAAACTTCCTGAATTTACCAGCGAGAAGGTCTTCGCCACGTCGTACCGTGCTCGTCGGGGAATGGACCACTGATACCTGAGAAAACAGTTTTGCTTTTCGGTGGAAGCGTTTTCGTCTCTATCCGTCCTCATTAATTCATTGAGGAACTCATTATCTCTTTGGCATGGCGCCGGGTACCGTGCTCGCCACGTTCTCCGTTCTTAAGGATCACGTCAAACTCAAAGTCAGAGAAGATGCAGTGGCCATCGATAATATCGGTAATGCGGGGGTGTCTTTCCACCGCTCTTGTTCCTCCACTCCCCCTTTACTGCATTTTTTCTGTCATCGGCACAGAGTCCCAACGTCTGATGCATATGTATATCCATAACAACTCCAATCGCAACGTGACCCGAACTTACGGAGCGTCGTCCAATGTGATAAAGCAGAGTATCGCATTGTGCCTATGACATCTTTTCTTGCGATTCAGTGCAATAGAAAATTATATTAAATTACGTACGATGAGTACTTCTGCAAAAAATGTTGATTACTTCATAGTGAATACTCACGGGTTTGTTACGAACATCCTGTCTATTACCTATTAATTATAAATTAGTTGTGTTGAGGAGAGTAAAGAATAATCCGAAAGGCAGATTGAAAGTGACATCCATGGTTATCAGTTTTCAGATTACACTATAGAGCGACGTTTCTAATACTCTTCGCCTGTACCATCCTAGTCAGCGCCAGACAATTTATTGGTGAGCATATAAAGTAGGTGTCGTAGAACATAAACGTGCTATAAAACGGTACGACCAATAACGGTATACCGCACACAAAATTGAACTAAAACAATCTTAACCGTCTGATCGTATCTTTTCAAAAGATGCATCACGGATTCTTCATTACGATGGGATGTCATCGACAACTACTGTTTTTTCATGTCAACATACACAGTGGTGAGTATTAATACCCACAAAATGTGCAAGAATATTGAGAACTTGAAAAAAGTTAGGAGGATTGTGTGTAAGCAGCTTCTGAGTTTGCTATTTTTCTCTTACATTAGGTGAAGCATATGAATGCCACATTGGTCAAAGACGGGGACTTGCCTCATCCTGGTATCGGGCCAGTGACCAAGAATGACCCGGTCGTGTATCATGCCTACTACCAATGGGTACCTTTCGTCCTCTTCCTCCAAGCAATCCTCTTTTACCTGCCGCACTATTACTGGCGAGGTGTCGAAGGTCAGTCGTGTACACTCTACGCGCAAATACATTTATCTTAGGATAATATTACTTACGAGACTTGAAGCTCGGCGAAGCACCGACTAATGCTTTTTTCCCACTGTCGATTTAAAAAGGCTGTTGGTCAAGAATAGATTCAGGTTTTGTTGAACGTAGAAAATCCTGCACTAACGTCGTAAATCTTCGGAAATTAAGAAAAACTGTAGAAAGGAAAAGATCGAAGAATGGTTTGCATGAATTTCAGTAGACAATACGTTATTGTCCTGTTGAAGGGGGTCGGTTGAAGATGCTGGTCTCGGGCTTGCACATGGCTTCCGTGTCTCTGCAGGAAACTCAGCTGAAAACGGAAGGTGGTGTGACGGTACCTTCAAAGGCCGACCGGGAGGAGAACATAAAGCAAATTCGCACAGCTTTTATACATCGTATCCACCTAAATCGACCGTGGGCAATCGCGCTCGGCATGTGCGAGGTGCTCAATTTCGTCAACGTGCTCATGCAAATTTACCTGACGGACAAGTTCCTCGCGGGGGCCTTCCTGGGCCTGGGACAGTCCCTTGCGGAGGAACGACTCAACGGAGAAATTAACCCACTCGACGTGGTGTTTCCCAAAGTATGTGAGTCAAGGAGTCCTAAGAAAAGATTCCCCGGCTATTTTCTAAGTCATATATCAAACGGGGAGGTCCTTCCTGCTTCGGAGTAGTATTTTTAAATCCCCATTACAGAATTATACTCGCTATTCGAGTGAACAGTAAGCCCTTAAACTAGTTTTCCTGCCCTTAAACAGACTTTACCACGGTTTACGACCAATGAAAAGTTCGAATAACGTAAAAATGTCCAACAATTACGAGGTGCTTAAATTTGTTTCTTCCTAATGAATTACCCATTGTGTTGCGGAACTTCCGAGTCAGCGGATAAGGTGAATATGTGAGTTTCCGCATCTGAATGCATTTTGCTGCAGTTACTGGAATCAATTACGTCATTGCCTTTTATATCAGAACTCAACGCAGCGACATCGTCTGCGCATTGAAAGTGCCTGTTCCAGGAAGATACGGAAAAATGTAGTCGACGTCAATCGCGATAACAATACCCATGAGTCAAGCAAAAATTTTTTGACTGTACAGGTGACGAAATGCACTTTTCACAAATATGGTGCATCTGGGACGATCCAAAAACACGATGCGCTCTGCGTAATGGCCTTGAATATCGTTAACGAGAAGATTTACATTTTTCTATGGTACTGGTTTATCATACTGGCGGTGATAACAGGCCTGGGCTTGGTCTGGAGGATTTTAACGATGGCCTTGCACGCCAGGTCAGTCAAGTTTCACTTAATATCACATTTATCTACGCCTTGTCATGATCTTCCAAGTCTTGTTTTCCTACAAGTACCGTTAAAATATGCGTACATGTATAGTCGTAAAGTGTGAATTTCTCAATCGTCAATTGTCACATTACGCAAACGTATGTCAGCTCGTAAAACTTTTTTTATGAATTCACTGATCCTTAGACCGTGTGTTTTTGTGGCTGTTTTTCACGTAGAAGTACGTTGTTCAACAAAATCGTATTCACGATGGCCTGTCCCGGGAGGTACAATCCCTGGAACGTGCTCAAGGTCACACACAAGTATTACTTCAGCGACTGGTTGTTCCTTTATTACATCGCGAAGAACCTGGACAATTACGTGTTCAAGGAACTGCTGGAGAAGCTCGCCGAAGACCTCGAGGAAAGGCGGAGAGTTCGTTATAAGAGTTTTCCCGGCGTCGAGGACGAACCGCTTGCCAAGAATGTCTGAACCTTCAACCGATGAAAAATTTCGTCTCTGCTAAAAACATGAACCACGACTGACTGACTGACTGCCTGCGAATAAATTGTTCTTTTTTAATAACCTCCGCGGAGTTGTGCATTCTCCAGTGGTTACGTAATCCTTAGGCGTGAATACTTTCTTTTTGCTTGAATTGCAAACAGTGTTGGTCGCCCAGCGACGATGATCTCAGGCGCTGTAACGTGACTTGTGCAGTTCCTGAACGCTCGCCAGGTGATAAGTTGTACTTATTTGCATGTGTGCGAGCGCATTGAGGTGAGCACGTCTCAGCGCCCGCACCGTTCCCTCCAGCGACTCAACAATAGCAGCAGGATCGTTAAAATCGTTAAGATCCTCGATAAAGCGCGTGACCTACTATCGAAAGTGTATTCGCGCCTTACCTTCATGTTCCAGAGTCGCAGAATGCTCGAGCACTCTTCAAGCATCTCGCGTTTGTCCTAATTAAATCGCGAAACATGACCCAATGGAATCTGGCAGCGAGAATTCCAGGCCGATGTTTATTACGTATTAACTCGGGCATTCGCGCGACAAAAGTCAAGTGTTGCTTTAAGAACGCGCCACTTCATATCAGCTCCAAAAAAAAATTTCCTGCAACAAGAAGTTACAGCTGAATTACCCAACAGTGTTCCATTATTAGTTCAGTATTTAAAATACACGGCCACAATGAAAGCAGTGGTCGTGAACTACGAATTCTGCTGATGAAGTAATTATTATTGTACGTGAGAAAGTATTATATAAGAAAGATAAGTGTAACTTAAATTAAGCAAAGCCCATCGGATCATTAAACAAAATGAACGTCTCCAGTAACATCTCTGTGCTGGCGGTTTTGTGTTTCCATTTATGGAACACGTTCGTCACGAACGGAACTCGAACCATTATGCTCGCAGCCGGGAAATGACGAGGGGCGAGTGACGTTTTTCGGGCACGGCACCTCCTCGTGATGCAATCACGCGAAATCCTGCTTTGGATCTTTCGTCAGATTTGCGTCTGAAACGCAGTGCTTGCCAACGTACTCAAACGCAGAAACTTCGCAGCAGCAGCGACGACGTCGGTCGATTAATCACGTTTCCAATCTTACTTTCCCCAAGTATTTATCCTTTCTGTCGTTTTGGGCACGCTGATGATCAGGTCAAGAAGGGTAATAATAGTTCGCACAATAACCGAGTAATCGTTCACTGAGGAAGTTGTTGATCATGCGAGAAGGAATTGCATTCTTAATATTTTCTAGAGCCCATGCGCTGTAGTGTAAATTTGAAAAATGAAGAATGTCATGAGTCAAAGATCGGAAATGCCGACAAGAAAGTTAACAGAACGGATATGTGATGTGGGTAGACCATGAGAAAGAACAGTAGGGTGAGTGGCACTTAACAAGGGGGTCTACCACGGCGAGCCTGGAAAACGTGGAAAGCAGCTGGTCGGTCCTGACACAGGGTGGGCTTCAACCTTTTGTCCCTCTGCAGAAATTTCACCCACATATTTGCCTTACGACCACTGTTGCCACAATGTATTAACACTGTTCATAAATTAATAAAAAATATATTACGGAGAAACTGGAATATTATTTGTTCATTTCCACCTAAATCGAAGAGTCTTTACAAATGAAAGGTCTTTACAATTCCTGCATTACCATTTTATCCCTGCCATAAACGTGTTGATGTTTCTTTTGGATCTACGACGTAGATTTTCAGATCTTGACGCACGATGAGAGGAACATGTTTTCGAGGACTACTGGACTGAGCCGTAGCGGGACCATCTCACCGAAAATATTTCTTATGCATATACCGGGTTACGACGAAACGTAAGAAACGACAACGACCGTACGCCCCATCGAACCGGCCAGGCCGGTCTGTGCTCGAAATATTCCAGAAACGTAGCAGAGTCAACTGTCACGACTCTACGGAATACCAAATGCATGTGGTATTTTGTCAGGTGCTTCGACGGGATTGGCCGTGAGGGAACTGCAAATGCCAGCAGTTTCAGTAGATATCTTTTCGAAGCGTCGTTGTGTCTCGTTACTCGCGAGCAATGTAACACCTTTTAAAAACTATTTTATCAGCCATCTGGCCACCTTCCTTCTGGAACACAGAAACCTACGTGTATTTCTTCGAGCTTTACTGACTTACGAATAAAGATAAAACGGGTTATTCTGAAACCCACGAAACACATGAGCAAGAAATGTTCCACAGTTATTAGAGTAAACTGTATTTTGTCGTGACGCTTCGTAGTCATGGAACTGAGGTCTTTGACTGGAACGTAATAATTGTTTACTCAACGACAGACGGTACTAGACTATTACACCACTGGTTGCTTCCAATGCATGCAACAGGTGGTCCCGGGCTTTAAAGTAGAACTCCACGTGCGCTCTGCTTACGATTATTCTAAATATTTATTCACACGGACGGATCTCCATTTATGCAGGTTTAACGCCCATTTTACCTCGCCGCTCGAGATAGAAGTCAGCAACACTGTTCGTCTATTTAACGCGTTCATGTTACCAAGGTACCCAACGAAGCAAACGTAAAAGTAACACGTGTGCATGGATAAGAAGACAGTTATATGCATGCTATCAAGCCCTCGTACACCGGTGTGGCATGGAATTGAAGATGTACACATTTATAGCGAGGAATGTTCCGTATCGAGCTTACTAATTCTCTTTCTATACGGATAATGTATTACGATGTCACAAACAATAGTACAGGATATTTTTAGAAGACAGTGTAATTCTATTTGTTATTTTTGTATCCCCTGTTTAAACTGGAAAATTGTCCAAAACGAATATTATGTAATTAACTGGCAATTTGCCTACCGCGAATGGAATTACAGTGGCGTGGATGGGCGTGGAATGTAGTTAGTTAACACGTGAAAGGACCCACTGACTCTGGAGAGAAGTACCATGAACAGGGACGACATACATTCGTCACAATTGACACGATTGACCCACAGTGGTTCTCAACCGGCGTGTTCAACCATTCCCTCCTTTTCTCCCCGTCATTCCTTCCTTTTTCCTCGGTGAAACCGGTTTAACAGGATCCGAGAGAGACGAAATGGAAGGGCCTTCCGAAGATCGGTACGCGGAGTCTGCTTTAACACGAGTAGACGGGTATACGACTGGTCAAGGAAATATTTCGATAAAGAGCATTGCGTAAGATCAGAAGAAGAGAAAGGTTTAAGGGACAAGTTGAGCGTAGAAAGTATATGGTCGTTCAAGGATTTTGCTCACTCAAATCAGTTCTAATAATAAACAGATATAATTTCTGAAACACGGCTTTGAGTCTTAAGTACATTATCTGCTGAGGACATATTTTCTTTGGAATTTTTACGAAAAAGCGGGGCAAGATACAGACAAATGAAAAGAGTGGTAAAACGACCAAGAACCGGATATGTTCACACCTTAGTGCTAATTCAGCGATTTCTGCAAGTCACTTTACTTCATTTCTAATATAGCATATGTATTTCGTTTTATTAGCGGCGCAAGATACTCCTTCCTTGCTGAACCTTGCCTGCAGATTATATTATCAGGACACGTATTCTTAATTGACAGACGAAGCGAACGGACAGATAAATGGAATTAACGGAACAAGGGTTCTCATTATTATTTATGTGACTGTGAAATCTGTAGCCAACAATAAACCTCGACATGGTCGAGCGTATTTGACGCGAAAGATAGGTCGCGGAAAAGAGAAAGATTTTTCGGTGATGTCTAGGCAACACAAACAAGTCTTTGTCGTCGATCATAAATGAACTCTAATTAAGATAATTGTCTCTAAGGACGCACATATAGCACGCGACTGATCGTACGCACTGGGGGAGCATGGAATGCCGTAGTAGTCTATTAGCTCCAATATGAGTATGGTATTTGCACCCATCGACGGACTTAAGAACGGTACAAAGTCATATTTGCCGCCTGTTTCACGGCGAAAGAACATTACGTGACATTTCAAATTTGTACTGCCGAAATCCACACGTGGCCTACTCGAAATAAATGTTAATGCAAACTGCTGTCATTAATGCTACTAGTTGGCAAAGAATATATGTAAATTACGTAGAACCAGTTTGTATTATTGAAGAACGGGACGTTCAACGCAGCATGGATACCTGTACGATTGCAAATGAAATGCAAATCATGCGCCTGAGCATTGCATTGCGAAATCAGAAGGAACAAATGGTGCGTGCATATGCAGTATTTTGTCGACAATGTGTATAATCTTATATGATGCGTAGACACGTTTTCCGTCTAGATACAAATTCAATGGACAAGTAATTCATGAATCTGCAGTTCCTGAAAATCATTAGGCAGATGAGCTGGCGCAGAATATTAAAGTGTAATAAGGGAAGTACAGTCCATTGTATTCTCTTGCCCAAGTCCTAGAATTTTTGAGTACATGTCTGCCCTTTTGTTCTGCACCCCTTTACGCATTTCGTTTGATTCTCAAGTCGCGACAACATCTGCCGAGTTCAGGGACCATCAACAGGATGACTAAAATATCCTTTTTACATTGCGGTGAATTGATGAAGTTTAACAATCGTAGAATTTATCCTCATTAACATATGAATGAAACGAAAATTCACCTTTTGATAGCAAACGTCAAAAGTTGTTAAGGTCAAACATCGGCGAAGTGGGTTGTACTTTGGAAATAGAATCAGAGGCACGTCCTGTGATATCGTATATCTTCGTATATCTGACTCTTCGTTGCATCATGTCGTGCATATGGACCGCTGACTGCCTGCGCTGCAAGTACCGCGAAAAGAACGTCAGCGGAGCCCACGTGTGCAATGATCGTATAAAATCCCATCCATTAGAAACCCCAATGCACAGTAAGTGGTATATTATCAGACAAGATTCTCTTGAAATGGTAGTTTCCCTGTGGGAGAAAACATCTGTCATACATGTTACGTGCAACTTTTGCTAAGAAGTCAGGAAACCGCGGCTAGCAGAAACTTTTCATGTATTAAGAATTCTTATCGAGTGAATACGTTTTGTCGTGAGTCATGATCAGAGCTGGTTGCATTCAGAATTCTTCTCTCGGTAACCATGTTACGTATTGTATTGGAGTTCGCATTGTCTGGAAGCTTTGTAGCGGGTTTCTAAGAAAGACAAAAAGCGTTGGTCAAGAGATTTGTCGTACTAAAACTGCAGTTTCTCGCTGGAGTTCTTACGGCTGTTCCGCTTACTGCCAACTTACTGATGTTCGGTTACTTAAAAGGGCATATTCTTAGCAAAGCCGCCCTTGAATGGTACATTTCCATGAAGAATATTTCTAACCATGACCGACGCCCTGTAAAAACGGGCCATTTACGGCGGTAAATGAAGGGTCCGAGAGAAAGCCAGACCAAGGTCTGCTGGAAACTGAACGAACACTGTGGGAATGACTGGAGACTTCGCGTCCTTTATGAGAAAGAACTCGCTGGTAATAGAGGCCACTTGTACCGTTAAATCAGGAGAAATCTAAAGACCCTGTTTTTATCTAAATAGTGTTTTTTGACGATGTTAATTGAATAAATCCACTAAGTGAGCAGTGCGACTCTTGGTATACTGGGTTTCATTGTTTAACGACCGCCAGCGTTTCAACCTGGACATAAGACAATTTGGCGAACAGCACTGCTGACACGTGTGTCGCAGATGTTCCTACCACATGTATTTACATTTATAGGTCGTCGTCAAAATTAAACTGTACAATTCATTCTATCCTCTCAACGTTCTTGACGATCAAGTATCTTAAATTAGTCCAGTAATCCTACAAGGAAATCTATCCAATACTTTTAAAAAATTGTTTATGTTAAAAGAAAGGAAGGGCCGAGTGACTTTTATCGGAGGTGTGGGGAAATACGTGTGTCATAAGTTAGTAAACGAAATATTGTATTTAGGTAGGAACGAAATCCTTGAAACGTGGGTTTCCCGAAGGACAGAACTGGGTATGGACGATGACTTCCGGCTCGTAGTAGGATCGCCGGGGTTGCATCCCTTAGAAACGTGCATGTGTCCACGTAGGCTCGAAAGAGAGCTAGTTGTAGGGACGAAACGTGAGGTCAAAAGGCCCTGAAAGAGCGCCGTGCATAACGGTAGTAGAGGCTGGATAGACGAGAACGAGAAGAAGCAGAAACTATGGAGCAATGGATGGTACAGTGTTGATCGAAAGTGGGGAGCTGGCGTAGCTCCCGGCTGTGTGGCTCGATGTTCTTCTGTCCTCGTCTCTTTCTCTCTCCACCACGGTCCCGTACCCTTCCCCACGTTGATGGGGCCCCCTCCTCCTGTTTTCTGCCGCTCGGTCGGTCCCACTCGTGCCCCCCGCGGCCCCCTGGCCATCGTTCAAACAACAAACCACTGGCACTTCTCGTCAGTCGCCGCTCAAGAAACTGGTACGCGCGTACGTATCCGCCGACACGATTCGGTGTAACGGCCACTACGGGCTACATGATACCTGGCGAATACTGACCGCGAAAGGATAAGGGAGAGAAACGGAGGGGCGAAGCGGGCGGGAGGGAGAAATAGAGAGGGACGGAGGGACGCGGGGAAAAACGATCGCGAGCCAAGAGAGGGCACGGAAACTCGATTACTCGGGGAGCAAAGTGAGAGCGAGAGAGAGAGAGAGAGGAGCCAAGGAAAAAGATAAGGACAGAGATTTGGACGAGGGCGAAGAGACCCACGGGCCACGAGGGTCGCAGTTGCACAATTTCGCGCGACAGCCCGTAATATCACGCAGTTTTCTGACGCGTAGGGATCAGCCTGACCTCGTGTCGGTCTCTTGTTGTCGTCGCAAGGGAAGCAAAACAGTCGTCCCTGTTTTACGCATGGTGTGAGTAGCGTAGTGCCGTAAAAGTCCTCGACGGAAGTGAGTCGTACGCGAACGATGCGCACGAGGAAAAGCACGTAAGAACAGGGAGCGGAAGAAAGAGGAGGAACGATAAGGGAGAGGGATAGAGGGAGCTTCGGCGTGTCGCGTGCTCTCCTGTTCCCTAACGATATTTCAACACGCCGGCGGATCCACGGTGGTTGCCGCCATTCCAGACTCTACTGTAACTTCTCAACGAAATTATGCCGTTTGCTTAACAAGGAAACCAAGTTCTCACCGTAAACTTCGAGTCCGGATCCCCAGGGGAATATTTGCTCATGTCCAACGTGATCAGATATCACGTAACGCAAACTTCCCAGCACAGGGAGAAAGTTGTATTTCGGGGACACTCGAGGAATACTACAGCCAGTAGATATATTCATTCACAATTATCGTGAACAGCTGGCAGAGTTGTCTGTTTATCAACGTCGGGACAGCTGGTCGGTCGTACGCACAGTTACGAATCAGGAAGGACAGAAGCTGGATGAATGACCCCAAACACGGCTGACTGAGCAACCTTCCAGAAACTTTCTAAAAACAAGACGAACGTATCTCTACGCGGAAAGAATAAGAAGCTATCGAGAGCGATTGAGGAAGGGATACGATCCCGAAAAAAGGGAAGAGAGAGAGAGAGAGAGAAACAGTCATAGCAGCGGCGATATAGGTAGACCGCTGAGACGTGATCGAGCGTTAAGGTAAAATCCTGACAGTTGTGAACGGAAAGTCGCGAGTGTTTGGCAACCGATCGTACCAAGTCAAGACGAATACAAGGGACAAAGCGAAGTGGAAAAAAAAGAAAGAGGGAGGGGCAGATGTATAGAGAAAGAGAAACAGTCGGCGGAGTAGGGTTCAAAGAGTAGGAAGGATAGTGGAGGTGGAGGAAGAGAGAGATAGAAAAGAAGGGGCAAGGAGAGGGAGGTACGCCGCGTGGACAACCGCCCGTAAACCCGTGTGTCCGTTTCTCGTTCGTTTTCCCCTCTCGTACCGAGTACGGTGGATGAGGACGCGCGGTAGCTCGTGCTGATACGAGCGCGTCGACTGCCACGGCTTTCATTCGCTCCACGATTCCTTTCTTTCGCGAGGAAATAAGTTCCTACGGTGTGGCAAGGGGGGTAGCCAGCCTCGCCGAATCTATCGTGTACCGGTGAACCCTGAGGAAAGTGTGCAATCATGTACAAGTTACTGGGAGGACTCAGTACTTACCTGAAATGGCAGGAGATCTCGACGGATTCTATGGTGTTTCGTATGCACACCCATTTCACCACGGCCCTGCTCTTCACGTGCTCAATGTTGATCACGGCCACCCAGTACGTGGGCAATCCGATCTCCTGCATCGTCCAAGGACTCCCCACGCACGTTATCAACACATACTGCTGGATAACCTCCACGTTCACTATGCCGGACGCATTCAATCGACAGGTGTGTGAAGAACCAAACAGTACCTTTCGAAACCCTCTTTCTATCAAATTCTGACACGACCTTGCATTTCAAGGGTACTGTCCAACGTTTACCAGCGCCATACATATCTAGTGTCAAACCTTCCTATCACTTCACCCATTCAAAAAAATCACTCCTTCCAGGATATTAAGTTCAACGGTAGACGATCAGTTTCATAGTTCAGTGATGTGGGAGTACTAGAATCATTAAAAAAACATTAGAATATGCAGTCACTTTTAAATTAGATTATCGACTTCCGTAGGTCTTACAGTCGTTGAATATCTCTGTTATTTTATTAAAAAAAGTATCGTTAAAAGTGGAAGTCGTCATTCGTACGCCTGTGATACCATACATTGATTTTTCCTACGCGTTAGTTGTGCCAAGCGTGAGACATTCGCTCTTAACGATCTGAAGGAAATTTCCTGACTATTGTGAAATAATCTTGATCACAAATGAAACCGCGAGGTACAGTTTCCTGTTTAATGAGCACAATCCTAGTAAAGATCATTGTTTCAGCAGAAAGGAATGCGATTGATTAGCGACCCCACGGTGAACGGATTAGACCGTTATGCGCTAATGACATAATAATGACTATTTACTTGTATGTATTGTATACGTATAGGCTGATCCTCAAATAGATATACTCTCGTAAAATGTTAGACGGTCATTGCTTTCTTGCATTTTTGACAAAGGACGCTTCACTGTTGATCACTTCTCAGAGTGTTAAGTACACAGTGATCGTATTCAATGACTGTCACGCACATTAAGATTACTAATTGTAAAATACATAAACTTTACGGGTGAATAAAAGGGTCACGGTTAGTTAGTACTGATTACGATAATATTGTTGCGGTCGGTCGGTCAATAAATGTCATGTTAACGACCGAAATATGAGAGATAACGGTCGGAACTGTTTCTCCGGTGTTATGCAATTATTGGAATATCGTTTGTCCGTAGGTTGGTTCGGAGGTTGCCCATCCGGGAGTGGCGAATGACTTTGCAGACGTAGACGCGAGGAAATACTACACCTACTACCAATGGGTCTGCTTCGTTCTCTTCTTCCAGGTACGGTAACTTTATCAACGATCTTTTACCGGCGACATCGAGTTGCGCAGATAATGAGTGGCTAAGCTTTCTGCTTGCCGCGTCTTTGGTTTTCTCTCTCTCGTCTACTACTCGTATGTCTTTTACCTGATACGCTGCGCACGTGTGCTTCAAGATGAAAGATACTGGGTGGCCTTTATTAAAGTGTTCTTCATTTTTTCTCTTCTTTCCGTGCAGGCAGTTTTTTGCTACGTTCCCCAATGGCTGTGGAACGCCTGGGAAGGCGGACTGATCAACGCTCTGGTAATGGGAATGAATCACGGAATGGATTCAAAGGAAAACATCGAAAAGAAGAAGGGGGTCCTCATGGATTATTTAACGACGCACATAAGGGTAAGAATACGTCGTTATCATTGGGCAGATGGTACTTCTTACGATTTTAATATTCCATACGATGCGTGTCATTTGAATCTTCAAATATGCTCCACTTTATATCTGTAATTAACGTAGATTTAAACGGTGAGTTCAACGAAGAACCGAATAAACCAATCATTGCACATAACGGTTGTAAAATATGCAACCTACGTGTAACGTCATCTTCTTGGTGAACGTCCGTATGACAAAGACAGGGGTAAAGAAGAGCCGGAGACAAGCGGCTTGGAGTCCAATTCCCCTTCATTGAGTCCAATTCTCGCCAATTCACCGATTGGTCGTTCTTTTCAGAGGCACAACATGTACGTGTACCGGTACTTCGTTTGCGAAGCCCTTTGTCTGGTGAACATCTTCGTGCAGCTTTACCTCATGAACAAATTCTTCGACGGGGAGTTCTTCAGCTACGGGCTCCGAGTCATACAGTTCTCCGAAGCTCCGCAAGAAGAGCGTCTTGATCCTATGGTCTACGTTTTCCCGCGAGTCACCAAGTGCATCTTCCACAAGTATGGTGCCTCTGGAACGATACAGAAACACGATTCCCTCTGCATCCTGCCGCTGAACATCGTCAACGAGAAGACTTACATCTTCGTTTGGTTCTGGTTCATAATCCTCGCGATGCTCTTGCTTGGCCTTATGACGTACAGGGCGGCTATTATCTTCGCACCTGCGATTAGGCCAAGGCTTCTTCATCTTTCCTCGAGACTGCTCTCCATGGAGACTTGTCGTAGCATCAGTCGGAAGATCGACCTTGGGGATTGGTGGATTCTTTACGTACTCTCCTCAAACATGGACTCTCTCCTCTATCGAGACTTCCTCCAGGAGCTCACGAAAAAGATGGGTGACCGTAGTTCACAGCCCGTAATTCCCTAAATCAGTAGACGATTAGAGGATCGTACGGAGAAGAATTATTTAGGTTAAACATCAACATGAAACTGAAACAGAGAGACATTTGCCGAACCGAGTTTTTCTCATTTCCTTCTTCATTCGTTCATGTCCTACGGAAGTAAATGAATTAACCGTCGTTGGTGAAAAATCTCTGCGTTTCAGTCTGACTTGGGGTTTCAAATTTGTCACTATTGAACGCGCGAAAGGTGAAAAATTGCGAAACCTTGTAAGTTCAACGAGAAGAGTTTCGGATCATTCCGAATGCTAGACACGTAAACGTAAGAAATTTCATATACATATAGATATATTTAGAAATATATTTTCATATCTATATAGCGCATCCCTACCGCGATATGTATGACTGATGTGGTAGACGCGATAGAACCGTGATGTATTAAATAATTTGCGTATAGTCGATTACGCAAGCACGATATCAACCTGCTGAGTGGATTACGAGAGGACGTATTGTACTAAAACTGTCAGTTTTCGGAAGCTCAAGAACTTTCAAAGTATCAGTAAAAGAACGTATATTAATTTACCGATCAGACGGTTTTCTGCACTTTTGTTTAGTTACCATATCGTTTAAAATGATTAGTTGGATTTCCAAGATGGAATTCTAGAGATTCCTGAGCTTCTTGAAACTGCCAGATTTAGGAGATGCAAAGGCAAGGATCAATGTAAAAGGAGAACGTACTCTGCCATGGACCAAAAGAAATAACATGCCTTTGTGAATGCTCATCTCGTTGCTCAAAGCACATTCTCTTGAATCTCAAGTCTGCCTTCTTTTTGTATCTATGCCCATAGAGCTGGGTCGTTATTCAGCGGCGATAACCTGGATGGCAAATCAACTACGCACACTCTTGTGCTGTGGTGTATTGCGAGAGGGTCATATCGTTTTTCTCGCGTGTGATTAGAATGAGCACGGAGAGACGCGTGCGCCGTATAAGTAACTACTTGATTTCCTACCTAGAATTTACTGTTCAGTGAAACTGTATCGTCTCTATGTCAGATGATACATAGAAAGAAGTTATATCGGTACATCGGGGGATTAGATGACAATTAAGAGTTATAAATACGACTGAAATGCGTGTATGATAACGGCCGTTATGTCAGTCGGAAAACATGCAGTCATTAAGCATGAACACAACGTGGAGAGTGCCTTTCGTTTGAGAGCAACTTCGATATTTAAAGCGTTCAAATACACCCAGCTAATGTCTCCTTCTCGACATCTCTTCGGTTCCTTATGGCTCTCGCGCGTTTCCTCAGCGCCATTTATTATTATGCGAACGTCAAACCGGCTGCCAAGGCATCAAAGCTCTTGGCAGCAATACAGGAGACTTTTTTTATGTGCTTCTATAATCAATGGTCGGCAGTTTCTACTAAAGCAATTACTCCCCCGTGTTCCGTCGACCTCCAAACACAATCTTTGTAGAAATTCTGTAATTGTAAGTAAATGAAGATTTTACGTAGGTCGTTGCTGTTTCTAGAGGCCTTTGAGGAATATAAACGGCGCTTCGTTTATTACAGAAACATCTCTACACAGGTGCCTCGTAGAACATTAATGATTTTGTACGGGCTGATTGTCGGGTTGTCATTGTATTCACAGACGATCGTACAGAAGCTTTTTAATTAGCACCTAAGACTTTACAGCTTTTGATTAAGAAAATTATTATGTACCTAACAGTACGGCTGTATAAAGATGAGATTTGGCACAACTTTAAGACTGTTTTCCTCTTCAATAATTCCCTACCAAACGAATATTGAACTGTACAGTCCCACTAGCAGTGAATTCGTTCGATTTCAATCGTCGTGATTTCACCTTAGAGATGGACATTTCATAGCAATCGTGGACACCTGAGACATCGCTGACGCACCTGCATGCCAGTCGAGCTCGCATAAATCGAATGCGAAACGATCAAGGTGATCCATCCACGACGAAGTCATTAACTTGTCGACTTTATGCCTTCGTTCGGAGAGTTACTCAGCGACACGCTTTTGTAGTTTGTCACGCAATGCGCTATGATATATGCCTTATGGCATAGAAGACAAATTTTTGTTGACTACTAGGCGCTCAGGGTCTCAAAGAAGTTTCAAAATCCTAATAAAAACAAGCCCAAGAGATACAACCCGGAGAGTCATTTAGTCCGGATGACGTCGTATGCGAGCGAAAACAAAATTAATCCGAGAAGGAAGACCGTGGGCAATTCGAGGGTACCACTCGGTAGGAACTCTAGAACGAACCCTCTATTTCTTAATCGTGAAGTTTCCCGCGCGGGGAGGTGTCCCCAAAACGTCCGTCCGTGGACAGTGACGCCAAGGATGCATCTTCGTACTCGGAGTGGCAGATAGTGGAAATTTATTTTCGTGCGGACGATAAAACGGAGCCTATCGCGAGCGGGAAATGTTGTCCCTCCGCCCTCGGCGGTGACGCGTGGGCGAAGCGAGTGGCCGATCGTGTCGCCACGGCGTGTCACTATGAACGGAAGAGAGGGAGACACAAGGGTGAATAAATACAAAAATAAAATCGGGCCGAATTGTCGAGGAGCGCCGGTTCCTCGTCCGCTAGTGTTTTGGCAGCATCCGTACGTTCCGGCAAGTCCGGACAGTGGGTCAAGCACGCTGCCGACGCCTATTCAGTCGCTCCTCGGGAAGCACAAGAGTGCCTTCGAGACAGCTTCAGCATTATCCCCGGCTTCTTCCCAAACCATCTGCCCATTCGACGTCACTGCCGCGCCGGTTTTATGCCTTTGAGCTAGACGCCCAGATAATCCACCTAGTGCTAATATCCGACGACCCGACTTCCCTGGGAAAGGATCTTTTCGTTCAACGGTCCAAATGTCGTGAACAAGTAAACTGGAACGTTCCAAGATTTGGTGTTGTACTGGGTCAATCGTCGAGGTATCTTCGGGACGATAATAAGAAAAGTAATTTACTACATATTTACTTACTATGGTCCTTGTTTAAGAAGAATTGAAAGCCTGGATGTTGGGATAGTTGTGGTAGTTGTTGGTAGTTCATCTCTCATGATCATCCAGTCGAGACGTCGGGGAAATGAGACGCGGAGGATTCTCGACGGTGAACGCAGAAAGCCGTATTTCCAACTCCTTCAACGGATCGGTGCTGAAACCGACGAGGCATGAAGTACGCTCGTGGTCCAATCGTTAACTCTAAGAAAGCCTTAGTGAGTGACATCCGCATTCACCAGACGACAGGCAACTTCAGGAACAAACCGTCCTCGAAGGAACGGAACGATTTACCTGAAGATCAAGCGAGAAGAAGACGAAAAAACGGAGCGAAGATGATCGACGCCATCACAGGAATGTATTATATCTTTGGCGTAAGTTTTTTTCAAATAATCCATCGATACCTTCTGTTCAAAAGTCTATTATATTCGAGGACGACCTTGAACAAGATATTGCTTGTTTTTAAGTACCAAAGAGGAATTGGTTTGAGATAGGTCAGTTTCTGGTTCAAGGCTAACAACAGAAATTTAAAATCTTGGCCTTTGAACATTCCGTTCTCCCTTTTTTACTCGGGCTGTTTGTTAGAACGCATTGGGTATTAAGGGGATTAATCGAACTCCTGACAGATTGTGCCTATCTGGCGAGTAAACGCGGCATCCGTCTGTAACGAAGAAAAATAGCGAGGATATTATTAGAAGGATTATATCTGTAAAGCGGATGCTTCTCGACAGACGTATAAATATCGGATCAGGGTCAATCTACTCGTGGATTCCGCAGGTGTCCAGAGTGAGTAGCGACGGCCTGGTGTTCCGACTGCACACAGCAACTACCATCATGATACTGATGTTCACGCTAATTATCAGCAGCAAGCAAGTCGTGGGAAATCCGATAGAATGCGTCCATACAAGGTACGGCCAATGGGCTTGGCTCGATTGAAAACCCTGAATCGACGCACATATCGAGCAAGAAGCCATGTGATTTCCTGAAAAGCATAAGTTTAGTAATTGCCCTCATTAGACTAGGTATTGCTTTGGGCCGACAGTAAAAAAACGCGCATCATTAATTAGCCCTCTTCTTATTGAATTTCCACTTTACAATTTCAGTTCATCATCCATGAAATAAATTATCGAAAAAATAAAGATTAGATATCAGAGTGAATAGACCGGAAAATAATTATTCCTGTCAGTATCTTAGTTACCTTTGACAACTTGATTTTTCTGTGAAGTTCAATTGCTCTCTGATGTTCTACTTATTCCAAACAAGCAGAGACATTCCCGTAGAGGCGTTCAATGCGTACTGTTGGATACACAGTACGTATTACGTGACGAAAGCGATGCTGGGGGTTGCAGGTGCAAATGTCGCCTTTCCGGGCGTCGCACCTTCCTTCGCAAATCTCCATCACGATCGCCATCGTCAACAAGGAGATGATCGACGAGATAACGACCAACCGTCCACGAAACGCATCAGATACTATCAATGGGTCGTTTTCGTCTTACTTATTCAGGTAAATTTCGTGCAACAGTTTTCGACCGTCGGTGTTTGATTTGTGGTTATTTTATAACTTTTTTAATGACGCTTTAGAATAATTGCAATGATTTTAATTATAGCAGAGTGGTGTTCGTAGTGATGTTAATGGTGTTTGTTATTTAGCTCCTAATGTTGTTTGTACTAATTCGGTAGAGGCGTTTAAACCGCCTTGCCTTCGAAAGTGCCATCAGCTAGCAACTTCCGGTTCACGTATGACAGCGCACTCTGCTGAATAGTTGCTCAACACTCACGACACCGTCGATAAAACTCCATCGTCGTCGATAAAATTCCATTACATATTATCTTTTGAGCTATTTAAATTACTTCGGGTCATTCATTCTGTTAAACAAATTTTGATATGTATAGTTACGAATAGGATTGTATCAGTTTTTTTTAAGTTGCTGAGAACTTCATAAAACAGTTAACTTTAATTATTATGATTAGAGTGTATCTGCTCTTATCGACTTTGATACACCATCCTGCAAAATCGCAAGTGAAAGATAAGACGTGGGTCACGATAAAAATATTTATTTGGATGTTCTTTTATTTGACCTTCCAAAATGCGGGCTAAAGTTTTTCTGAAAAATATTTCATAGTTCCTCAAAGGGTCTTTAATGTAGAAACCTTTTTGAGTCTTTTTATCTTTTATATACAGATATGTAGACAGAGCAAGACGGGAATTTTTGATGCATTGAGTATTTAAATCCTGCGTATACAAACAACAAGGGTCCATGATGTGAAGCCGATTGATGAGTGTTTAAAAAAGGGGAAGTCAAAAGAGCGCCACATATGAAGCGTAGATGTAATCCACGACGCTTCGGCGGGGGGAGGAAATTGATTATTTTCTTTTTCTCAAATAGGACCGTAGGGTTAACGTAACGATAATAATGGAAAACGAACGAGTCTACATAAGAGATAACTCACTTCTTCTGTCGTCCTTGCGTTCAATGATTATGCCACATTACAAAGCTAAAACCGAAACCAATAGAACAAATGTCCTCGATAATGAACGTTTTTAATAGACCAGGAGGAAAACATACAACAAAAGCTTGCAACCGCTTTATCCCAGCCCAGCGGGAGTTGCAGGCGTACAGGCACTTGGCCATGAGTACTTCTGACTTCCTTTCTTCTCCGGAAAGTCATTTTTCTGCGTGAATCGACGAGCGATGCCCGTAGAGCGTCGGGACCGGCGGTTAAAGGCGCCGCGACGCTGACACGTAGCGAAAGAAACGCGTTTGGGAGGGATGAGGAGAGACTTATGCGCGAACGTCGGGCCGGAAGAGAGACAGGGAGGACGGAGAGGGCTCGCGCGCGGTTTTAAACGCAGCGCTACACGCACTTGACGGTTCGGGTTCGGTGTTTCTATTCCTGGAGCACCCTGACTCTCCTCGTTGGGCTCCTACGGGAGGTGGCCGTGTGCTGCTGCTGGTTTGCTGGCCTGGCGATACGTTGCACGCGCGGACGGAGTCGTGCGTGGAAGAGCGTCGCGTGTGGAACACACGGGCGCGGTGTGTGGTGCGGTTTTGCGCGCGTGCGACCGATTCCGCGTGGATGCCGCAGGAAACGACGTGCCAAGTGACATCGTCTTCCGGAAGCCGCTAGATCGATCCTGCTAAATTCAACGGACCCGGCTAGCTCCGCGGATCACGTCTTTCGCTCCTCAAACGATCTTCACGTTGGAATCATAGGTGCTTCCTACAACTTCCGCTGTCAATGCGACCGAACAACCTTTGCCTCCTGCCCCTTCGTCCTTCCTCTTCAAGGATATTCATCTTCAACTCTCATATACTAGGGATTGTCAATGTACTTCCGGTTCGAGTCAACAAGATGGTAGCCAACTTTGTACAATCATAGGGGGGCTGCCTAGATATGAAAAACTGATGTCTCAACGAGGATGGGCAAATTGTAATTCAATTACCAAGGCAAATGGCCTTCTACGTATTTTTAAAAATATTGCTCACGTGTTGTTACATGTAACTTACAAAATTTCCTCTGCATTCGACGGCTACCGAAAATTGTTGATGAATGAGAGATTCCCGCATACACTCTGCTTCTTTGCTATTTTAATGTCACTGCGTCTTCAGTGACGGTTACCGTAGTCTACGGTACATTTTATTGTCTATTTTCTCAGCTATTTTTATCGACTCACCTTTCCGTTATTTTCACAATACCGACGGCATTGTTGGCCGGCATCGTTTAGTGGCGGACAGGAAAGACACGTGTCTTCCGACTCATTCCCGTCCGGTCTTCCCCGTCTTCGGTGGGGTTAATTGACTACGATTAAGCGCGTTCCTTAATCAGCACGTGGAGTGCTGCTCGTTGTTCCGTCGAACGTGAGACGCACGCGAATCGATCAGAAATCCACCTCTGCCGGCATACGCTTTATTTAAACTTTGCACATGGCCGAGCACAAAAAGGGGTCCGCGGATGTGCATAGAAATTTCGAAAAATCCATACCATTATAGTCTCTTTCTACCCTCAGCGAATGGTCTATCAAGAAAGTCCTGTTTTCATTTTTCTCATCTTTCCGTGAACGCGTACATGTATTAATTGCCGCCTTGATGCAATTATCACCGACAAAATCGTTGAAGGAACGGCGGTGCGTTGAGATATTAATAGCATTGAGACTTATTTTTACGTTAGCGGTTATTTGAGTAATTTTTCGGAGACGTCGAGTCGGAGTCACCTGTCTGTTTTGTCTTGCGCGAGAAATATCATTTTCCAGCGGGGTCCCTTCTGATCAGTGACAGATGTGTCTATTTGCTTGTCAGGCAGAACGGTACAAATCTCCCCGAGGATCCGGTCACGCTTGTTACACTTCTGTCGTCTCCCGTCGTTCTTCCGAATGCAATTGTCCTATCGTCGTTTTCGCTAATAGTTCGCTTTCAGCGCTATTTTTTGTAATCACAATTTATATACATTGTTTGGCGGGTTTCCGAAGATGTTGAAGGATGTGGTTTAATGTTAGCTTGGATAGACAGTTAGACGTCGATGCAATATACTAAATGCGAAGAACAACACAGAGAGAGAATGAAAGAGATGTAGCGTAGGGTCCGGTAAGAGGACAGGCGCATTAATGAGCGAGCGAGAAGGGAAACAGTTGCTCTATTTCTGTATTTTGTCCACACGTATTTCCCAGCAGCCGTCGTTCCTCTCTCTTTCTTCCCGCCGGGCTTCCCGGTTAGCGAAGTGCAGTTGTATAAACGCCGAAATAGAATGGCACGCGGGCCAAAGGAAACGACAAAAATCGCAGTACTCTTTCTTCCTTCCGTCGCAATATTTTGCCCCTTTCCTTGGCCCTCGATGATTCTTGGCATTGCTGGGCAACGGTGTTCGTACCAAGATTTCACTTGCGTCCCGCTAGAAAACACGGTCCTTTGAAGTGCTCGCGCGTTAATTACCGAGCCGTATTTTCGTGCGCTTTGACTACTCAGTGGTCCCCGGGCGGATTCGATCGTTGCGTTCTCCACTTTCTTCTCCTTGCCGGCACGAACGCGATTACGGATCGTCGTAAATCACCGGCAAGGGCTCCACTCGGGGCACAGCTATTCGTATACTCCTTTTGCCGGTGCTTTTCAAAGCTCTCCATTTCCTTCAAACATCTTTTTTATGTCCTTCAGTTTCTATATCCGTTTTATACGTGTCCATATTCCTCCGTAACTACATTGCGACAGACGATAGGACGTCTGACTTTGGAGTTTTACGGCTCAATGGTGCAGAAGGGCTGGTTAACAATAATATTTGGCGGTAATTCGACGAAATTTGCCTTTTCCTTCCGGTGAGACAGGAGCAAAGGGGATCGGGAGGTTTCGGTCGCAAGACAAGTGGAAGGATCTTCATTCTCTGGTCGTCAATCTAACGGTTGCTTTCCTCCGCTCACAGCCAGAATACGGATAATCAGAGCGTTTAATTCGAGTTCGTGCGTGGCCAAGAGACGAGGAGACGCACGTCCGTAAATACACAGGTGGAAATTTCGAATGGTCCAGGTGCCGTGCCACGACTCCCGACAAAACGTACGCGAAGACAGTGATTCATTATCGTACGTGCTTCGCTTTCGAAAAACGTGAACCTCCGAACCGCGCGAGAATGACAAAGTTCCCCGATTACATCTGCCGCGTTAAAAGAGTCGTTACTCGGACGTCGTCGCCGTGCTCAAGGGGGCAGGACACGGTAATCCAATACAAGAAACTCGACTGATCGAGAATGCGTCGGTGAAAAGCAAGCGATGAGCATTTGTTGTTACGCGGGTTAAAAAATGGGTGGAAGTCAATCGACAAGAGTGCAACGTTTTCCTTGCGACGGGGGATTCTCGTCCATTAATAACCGTCCACAACGAACATTTTAATACGCTCTGTTATACTGTCGACCCATGAAAAAAAGCGTTGGGAAAGGTAACGAGAAACATTTGTTGTACCGTCCAGTGCAACTTCTACGCTACTTTCGTCGCTGGATTATCATTCTTTATCCTTCGCTCGACGATCAATCATTCCCGCTAGACGGGGACTTGAGAAATTATAATGTACCGAATAATAATGATATTCGAAGAATACAGAACGCGTCGCCAGGGAAGAAAATACACTTCGGATGAAAATACGATGACACAGACTTTAGAGGTTTCAAAGAATTAGTTTGGAGCGTCAAGAATAATCACCGGGGAGATATTTTATATTCCGCGAACACCTTCGATCACAGTACCGTATTTTCGACACGAGATTCACGGTAATCAGTATTTATACAAGGCTCGAATAGAAATCGCTATAGCGGTGGGAGAATCGAGCCAAGAGAAAAGATCTATGGAAAGAAGGGGCAGATGATAACGAAAGGAAGTGAGATCGGTGGATGATCGCGAGGTGACTTTCCTCATCCAAGATGCTCGACATATTCCGGGGTTTGAAGAGCCTGATAAAAGTTTCGCACGTCCACATCGACACCGCCGTCTTTCGACTGCATTACAGCATGACGGTGATACTGCTGATATCGTTTTCCCTGATCGTCACGACACGGCAGTACGTCGGGAATCCGATCGACTGCATTCACAGCAAGGATCTGCCAGAGGACGTGCTCAACACCTACTGCTGGATCCACAGCACGTACACGATCACATCCGCGTACAAAAAGAGGGAAGGGTCTGAGGTGCCCTTCCCGGGTATCGCCAATTCTCAGCTCCACCCCGAGAGCGAGAGGAAGGAGTACAGGTACTATCAGTGGGTCTGCTTCATGCTGTTCTTTCAGGTAACGATATATCATCGATCAACCTATCATTTCCTCCCACCTACGCGAATTAGTATGTTCAAACGGTACGATTAAAAGCAAGTTCAAATGAAGGAATTCAAAGGAGAGACCGAACGTCATTTTTCATATGTCGTACTAAGGCTAGACGAAAGGAAGTTTAAGGGATTATGCTTGTAACATTCGCCGAGTAGTTTAGAGCAGTATCGGCTTTTTACCGGTTGTCATTTTTCGCTCGACCCCTCGGGGTAATCCGGGCATCGTCGAGACGGTCTGGAAGCTCGTTCTTCCGTGCAGTTTGAGCATCGATGCGCTTTCTCGGCTTTAATCGCGTCTGCATACTGACGTCAAACGAGACCAAGTATGTTGGTCCGTAAGTGGCCGTAATTAACATCGGCTCTGCGCTTCCGAATGCAAAGGTCAATGCAGGAGTCGACATTTCAATCGACTCGGCCGACAATTGCCATTACGTTTGCTCCCGTAACGATATAGTCGCTGCCGCGATAACAGTATCGAGGAGAATCGCTGAACAATCGCTACGTACGTAAAAGGGTAATTGCAAAGTGGCGTTTTGATGAAAATCGATGTTGCCATTCGACGAACGACCAAGGGTTGCGGCTACGTCTGAACAACTTACTCGCTGCTTACAGAGGCTTATATCTAGTTCATTGCCAAGAGGGAAACCCTAAGCATATTAACTCGTAAAACCTCGTTGGCGTTACTTCGTCGTTGCGAGGGTCGCTGTCGCAGTCTTCGCCTTGACGCGGTCGATCAAAGACGATCTACTCAACCTTAAAGCAACTCAACCAAATGTCGCACCTGCCTGCCGTCCGATGAAAGATGACACGGTTCAAGAAACTAACCACCGCGCGCAATAGCTCTTTATGTCATTTCGCACTTTCACCGTCGACCAATTCCCCGAAACCCTCGGCTGACAGATTTTCGAAAAATCTTGAAACATCCTGAGGCCGGGCAAGCATCGACGTCGGCATTGCCTACTTTTCAATGAATTTCGAAATACGACGAGCACCTCGAATTTCCCTCTATTTGTTATCTGCAAGTCGCGTTACGATCGAATGTGGCATATACGAGCGGCTTCTCTCTAAACAATCATGAAATTCAAATTCACACTGCCGTAAATCTGCCGTGAATCGCAACTCGTACGAAAATAAATATTGGGTTATTTCGTGTTTAAGCGTATCTTTAATCCGAAAACACAGCCTTCGTGGTGAATTGTCGCGCAATAAAAATACACCCGTCGCGAGAGTTTTATTATTCCTCGCCAGGGACGCGTTCGTGCGCTACTTAGGAAACGAAAATTTACACGGAAACTCGTTTAGCGCGTCCGTCCGGTGTTCATCGAGGGCCATTATTAATAGTACCTCCCGACGGACATCAAGATCGCGGTCTTTCACGAAATTCGGTAAAGTACTTTGGCGCGCGAGACGATTTCCTTCCGTAGGAGGAAGCAGTCCCTCGTGTAAAATCTCGGGCCACTTCGGAGGGAAAAGATATCTCGGGGTTATCGGAAGAAGCGGAGATAGAGAAAGGTTTAAGGACTTTCCCGGTGTGGAACGTCCCGAGCTTTACGGGCTCTAACTATAGAGCGACAATGACCCGAATGTCTCCCGTGCCTCTGGGGACCCGTTCTCCTCCTTCTCTTCTTCCCCTTCCGCTTTGGCTCTTCTTCATTTTTTTCTTGGCGACAACAGGTACCCCTGGCCGAAGGCCAATTCCCAAACGATCGAGACGTGCTCGCACCGTGCGATGCAATATCGCACGGCCGTGTAACGTTCGTCACGCAAAGAGGAACACGTGCCGCCATCACCCCCCCCTCCGCCTCACAATATGGAATATTATAAAACGTTACGTTTCACGTCCCCCACGTAGTCCGGCCCAGCCGACAGTTTACGCTAATCAACTCCCGCGCGAATGGCCAAACAAACATTAACTGCATTCGTTCCTCAGTGAATTTCACGAGCAGCTCAAATTTTCATCACGCACTGTCCTATAGTCGATATATGAATATAGGTAATCATGAGGCTTGTAAATTGAATGATCGTTGGATCGTGAGAAGGTGCGATATTGGGAGAAGGTTTGGTCGATAGTCAATGGCATTGGAAGCGTGTGGTGTCAATGGGAGAGGGTATCGTGGGACGATCGAAGAAAGAGCAACTTTGACCCCGTCGCAAGTGCACCAGGTGAGCAGGGGGCGGATGCTTGGAAGATAATATAAGTTATGTGTTTAGCATCGAGGCCAAGGGATGCCCCTCAAGTCCGTTCAGTCTTCCGACGGCTTGCTTCCGCGCCCCACGTGCTTCTATCCCTTTCGTCGGTCTCTCGCCCTCCTCCCCCCGTACGGCCTCTTACACGTTCTTCTCGCACGCTGCATTCTTCACCTTCACCTCCTTTTTATCGCGTCGTTCGATCAGTTTCGCCCGGCGAGGTACGCCGCGAATCCCGCGGTCCTGCGGGCCCTCCGAGGGCTCCGCCTTGACAGCAGGAAATCCTCCTAAGACCCCGCGAAAAATGTTCGTCGGACGATCGGCAACGATTTCCACCGGGGCAAGACACCCCGTTGGACCCTGCGGAGACGAGTCCCGGGACGACGAACGCGACGAAGAAAGCGAAGTTAAAAACCAAGTTCTACCCGAGACAATACAGGAATAGGTCACTTTATACGTTGATACTCGAAGCCAAGTGTAGGGGATTATAAAAAGTTCAAAGAACACAGTGGACGATTTTGAAGACAAGAAAAACGGCCAGCCCTGACATACAAGAACTACGCTTGTGAAGTGTACTTTACGCCAGAGAAAATTCTAGAGGACAAGGACTAAGTGCATAGAGTTGAAACGAGTGCATCCGCTCGTACCTGGATTTAATTTGCGAGGAAACTCCAGGCGGAGGAGACCGTCGTAAAAACGGATCTTCTCAGCGAGGAGGACAGCGAGGATCGTCTTCTCCTCGAAGAGGAACCGGTCAACGTCTGCAAGGTATCGCGCCGAAGGTTACACGGTTCTAAGATGCCGCTAATGTTGAAGATGATCGACGTCTTCGGCTCGATACGGTCCCTCTTCAAGGTGCAGAGGATCTCGGAGGACACGTTGATATTTCGTCTGCACTATCGCGCCACGGTGGCGTTACTACTGGCCGGTTGTTTGACGCTGGCTTGCAAGAGCATTTCCGGCTCGCCGATCCACTGCGAGGCTTCCGGCTCCGTTGACAAGGTCGTACTCGAGACCTTCTGCTGGCTTCACACGACCTACAGCATGGTGCACGCCTTCAACATGAGTCTCGGACAGGCCATTCCCTACCCGGGTGTATCTAACAGCAAGGGGGAAATGCACGGCCACACCCCGCACCCCCTCGTCAAACAGCACAAGTATTATCAGTGGGTCATCTTCTTCCTGCTCCTTCAAGTAAGCCATCGTCAACGCCCAGGGGACAATCTTTTCGATCATTCAATGTCCGCAGGAAACACTCTCTTTCCTTGACATAGCGCTAAGGAGTCGAAATATTCTCCGTGTGAGTCAGGTCTGGAGAGGAAATTCTTCTTTATTTTATAAATAACATCGCTGAAATATGCTGTCCGTTCTCGGAAGCAAGTGACGAACGTTTGTCGATATTATTTCTGTCGGCGAATTCGGAAAACCGGATGGGTCAGGCGCCTTAAGATAAAATCAATGTAAACACACTAATTGCAGCTCAACAGTCCTGGCAAGTGGATTCTTCTTAGAACTAAAGCCGGTTAACGGCGCGTGTCGTTGATTTGATAAACTTTCTTAACCAGGGAAGCGAGCAGATGTCGTTCCCGATTGTTCGGCCAACAGTTCCCCCTCTTCCTGCGGGATTTCCGCTTGCACTTTCTCCTTGTTTAGCTAAATTTACTCTCAGCCCACACGTGACACACGTCCAAACGCGTGCATACGCTCGCTGTAACGCGCGGACGGGTCTATTTTCGCTCGTTGGATTTTCCCTTTTCTCCCGTCGCTCGAGCGGACATTGCCTCTCGTGCGAGGGAGACGAAGCTTAAGTGCCGCGAATATCGCCAGCTAAAGCCCTTAACGATACGTTCTTAGCCGAGCGTTTCAACGCTTCCCCCGCATTCGCCTGGTCTTTCGCCAAGATTCAGAAACGGCCAAACCTGCGACCTGATGACCAGCCCTCCAAGAATTAACTGTCGACGTAAAATCGTCTTTTAGTTTTCCACGCGCTGCGCCCTACGAGAAATGCCAACGGGGTTCAAAAAAGTAGTAATGTAATTATAGCAGTCGTCGTGATGGCAAATCTATGACGTTCTTGGCACGGATCGTGTGACCGACTTACCGGCCTCCCATGATCGTAACTGTCGTCATTATCATCTTCTTTGCATACTGGAATTTAGAACCTTGCTTGCCCTTTCGATTGAGAGCACCAGGTGCGTAGGAGAATCCTCACCAAACGAACTAACTGTGTCAGCTGACATCATATATACGACGACAAATCTACCGTCCAAACCCCACGTATTTTTTAATGAAAATTTTCAACAATCCTTTACGAGGTTTTAAATGGCTGATTATGGCACGAGGAATTGATCAGATACGAATGGACTATTGTGCTTCTTTTGTTGTACACGGCGAAACGTGCTTTTTCATTTGACATGTAATTCAAGAGATGCGAGGGAGATATCAGATGCGAGTGATATTATAATACAGACTGCAGCGAGGTCCCTGGCGATGGGCCAGGAAGCTTTATATACCGCGGACAGAGATATACACCCGCGTCCCTCGGGCTCGATAGGTGCATTGACACGCGGGCTTCGGTAATTCCGCTACGAGGAAATCCTCCCCCTCGGCTGGTGCCATCGCGTTATGAAATTGTCCCGTGAAACGCCCACCCCGATTCAAAGTTAGAAATATTCTCCCGTGAATAGACGAACGTAGGTGTCACCACTCCTCCCCCCCCCCCTTTCAATAGAATCTCATTTTTGCCGTCGAGAGAAACACGTGCGAAACTTTTCCTCGAGCGACGCGGTCTTCGGGACGACCATTGTCGCCGAAATCGAAATGTATCGATGCTAAGGTCTTGCCCTTGGACGAGCCTGTGGTTGGCGAAACGATAGACGCACGTGGTGCGTAATAAACGTTCAGCCATTAATTAAGATGCATGAAATTCTTTAATTAAGGCCGCCTTAGACGTAAATTAAAAGTCCACATCCGCGTGATTTTCTTATTAGTACTTTTTTCCGTGTAATGGTTATTTCGTTGATTAAATCTGTTTGGTCTAAGAGCATTCCGTGGGGAAGGTAGGTAATTAATGCCCGGGGAAATAGCTCGACACCGCGGCGCACTTAGGCCGCAGCGCGCTGCACATTCATCTGTTAACCTGCACCTGCAATGATGCACCTGCGCCTTGCTTTCAGGCGATACTCTTCTACACGCCGCGCTGGCTGTGGAAGGGCTGGGAGGGCGGCAAGATTCACGCGCTCATGATGGATCTCGACATCGGCCTCTGCTCCGAGGTTGAGAAGAAGCAGAAGAAAAAAATGCTACTCGACTACCTCTGGGAGAACCTGCGCTATCACAATTGGTGGGCTTACAGGTACTACCTGTGCGAGGTCCTCGCCCTGCTGAATGTCATTGGTGAGTTACTCCAATTTACATCCCCCCCCCCCTTCATTATCCCCTTGACGTAATTGTCATTGTTCATTCTTTTCTCCAAGTGTCATTTCGTCGCCCTGTATTTAAGTCAGAATGAAGGATTGCTTTACAAATTCGTTGAAAATGTTGTTGCGTGTTTCTCGAAGGGGGCGGGGGGCGCTCGAGGGGGGCAAAGGGTAAGGAATGAATGAACGATTCACGATAAAATTTGGCAGCGATACAGCTGGCCACCTGGTGAAGAACGCAAACGACGAGAGTTTCTTCGCGTCGACCTGCCGCACGATCGACCTGCCTAGCCTCTCGTTCTCGTTTTACTTTCGTTTTCGACGTTGTCGCAGACACTCCGCTTTCATCGATGAGAAACCACTTTTATCGTTATTGCAATTCCCATTGCTCAGATATTTCTTAACACATCTATAAATAGTTAACCATGTATCTGTAGAATAAAATATTAATTAAGCACCGTGGATTATTCATGGGCGAAAGTTCCATAAATTATTGAGAAACGTATTATAATTTTCGCATCAACGAACTGATTTGCGTAAAATTGTGATTACGGTCGTGTAGCTAGGCAGGGTGATGGTTCGTTTGATCACGTATTTTTTCTGAGCTATTTCCTTTAACGAAATCGAGCTATGCGGGTCTAATGTACTCTAAATAAACCTGATCGGCGCAGGCCAGATGTTTCTGATGAACCGTTTCTTCGACGGGGCCTTCCTGACCTTCGGCATCGACGTGCTCAGGTTCCTCGAATCCGACCAGGAGGATCGGGTGGATCCCATGATCTACGTCTTCCCGCGAATGACAAAATGCACTTTTTACAAGTACGGAGTGAGCGGTGAGGTCGAGAGGCACGACGCAGTCTGCATTTTGCCATTGAACGTCGTCAACGAGAAGATCTACGTCTTCCTGTGGTTCTGGTTCCTCTTTCTCGGCATCCTCAGTTTAATAACGGTATTATACAGGGTGAGTTAGACTTTGACAACGTCTACCTATTCGATGTATTCCATAAAACCCCCCTCATGTTATCGACCCTTCCACAGATCGTGATAATATTTTCGCCGCGAACGAGGGTTTACCTGTTGCGACTGCGATTCCGGCTGGTGCGCCGTGAGGCCGTGGAGACGATAGTGCGGCGCAGCAAGGTCGGCGATTGGTTTCTCCTCTACATGCTCGGCGAGAACCTCGACACCGTCATATACAGGGACGTGATGCACGAATTGGCGAGCAGGCTTGCCTCGAGGCATCACCACACCGTGCCCGGAGTGAAGGGCGAGCTTCAAGAAGCCTGATCGAGGTGAGTGTCTTTCCGTTCTCTGCCAGAATCGGTCGCGTGGGAGTCCATTATGGACGAGGATCATCGTCCGCGTTGGCACCGAGATCCGCCAACCTGTCACGATCATCCTCCTCCCGATGCGAACCGTATGCGAAAAAAAATTGCTGAGAACGTTGCGATCCAACGAGGTAGTAACGACCGCGATTTGCACTACCCTCCATGGAGATTTACGATTGGTTTTTCAGCGGGTTCGTTGGGTTCGTTGGATTCGCTCGAAAGGAATAACCTTCGGTCTGTATTAGCGTACCGACGGCCGTCTTCGTTAGAGCGTATCGATAGTTGAAAATAGAGTAAGGTGTAAATGTCCGGGCCTCGTCGACGTTGAATTTATGCCCCGCGCTGGCTTTAACGCCGAGTGCGCATATGAATATATCAACGAACGAGCATACGGTACGCGCGGATACACGAATCCCTATTCCCCCCTTGCGCGTGTATCATCGCGCGTATATCTCCATTTCGTCTCGTACGGGCGTAACGAGACGACCGGCCAGCGTTTACCGACGCGCCTATCTATCGCGCGATGGAGGGAATATTTTAAGACAGAGAATGGTAACGCTTTAAATAGGAGCCGACCGACGGTGTCGTAAGCGCCTCTCTCTCTCCCCCTTTCCCACCATCTCTCTATCTTTCTCTCGCTCTCATTCCCTTACCCCGGAGACGAGCATATTTTTATTGAAACGTCGATTGAATTTATCCTCCGGACGATTCCATCATTATACCGGCACGTTGAGAAGATAATTCGCCGCGGACAAACATTAATCATCTTAATGGATATCCTCGAATAATTGCGTGCTCGCTCGCGGAAACTGCGGATGTGAGTTTTATAAGGGAACTAAATTATCGCTCGGCCAGATGGTGGTGGGAAGGGGAGGGGAGGGAAGGGAAGGGGCTCGAGCGGCGCTTATTTTGTTAATTACTGTTGCAGGCTGCCTCGGAGTATCGAAGAATCGCCGGTTTTCAACTCTTCCAGAGCCCTGCTCTTTGCGCCGACCGACCAGACGTCGAAGGCGCATTTAAAGCACGTATAAAGGTCGTCGGGAGACCAAAGGAAACGTTCGAAATGATAGCCGACCGTGGGGAAATCAATTCCAGAGATGCGCTTTCTCTGTCCGTTCTTCGAACGATCGATGTAAGAAGAGAAACGCGCAACTTCGGGGATAGAGTGCCAAAAACGAAGAGGTAGTCCGAAGGACCGAAGAAACTGAGGAGAATGAGCGAAAAAAGTCATCCGAGAAGGAAGACCTATCGCCGAGTCGTAGGAGTTTAAGCCAAATGTCATACACGGAAAGTTCTTGTCCGAAGTGTTTCTTTTTTTTTTATTTCATTCACCGACTATAAAGATCGTCGGTGAAGAGCCTTACATAAAAGGTCTAGTCTGAAGATCTAGTCTAAGTATGAATACACTAAGTATATAAGTACTCTAATTACGTAACCGTGGACCTTGTTGATTTTCGAGAATATGGTCCTGGTTACACGTTAACAATAGATCTGCGAAGTACATGCCATAAAAAGACGAAGCTCTATGAAACCGCAGGATGCTTGCCAAGACGAATCCGCGAAAGTATACCGACGAATACACAACGATGAGAGTTTCTTACGTTTTGCTCTGCGAAAACTCCTATTTTCTAGTCACCGACAAGCACGGGTTAACGTCGAAGGCCATGGACCGTTGGATATTATTCGCGAGATTCGTGAGTTTACCGAATAAATAGCAGTCGAAGTTCCGGCCGGAAGTGCTTTTTCGAAACAAACGTGGCGCGTTGGGAAAGACGCAAAATGGGGAGAGACCTTCGAGCCCGGAAAAATGAGGTAAAATAAAGACAGACTGCTGGCGCTTTAATGCGCCTTACGCGTGCCTTATCGTTGTAAGTCTACGTTACCGTAAGGATAAATTTTCATAAGCGTCATGGTACGGAGGACCAAAGACATTTCACGTGACCGGTTTACCGAGGCTCTCGTCGTGGGTCGTTACGACTTCGCCGGTGGCACGAGGACCATTTGTTCGCTGACGTAACCCCCAGTAACAGAATACGCCGCGAGCCCGCTACGAGCTAATCGTAATTCGATAATTAATACGCCGCGAAAGACGATCTGTATGCAAGACTGATAATGCCTTTAAACCAACGTCTACGGTAACCCTGGAGAATGCAATTCGGATTCCCGATTAATAGCAGCAGTTAAAGTAGAAGCTCTCGTTAAACCGTTTCTTACCGGCAAAACTCATTATAATTCTCGACTTTTTTCTACTCTGAAACCTGTGCCGCTGACTTATGATTCATCATAGATTTGCCCTTTTCGTTCGACTTTTTATTCAAAATATCGTCATTCGGCGTAGAAAGCGATCGTTATTGCGTGTGCGAGAGTCTCGAGTAACCGGGCAAACTAACGCTTCTTCGTTCGATTTACGTGCAACGAAAGCAATAATGTAATCGATAATAATCGCAGTATGCGCCTGTTATATCCAGAGTTAGCGAGCGGGTACACTGCCATCGGTAATTATACGTTTACCGTTATGAAAATCAAACGATCTCGATGAGTCTGTCTTCGTTGTACGACGAAGGCGGAATGTCGCAAATAAAAAAGTATGTTATATTGAAAACTGGACAAATCCTTTCTTCCCTGTTATTCATTCCTGATTGCTACCCAAACATGGGGTTCCTTAAACAGTTTCTCATTTGAAGTGGTCTTACGACAGACTGTAATTTAAGGACAACATGTTTCGTAGGATGAGATTATCCACGCCGCAGGATTCGCCGACGCCTGTTGCCATATTCGGAAAGACAGGAGGAGCAAAGGACTAACAGATCCCCTAACGAAACCTTCATGTTCCTCATCTCTGCCATTTAATGCGTTAATCAATTTTGCTTACTAACTTTGGCACTTTGTTAAGACTCAAAGGATATGTAATCCCAGGGTCGAAAAAGACGTTCCGATGATGAAAAAAAATGAACCGATTGTCGGATGTCGTAAATCCTATAAAATCGGCCGATTATCCCTGGGAATAATCCGGGTTGCTCTTTAATCCGACAGCATGAGTTTGGCCGTGGCAAGAAAAGCTAGCTGATCCTATCGAACGTATCGGCGCGTATTTCATTGGGCGAAACGGACAGTGGTCAGAGAAAGGGACGAAGTTTCACCGCGTTGAGATTCGAGCAGTCTTTCCAGTTTGCAACATGACCAAAATGGCGAGACTGTCTCCATTTCTCTCTCCCTGCCCCCTTTCCTCTCCCTCTCCTACGGTCTCTTGTTCTTTTCTCGTGGCTCTTCTGCGACCAGCTTGGCCGGCCCGTAAATGGTGAGCAGAAGGCCTTGGGCGCCCACGCCCTCTCTCTCCTCTCTCCTTGTCTCTCTTTTCCCACTTCTCTCTCTTCCTCTTCTTCATTTTCTTTCTGCTGGCCACCCTCTCGCCTTTTCCCCTTCCGTCGCTTCCTCTCTTTGTCCGGGCCGCGATATTTGTCCCCCACTTTTTCCAGCTTATCTATCTCAGACGAACTCACTTATCCTGTCCCTTTCGTCCCCCCGTTCTTTCGTCTACCTTCAGCTTCGAACCCTCCTGCGCTCGTTTCGCCCGGGACGTATCCTGGTGCTGCCCCCACCCCCTCGTCCTTTGATTGATCGATCGATCGAGAATCACTTTACCCCGAGGGAGTATCTGTAATCGGTCGGAGGTGTTTTATTTGCCGAAGATTAGTCGACCAGCCGGCGCTCAATGCCCCGCGATGAGCGGACGGCAAACGGACAAACGGGCCGCGAGGATCACGCTGCTGAAAGAAGAAAGGACCCTTCGACAAGAAATAAGAGGAGTCATAAAGCGATGCCCAAGACCGGCGCAGTGGAAAGTCCCTTTCTAGATCGTCCCAGAGAACGCGCAGAAACTACCAAAACCTGGCCCCATTTTTCAACAACGTTCAACAATTTTTATTCGACTTCTAACGCATATAACATGTACACGTACAATCGAGTTTCTAACGTCGAGAAAATCAGGCCAAAAAGCGGGGACTGGAAGATAATTAGTGTGAACTAGGGAGAAATCAGCTAGAGCGATATTTAATTACCTGGTGAATACCCACGTCGTCAGGAAAGGTGATTTATAATTAAAGAATATATTTACGTAGATGTGAACTATGCGTAGAGTTCTGTGAGAGCAGAAAGGAAGACTATACCTGCGGGGGGCCGGGAGTGTCAAGAGGAAGGTCGTGAAGCAAAATGATCTTGACGTAAGAGGGGTTTGCCGAAAAGAGTTCGGGACATAGTAAAAATTGGACAGACCTTTTTTCGCGTAGGTGGCTAGGTGGGCAGATAATCGGAGATAGGAAGCAAAGAGTTCTCTGACGTAGAAACTTGGGCCCGTTGTTGGTAGTGGGGCAGAGAAGGTGGAGGCAGTTTAGTTCTCGTAGCTCCGTGCTGCGCCAGGGGGGCTCCGCTGTCGCAGGTGAAACGTTCTGTTCGCCAAGGTAGCTCAGTCGCAGTCGCGCAGCTCGCGTAAAATAATTCCAAAGACCTGCGGCGTGTCGTTTCGCCGAGGCCCAGCTTTCCTGCTCCTTCGGTCCCCTTCCTCGGCTTACCGTTCCTGTATCAAGACTGGCCCGCCAGGACGACGACGACGACCACGACAATCACCAGGAGGACAAGGGGACAAGGTAGGGCCCTCACCCCTCTGCCTATTTATGCCCGGTACCCAAGTGAATCCGCGCCTGCATCATTACCTCCGAGGTGTGTAACGTAAACGCAAGCGTTCCGTCCAGCTGCGGAGAAAACTCGTTGGCCTTCGAAAGCCCCTGCTACCGGACCAACGCACCTCACCGGAGACAATCAATTACCGTTCTCACGAAATTCCACTAGCTAGCAGAAAATTATTAACGTCGGACCCCGACGTTCTGACGTCCTTTAGAACACACGGGAGCATCATAGGTTTACGTGTTTGGAATACGAATACGACGGAAGACAGTCGAGTCTTTGGGTTTCACAAAAATCCTGACCGTGAACGCGGCAAATGACAGTGCATGGTAGAATTGTACTCGAGGAAATCGTATAGTCCGTTTAAACAGACTTATGACGGAACGAGAGGGTGGAGAACAACTACGGTGCATAATAATAGACGGAATGGAATAGAGTTTCCCGCCTAGAAATTCTAAGGGAATAGCCAAGAAATGTCTATACCGTATATAATAGACGATGCATAGTTGCTGCCTCTGTCGTTTCACTATTCAAGCAATATTGATCTCCGTGCTTGTCATTCTGACAGCCGAGAGAGGACGATTACTCTCCATGAATCGAATTTACATGGCGCTGAATGCGCGAAACGTGAAACGTTTCGGCCGCGTTAAATTCGCCAATTTTTCAAAAAACAAACGCACGAATTTATTATCGTCACGAGTTGCCCATGTTGCAAAATCGATTAAGTCTGACCTTGAACCGTTGTCTCGCAAAAACAAGCTTAACAAACATGCCGAGTTGTGAATTCCTGATTTTTTCAACGACGGATACCGTTGGCTGGCTACATAACGTATGATCAAACGAAACGTATAATTACGTTTCATTAGAACGAAAGCCGACGGAACGTTACATTATCGTGGGTTTCGTCGATGGAACAAGAAATGGTAGGGCACCGGCGGCCAATGGATTCTCGCGTGTACGTTCATTCACGTTGTCAGTGAATTCCTGGTCCAGCGGCTGAAGAATTCTCGGGGCCGCTGGGAACGGCGGAATCGAATGACAATAAACGAGGGAACGACGTAAAAATGTGGAGGAATGTTGAGCCGGTCTTCGGGATATCCTCGTGTTCGGAATCAGTCGGATTCCGAACGCGTTGTCTCTTCTCCGTAAAAAGCAGCTCGCTCGACGCGGCACCGGGTAACGGTCGTTCTGGTCCCCACGACGTCCGCGGAGAACGGCTCGAAAATTCTCGCTTCCGTGAGAAATGCCGCAGCCTCGGAAACCATTGTCGCTTTCCGCGAAGAAAGTTCATCGAGCCCGACCAACCATGCTCTCCCCGCGTTCGCCTTCTCATTCGACAACAACGCGGACAAAGGGAACCGCATCATGCTCACACTCTCAAAAGAACTAAATAATGCACTAAAACAAACACACACTCTCTCTCTCTCTCTGTTCTCTTGCAACTAACAAGCAAGTCCTTGACAACATTTTATAATCATAACATTTCAAAACAATAATATTCGACCATTTTGCTTAAATCTTTTAAGTTTCTAAACAAACATGTTTTGAGAGTATTTTGAGTTAATATTTGATTGGGGGTCGTACCGAAAGAACCTTCTGAACCTCGCGAACGGTTCTCGGTGGATTAGATCGATATATCAGGAAACCGGGGGGTTTCTACTGGCTTGTCGGATCGCGCGGGATAAGGATTTACGGAGGAAGTCGGCAAAGGGACCCGACGACTCTACGCCACTGCAGGATCGCGCACGATACGTGCGTGTCTCGGCTATTATACCGGAGGAGAGCGAGCCGAGGATACGTGTAGCTTTGCAGCTTGGGCTTTTCGGCTCGCGAGAGAACCAACGAAACTCCAGACGCACACGTACACGCGAACCAACAGCTCCGGCCGACGTGCTTCTACCTTTCCTCCACCCCCCCCTGCCCCTCCCCCCTACCGGCGAAAACCGGTCCCGCTGCCGCCGCTGTTCGCTGGCGTTGATTTTGCCTGGCGAACGCGCCATCTTGGATCCGCCGGCGATGACGTCACTGGTACAGGGTACGCTCGTTTTCCGTCCCTACCCCCCCGCGTTCTCGCGGATATAGGCATGTACGCGGATATCCTGCCCTGTACTTTAACAAATCAGTCGGTAATTGCCGTCTAATTTCTCAATTATCATGGAATTCTTTCACGACTATTTCTAAACCTTACGCTAATATCTCGCTATTCATAGAAATAGATTGTCGGGTAGTCCGAGGGATCGTTGGAAAAGTGTTTTGAGTAATCAACGAAATATGTACGGTGTGAAACTGATGTTTAAGAACATGTAAGTGTAATGACACGCTATCGGACTTGTCTCACCGTGCCCTTATTTCTTGACGTTTTCTCATTGCGTGCTTTTCCAGCCTCCTTTTTTCCGTCAGCTGCCATACCCGTCATTATTTCTTGCATAATTACAACCATATGGTGAACGTCGAATTATGGAAGCTATAGTACCAACACTGCTATCATTTTTTATCGTTTGTCCTTCAGCGCTGGACTTATCTACTTAGTCGTCCTATTCGGTAAAAACCTACTGCGCTATCGAGCATGCAAAAATAGCGATAAACCAACGAGTTGTCGCACTGGACAGCTCCGTTGTTCGTTCAGAAATTCTCAAGAGCACGTGCTACGGTATTACACAAGTCATATTAGTTATTCGCAGTGTCCTTTGTTCTGTATAAAGGACTCGTTGCAGTCGGTCCTTGCTCGCTAGAACGCCCAGCAGGAATGACGATAAGAAACGAGTGATATTTGTCGCCCCTGACATTTTCGTTCTCTTTCGGCCCTCCTTCCACCTTCGTTTTCTCCGCCACTGTTTAACATTCATCTCTCTCTCGGTTTCCTCGCGAGTACGCCTATCCGTCTATCTATCCCTGCCACCGTCAAGCTTCTCCGCGTCCTTTTCTTCGTCGGTCCAGCGATGCGCGACGAATCAACATATTCACGCACACGCCTTTCCAAGCTGACTCAAATGAATGTCAGAATCAAAGCCGATTACGATCCTCATTAGTACGCTGACAGAATGTCAAGCAGGACAACCAACTAAATATCCTTCCAATACTAATTTATCTACGTTGTTGGTCACGTTGCTGTTTGACCTACTTTAGTGGATTGCGCCGTACTCGGTATTTAATAAGAACCGGACTGCAAGTGGAACAGGAGAATTTTGGCTATTCCCTATCCCGTGGCGTGGAAAGCGTGCAAGTTATGACGCGTTTTATCGGCAACGTGTAAGTGCGCGCAAGGGCACCACGCACGTGCACGCACACGCGTCACCGCTTATAAGCGAACAGTGAAAGTCGAGTCGCGTGCCTTTGCGCAACAAGATCGACGTTCTCTCCTTCGGATATACTGGTTCGACTTTAAAGGCTCGACGAGCAGCTGCCGCGAGACTTTGAGCGGAGCTGGGCGTAACGTCATATGTTCCAGGAACGTAGATGTCACGGAAACCGAGGAAAAAAGGTTTCCTAAATTCGCCAACAAAAGTGCTAAATTTTCGAAAATTCGCGGAACATGCCAGGCGAAAGATCGATCGATCACTCTAAGAGGAGAAAAATCGTTAGAGCCAGACATCTGTGTATACTGTACACAAATAGCGTCTAGGGAAAAACGCGATAAAGGTGGTGAAATCTATGAAAAATTTTGCCCGACCTGCCTTTCCTGTCGCTTCGCAATCCTCCGACCGAAAATCCGGTCGACTGGCATCACTTTTAGAGTAATTGTTGGGAGATTTTTGTAATAGTCCGTGTGAAAAATGTCACGACCGTTTGTCGATTCTCACGAGGCGGGAAGGCGTTTGATAAATCCCTCGAGCGGCCCGGAAATCGTCGTTTCTCGCTACAATTACATAATGACCCGCTCGAAAAATGCAGGAGGGGCTACGTCCGCGGCGATCGGGGAAAAATTTAACGAGTTGTTCACACGTCGAGGCTCGGTAAATCTGTCGTCGACGGCCTCCTCCGCCACGACCGTATCGCATTTCCCGAAAACCCTTGACAATCCTCCCTCGAGAGTCCGTTCGCCGAGATTCTATAATAGCCGCGAGAAAAATACACGGCCCAGTCATAGCATCGTCCATCTCTCAGCGAGGATTTAACAAACGACGTGTTTATCAGAATCTGACAACTCCGATGCTCACTTTGTAAATTCGCAAAATCGTCAAGTATCCATTAAAGTTTGATCTTGGGACAAATATACCGCTACTCTTCATTAACATTTTTGCTGAATATATCTTCTCGAAAATGGTCGACGTTCGTTGTCACTAGTTTCGATCGTCGTCTACCGTGACGTCTTTTATTATTTATTTTCTGGAATTTTTAGGAATCTACGAGTTGCTTTCTTACGAACGCGGCACATTCCTTCGGGGTATCGTTGTTGATTTTCATTAAGATATTTTTCTAGTACAGAAATATACGGCCTCTTCTGAATAATACTTGGAAGATTTCCAAAACTTGATTGCGACATTTTTCTCTTTTATTTACAGCGTTATTTTTGCTTATTGTTCTTAGCCTTACTGACCGATCGTTGTTTACAAAACGATCATCGTCATAGGAGAAATTGCTTGTCGTAAACCTCATGTAGGCATGAAAAACCGATGGATATGGCAACGCGTCGATTTGCACCTCGGTGCATCGACTTCCCCAGCACGCACGTGCATCTACGGAGAATTGCATCGCGTGGGACGTTCCGTACGATCCCGTAGCTCCTCTTAAAATCGCAAATTACGAGCACGTAGATGCGCCTTGTCTGTGCGTGCTCGGCTACAGATACGCAGTAAAAGGATACATCAGTCATTACTCCGCCCATAAATATCGTGCGAGTCCCGATACCGCAATCCGATCACGTAGATCTATACACTGGAAATAGAATAATTTCATTCGTCCATTACAATTTCGATGGGCAACGTGGCTGACAGTCCCCCGAGCACACCTTCAAGCATTTATCTAGTTTTATCTGCATGAAAAATGTAGGGAAAAATCAGGGACATAGCGTAGGTATAACAAAGATGGAACTGTTTTGCCTTTGCCGTTTGTTCGAGCGTGTAAGAAAGGAAGGTTTTACGAATCCTTCCGACGTTGAGGTACGCGCGGTTCTGCTTGTACGACGTCCCTCGGGACATTCCGCGCGATCTCGCGATGGGACCTCTGCTGGTGAGGGCAAGCCGTTAAATCGGCCTGTACGAGCACGGAGATACCGCCTACGTGCGTCCATGCCTACGTAGCCGGGCTGCGCAAATATGCCAGCCGCGTGCTACACGCAGCGGACTGGGAATATTCCAACACGATGACACGCGTAAACCGGCGACGTCGATATCCTCGACGGATATTCGCGGAGGCGTGATCATCCTGATCGCGCCAACAACGGGGGAAACGCAAACGTCGAGTCATAGGGAATCTCGTTGCACGGCCGACCAAGCTCGGAGAAAGAGAGTCGGTCGAGGTCTTCGCCGGCGCACCACTCGCACGTTCGACACCGGAAACCATCAAGGCCGGTGTCGTCTCGTCATCCTCCTAGATCACTCTCCTACTCGGAAATATTATTCCACGAAGCAGCAAGCATTGCAGCTAGCAAACAGAGAACCGTCCGCTCTTATCTCGAGTATCCTAATTCGATGCTTCACAGTTGACCGGTTTCTTTAATTGCCAAGGATTTCCACCGATTTCGAGCGATTCCGCTGACAAAATCCTTTTGTGGGATCAAAGGCGTGGCTCGTTAATCGGCCAATGAAATAGGAAGGTTGTCGAATGGTCGAAGGTTCTTTCGAACTGAGGCATTTTTTTCCTGCGTACACGTATCGTCCGGAAGAATCTCTCGTTCATGGAGAGCGTTCGTTTTAACGGAGCGTGATACCATTAACGAAGCGCCTCTAAAGTGCTTTACATAACGGAGACCATAATGAGAACAGGAGATACATATCCGTACTTCCTGAAGAGTCGGAGATACGAGTCTACATAAATTTGGTATACTTAGCGTCAGTTCTTATGATCGGCTTATATTCCTGACAATGAATAATGTCCATGATTAAAATCTTTCTCTAATACTACCCGCCAACTAAATTTAAACCATACTTCCCAAGACCTCTCGACACCCAGGTATCATTTTTCCAAGTTTTCGATACACTTTGTCTATTAATATTCATCTATGATTCGCGTTTAGCATTTGATACCTTGTGGAATACCGCTCGTGTTCTGTAAGTTACGTAACTGATAAAAGTCAATTCAGCAGCAGCAATGACAGCGAAACATCTGACTCTTCGTAGCTATTGATAATCTATTATTCGTTGTGGTCTATTTGCTCTCGCGTTGAACCACCGAGCCTTATGTAATTCATTTTAACTAACTGGCCAGACTGTTAGCATAACTCGTTAGTCGTTCCATTTTTTCGCGTCGTTTAACGAACAACGAAATTTATCTAAATTTCTACCTTTCTTGTCTGCGCAGGAAATCTCGTCATGCGAGCGTCGTAGCATGACAAAACGGAGGGACGAGGAGAGGGAAGAAGTCATCGACGAATAAGCAGCGGAAATACAAAGGTATGCACTCATCGCAATTAAAACGTCACACGTTTTATAACTTTTACCAACGAGTCATTCGATATTCCGCATCGGAGCATGAGACGCAATTTTCGATGGATTTGTATTACATGCTCGTAAGCCGCATCATTCTACCTTCAGGCGCACGATACTGTCTTGACGATCTTAAAACACGGATTTTACAGTAGCGATACATACTAGATGATATTTGCAGAAACCCTCATTGCCCGCTATAAAACCAGTATATCGAACAAGACGATCGATCGCTTCTAAATCTCTCCTTTAAATAATTTCCCCAATTACTCGAGGTTATCGAGGGTTAATCCCGGCTAAAAATATCGAACTCGTACGTATACTTTATCTGATGTAACGTATAAATATTTTAAAGGCTCGGAAATTTTTTTACGGCCGATAGGATCGACGTTCGACTACGTGTTGTTGAGAGCAATAAAATAGATAACCAGGCACTTTGTGGCGAGTGTGGCGAGTATGGCGAGGATCTGCGCGTCGTCTAACGGTGCTGCAGCGTGCCAAGAGCGCGAATGCAACGGAGCGTTCAGCCGATCCTTCTCCTTCTGAGAGCGGCGGCGATACCGTGTCCCTAAAAGGGACGGAACCAATAAGGCAAGAAGCTTCGCGAATCTCAGCCAATTCGCCAACCTTCGCCCGCTATCTCCCACCCAGCTCGAAATTTCGACAGTCCATGTGTATCAAAACAAACGTGTAAATTATAAGTTCACGCGTGAGAAACTTCTTTGTAATGCTGATTTAAATGATTATTATTTTTCTCCGTGTCACGTTCTCTTGTCAAACAAGACGATAAAACCACTGCGGCCTCGAAAGATTCTTTAACTGGGAATTCTGGTAGAACGAAATTCAACGAGTCAACTTGTAATCCACACTTAGCGGTACTTTTAGCTAAACATGTCCTTTAGTGTACATTGACCTGTGTAGAAGATGATAGCATCGCTGAAAATGAGTCGGCGAAAGTGCCAGGTGCTAACTAATGCTTTCAGTCATTTTCCTACTTTCGATCTACAGTTATTACCAATAAACTACAATTAACCCAAGGATAGTCGTTTAAAAAGTGAAAAGCCCAGGATAATTGGAAGACGAAACGATTTTACTCGAATCATACTATCACGAGACCTTGAAATGTAATTTTACTTTTTAAAACGTTTGTAGATCTATTAGATTTACACAAGATAATGTTTTGACATCAATGTCCGAATGATTAATAAATGACATATCGTAACGTTAGTTGTATAGTCGTTTTCTGTTGGTTATGATAATCCAAGGTAACATCGGCGACTTTCACAATCGGAAAACTTTCACAATTACTCCCACGCCCTTGTTTTTCGGTCCGATGACGGCATGAAGGTGCGCGTAGCCCAAGAAAAAAATGACTACCAACATAATGCAACACTCTCTCTTTCATAGAGATCGTTGGTATATTGTCCGAAGCTTCTTTTCCCTTTTCATTTTGCGGGAACGGACTGGAAAATAGATTCCCACGAATATCGATGTACATTATTACCTTATCCTATTTATCCTTGAATACATTCATTACGAAATCAGGATACGTTCTATATCATTGATTGTGTCAATTACCAAGACTCTGACTTGTGTCAAAAGATTGCAAAGAAAGATTTAAAAACGGATGTTTAAAGTTGTGTGCCGTAGGATGAATTTGATTTAACTGTAAAAACGAGCATCGAGGCAACAGGTTTGTCCGGCATTACTCTCTTCTGCCATTCGGGGACGTATTTTTCCTGTTATGGAAAATGACCATACTGGCACGTGGCGCCGTGAATTCATTGTCGATGACGACACGACGGCGCTGATTCACACGGTTCCGATCGACTTGTCGACAGAATTGCCGCGTCTAATCTTCCTAAAAGGAAGGTATCTCATAAGTTTAATGGCTTACCACTTGTAGAGGTGACGGGAAATATATAACTCGCTTCTACGTACACGACATGCAACTGGTGAACGTTATTTCTGCAGTTTAACTCATATCTCCTTTCTAAGGAAAATCGACGTTACTGTAGTAGAATATAAACGGGAGAATGAATGTGCATTTAATTAAAAGTCATGTACTCCGTTTATAGCAATCAATGCAGACGGTTAATGTGACAATACGCAAAGTATCATACAACGTGAAAGTTTGACTCACGTCGTATAAACATTTATTCAGCCTTATTTGAACTGCGGTGAAACTTCTGCTCAAGTTTTTCATGCTTCAAAAGATGACAATGCGTGCACGTGTCTTCTGGAAATCACCATCAATGACACCCGGAATGACTCACGTTGTTCCTGGGAAAATATTAAATCTTCGGCACAGTCTCCACTAACCATGATAACATCGAAGCTAACAGATTTTACGGAACAGATGTTTCCTAGCGATTTGTTTTTAAAACCTGACCAAACTGTTTTGAAAGAACGGACTGGAAAGCAAATAAATTGGTCGTCAGTTTCTGAAAATCCGACAGGTTTTGCGTCCTTTGACCGTGACTACTCGAGGAGGGGCTCATTACGTACGTGAACGGTGTAATGCACGTGGAAGAATCGTACAGCCAAGTCCCCGCATGCACGAGCATTGCTAAGCCTATGACGTTGAATGGCGAGCAGTGAACGTTAGAATTCCTCTGTGCCCGTAACGGCCGGCGATGCGGCATTGAAAATTGCAAAATCCACTTGGGTTCTTACGTGTTCGAAGGGAGGTATGGCAGAGAGAACGGCCTTGTCGGCTCGGGAGGGGCGATCGACTCTCGCGAAATGCACGATCGTGCACGGTAGGCTTTGCAAACCTTCAGCCCAATCCCAGCAAACGCCTCAATGTAATTCATTTTAGTAATTCCTTATGCAAAATCCTATTTTCGCAATGTCTTGTATGTATTTTATTATAGACTGTTCTATCTTGTTCTGATGAATATAACGTCAGGATGAGCGATACGGACGCGCGTGCATAGAATTGACGTTAAATCGTACCGACGTCAGTGCATGACGCGAATGCAAATGCCGGTATTTCGCGGGGGATGAAATCCGTGGGACGTCGGGACTAACACGTGATTATTGATCGGAATGGATCGATCGTTTGGCAGATGCTGACGAGGTTGACGGTCCTGCTCTGGGTGGCGATGCCCGTCGCCTGGTCCCAGAGCAATTACGCGTCCCAGGGAAACAGCATCGAGTACCAACCGGGACTGCCGCCGAGCACCGTCCTCGATGGCAAGGTCACCAAGCTCGACGACATCTCGCCGATTATATTCCTCAATCGCACCAAGGCGTACCTGAACTGCGGCCAGGGGAACATGCAGGTGGAACTCAAGTTCGAAGAACCTTTCTATGGCGTAGCCTACGCCGATTTCGATCGCAACAGCGCCTGCATGGTCAAAGGACGTGGACTGACCAGCGCAAAGCTGGAACTACCTCTGAAAGGTACGACGAAATAGACCATTTACCAGATTCATCCTGTTGGACGGTTGTTGGAAGAATTTTTCTTGTAGGATGCGGTACGAGGCAGGATCCTCAGCGCGTCTTCACCAATAACGTAGTAGTGCGTTTCCACCCCGGACTGGAAATGGATGGCGACGAGGTGATCACGATAGTATGCAGATATCCACCACCTACGGCTCCAGCTCCTCCGGCGCCTCCAGGTAGAATGTAAGTCGACAAAGATAAGGAATTCTCCGGTAGACCTTCTCACCTGTTACATCTATTATCTGAATTTATGTTCAGAGTGTCGACCATTACGCCAGCGCCGATTACGGAGCCACCGCTCAAAGGATTCCAAATCCTCTTGATAATCTGTGCGATTCTCTTCCTGTCGTTGCTTCTGCTGGGCCTGGGTTGTTCGTACATGTGTCTGAAACGACGGAACGTTCGCGTGGTTCACCGTCATCCGTTTGGCAGCGGCACAGGATCGGAGATTACGAAGCTTTCCGGCTCGTCCCTTGGCAATATTTCCATGTTCGAAGGACTTAAGATACCGCGGGCGCATGCGCTTCTTCAGAACACCGCCTCCACTTCCGGCAGCGAGGCGAATCTAGTGATTGATCACTCAGATACCTTACCCAGCGATTATCCGAGCGAGAGCCACTCCGAGGTGAGTTATCGTGTCTTCATATCCACTTGGGAAAGGCTGAACAGGGCGTTGCTCGTTTGGGAAACGTGGTAGATTGAAAAAGGGACAATATTCCGACGCTGAAAGGGAAAGTGAAAGAATATCTTGTTGCTCAGGTGGACGAGGAGCGCTCCCTCCCGGTTTCCTCGGCCGGTTCCTACGACAACAAAGCCTTTGTTCATCACGAGCAGCACCAGAGGCAGGTGGAGGTTCGCACGGCCAGTTCCCTCTACTCGGAATCGGTGGCAGCGGAGGTGGAAACGTCCTCGATGACAGCGGCCAATGCCTCACGAGTAGCGGTTCCCCGACATTCAGTGGCCGTGCCGATTGAGCCCAAGTTCGACGTGCAGATGAGGGTGAAACGTGCCCCACCTCCACCGCCGAGCCCCCTGCCATCGGAGTCCGACGTGGCGAGCATCGCTCTCGAGCGAAATCTCACGACGATCCTCGAGAGGGAAGAGTCCACGGTGACGCGAACTCTCGAGAGTCCACCGCCGAGACTGACGACCTTCTCCTACGTCCCGGAACTGCATATGCCGCCAGGCGGGGTGGCCTCCACGGGCTCGACGATCTCGCGTCAGCAAACTCCGCCGGTCTACTCGAGGATCCTCAGGAAGCAGGCCGAGCGCGAGACCACCAGCAGCATCACTACAACCCAGGAAAGAATACCTTCCCCTCCTCCGGATGATCTCCCGCCTCTTCAGCACCACGAAATCCGTAGACCCAGGTCCCTAACCTCACTCAATACCGAGCTCACGGAGACCAGGTCCCTTACAGAAGTCACCGACGCTTCTCACGCAAAGTACCGCGTTGCCAGTATCCTTGCTCCGACTCCCCCACCTCCTCCGCCGATCGTGCCGACCACCACGCCGACACATACAGCGGTACGCCACAGGGAACATCGTCTGATACGCGAGGAAGTCACCGAACCCCTCGTGGAGCCGCAGGTAGTCGCACCTCGCCGACCAGAAATCACCACTCACGAAGTCGACGATGTGTTCCTGCGCACAGTCACCGAGAAGAAGACGATCGAGGATATCGAGCGCCATCGTCGACAGGTATTGTGAAATTTTAATACTACGGTGATACTCGGATTGGGTAGTCCGGTGCTTCTTAGGGAAAAATAGAATCAATATTTACTTGATTCTGGAGGAGTAATTTTGGTATTACTTGTCGTTAGGTCACGGAATATCGCGCAAGACCTCCGCCCCAGATCCAACCGGATCCCAAGTGGGACGTGACAATCCGCAATTATCCGACGGAGGAACTGCCCCCACCCCCGCCGGAATGGGAGAATTTCTCCGACGTCAGTTCCACCTCGAACTTGACAATTACGAACGAACCGACACCGCATCCCCATGACACGCTAAATGACGACGAGCCTGACGTCAACATCGAACCAACCTACACTGCCCGAGCGGAAATTCCCTCACGACCACCTGCACATACTTTGCGACGTGATGAAGATCATCGTCTTCGCACCCTGGACGTGGAACACGACACTTCCGACGACTGGTTGACGAGATTGTCCAGGGTCCTTGAACCCCGTTACGCCGCCGAACTCACCGAGGAAGAGAGAGTCAAGTGGCGAGAAATCATCACGACGGAAAGCACACTGAGAACCTTGCTGACTGAGGCAGTCGTCAAGGAAGACTATGAATTGATCAGAAAAGATGCGCGATACGCTCATCTCTTCCCACCGGCTAAGTGGGATGTAATAATACGTATTCTCAGCCCCCCACCAACCCACCAGGGCTCCACGTCCTCGTCGAGCGCTCCGAAAGGACACGGACAGAGGTACAAACGGTCCAAGTCCTCCGAGTGGGACAACAGGTCAGTAACAAAGATACCCTTTTCAGATATCCTAAAATTACAGATTGCTTTCTACACGACACTTTTGGGGTACAGGTACTTAAACATTGTTTGTTCAATTTTTTTCAAAGATCACGAAGATCCTCTCTGCCAACGTTGTACGAGTATGAGAGCGACGGGGGTAGTTCGGCACACACCCTAGGTGCCCACAGTCATCGTCTGCAGACGTCCCACTCCGCAACGACCGTCTCAGGTCGCCCTCGTCGTTTCGGGGGAAGTCACCGTGGCGGTGGCGGAAGCGAGGCCGACCTTCGTTCGATGTCCGAGATGACAGTGCGTGATTTCGCGCGGGTCGACCGCGACGACCTGACGAGCATAAGTTCGTACGAGGGTGCCGATTCGCTGGTGAGGTCGTTGAGTCAACCAAGTCTGGCGCGATCAGGCTCAGAATTCACGGAACACTGGGGCGTACCGTCGGCCATTTTGGACCTGCCACCCTGGGCTGCGGACGAGGAAGGTCACGGATCCATCAGCTCCGCTGAGACGACACCCAGGGCCGTGAGACGGGGCGATAGGCTGGAGGTTGTCGCTTCCATCGACGACGTTCGTCGACGAGCTCCAGTTAACAGCACTTTCACCGCAAGGTCCGTGAGGTACAGTGAAAGGGAAATCAGCAGCGTTCACGCGGCCGACAACTCACGAAACTCTAATTGGTTCCACGACGACTCCGAGCCAGAAATGCAGATCTAACGATCTCGACGATGACAATGGAATATACATCTGCGTTTCTAGCCGAACGGCAGTTCGATCGAGGAGATTGTATTTATTGTTTCCACCTAGCGACGCGCCTAAGGCTTCAAGCGAGCTCCTCCTGGCGATGATTTTTCTTTCCTCCGGCTAATTAGCAATTCGGAATCGACCTAGGTGGGGCTCGGCTCGCTAAATGCTTAAAAGTGGGTAACGAAACATACGGTGCTGGGTTATACTCTTCAAACGATAGCTAGGATAGCATTTCTTCTTTAAGAGGAAGTACCTAACCGCCTTAAGATTATGAAATGTAGTCCGTCACACGAGTCGTACCGCGAACGATCGAAGGGGCTCCCTGATCGATCGCGCGGTACGCATAGTTAGTCGTATTTACAAGCACGTACTCATGTGTATGTCGAAGAATACGCGCAACCGCGAGCTACGCTTCCATCAAAACCGTTCAAACAAAAACGTCCGCCCGAGCGAGAAACTCACCAACGAAAAAAAAGATCAAAGACGGAAGGAACGTACCGACAAGTGAAGTTTTAATCCACTTTGTCCTGGATGACGCCGAATAAAAGCGTCAAGATTCAAACGGTTGGTTGAACTTACGTAAAGTTAGACACTTGCGAACGCGGATACGTAAGGAAAACGGAAAGCTCTTCTCTTGCCTAAACTCGCCAAACAAAGCTCGCTCGTCTCTCTTCGTTGACCCGTCTAGGTGCTATTTTGTACATACGCAGACAAAGGGAGAAACTAAATGTAGGAGAGGGGGAAACAGGGACGATTATTCGAAAAACATTGAAGAGGGGAGACGATCGAACCAGCGGGTCGTTCCATGGACGATTTCCACGGGGAGGATTCAAATGGTCTATCATGATTTACGATAATCGTACTTTCATCAGCGAAATTTACAAAGTACGTTAAATGTGCTGCTGATACGTTCAAAAACGTTTTTATTAACTTTAAGAAAATATGAAACATTAATTTACTAATAACAAAAAAAAAATTATAGTCGTATTGTATGATTATTTTTTAATTTCGTTAAAAATAGAGAACGTGTGATTGAACGACCTTAGCAGCACATTTATTTATGTGATTTGAACAGTCAATCTTTCTCGGTATAAGTATGGTATAACGTCATTTCTGACGATTATCCTTAACTTCAGTATAGTGTAAACTAATAAAATACATACATACAGATATTCCTTTCGATTCATCTGTAAAGAATCAACTTGTCGCAAGGTTCAACTATTTTCTGGTTAGAAGTAACCTGCGTTTTGTACTGACACTTTTACTGCCGAATAAACTTAACGATGCTTTTATTAGCCAAGTCTTTAATTGCGTAATCCCTGCGAAATACGAAAACCCCATCCTAACTCTACTTAATTAGTTCCCGTGAAATAGTGTACCAAACTTCGTAGTTGGGAATCCTGTGTCTCAAGACACGGCGGATATTGCGAGGTAGGTCTAAAATACTTGAATACGGAATCTGCGATCAACGATTGTCGTGTGTTGGTTTGTGCAGAGCGAGCTTCCTTGAGATATACTCTCGGAAAACAATTTCGAGGTCGAGATGAAACTTAACGTTCCGGCACATCCCGTTTTAATCGGTCGACGAAAAGCACCGGTGCTATCGATTTCAGCTGCCTCATGAGAGCGAGCATGCAAGCATTACGTGAAAATTTATATGTACAATAAAATGACAGAGCTTGGAAAAGTTTATATGCGTCCTCCGTAAATGATTGTCACAAGAACTCAATGAAAATTAACCGGCGATACGATAGAATGTGAAGAAAAATAACGCCAAATTGTGAAAGTGCAATACGAGTCAAATGTTTTAAGAGTGAAAAATTGACATTGACCCGTAGGATCATTTGCGAAATATCTCCTTCTTCGACGCATAGATTTATTAATACCTTCCTGGCATGTACTTTTTGCCGGGGACGGATAGATACAGATACTGGCTCGGAAAACAATCTCGAGGTCAGGGCGAACACGACGTTGGAGCACGTTTGGCGGTAATCGAGGGGCGAGGATTGCCGGCAGCATCGATCTATCGCGAGTTGAAGGAACGCGAGAAAAAGCTGCCGAGTTGTACGTGCAGACTTGGACGAAGAAACGTCGGAGTCGGCGGTGACGCGACAAGATATGCCCTTGTTTTTCGCGAGACCAGTCTCGAGGAACCCACGGGCTCTTCTCGTTTCCTTCTTCGACCTCGTTCCCTGCGACCCGACGACGCATGCGTTTTTCCGGCCGGCGCTTTTCCGCCGACGTGCCGGAACGTCTTTAATGCGAATCCAGTACAGTCTACGACGAACGTGCTCGGTTCTCATTTCGCCACGATACGGGCCCTTCGAATTTCCCAACCCGGTCACATGTCTTCGACGATCTTTAAGTCAATTCGCATCGTCGTTCACCGACCTTCCATACGCTCCACCACTACCCCACGTACCAATGCTCCGGCAAAAGATTTTCGCAAAATTTAGAGTTATCGTAAAATTCACTCACCACAATTCCTGGTCCCGTGGAAATCCTTTCTGATGAGCGGAAGTGGAAGGAAGATCGGCCGCCACATTTCGTGTCACTTGAATCCAATCTGCACACCTGATATTACAAAGAGTATTAAAAATCTTCAACTTGAATATTCGGCAACAAAGAAATGGTTATTGTCACGAAAACGTTGTCAAGTTCGAATACAAGTGTTATTGAGTTTAACGTAAATCGCGTGTACGCCAATTCCTGTCGGTCGCGGTAAGTGATAAAGTGGTATACCGCGTGTATACATCGCGTGCAATCACGTGCTAATGCCGACTCCTCGAAAATTCGTGTAAACGCATGCACGCTCACGAGAAACTCGTAAACATAATTACACGCTCGGTATTTTACGGCTGGCCACGGAACGTTTACGACGAGACGCTTTCGGGGACCTTCGAGATGTGTGGAACGACCTTAAATAATGGACGGTCGTGAAAATTCGCTAAAACCTGTAGCGCCAGAGAGAGAGAGAGAGAAAGAGCTTGAAAGACGAAATAGCAATGGATTCGTCAGCTACAGTCGGCCGAACTCGATGTATGCCTTTGCATAATTTACACAAGTTTATGTGTAACGCGCACAGATGAATGATTTACGGGTGTACATTGTCGCGTGCTGAAGGGGAGCCATAAAGTTTATTGTTAAAAGCCTTTCTATATTTAAACATCGACTACACTAAAACCTCGGCAAATCTTCAGGAAAGGCATGTACATTCCACCGTTGGAATTTCCGTTTCTGTAAACGAACGTTGTTACTCTTCGCTGTGAAATTGCGCTGGTAAATTATTTATTACAAGCGAGAACCGTTTGTAAGCTCGGGCCGATATTAGCTGTGTTTCCCGCGAGACACGTGCCATCGATGTGAGGAAAGTTTTCTCTCCACATCATGCATATCCATCGGCTGCACCGGCGGTCAGCGATGCAAGCGTAGCGGGGCCGAGGCTAAATTGCCCATCGGCACGATTAAGCAGCGAGGAAAGCACAGAGGAGGCTAGGAGAACGGGGCTTAACGCCGAGGGTTCATGGAACATACGATGAGACGAGTTGGAACAATTACCAGAGACAAAGCCCAGAAAAAAACTGTCATCCTCAGCCGGCAGAATATTCTTCTGTCGTACGATAACCATTCGTCACGATAAAATTGGTCGCTCTATGAAAATCCTGTAAATACAAGAATGACAGAAGTTTCCTTTGCCCAATATTCTTGTCTGTCCTTAAATCTGAAAATACCATAAGGAGATTGATTCCTGTTCAACTTGGTGGAAAGTTTCTCGTGCAATGAGCCGGTTAGGGTGATGATGGTTCAAAAGACTGTTTTCTCCAGTCGATATTTTTTCCACCGATGGGATGAGCCTCGGCAGTGGGGTTGACGACGGAGACAACGGCATACATAGCTGGCTATGGTGGCGAACGATGCTGGATGGTGGGGTCGAAAGGTGGCGCGGTCATTTACGGCCGCACGGGATAAGCCATCACACACCTGCGTTCAGTCACGAGAGCGCGGAACATCGACGACGACAGCTGGACGTTCCCTCCGCCGGGGCTATCTTCCAACAATTGACAAACAAATACGCCCTCGAGGTCAGATGGCATTGTACTTACTAAACCTTACCTTCGTCGATATAGCATGAACTGTTCGATGCGTATCATGTAGCACGTGGTCGACCGTGATTTAAAATCCTAAACGTGCTGACCACCGGTAGTGACCGCGGGTGAGAGTTAATCACCATTGTGAAGAGAGCATGTGTCACTTTATCACGATGCACTTCAAAGGAACAAGGCGTAAGACAACTTCCATCACATGTGGAAAATTTGAAGACCGATCGTGAGGATCGACCGGAAACTGTACTGGTACCGAACGAAAAGGTAACGTCAGAACGAAGAAACACAGCTTACTGACAGCGATTCACGGGTAATGAAAGTTGTAACCCTTTGGTAAAATGAGAAAAGAGTGGGATTAGATCTATGATAGGTCAAGACACTGTTTTCGCGGGGCACAATGGAGTGGGTCGTGCGATTAAAATGATTGGCTAGAAGTGGTGAGAGAGGGAAGATTTTGAAAGACTAAGACGGGTGACAAATTTTCGGTGGATACATGACGATGCCCTGAAACGTGATAGGTCGAACATGAGTTCCCTGAAGAGGACAACAAACCAGTCGACGAAAGAAGGTGTCACGGGTAGGCGTCTCGCGCTACCCGGTACCAGCTCCAAGAGTGTGAAGAATATTCTTTACACCGGTCCGATCCACCCACCAGGCTCCCCCCTTCGACACAGGACCAAATACGAACTCAGGAGCATCAGTTTCGAGGGGAGCAAGGTCCTCCCATGGACAGTCAGGTAAGTTCAAAACTTAGATACAAATAAAAAACGTACACCTCCTATCCGTTAACAGGATCAACATACGCGTCTCAAGGTCCCTCAAAATATGTTATTGTTCGTTCGTTATCACGTGGATTTGTTTTCCTAACACATTCTCCGGAGGTCAGTGCAAAGGTTTACAAGACCTGCGTCGATTTCCGCTAATGAATCGCTTTGTATACAAACATACATACATCCCGAGGTCCAATGACATTATTCAGCGCGTCTGTTTTAACCACGCTTCTCTGGGGATAAGGCGAGACTTTTGAGTAACACAGGGTCGTCTCGACGGTTGGATCAATTTGTTCGAGTAGATACATACGGGGCATTGTCGTGGCATTATTCAGTGTGCCTTGCACGGTGACACGATGTCCCTAAGGAACTGTCCTTCTTGCATCGTGTACGCACAGGAGAAAAGAATCTAGCAAATGGAGTTGTTTGTTACGACGCGTACGAGATATTCCGTGTCGTCATCATCGTCGTAGACATACGCGGAGGATCCCGTTATGCGAGTAACTGCACAGTCTTACGATGGAGAGGAAATTTAAGGAACTCATGGCGAACTTCAGAAGCACAAAGCTTGTGTCTGTAGCGCTGTAATCCGACCGTGCCCGAGAGTCGTGAGTTGCGGTGTCTCCGGTAATTGGTTTACACAAGCGCTCAGGCTAATGACGTTAATTAGTTTAAAACTCTCGGACAAACCCTTGGCCAGGTCGCCGCACGCATAAACAGTCACGAAATATTTCCTTGTAATTTCATTATCACCGGCAACAGTGGTTGTTTTATTTCATCCGTCCTTCGGACTGGGAAAGTGTGTCGCTTGCGAACACATTGTCGTATCAAATGAAAAATGTCAAAGTCGCTGATACGGGTAAAAATTTTCCCCTGGGACCTACCACCCCTTTTCTACGATTAATTTACGATCAAACGTGCACAGCTGTAGCGAGCAAAACGATGACCACAGACGGCAACTGGTTCTGCCATATCGGATTTCGTTGCGCCGGTTCTCTCATAATCCTTTCTTTCGTTACGGCAACAATGCAAATGCAAATTGACTTCACCGGCCAGCCAACGGGACATGGCTATCGCGAGTAAAAGTTCGTCGTGTTTGCGAATAATTGAATCATCTTTTCGGAAAATCGCCATTGTGGATCTGTCACACGATAGATTTCACACGGGAAAACATGGAGAACACGTCGATTTGACGTGTATTACGTTGTAGGAAATGTGTTGCGACGATCGGATGCAACGGGACGTCAGGAAATCGCCGGTCACCCGCACGAGGATAAGTGTGTGTCGACGATGTGTATCGGGTTTCGTTGCTCGGGACTTTATAATTAACCCTTGTGCTATCGAACTAACTCGTCCTTCCATCCCCCTCGTGGCACTATCCCGCTTACTCTCTCTCTCTCTCTTCCGGCGCTAGGTTCCCTGCTTTTCCGTCTTTCACCCCGTCGATCAAGTCCAGCGCGCGCCGTGCTTTCTCTTTTGCGCGGATCGATCTCGATCACGCTCGACCGAGTGGAAGTCGACCACAGCATCCACCGAGGACAACGTGGAGACGGTGTACACGAGGAAGGGAACACCGGGGGAGGTATCGGCCAGAAGACCGAGAGAGAAAGAAAGAGAGAGAGGGAGACGGCGGTGGGGGAAGGGGGCAATGAAGGAGGGAAGAGAATAACGTGGAACGTGAGGCAGGGAGAATTGTTGGTCGCGGGACCGGCCCGGGGCGACGAGACGGGGCTGATGGACAGATAAAAGGGACATTGCGGGAGGGGAAGAGGGTGAGCCAGCGGAGATGGACAACGCGCCTCCCGGCATTATGGTTGCGGGAGAACTCGGGCGTTTCCGATGACTTTGTCCCGCGAGTATATCGTCAATTGCGTCATCTCTCCCTGGCCCGCATTCGAAAGCAACGTATATAACCGTGCGCGCACGAATGTATATGCACGATTCACCTACGTGACCTCTACCTCTGTGTACTCGTAAATCGATTTTACCCATGCATAACTACACTCATGGAAGTATCTTTGGGGGGAGGGGTGTATACGTCAGGCAGGTATACGACCGAGCGTAAACGAGTGGTGATCGTAGAAAGGGCCTTTGTTAAATGCGTTACAACGCAAACAACGCCTTATTCGGAAGCGCCGTATTAGTTGAAAACTTTTGTCACGACCTACGCGCCCTGCTATTGTCTTATCATTTTTTTGCACTTTTATACCCCTGCAAGCAGTTGTCAACAGAATGGCAGTCCTCGGATAATTCGCACGGCTCGAGAGAATGGGGGAGATTTGTTTCACGCGCTATTTTAAGGTCGGAAATATTTTTGCTTTAGAGTTCCTACCAGCAATTCTAATATCTACCGTGACTTCAATTCATGATTGCATAAATTTTTGCCCATTTGCTCTAGATAACAAAAAACCTGCCAGAATGACTAGGGCATCTAAGTTCGTGATGAAAAACTCTTTGCTTCAGTTAAGGTTCTCGATAATAAGCTTTATCAGCGATACTTTGAATTCCTCAGCATTGTTGCTGCACCTCCCTGAAAATGTAGCAGTATTGCTTCGGGAATTATGTAATTACGATGAAGTACATCAACTTTTTAATGAGTTTACGGTAACGACGAAACCGCAAACTCGATGTATCTAGTATCAGGAGGTCGATAGGTGGCAAGTGCGGAATGAACCGTGGTCGATAAGAAACCGCCAGCTGGATGGTCAACAAGGAGAGGGCTTATCGAGAGTCGATAAACGACGAACGACATTACCATGTTGCTGCGAAGTAAGCTTTGACAGGCTACCGAGGGAAAACAGACACGGAAATGTTTGCTGCTACGCCCTCATGGGACTCTCCATCAAGCCAACTATCTCAAATGCTTACATTATCTAATACACCATAAATCTCCGAGTTATTCTTTATTCTCATTTTAATTATAGCCATCGATTCGACCTTTGACGATTTTAATAACTGAATGCAAAAGTGCGCACTTCATTTACGTATTTATTTGATTGCTCTTTTCGATATAATTTACTGACTTCCCCATGTGCTTATCTCCTGTAACGCTTAATAGGGATTGTGTCTCATCAGATTGCCTTAACTTGGAGTAACAAAACACCTTTGTCCCTTGGAACTGCGTGTCGAACTTGGAAAACGGATATTAGGTACCCGTGTCATGTCCTCGTCTTTGATCTCAACGCACCCCAGTCGTCGTGGTTTGTTCCCAGTTGATCGACGCGTTTCAAGTCATGATCAGGTCAGGCAAAGTTATCCAATGCAATCATGATGAATAAAACCGCCATCCGATTGCCCTTTCGTATCTCGTACCCAACTCACCAACCTATCACCGCAATTCCCCCGAAAATAATCAAGTAAATGTTTATTTGGAAGACTGCCAAGAGGCATTGATAAGCCCTGAGCCATCGACCATCTCGTTGCTTCTGAAAAATTGTCCATACCCCAGGGAATATAAATTGTAAAAAAATGGCTGACCTCCGAAAATCTACTTTGGCTTTAATGGAGATGGGTCGTCGTTAAACAAATGCGGGTGACCGTTCGCCTATGTATGCTGGCTTCACATTAGCATGCCGAGCACGCGTGCGACTACGTCAGCACTGTAGTTAATTACAGAGAAAATAAATCGGTCCAACTTGAAACTCGCTTTCGACATAGCAGGTCTTCGACTTTTCGACCTTGCTATTTCTCCTCTATACAACCATAATAATGTCTGGGACAAATCACGCGGAATAATATTGTACATAAACCTCAAATCCAAATTGACAATTTTCATTTTCACGAATGCTGTGTCCCATTGAAATTAATTTCCACATCTGGCCATCGGTACTCGTTGGCAAGTGTTTTTCGAGTTTCATGTTTTTATAAGGATTATTTAGTTTATTCTTTTATCGTTATTATATGGCGTAGTGGTTATTGATCTGTCTGGCTTTTGCTGTTATTCTTTCCTCCTACGAGACGTTTGGTGCCTTTCTGACGAAGTTCCAAGGGTGCAGAGTCGCGTATATCGGACCACCTGCGGCGGCGATGATGATGATGCCCTGTAGCGAATACAGCTCGACATACGCCGCGACGAACTTTGCCCTACGCTCCTTGATACCCTGGAAAAAAAATGGCCTCGCCCCTTCGGAAAAGTACTGTCAAACGCAGCTGCCAGCCCCACACGCAAATAAATATTCAGGACTTTCAACGGTATTTCATATTTCTTGTAAAAAAAGGTACGATGTAAGAGTGGAATTTTTTGATATTGAGGGAGAAATTTCCAAATCACCGTAAAGTAATCTGTCGGGACATAGAACAAAGTATGTTCAGAAAAAACATACAAGGCAGCCAGGGGTAGAAAATCACGAAACACGTAATGCGACAAGAAATTTGGCGAGACGAAGGATTCTGAGGAAGGGTAGGACTTGCTAGTCGAATCCGCAGCTCAAGTCGAAGGATCGTTCGTCCCTAGCGCGGTTACCTTCGACCCGTAACGAATACGGGTCAGCGTACGGCACGTCGGTCTCTCGGCGTTTCGCGTTCGTCGATACGCGCCGCGACGCTGCTGGTCCCGCGCGCACACGATGAGGGTACGTTCGCTCCTCGGTCTACGTGTCGGCAGTAGGGCAGTCGGCCGCGTGTTCCAACAAGAGAGAGAGAGAGTGAGAGAGAGAGAGAGAGAGGGGGGGGAGGGGAAGGGCGAATAGATAGATAGATAAACCGATGAGGCGATACAGGAAAATATGAGGACATATCGTAATGGCAAGGGGAGGAGAAGGACTAGGGGGAAGGGCGGGGGAGGGTCCTAGGAGGGGAGAGAGAGAGAGAGAGAGAAAGCGAGAATGAGAGGACGAAGAAGTGGCGGTGGAGGAGGAGGAGGAGGAGGAGGAGGAGGAGAAGGGGGAGGGGGAGAAAGAAGAGGGAGCCGATGCACTCGACGATGCGGCGCCAGTCGGGTCGTCGCGTCCCCACGGGTAACTGCTCGCTTCTTCTTGGGGCAGCTGCGATTCGTTCTTCTGTGGCGCGTATCGGCGAACAGGTCGCGACGTGTCGTAGTGGCTCTGCTCAGTAGGGGCTGCGGAGCCGCGGAACGAGGGAGCTCGCACGCTCCTCCCGTCCATCAATCTCACCCTCCCTTTCCAAGTTTCTCACTGGCCAAAAGCACCGCTCGCGATTTTCCCAGGCAAGAAGGAAACACCCGGCTTCGCGGTAGCCCACGCGACTCCTGCAGTGCGGATTCGCCGGGATTCCAAAGCCGAAAATACGGCAATTTCGTGATTGTTCCAAAGCTCGTTCGCGTCGGTTAGCGAAGACGAGTCGACAGTGAGCTGACAGTGATAGACTGCACAATATATTGTAATTCAAATAAAGTTTCGAGCTTTCGTGTCGACGTTACAGGATGAGTTAGGAAGGATTCCAATGGAATGTCCGCGGGATAATGCATAGCCATCCAATCGCGGTAAATGTATGGTATGAAACGGCACTGGCAATAACTACCGTTGATTTTGTCATTTAAATTCAATGAAAGACATCGATTCTATAATAATACACAACACTTCGTATTGCTCGGCGTAAATATATCTCATTACCGTGACAATGAAATTGATAGTTTCCAATAATAAGAGAATTTACGCGGTAGTTAATGGATCGTTGGAAAATAAATTTCATGCCTGAGTCTTGAGGTTACAGACCTGAAAAAGTAGCTACGGTCGGTTATATACTGACCGGCCTTGGCAATCAAACAAAGTTATCCCTTGTGGGACAAATTATAAATAAGCAACACCGGTGACTAACAAGAGCTACTTAAAGACGATCAACGCCAATTCCTCGCATCTTCTCGATAATATTCATGCTAATCTCAAGAACACTTATACCTCAAATTCAACTAAACGTAGACATTAATGTAACGTATAACAGACGCTTCTTAAAAAAATGTATTATCGTCTGATACTTTCAGCTGCAATATTAGTTGTTTTGCTTGAAACCGTTCGTTAGGTGGATAAACACTGAAGAACTTAGGTAATAACTTACCGATAATTTTCCTGTAAATAATACGCCAATTATTTTCAGAAATGGTTGATTGTTTGACAACTACTCGTATAAGGTACAAATGCTCTTCGAGAGTCGAGTAATAATTTCGTGCGGAAGCGAACTATTTACGAAGCGACATTGGAATGAATAGTAATCTATCTGATTCGAATTGTCTTATCGTTGACTGTTGTCAGAGCAGTTTATTACACTTTATTCCCAGCACCAGGCTCGTTGGCTCATAACAGTGTCTTTGACGTTCCAAGCGATACGACAACAGGCACTATACGTTAGTCTACCTAGTTGGTTTTACGAGTTAGTACGCAGTGGAGCAGCTCAATTAGCATTGTCAATCTTGCTGACGTAATGGTACATAAAGAATACCTATGCTGTGCATGGAGTGAGAAATAATGATACTATCGGTCAGAAGTTCTTCAGTGACATCACCTGTAATGACTGCCAGTCACAATGATCCAACAAAAATTATTGACAAGATAAGCGAGGTAGCTCGGCCAACATTGACAATATCAACGTCTGTATGATAGACCTCCAAGTCCATTATTTACATTTTTCTATGAAATTTCTATGTAACGAAGGAAAGGCTTGAAATTTCTTTTGCGTATAGTAGCTAGTCATACAGTTTGACAGTAAAGAGTTTCTCAAACAATGAGCGTCTGTCAGTGCACTGTAACGGTGACGAGATGTTTGAGAGCGATAGTGCCGAATCATGATACACCAATATTCTGAACAAAAAGGTCCCGGTGTAAAGAAACGTGGAAGCTCGGTCCCGTGAATGCCGGCGACCTCGTCGGCCGATTTCATCAATAGCCGTGATGTCGAGGACGCGATCCTTGGAGAATAAAGGTTCAATCCGTCGGTTAACGAGAACCTCCCGGCTACTAGCATTCACGGGAACCGCGGCTCGTGTCGGCCAGGTGCATTAAGGGGAAGTTACTCCGTGGATGAACGTTATTTTACGACGATCCTTGATCATACTTGAACGTGGGGTCAATGAAACATCGAGGGATGCTTCTCATCTCGGTCTCATCGTCGAGGGCTATTCTAAAACCGACGAACGGCCCCTGACGGGCTCAATAAAGCCAAGGCACATCAAAGAATCCTGGATACTGGGTCGCTCTAACTACATTTTGTGAAGTCAAAAGAAGCTTCGAACCCAGGTAGACGTTCGTAATACGACGCTGAGGCAGACGTATTGAGAGCGACCTACGAAAAGATACAATTGAAGTGCCGGAAACGCGCGAATGGAAAACAATAGTCGATCGCGGCATATTTATGACGAATGACGTGCAAAACCTGTTTCGGAGTGTGACAAAGGACCACGTACATGTAGCTGCGAGCCAGCGAACAAAACAGTAACTACGTTTGCGGCAGGGAAAAAGCTCACGGTATCCGATTGGACTTGCCGTGAAATTTCCTAGGGGTTCGTAGAGATTCTTCCCGTGGTATATCGTTGACCGCCGATGCTTCGGTTCAGAATGACGAGAGAATAGGGCGGAAGGGGTTGAGCGTGAGAGAGAGTCTAAGAAAACATCGTGAGACATGCTTTGCTTGGACATGAAGCTGGTCGCTCGACTGCGAGGAATGTCGTCGGCGAATTCCTCGTCGACGTCGTCGATGCCACCGTCGACGCCGGCGAACGCCTCGTCCTTCGCAAATTCCACGGAGAAGCGAAGACAGAAAACCCGACGGGAAAGCACCGACAATGCCAGCTTGACGACCACAACGAGCGACAGCGATGACGAGGGAACGAACACGACGACAACGACCTCGACCACCGCCTTATCCAGCCCAGCCCTCCGCGAGATCATCCACAGGGACAGATCCAGATCGGTTTGCATGCCAGTCCTCACGAGTACCCAATTCCGACACTTGCACCGACGGGCCAGTCATCACGTGTACGTCTTACACCCATCTCAGATTTCTCAATATTTTTCCCAGCCGTAGACACTCATAACTCATGAAACGAAAGTCGAAGAAATTGCGCCAGCGGTCGTATATCACCGCTAATGATTTTACGATATTTCATTTCATGAAGTCAAGGGGTATATGATCGGGGTTGCTGTGTTGAGGTGTACTTTGACGTTCGGAAAAATAATGGGTTGCTTAGATGGCCGAGGTAATAACGACCAATCGAAAGATAGATGTTGATTTCTACCTTCGATAGTACATTCTTACGTTTGGTACACGTTGGTCCTTTCTCATACAAGCGTCGCGACCTCGGCGCGCCTTCTCATTAACCCAGATATTCACGTGGTGAAAAAGTGAGAAATAAGAGGCGGAAGGGATCGCGGGGGTGGGGAAGGGTGTAGGAGAACGGTCCTATTTTTCTCCTGCCTCGTATCAACCTCTTGTCTTAAGTCCTCCTCTACGTTAATTTTTCGCGTACCCGCTTAAATTCACGAAGCTCGATAAACAACTGCGCATCGAAAAGGCCGAAAATTCCAGCGTATCTAATCACTCTTCCGGTCAAAGATAATTTCCTAAATAAATTTTCAACTATCCTCAAGTCTCTACGATATTACATAGAAGGAAAAACTTGAATCATCTTTGCGAAATTTCACCCTATTCGGGAAACTTTTACGGGACATTACGGGGTGTAATATCTGAGAACGAATCGGTTGAAAAGTAGTACATGAAGCTCGATTGAATAACAGCAAATGGACTGTTCCTTTGCGCAATAGAGCTGTTATAACTTGATAGGTTTATATCTACGATTCCGGAATCACTGTGCAAACTTCCGCGAGTTGGAAAACTCTATGTGTGTCTGTGTGTGTTACATTTCAGATCCACCTCGGACACGGTATCTCGCCGAGGGGTCTTATCTAGACGCTGCTATGGGAGCGTCGAGATGGTAAGCGAACGACCTGCAAGAATTATTGGGACAATCTTTGGCCATACGTAGGCGACTATGTTGCCTTGTTCCAGTTTCAAGACCGAAGCATTTGCATTTGCATGCGGGCCGTCAAATGATAACGAATGTCGCGCACGCGTACCCATTTTCTAATTCCCCGCGGAGCGAACATTATCGTTATTGAGATTACAAAATGAGGGAAAAAATGGTACGATTACGGAAGAAATTGATCTTCCGTGAAATATGATTTAATGCCGACGATAAATTTGAGGATTGTGCGTGCCTCTTTCGATTCTTTTTTTTCCTGCCCGGATAAAAGCAGGGCGGTGAAATCCGCAATCGAGACGCGCTTGACGAAATAAGCGGGCATTCGGTATAGCTGACAGATAGCGTGATATTTACCATTTCACCCTTCGCTTCTGTAGAGCCCTCCCCGACTTGAACTGGAACACGGCCACTCGTCGTTCGGTATCGCGGCTGGCACTAATCGCGGTCCTCGAAATCGCCCTTTTAGCTGCCGCAGATTGAGCAGGACGGGACAGACAATGGGCGAAGATTTAGGGTCGAAAACGGCGAGTCTCCGGGCGAGAAGGAAGAGGTGAGAAACAGGGCACAAAAACATCTAGGGAAAAATAGGATAATTCATTAGATAGGAACAAATTGATGACGCGATAATTTCTATGATCTCCTAAGTAATTATAAATCTTTGCGTTAATTTTAAAACAACACGAATTTCGTGAACCACAGATGTTCGGCTCGCCGAGTACACCGATACTAGAAAACCCCGAGTACCAGACGAGGTGGTACTTCAAGTATTTTCTGGGAAAACGTGAGTATAGTCGCGATAGGGTCGCGTGGTGAGTCAGACGGAGGACGCTCCGGGCCGTGTCGCCAGAAGAAGGGCATAACGCACGTGTTGACAGTGAGATTTGAGAGTAATGCACGCACCTATCCGCGCAGTTAAGCACTTAGCGCAAACGAGCCTACGTAGATAAAAGGATTCGACAATAGGGAGTGGCGGAGTGGCACGAAGCGTCGTCTGTTGACGAAATGATTCAGAGATTGGGCGGGACTTGGCGGGGCTGAAACAAGTGGTACCTTCTTTTACAGTACATCAAAATTATGTCGCTTCGGATCAAGAGAGAAACCCCCTCTTCCTGTCGGTCGCCACGAGCGAGATGAGCGACCAGTCCGTACCGCATTACAGGGTCATTCTGTGGAGACGCACGGCAAGTAATTTAACGGCATACGTAAACATGAATGAGCAACGAGAAAGTGCCCTTCATCTTTTTTATCAATTTAGCTAGACACACAGGAGGGTCTGTTTACCGATCCACTTACGCGGGGCAATTTTTTTTTTTTCATTAAATTACCGGCTACAATGTAATTCGTTGTCGTAACAAGAACCCCTCAGAATAGAGTTGCATTCCATACAGGGCGCACAAAAGATATCTCTCCCGTATTCGGCGAACAAAACGTTGACCATCCGGCAGATCCTAAGGTAAACAGTCCGCTAGTTTTTGATTCGGTTGAAGCCCTACGATAAAGGCATACCCGTGAAAGCAACGGTTCTAATTTCAGTAACTTCTTCGGCCTGGAGAAGCTCGACAAAGCCCCGCGCGAAGTCCTGTCGCCCGAAATACAGAAGGTAAGACAAACAGAGCGACCCAATTCTACCAAGTTAAAGTCCGAAACTTCCTTCCACGGCTGGCGATTCTCGAGAAAATTCTTCGTATTTTTCTTCACAACAAATCGAGGAAAGTACGGAAGAAATTTCGCATCTCCCGTGATGGAAGTTGGATTTTACGGTTTTCCAAAGAAGTCGTTTTTTTGTGGGAGACAAATGATTTTCGTGTGTGTAGGACTTGCTGCTGTTGGAGGAGCAGGAAGGATCAGTCAACTTCAAGTTTGGAGTGATCTACGCGAAGGAAGGACAGACGACGGACGATCAGATGCTATCGAACGGTAAGAAAGTCGGGGAATATCGAGATCGACACGATCCGATTGCTTCCCGGCGATCGGAAATTAAACGGTAATTAAAAGAGGCCGCGCGATCGACCTTGGGGTCGTGTCTTCTTGCCCGCAGAGAGAGGCAGTCCAGGCTTCGAGAGGTTCCTTGAGATTCTGGGCGAGAGGATTAGGCTCAAGGGCTGGGACAAGTACCGCGGTGGTTTGGACGTGAAAGGTACGTCCCCTATGCGCCAACTACCCTCTAGAGCTTCGTCTTATATAAGCTCGGAACAAGTTGGATCCAAAATAAACATTCATAGCAAACATTCGCCCCGTCGACGACCCTCTGAAAGTAACTCTAAAGCAAGACAATATCAGGACCTCCTAACCATATGTCTTTTTTGTGTTTTCCACGACAGGTGATATGACGGGAAAAGAAAGTTTCTATACGGTTTACGCCGGACATGAAGTGATGTACCATGTCAGCACCATGCTGCCTTATTCCAAAGATAACCCACAACAGCTGGAGAGGAAGAGGCACATTGGTAACGACATTGTCAACATTATTTATACTGACGACCCCGCCGCTGTGGATACCTTCAATCCGAATTGCATAAGAAGCCAGTTTACCCGTAAGTAATAAATTCGTAACTAAATGCCACAAGACCCAAAGGGAGTCGTAAAATTCGCGTAACGAAACGTCTAAAGCGGGAATTTATTTTTATTATGTCACAGACGTCTTCGCTGTTGTGACAACGGAGAACGACGGCAAAGGGTGGCGTGTCGCTATTTATTGCGACGACAGTGTACCTCTTTTCGGCCCAAGTTTACCCTGCCCGCCGGTGTTTGATGACCCATACAACCTTCGTGAATTTCTTTTGGTCAAGCTGATAAACGGAGAGAAGGCCACTTTCGACACGCCCACTTTTTCGAGGAAGAGAGAAAGGACCCTCGACGCTTTACTGCGGGACATGTATCAGGAACACGCACAGGAAGGCAAGGGCAACGTAAGTCTACTTCAGAAACGAAATCCTCAAGAAACGGTCTAAAAGCCTTTCTCCACAAAATCGACACTTTTCCATAATTATGAAATAAACTACATTCGGTACTTGAAATGATGAGCGCATGAATTATGTCTTTTGAAATTTACGAATATTGAGTACAACGTAAAGTGATGGAAATTGTTCGGCTCGAAATTTAGATCTATTATCGTCATTTGGAAGTTTGAGCGGGTAAGATTGTTCGAACTTGGTGAAGTGACAGTTGCGCGTTGATTGACTGCAGAGTATGTTAAATCGACGTGCCCTGTCGGACGTGGTGGAAGCGCCGGGTCGAAGACGAGAGGAAACGCGCGCTGTGGAAATGGTACGCGTAGGTCAGGCGGTGAAATTGGAGGCGATAGTTCGCGGTCTGGCGCCCACCTCTTTGGCGACAGTTGGTCCCCTAAAGCCGAGACCCTGGGAACCTCGTTGCATCTACCCGGACTTTCCGTTCGAGGTAGTTTGCGGGGATGTTTGGCTAGAGAGCAAGCTCCTATTAGCCACGGAAAACGGCACGTTCCTCCTCGAAGGTAGGTCAACAACTTCTGCATCAATATTCCTAACATCCTCGAAGCTCTCGACGTGTTCAGAAAATAATTGGACATGCCCCTTCAACGAATTCTATAAAAAGAAATGGTAAACAAGAGATTGCAAGGGACTGTCCGTAGGATAGGTGAAGTAAACTACATTCCTAGTGGGGCATATACGGAATTATTGTTTTAGATGGCGTGTCGAACAGACTCGTTTTCGACGAGTCGGTGCAAATAAAGCAGCTCGACATCGTGGAGCAGCATGGAATATTGTTATTCCGCGCGGGAGACAAAGGAAAGGAGAGCCACGTGTATGTTTTCCGTCTACGAGAGTTGGAAAGCGACTCGTCGAGGCACGCAGACGTCCTCAACGACCACGAGGGCCAGGAGGACGAGGAGGAGAATAACGAGGGGAACGATCGCGACGAGAATGACGAGGATTACGCCGATGAGGAGGACGAACGCTTCGGCGAGGAGGAGAGCTTCGAAAGCTCTTCGTCACGCGCTAGCGCAAAGTTTAAATCAGCCATGCGCTATCGCACGCATATGCGAGTACGAGCGCCTGCAGTCAGAAGCCGAGCGCACATAAAGGAACGCAAACTCGCGAAAACTCGAGGGTCTCACCTATACAGCACCACCAGACCCGGTGGATCTCATCTGCGAATGGTAAATCAAAGCTTTCGTAATACCAACATTCTCATTACATGACCTTGGGTTTAAGTATGAGATTACATGACTCCTAAACTTCGGTGTTTTTTTTTATTTTTTAGTGCGTAGCTGTGGGTCGTCGATTATCCGTTTTCCAATGGAAACACAACGCCGCATGGACTACGTGGTGCGCCGCAGCCGACACAGACACAGTAGATGGTTTCCTCCTCGTCAAGGAATTCACAGCCAGCGAGACACCGTCGATCGTGACATTGATAGAGGGCACAGACTGCAACACCGAGTGGACTCTCTGCTGCGGTGCGAGGCATCACTTCGAGCTGATTTCCGCTTCAGGTGCTTCGAGGATTCTCCATCTCGAGGCAACAGCAAAACCACACTTAGTAGCAGCGTTGGATCTACGCGAGGATGAAGAACCCGAACTTTTGCTTTGCTATAATAGTGAGTCATTCGATAGACAAATTCAAACTACGGCTTTTGAGAATCGAAGGACATACGTTATTCTGTTACAGACACGTGTCATTTCCAAAAATTATCGGAGGAGACTGCAGCCCCTACAGAATTTGACTTTAATTGGAACTCCGTGCCAATCGCCGTAGGTAAGTTGATTTACGTGCCTAACACTGAAGTGTAAGGTTTATAAACCTATCATCGTTGCTAATGACAGCTTTTTAAACTGTTCACAGCTTGTGCCTTTCCCTACGTCATAGCCTTCACTACTGACTCAATGGAAATTCGGTTAATAATAAATGGCAATCTGGTTCACACCATTGCTATGTCGAATCTCAGTCTAATAAGTTCAAAACGAGACATATTCTTCGCGACGACCGCCCCGGAATTTCTGTCGAGTAGGTGTGAGCGAATTCGACTGGACACCACAAAACCTAACGAAAAAGATGAGACGATATGTAGTTCACCCCCAGCGGTTCAAATACCTTCGTCTTCTCGATCATTCTTTCCGAGTACGTTTCAACGATCCATTCCATGCAAGTAAATCATCCTGAAATTTTTGCACTTACATATGTACTAATTTTTGATTATTTTGATCATCTTGTAGATAACCAGAGCGATTGGAAACCTATTCGAATCTACCGAATACCTCTACAAACGCTATCGAGAAATATGCCGTCAAATTGCAGCCAAAGAAGATGCCCAAGCCCGGCTGAACCGGAAATCGTTTCTGCACCTCCTACAAGTGACAGGAACTTCTTAAGCGTAGAGTCTCCTAGAACGATAAGCAGATCTTGCAGCAGCAGTCCTACGCCCACTGCGAATGCAAATCTTGTCGGTTCGACATGCAGGAAGTAGAAAAAGGGGTCTCCATTCATTTACCGAACATCAGAAGACAGAGTGAATTGTTTTAAGATATGAGCAACCGATTACATGTAACACATTGGCTTGCCAGTCTTTTAGAACTATTTCTCTCGAGTTGTCAATGCTAAAAAAGGATAGACTGCTTGGATTTCACACTTTGCGTAACATCGTACCATAAAGTATAACTTGAGGAATATCGATTTTCGCAAGGTCATTCGTTTTATTTATAACAATGACATCGTCCGAAATGACTGCTTGCGTTTATGGCGATCATTGTTACGGTACACGTAAAAGCATCCCGCGAATCATTTTTGCTTGCAGAAAATTCGATGGTGTAGTACAGTTTACGTAATTCAAGGAGGACTGACGATACAACGTGAGAAAAACTGGGATGAAGAGAATTCGTGTCTACTGCCATCGTATGTATTCGCAACAACCCATACCGAACGTACAAAAACACAAAGTTTATAAATAATATTTACCATAAGTTATTTATTTGTACTCGAGCGGATAATAAAACAACAGACGTGGACTTACGAAGTGAACTTAAGTATTCTAAATTATCCTGTGATGCCAAAGTGATGGCGAACAACGTGTAAATAAAAGAATATTATTTACTAGTCATAGGTAGAAGTTTAGGAATCAATTGATTGCCATAACGTTGACTATTGCTAGAAAGGAATGTAAAGACCATAGTTTGATCGATTATTTTCAAATAAAATATGTATTATGTTAAAAAAAATTTGTGCATTATGCCGGTGGCTATTGCGAATATAATCACTGTGCGACAGTCCGTCTTGTTGATAAAGTATTATATGTATATAAAGTTAATAAATAAAGTGTACCTAACCGCTGCAATATTTGTAAAACCTGTTAAAATGAAGATTGAAATATGGCAGCATGTGTCTAAAGAAGACGAAATGGAAAGTATGATCTGAACATCAACAGAAATTGAAATTCATTCTGCATCTCGCGAGGAATATGCACCTGGAACTCGTCATGTTGCTAGCGACATCTCTGTTAAAAGAAGATCGGCCCTGCAAACAGCGGGTATATGTGATCAAACCAGCAGACACAACCAAAGCACGTAAAGTGCAGAGCATATACATATATGTTGCATTTCTAATCACTAATTTTACGACCAAGTTGTCAAATGTAATCTTGGAATTAGTGCGGTCCAACGCAATTATAAATGATATTTAATATACTTATATAGCACCCTTATGATCAGAATGAAGTGTAGTATTAAATTATCCATTACTGCTAATAAACTAGTGTTCTTATTAATGAAAGACATTCGATATAAAAAAAATATCATAAGTATTACGTGTGATGATTCATTGCGGCTCATCGAACGGCTTTATACCAAGAACCAATCGGGCTTAGGAACGTCGGTTATGAGTAATCGTGAAATAAATCATCCCACAACAGGCTTCGCTTATTCCTGAGCTCATTTGAAAAAGATTGTTGCGGATAAAGACCGATCATTGTCGAGCATGTAGTTTGAGCAAGCAACTTCGGAGACCACGGTCAGCCTCGAGCATTGAACCACGATTAACGTTTACCTGTCTTACTCTCCGTACGAACAAGTTACGACCGGCAAATATGTATATATATGTATATTCCCGATCGCACATAAGACTATACAATGCACGAAGTATATCAGAAGTGCGTACATTTATAACCGGTAAATTATTTCAATCTCTACTGCTATGAAAGTTCAAACGTTAAGTAACGAAAAATAAAAATATATATTCTCACTTTATCCACGACTATGAAGTTGGTTGTTCTTTGAATTTCGTAAGCCATTTGCAGAAGTTTTCCTTTCGCGAGAAAACTTAGGTGCGGTTGACGAAAGGTTGCGCGCGCATCACCTTTCCATGAACGGTTTAAAAATGCAACCTGCAAAAATGAAAAATTCGAGAATACTAAATGGCAAGCGTATAAAGCGACGGTTAATTGGTGAAATCGAGGGTGATATAGCGTAACCGTTTTGCTCTTCCACGGAATATATATACTGTATAACTTGCAGTGAATAAAAACGAGTCGAACGGTTCGGTCTTCCGCGAAGTTGCCGCTGAAAGTTGGAAAGTAAGTAGAGACGTTTAAAACGGCGGATTAAAAGGACTTACGGGAGGAGAATCGGGAGGAACGTTACGAAGTACCGTGAGGATGCTACAGGTGTATCTCTAGCGGTGAGGAGCGTGGAATAATTTTCGCGTCGGCCATGCGGTGTATCGCATGACGACGTCGTGTCCCGCCGTGTATCTCTCGAAGTGTGTGAATGTGTGCGAGTGTCGCGCCTGCCGGCGGACATCTGGTGGGAGTGCACTGTACTAAGAGCGTTGGCTTCGCACGGGCTGACACGCCGCGAAGGCGAGGGAGATAGGGTGAGAAAGAGAGACGCAGGTAGCGCACGGTCGCGGAGAGAACCAGAGACACGGATAGGCAGAGGAGAGTTGAGCTGCTCGGACTCGTGGTGTGGAGGTGCCACTGCCAGAGCCAGCAGCAGCAGAGCAACGCGGAGACGGAGACGGAGAAGCAGCCCCCGTGCCTCTGTGAGTGCCCATGGTTTGCTCGCTCGCTCGCTCGCTCGTTCGTCGTAACGCGACGCGAAGGTGTGCCAGGGACCCGTGCGCCCCGTTACTCGTTCGCCGTGCCCCGTGTACCGCGATATTCCGCGCCCGAGGCCGACCGAGAGAGCGTGTGCACGCAGTGTCTGTGATATATCGGTCTTCTTCCGTGGCCACCGTCCGCGCTCGTCTGTGTCTCTCTGCGTCGACCCTCCAGGAGAAAAAAAGAAACTGCCTCGCAACGTACGTCAGACGGAGACCGTCACGACGGAAAAACTGTCAAGAGACGGTCCATGTGTTTGTGTGTACGTGATTACAGACGGTGCGCGCGTGTCGAGAGTGCCACAAAGGACTAGCAGAAAAAAGGGAGAGAGAAACGAGCAACGCTTTACGCTGTACGGAACATGAGGTAAGCCTTCTTGCCAAAACGAAAGCGAAGGTAACTTGTAAAGTCGAATGCTCGAATGCTCGCTAGCCGTACGTACGTGCGGAGGTTATGTTTCCCGATGACCCCACGAGAGAAGGAGAGACAGAGAAAGACATATTACTCCCTCCTTGGGCCCCCTCTTTTTCCGATCTCCTTCCTCTCTCTCTCTCTCTCTCTCTCTCTCTCTCTGTCGTCCCTGTCTCCTCGCGACCTCCCCACCTTGCTCTCTCTTTCACTCTTTCCTCAATCGGTATTAGCCGATAGGACAATTTCCTACGATGTACTATCCAATTAGATCGGAATAACTCCCCCGAAGGATAAACTGGCAGGAACGGAAATTCACACCTGACAGTTCTGTATCTCCCTTCCTTACACCTTCCTCCTTGCCGATCTATCTGCCCGCCTTTCTCATTCTCGTGCGTATCGTGCTCGGTTGAGACACGCACGTTCTCGCGCGCGCGCACCACACACACTCACACACATATACACCGATAAGTTGCTTCGCATACACGTGAAACCGTGCCTCTCCCTCGCGTCTCCTCTCTCCTGCTATACTTGAGACGGAGTGTCTGTGTGTAGCTTTCGTACCCTTTCTCGCGCGCAGCTACGAGTTTCGTAACCTCTCTCGATTCGAGTTTCACGAACTGTCAGCTGTAGGTAGCCACCTGTCCGTAAGTCCAAATTCATACCGCTACTTCTGAAATTCCGGAGAATGGAACCAATTCGTCCGTCCATCCGGCCGCGATCTTTAGCCAAGAGTATCGAAAAGAACTTGCGGCGATTACAAGAGCGCACGAACATACGTTGAAAGAAACAAAGCGAAGTATCCATGGTATCATCGCTCCGGCAAGACCAGCGACGTGTAGGAAAGGCTTGTTGATATTTCGGCGCGCAGGCTTTCTGGCTTGACAGCGCGACCGGCCTTGAGCCCCTCTTCTCCCCTCCCCGTCCATGCGTCTTTTTCATCCCTACTCTTTGCTCTACTACACGATACTCTAGGGATCAGTGCTTCCCAAATCGAGGCTCTCCGCTAGTCTTATGAAAGCAACAGCTCTTAAAAAGCTGAAGTCATTCAAAAAGCTTGATAATACGTCACGGCAAGTAGAGCATGAATGAAAACATTTTTGAATGCAATGGGCTTTAAAAATAGTGTAACGTACTTCAACAATACTTGTCAAGAACTTTCAAAGAATAAACAACCGATAATTTGACTACACCGTGTAAATTTATGTATGTGTATTAAACGATCGTCGTAGAAAGCTTAATGAGTAACCACTGAAAATGCGGTTCGGGTACTCTTGACAAATGGGAAGTTCAGTTCCAGGGTTCTTTTCTAAACACTTCGTATCATGATACAATACTTTTATACACTAGAAATACGAGCTTTAAAGACGGGTGTATGGACCTCCGCGTTTATTCTGAAGACCCATCGAAATATGACTGATGGCCTATCTAAACATCCCGTTAAAAAAATGTTGGTCTCGTGCGGAGTATATGCATGCTCACGTGCTCGCTTGACAACCATATACGCGTTATGGACAATGTATGGACATCAACGTATTCAGGTCGAGCACTGGCGTTAAAATGGTCGGAGACACGACCCGTCTGTTTATGCATGTGGGACATATGTAAAACATGAAAACGAAGCTGATACACTTTGGGAAAAAACTACTTTTCGCGACAAAATGTTCCTAAAGTTGAAATTAATGTCTTGGAAAATTGGTAGAAATATTTAATAGAATTCACTCCTAACTGTGCGATTGTATCCCAAAGTTGACTTTGAAGAAGCGATTTGAACTTTTTGAGTTTGAACGTCGTATGTAAAACGGAGCGTCACTGTTGCCTTACGTACACTATTCCAGCGAGACTCGCGCGAACGCTCGTCTCTCTTTACGAGCCTTGGCTCTCTCATATCTCGTTTCTTTTTCATACTGCGCTCCGCGCTACCCTCTCCTTCGCTTCTCTCTTTGCTCGATTTGGATCTCACCTTCTCCGGTTATGCTCTCTGTCCTCCTTCACGACACGGGGGCGGCGAAACCGTGCGGGTGGTTTTCTCAAGGTGGAAAAGGAATAATTAACCCGACTGAGAAAAGAGAACAAGTAGAACAGAATAAGCGGTAGAATGAATTCTCAATTTTTATCGCATCAGTTTCAGTACCTACGGATCTTTGTATTAACGCTTTAAAATGAGACGTGTCAATACTCGTGGTACGTTAGAGAAAGTTTTCCTAGGTGTGTGACCTCTCGCATCGTACTTTCAACCGAAAGAATAACTCCGAAGGAGAGGGTTTTGTCCGCAGCGTAGGCGGACAAATTTGACTGGCAGGATTACTCACCAGACATGAAAGCCGGGCATAATCTGATTATTCGTATTACATAATAGAATGTGTATTCCTCTTCGTTTTATATTAATAATATTTCCTATTGTATTTTTACTGATTTTCATTGGGTGTTTCTGTCGGTACTCTTGCCAAGTAGATCCTTATATTTACCGGCAATTATAAGAAAACGTGGGTAGTGTTTGACGGTAGCTTGTCGACGACGACGGCGGCAGCGGGTCTGTTCGCAAGCGAGCCTCTCGCGGTAATCGCTATCCGAGAATCGAGATTGCGCAAGGCCCCCTTCGACTCGATCTTATCGCTCCTGCAGTATACTTTGCACACATGCACAAGCCCGTGCTCACGTATGCGCGCGTGCAATGGCGAAAAAGCCGTAGATGCAAAACCACGTAGTCGCAGTAGATCGCATGTGCGTTTGTCACTGTTTGGTATGCCCTATGCAAGCGGCACGCACAAGCCATCTTACACCCTGTATACCAGTGGAAAGAGCGAAGGAGAGAGACAGGGGGGAGGGAAAGAAACTCGCTGGAAACTCCCTGGATCCTTGAGACGCGGATAGGCCTAGCGCGAAACTTATGAATATTGATGACCCTTTCTCGGCGAACCAACCGACCGCACCTCGATCACTCGTTTTTACACCAAACATATCTTCCTACCTTACACGCGTCCGTCACACCTCTCTGACGTACAGACCGGTCACTATGTGCATCTGTGGGAATGTCAGATTTGTACGTTAATCACGGCAAACAATGCTGCAGAAATTATGCATCTGCAGTGCTGAGTACAAAGTTGCAAATGTTGACAACCGAGCTACTCGACGATATGCTAATTACCTGCAATACTCACTTAATTAACTCGCTCGGACCCCGCTCGATTACCTATTCTTACGGTGGAAAAGCAAACATACCCTGACGGTATATCCCCATTTACCTGCTTTCTTTCACAAAGGTCTCTCATACCCTTTTTGGGGCGTTAGGTAGAATTTTAGGGTTCATTGATCTCAGTGTCAGTTATTTCACGCGTAAAGTTGTGAAGAATTCTCTGCACCCCGCAGACAATTATGTGTCGGCAATTTGTACACATCATCGTACACGCCTTTTCGTCGTACCAACTTACAATGACTCGATTAGGTTTTTTATTTTCGCAAAGTGCACTGGTTCACATTCTCTACGACCCACGGTACGACATTCTTTCAGGAACAGAATACGAGCCGCGCGATGCAATACATCTTTGCGATTGACACCAACCAGGATACATAGTAGCATAGATTTATGTTGAGTCCGTCGTGTATCAAGTATCCTTTATATATACTTTGAATAATACGCAGTTAAACGTACATTACCTAACGTTGACACTTTTAAACGGCATTCCAATTAATTCATTGTCTGGCTTTAGAAGATGTACCGGGACAGGAGCAGTCTGTGGGATTATACTTTATAAAATTGTATTCCGGCACCTCCGAGCCATTAGCTTATCGTGAATTAATGAAAAAACACAAACTTCCTAAAACGTTGGATGATGGAGCTCATCTCGCGATCCAAGGCTGTCGCTGTCTCTTTGACGACATCGACGGCAGGAATCGCGCGACGTGTGTAGTCGACGACGCAGCTGCTTACATACCGACATCTTTCTCTCTCTCTCTTTTCGAACCGGTTGCGCTAAAAAATGCTCCCGGTCTGGCAAATAATAATTTCAATCGACACCAGGCCAGGCCACCGGGTATCCCAGACGGTTATATACCCGCAAGATATTAAAGATATGCGTGCTGGGCCCGCTCGGCAAGGCCCACTGGGCCCCGGGTGAAAGGAAAACGCGCGCTGCTACCTTCAAAGAAATAGAGAGACAGACACGCACCGAAAGGGAAGAAGAGAGAGGCTAGTCAAGATGCGAGTGAGACAGAGACAGGGAACACTTCATTAGTACGTACAGCTACGAGTGACAAGGAGAGTTTCCAGGGAATACCGCAGCGGTTAACGTGTGGTATGTCGTAAATAACTATATAAACGCAATGCTGCAATAATGCGGAGAAGCCCGTGTGCCAACGACACGGCTCGAGAAAAATGCCGGCTTTACGTAAAGAAGAAGAGGTTTTGGCGATGTATCACCTTTAACGAGTCTCCTTATACCTGACCGCATAACCTCAACTTTCCGATTCATCGATATCCCTCTACCTAGAATTCCAGTTACGATCATCGAGTCATCTCACACAAAGAATCAAGGTATTACGAATTCTCTTCTCAATATCAAGCAATAAGTCTCAGACAAGTTCGTCGGCAGAATATAGTTATGTACCTTTAAAGTTTATGGCGAAACGCGAGAATCTTACCGGTAAATGAAATGCGTAAAGCTTCGAACCGCCGGCAGACAGACGATGCGAAAGAAGGAATTTAATCCTCGATAGATTCACGCATAGAGGGGTAAAAGAAACTAGGAAGCAAAAGGAGAAATAACAACGCACGTTGGCAACGACGATGCCGGCGGCGAGTCAGCCGGCAAAGGAAAACCACTCGAGTTCGAGATACCGTTTCGTTTCGTGCAGACTGCACTCATCTGCACGATCGGCTTCCGGTCGTCCTTTACAGTATGATTCCCCCTTACGGTCATTGTTTTCTTTCAACCTCCCAGACGCAATAAAACCAATGTTCCATCCGTCGGAATGCACGCACTCATGCAGGACTAGAGAATTGCCAATTCGAGTATTCTCCCATACGCTTAAACTTCTGGATTACCGACAGATATGAAATTATATGAAATTCCTTAGGTGTCACTATTTCAAGGCTGTTGAAGGTGATATATTGTTTGTGCAGTATTCTGTTCGATTCAGCTGTAACGGTCGACATTCAGCAAGCGGTTAGTCAGCTTTGAAAAGTCAACCGATGAACTGGAAATCATTGCCATGTGTCCACGAGTGCTGATTATGTAACGCACTTCATTACTGACATATTTTATTGATATTGAAAGCGATATAAATATGTGTAATATATTCACATATGTCCTTGCTTTCTAGCATATAACACACTGTTCTCCGGGTAATGATTCACCCGAGGACGTCTAGTAGCGGAGGCCGTGTGCACGAATCCGTCGGTCGTACACCGTTACACGTAACAGTCTGATAATACCACATTCTCTAGAGCGAATAAAAAGCTTAATGCGTATCACTGCGTGCTTACGTACGTTTTACAATGATTCACGGCTCTATCTGTTTGCTTGCGACGTAAAAAAGTTCATATCGTAAGATTATGTCGGGGTTTGTTACTTCGTCCCTGAAATATCGCACGAACCGATAGGAGGAAGGATTAGTTTTGAAGGAAATTTGTCGATGAGTGGTTCCTCTGATCGCGAGATAATGGAATATGGATTTCTTAGTATCGCGTAACACAGAATTTTTAATTGCTGCGTAACAGTAGCGTAGTAAATGTACAAGCAAGATAAATACACAAATTAGTACGCTAAAAGGAGTCTTTACCGCCTTAGCACCTATCACCAATCCATTCTGCTGGGCTGCAAGAAAGTAGACATGACGTATCCTCATCTTATGGTAATCGCTGGCATAAATGTCGCATAAATTCTTCTCATATCACCGTTATGCTTATTGTTGTTGCACGATAAAATAAAATATGTCTCGTTCAGAAATGGAAATATGAAATAGTCACGTGGTAGAGTGCCTACGTAAACCACTAGCTCGGATAAACGAAGATTAGTTGGAATAGTTAACTGCAAACCTTGTAAGAAGTTTTTCCTGAAAAAAATGTTCTATGACTGCCCTAGGGAGATAGGTTTTCGCCAGGGACGTTAAGAAACTTTCGGCTGGAACAGTGGCAGGAGAATTATTTTCAGAGATCGGAGTAAGGCTGTAGAGAAAAGGAAATTTTCGCGCATATACCGTACGAGACGTGACGTGGTGTTACGAGGACAATGTGTAGCGTTATACTTGGCTCGCGTTAACGTTTCCTGAAGGAGGACGGGCAGACGTAATACGGATGAGACAAACGCGCCGTGTGCGCGCGTGTCTCCGTTTCACGGTCATATTCCGCGAGACTATCCCGATCGAGACTCCGTGGCCGTACGACCCGCTTAAAATAGAGTCGTCGTATACTCCATAGGTCGACGATCCCTCTTCCGCGTCACCTGCTGCTGATGCCGCTGCTTGCAACTCGTGTCGTGCTTTTTGACCCTGGCATGTCTGTACTGGCTATCGTCGCGCGCACGATATCATTAATCTTCGATATAATTTCCTAGTGATCTATGAAAAATCAATCAATCACCTTTTTGACCGCGCCTTATGTCAGCTTATACTTTTTAGTAGTTTCAGTTTCATTTTATCATATATAGTGTGCATGATATGGCATAGCGATCGAAAGAAACGCCGTGTATGACCTACCGGGTCGATTACATTCTCCTTTCTACTTTGATGATATAATCGCACTTGGTTACGCGCACACGTTAGCAGTTCGGCAAATCTGTTCTCGTAGCACCGCGGAACCGGTCGATGGATAAAGAATTTCATGCTTCACCCGCCGACAGCCTGTGCAACTTATACTCGGAAATGAAACTTTACGAACCGGCCGCAATCACTTTCAAATCAAACGTTTATCTATGAGAAGAAACCGTTTAAACGTATGACAATTGTTTGGGGTAAAATGAACCGGAAGTGGTACGCAAAGTAGAAAGCAAATTATTTCTCGCATAAAATGTTCATCGCATTTCGAAGGATTTAGAACAGTTCGCGGAAACTCGAGTCTCTGATAAAAATCCGTCTCGTTAGCAACGGTAAACTCGGGGGAACGTTCAATTACGCATAATCCGGGGTCTCAGGTTTCATATGTAGGTGCGTCCGGGGATCTGGCCGTGGTACAGCGCACTCACGGGACGGGCTGCATAGCCCAGCAAAGTAGTCGCGGTCGTCAGCCAGAGGTGGAAACGCTGAGAGACGCACGGGCGTTGAGGGGGGAGAGGGGAGGGATCGTCGGTTGCACCGGCGGCGGCGTTGGCCTCACGATGATGGTAGGGAGAGAAGACCTTGAGCCGCGTCACGTGACCCCGAAGGTGCATAGGAGCCGGGTAGGGCGCTGCAGAGGGCCTTGACCTTACAGCCGCCACCGTCGCCGCCTCGTGGCCTGCCCGACGACGACGACGACGACGACGCCGCCGCCGCCGCCGCCACCGCCACCGCCGACCTGAGAGAAGAGCCGGGGAGAAAACTGATTCTCCCAGCCGTGGAGAGGAGCTTGCGACGATTGTCGACTCGTGTGTGACTGTCCGCGACCGCAGATTCGCGCTCTCTCTACCCTTGGACGCGTATCAACGCTTCCAAAAACGTCGACCGCTATCCTCCCGTGCTAACCGCGTACGCCGTACCTGCCTTCTTACCTGCATTCTTGCATTTTGCATGGTAAAACGATGCTACGTGGATCCGACGGGACGACAACCCCTTGGAATCCGATTTTTCAAAAACCGTCTCCGCGAACTCTAGCAATCGGTCGGTCATTTTATTTAACGACGTCAATAAATTGCCTGCTCGGCTGGGTGCCATCTTACCTGATCTCGCAAGCACCCAGTCTCAGGCGAGATGTGAAATTTTACAATTCGCGTGGATTCCGTTTCGTCATGTGTGTAGAGAAGAACGTGGCATTAACCGGTGATTCGAATTTCTCGCAGATTTAAGTCGAAGCTGTGTGAAAGTTACGAAAGTCAAATAACAGAAACACGGCCAGGCAGGTACGCCTATGTTTGTGTTTTACATATGCCGTGCAAGCTATCGCGATAAGAACTGTGATATCAGAAAAACAGAGTACACACTGTTCTCAACACTTGTGTGCTGACCGCACATACGCCTGCCCCTAAGTTTTCCAAGAATTGTCCCAATACTTTCCGGCCTGTAGATTTACTTATCGGAAAGTGTATCTGATTTGTGAAAACAACGGTCTTCAATTTGTCGAGCATTGCCCACCGGATGGAAGATAAGTGCGTAGACTTTACCTACATTGGAAGTAAATTTGGCAGATTTTGCTCGACGTGTTTGGCCATGTCCCCTTGCGATGCGTCGCGTGATTAGCCGAACGTGAACGCGTGACGTGCGTGCATGCTTGTGTTTCCGCACGAAGGTCGTTCGTCGGTTCCGCGGGACCGGAAGTGGGCCGGCCTTGCGGGACGACCATCAGCGCACACTTCTAGCACTCTAATACGGAACACGTAGGCGCGTAAGCGCGACATACTCGGCCCTCGTTCACGCTCGTGGCGAACTTACGCTCGAAATCTCGGCTTCAAGAATACATTTATTTGGCACACACGCAAAGGACGGAAGGAAAGTAATTTGCAGTATGCAAATGAATGGACGAAGCTAAACTTACTAGCGGCTTTCGATGGTTCGTTATCGAAAACGTTACGAAGTTTACATCTCGGCAAGGCAGAATGAACTTTTCTGAAAGGTTTGCGGATCAAACAAGTTTCCTTTGTAACATTCCACCGGAAATGAGTAACACGTCACCAACAGAGCTCGGTTTGGGAGTTATTGCTCTGTCACTTCCATGCGTAATACGAAAAAAACATATTATTAAAATGACGTAAATTTTTACGGATTGAACCATAAGTGTTGTTGAAATGTTAATGGGGACCTTTTGTGGGGTCGTAATGGTAGTTTCGCGAAACACAAGAAAATTCTATAATGGAATATTCCGATGGAAAATTTGGTTGTAAGCGATAGAATTATCAGTATTGTCGGATTAAGCGAATAGATGATCGAAAGTCTTCTCCGTCACATCGGGGAGCCTTGAGGTGCGGGTCTATGATCAAGGTCGTTGCCCTCTAAGATCACCACGATTGCTTCGAGGCAGTGACGTAACGTAGGACTAGCGGAGCCACGTCCCTCTGCGGACCTTTGGACTCGCTATATATTTAACAACGCAGTTTTCGTCCATTCTTGTGAAAAACGTGTATTTCATTAAAAAGTAAAGTTTAGAAGTTGAATGATAATACTTTTTATAGAAAGATGCCACTCCGGTTCGTAAATTAGTTACAAATATTCTAAGAAAAATGATTTGTTAACAGAGTTTATTTAAAATACAGCGAATGTCCAGCTGCACCGACCCATAACATCTAATGACCTTTCGTACCCTTACAGAGACACGTCTGACGGTGTACAGAGCAGAACCTTAGCGAGGTCGGACCGCAGATAAAAAGCAACGTTTGGATAAACCCGTGGCTGTGCAGAGAGATAAGAAGTCGGGGTCGTTGCTCAGGATGCCGTACAAGTTGCCGGTGACCGACAGAGCACGAGTCGCTTCATTATCGTCTTCGTCGTCGTCGTCGTCGTCACGAGTCGCGGAGCGGATAGCGAGCTGAGGATGTCGGAGCAAAATGGGCCCGGCGAGGGCCCGGGGCCGGGCCCGGGCCCCGGTTGGTGGCCAACCGCTGCTCAGCAGACATGGAAGTCCTCGTCCGGTACGTCCTCGAGCTCCTCGTCCTTGTCCGTCTCCGCGAATGTCGGGGGTTCCAGCTCCGTTTCTGCTGGGACTGGCGGCAATGCAGCCACCTCTGCCACCTCTACGTCTTCTGCCCCCGCGACGACCGTAGCGTCGTCCTCGTCCACCTGCTGTTCCTCGTCTTCCATGGCCGCGTCGTCTACGATGACGGCCGCACGTACCACCGAGACTGGAAAGAACGTATCCGTCACAACCATCAACGTACCGCCCACCCACGAAATGCACGACGGTAATTACTCAAGTCCCAGGATTCATAGAATTCACGAGTTTGCAGGGAAGCCCACAGACCCCCTTCTGTTTTCTTAGTTGGCATAAAGATCAGCACTGTTACTCCCGGGGGTATTTGCAAGGTCGTATGGGTTTCTTGGGGTTTTGTATTTGGTCTTTCAGGCACGTTCTAGCCCCGGGGTAGGAGGTTTCACTACCACGCTAAATATGTTTACGCATTTTACCACACTTACTGTGTACAAGAGATCTAGGGCTACTAACGAATTTCTTGGAAATGCAGGTAAAGGTGTATGCAAGTATTTAGGCGGGCAAAACGGTGTCACCGTATCCGTTGTGTCGAGTTGTGGATCTGTACTTGGTTGCGGAAATGCCGGTCCTGGTTCTGCTGGTCTTGGTTCGAGCGGTGGACAACACGGGGTAGGGATTGGCATTGGCATCCTGCCGCCGAACGCCAACGATATCGATGACGCGGAGGACAGTGATGGCGAGGTCAGCAAGATCGATTTCCGTGGCGTAAATCTTCGTACGAAGAAAAAACGGGACGCGAATGCCAGTCAGAATGGCGAGAAAATCGGTGATGGGGATGCCGATGACGGAAGTGTGGTTGTTGGTGGTTGCTGTGACAATGATGTCTCACAACAGCAACCTGAAAGGCCCATGTCCTGGGAAGGGGAACTCTCGGACCAAGAAATGTCTTCCAATACCATTACGAATCAGGTTGGTTTACGTAAATAAAAAAAAAGAAGGTTGTGTATAATTCAATGCCTGTTACGATTGCATTCATTTGAATTCCTGTAGGATCAACACGAGGAAACGTCTATGGAAGGCGTGCAGGTTTGCGGTGCGAGTCCTGGGCCGATGGAACAGAAGTTCCCGATAAAACCGGAGCCGGACTTTCGGTCCAGCCCGGGATTCGCCATCGGATCGCTGCACGATGCAGGAATGCCTCTGACCCATGGGCAGCAATTGCAGCAGCAACAGCAACAACAACGGAACATCGAGAACCTCGAACAGACGCAGCAGAGCGATTTGCCTCTACTCGTAGGAAAACTTCTCGGCGGATATAATAGTTCAACGCCGAATCACAGTCCGGTGCTTAACCCGAGGCATCATTTAACGAAACACAGTCACACGAGGTCGCAGGTAAACGGATCGTCAAAAGAACCTTTTCCTTTACCGACTTAGGATTTCCCCCCTACTTTGGAAACATTTGTGCGAGAAATTAGGTTCGCTAAAGGATAAGGTTGGTCTTTTGTATTACAGGTTCCGTCTCCGGATTCTGCAATTCATTCGGCGTACAGTGTCTTCAGCTCCCCGACACAGAGTCCTCATGCTGCTCGACACTCTGCCCTTGGAGCTGGTAGTCCAATACCGTCCTCGTCACTGTCTCTTTCACGGCACAGCTTCAACAATTCCACATCTTCGTTGTCCCTCTCGTTATCGCACTCGCTTTCTCGCAATAATTCTGACGCCTCGAGTAGTTGCTATAGTTACGGTTCTTTGAGCCCTCCAACTCATTCGCCCGTCCAGCAACCGCGACATCCACACGCGCATTCCCAACATCATCAACATCAGGCAAGAATGGACTTTTGACTTTGTGGACTTACGAATAAGAAAGGTGTAGAGTAAGAAGGTTCTTAGGATTTTAAATGTTTGACAACAGGTCGCACAGGGTAGTCCCCTGCATTTACCCAGTACAGCATCGACTGGTGTGACTGGTCATCATTACTCATCGGCGCCAGGATCAGAACTGTCTCCGGATGGTCATGTAGGCGGCGACGAGCAAGAGGATTGTAGAATCCCATCCGCCCCGTCGGGGATCTCGACGAGACAGCAACTGATCAACAGTCCATGTCCAATCTGCGGGGACAAGATAAGCGGCTTTCACTATGGAATCTTCTCCTGCGAGTCCTGCAAGGGCTTCTTCAAACGTACCGTCCAGAACCGCAAAAACTACGTGTGCCTCAGGGGCGCTGGTTGTCCTGTCACAGTCGCCACGCGGAAGAAGTGTCCCGCGTGTCGGTTTGATAAGTGCCTTAACATGGGCATGAAACTCGAGGCGATCAGGGAGGACCGTACCAGAGGCGGCAGAAGCACATATCAGTGCACTTACACGTTGCCGGCAAATCTTGTTGGTAGTCCTGCCGGCGGCATGCCGGGAGACAAGATTACGGCCACCGGTAACTGCAGTCCAGCGCCTTCCGGCGCGGAGCATCATTACTCCGTCAGACATCACTCAAATCACTCGCATAAGATGCAGGTCTAGTGTTAAATATTTATATTCCTCGCGCGATGTTATCTGTTAGTCAGCACAACTTAGTGATTCTCGTTTAGGTCGTACCTCAGCTTCTTCAGGATATAATGGACGTCGAGCATCTTTGGCACTACAACGATAACGATCGTGTTACCGGGAGCCCGGCTGGCAGTGGTAGAGGCGGTTGCAGCGGAGATGCAATGCTCGTGGGCCAAGGTCAAGGCGGACTTCCAACCGGAGGAGGCGGTACTGGCGGTAACGTCGACGGGTCAAATGACGATAGCTCGCCAAACGGTACCGGCAACGGAAACGGAACGAACGGGCGGGTCGAACCCCCCAGGCCTTGTTCAACCGGTTCTGTTTGCTCCACCAGCGGACACGAGCAACGACCACCCACTACAATCGGCTCCAGCAATGGCAACTCCCACATTAGCAACAGCTCCAATGGCAATTCTACACAGCATCCTGACTTTCTTTCCAACCTCTGCAACATCGCGGATCATCGGCTTTATAAGATCGTTAAATGGTGCAAGAGCTTGCCGCTCTTTAAGAATATCTCTATAGATGACCAGATATGCCTGTTAATTAATTCATGGTGCGAACTGTTGCTTTTCTCCTGCTGCTTTCGCAGCATGAGCACCCCCGGCGAGATAAGGGTATCTCTCGGGAAGTCAATTACCCTTGAACAGGCGAGACAATTAGGTCTTGCCACCTGCATCGAGAGAATGCTGGCATTCACTAATAATCTGAGAAGGCTAAGAGTCGATCAATATGAATACGTGGCGATGAAGGTAAATATTATTATATTCTCGTAATGTCCTACATTTTAATGTGGCATCGAAGTAGAGGGCAGTACTTTTATTTACAAATGACTGTCGCATTTATTCACTCTCCGTAGGTAATAGTATTGCTGACATCAGATACGAGTGAATTGAAGGAGCCTGAGAAGGTTAGAGCTTCTCAAGAAAAGGCCCTTCAGGCACTACAGCAATACACTATTGCCAGGTATCCAGAGATGCCGGCAAAATTCGGTGAACTCCTACTCAGGATTCCAGATTTACAGCGAACGTGCCAAGCGGGAAAAGAGTTACTGAGCGCAAAGCGAGCCGAAGGCGAAGGCAGCTCGTTTAATCTGCTAATGGAACTCTTGAGAGGAGATCATTGAAACACACGCAGTTAGCAATACCGTGAGTTATAATAATTGATACATCGATATTTTTCATGTGTTTGCTGCTTACATGTAGATGATTATCACGTTTTGTAGATTCCATGCTTATTGGGTCCATAAGCTTTGGAAATCGGACGTACTGGATAACTGCAATGCCGAAAGAATAAGGAAGACAGGAATGCAGGAAAATACCCATAGTCCGTAATAGCATTAGTTCTTGGTGTGGGGACTATACTCGTAGTTAGATACGGGCCTCTCGGCGCCACAAGTTCGAGAAAGGAGAAACTAATCGGGAACACTGCGGTATGGAGTTCGTATACCAACGTTCCTACCTTGAAACGAACGAATTTCTAAAGCGGCCTACGGTACAATCGTAGCGTCCTGCACGCGTAGATGAAAATGAGACTGAAAGTATAACCGAAGGTGACATGCAGAGCATTTACTTTTATGATAATAAGCGGTGTACAAAGCAAGTCGGTAATTGTATGGCATCAGTATGCTGAACAAAGTTCGATTAGGATGATTTAAGTTTGTCCGATTGCAGAAGGTCGCCCTTATCTTTCATACGTTCTGCAGTCGCGACAGAGTCAACCTACTAACGGCTATCGTAACAGAACAACCAGTATTTTATAATGCTCTGCGCTTTTTTTTATTGAACAGAGCATAATATTGTCGTTTAACCCGGTTATGAAAGTGTACTTAAAACGTCGGTCGACCAATCGTCTACTTTTAGGGCAGTTAATCAGGTAATAATTATTAGTTGATATGTTTAGTTAGTATATCATCCACGACAAACGTGGTTTCTTTTTATGTATCCCAAAATATATATTTTTATTCCCTTTACGTCGTGTAACGTCGCGCCAGTGATGGAACTAAAGTTCCACAAATTGTGTTAGTTGGCTAAAAGATACGCGGATCTTTAAAGAAATCGTTATAGGTTATCAATTGGCTATTCTCTTTGTAAATATATATTTTTTTTACAAGTGCGATGAATCTTGTAAAGCTTTATTTTACATTTTTATTACGTGATGACAGACACGCATGTAGGATGCATCATCTCATTGGCAGTTAAACTAAGTGAGCGTTACTGTGTACGTGTTGGATGAGTTCGATACCTGTGAATTACGTAGCACAAGTCGGTATCAAATAATCCAAGTGTCGAAAATATGTCTTCTAACAGCCATCGGACACCTTCCAAACGCCTTATAAGAATTTCGTTATGCGGGCTTTTATTGCTTAGTATTTGAATTTAAAATTTTATTTAATAAATGCTTTATAAATTTCTATAGTTTTATCATAACGCAGTGCAGTCACTGAATAATCAACATGGACGAAAATCTTTTAAAAGTTTATGCTAATGAAGAGTATGAAAGAAAATACAAGTATATTTTTATTGACTAGAATACACATGTGCGTTATTGAGAATATTTATACTAAATATTATATATACTTCCATTGAAAATGGATGAATGTGCGGCCCTGAAAAAGCATACAATCTCTCGACCATATAAGCGTAGGATGAATAATGTAAGAGCACGTTATGTAAAAGTATATAGAAATGGTGAGATCTTCGCGGTGAGTACTCTAATGAGACTGTTATTTTCTAACAAAAGGGTCAGTGTACTATTTTTCATTTTGGCGGCTGACTCTTGTTTTTTCATTGTTGAATAACTTTAAAGTATGAGCAAAAACCGATTTTTATTTTGGGATTAAACCCTAAGCGATATTATAAATATTATTAACATGCAATATTGAAGTGCTATTGAATATATTTTTAATGAAGTGTCTTCCTACCGCTTTAAAAACTCGATTGTACAACAGTGTTAATACGAGCTTTAAGGTTTCCATTTTACTGTAATTGCGCACACGTTGTTTCTGCTTTTCAAACTTTCGACATTTTTAGATTAGGGCGGTATACTTTGATTACAGTCACGATTGAAACTTTGCGACGAAAGTAATGGTGTAAATATAAAGAGAATAATATTTTGTCGTGTAGAGTGTATACAAAGTGAATGAGGACAAGAGAAACATGTAAACATGCGACTGTAAGCGGGCATGTTGATAAACATAATTGAAAGATAAGCGCGTACAATTACGAAAAGATAAATATTTGCCTGTTGAAAAGTGACTATTCTACGTTTATGTTTGATAAAAGTTATTTCTATATACTTTAACGAAATAATTCCTTCAACTCATCGGTAACTGACTCTGTAAGTCTATCGCACCTGGCAAATGACGTCGCCTTATTCCATTTTGTGATACAGATTTTTAAATTTCGAAAAAAATTCAATGGTTTAAAACACGCAACTTTTATTCTTCTTTCTTTCTTGAAGTAACGACTTTTCTGGAATATTTTTCACTTCCTATGGGTCATAAAGATTATTCAAAGTCTTTTTGCCAATCATGACAATATGTAGATGATGCTATGTAAAATTTAGGTGGATTATACGAAGTTCGAAGAGCTTATTAAATATGACAAACTTGTAATGACAATTATACATACAGAAACGCGGATGTTGTAAGTACGATAAACCAGTAAGTGCAAGTGTGAAATTAAGAGCCAACAGTGTAATATTAAACAGACGGTATCCTAGAAATTATATTATAGATACTCACGTATAGTATTTCTTATCAATATATCATAAAACACCAACAAATTTTATACATGGAACAAATGTTTTTGTCATCCATAACATACTAATTTAATGGTTCTTCTGCAGCATGTGCCGTAAAAAATGATTATTTTAACAATTACATACAGAAACAGTTTCCATAATTAATTAGTATGCAACATTCTCAGAACCATGGAAATAGTAGATTGAGGAACATAACAAACTCAAAAACATTATTCATGCATAATGGCAGAAGCATTTTGTTTCCAACATAGGATGAAGGCTATTCAAACATTGCTAGAGCGTAGTTTTATACATACAACACAAATGATCATTACAGAATAAAAAACTTTTTACAAAACATAAATCATTATATTCACATTCTTCTTCCTATTTTCAATCTTGGACTAAAAAAATAAGCATGGCTTAATTTGAAACATGGCTTAACACTAGATGTTTATTTACAAATATTTCATGTACACATGTATTATGGTCTAGGAGTTCTCTCAGCATTTTGCCTGGCAATCTCAGGACAATATTGAGAATTGTACTTTTGTTTGATTGCAGGCTTAGGTTCTGCAAGTGACACTACAGGTATAGGCTCACCACGTAATTTAGACAACAATGCTTCTGTTCTCAACTTCTCACTTTGTTCCCTTAATAATCTCTGTTCTCTCAATTTTTTTATATCTGTTCCTGTCTGACTATGTACATATTTCTCTTTTGATTCTTTATGCTTTTCCTTTTTATGTTTTTTCGATTTACTTTTATGTTTTTTATGTTTCCTATGTGAATATTTTTCTTCGTGATCTGAAGAAGACTCATCAGATTCTTGTTTTCGTTTGTTAGTTTGTTCTGGTGGGACTTGTGGGTACTTCTCAGCTGAACTAGAACCCATTATTTTCAGATACTTTCTGATATCAGCGATTGGATCATTCAGAGATTTCTTCTTTGTTTCTATTTCTGTTTTTTTGTCAGTATCTGTCAACCTTTTTGGTAGTTCATCATACCAATTTTTCTTTCCTGTTGCTTCATTAGTATCTTGCCCTAGATAAGTAAGGTAACCAATCTGTTTTTCATATTTCTCTTTCTCTTCTTTCTTTTCTTTTTCATGTTCTTCATTAGGTCTAGTATAATCAATTTTTCCTTCTTCAAGCTCAGCAAAGAAATTAACATGTTCCAATTTTTTGGTAGGCAAATCAGGTGTGCTTGTTGATGATTCTGCTCGACCATCATACTTGTCTCTTGCTTGGTCCCTTAGATAATTTATTCTTGCTTCTGTTTCCTGTGAAATAACAATTACGTGTTGAACAGCATTGATTATCAAGAGAACTGGGTCAAATTGAATTTGTAATTATTGTATAGAATAACTTACAGCTTTTTGTGCTCTGGCTTGCCTTGTTTTTTCTTCTTCGGCCGCTTTTGCTTCATCCCGTCGAACACGGGCAATATTTTCTTTCGTTCGAACATGCCAGCTGTAATGTAATTAATTTATTACATCAAGGCTTATTACAAATATATTCAAAATAATCTGAACGTAAAAATACGATCTAATGCCATACCGTTTCTTTGGTAGAATATTCATTGTCAGAGGTTATAAATGTATACAAATTGTTATCATTTTACGAGGTTTTATAACCTCAACTTTGACACCTCCATTTCCCACTAATCGTTTTACATTCACGAATATGGGGGTAGATGTCGCTCCATCAATTAACCCCCTCCCTAACCCCTCTTTCAAACAGCAGTTTACATTTTTCACACCATAACGTAAATATTTTTGTTAATCTTAATAATAAAATACGATAATTAAGCCATTAATAATTATATTGTATCTGCTATACATTTTCGTTTTGCACAAATTGGAAATACAATTCGGTGTCTTATTCTAGAAAAAATTGTTCCGAAAAATCGCGGGTTACATTGGCGCTGTTGACAGTAATTTCCGCTTATGAAGGAAGGACCTCTTCCTGTTGCTTAGCACACCGATCAAGATGGGTACGTGATGCATCTCGGATTTATATCATTTTTATAGCGCTTTACGTTATAAATAATAGCAATTGTAGTTGAAACGTATTACAGTACATTGAAAAGTATTCTTCTATTATGTATATTTAAGTTGGTCACCCATTTATTTACGCATTTCTAATCGAAACGTGGGTGTCGCACACCGCGTGGACAGCGTTAGACCAGTTGTATACGCATAAAAGGACCAGCATATCGTCTTCTTATAGAATTAGATTTTTTTAATGATGATTTTGTCCTCAGAGGGAAAAACTGAATTGTGTTAAACTTAACCTTTAGTTATATTAACACATCACTGTCTTTCACAGGTAAACCCCGTGGTCTTCGCACAGCTCGTAAACACGTGAATCACAGACGTGACCAACGTTGGAACGATAAAGACTACAAAAAAGCGCATTTGGGTACGAGATGGAAGGCTAATCCTTTCGGAGGTGCTTCTCATGCCAAAGGCATTGTCTTAGAAAAAGTGTAAGTATTAAGTTCACGAATTGTTTGCAACCAGTGTTTCTCCATACACAGCATTGACTGTATTAACTTTTAATGCATCTTATAGTGGTGTAGAAGCTAAACAGCCCAACTCTGCCATTCGTAAGTGTGTGAGGGTACAGCTTATCAAGAATGGCAAAAAGATCACAGCATTCGTACCAAGGGATGGTTGTCTGAACCACATTGAAGAAAACGACGAAGTTCTAGTTGCGGGATTCGGTCGTAAAGGTCACGCCGTTGGTGACATTCCCGGAGTTAGATTCAAGGTTGTAAAAGTAGCAAACGTATCACTGCTTGCTCTTTACAAAGAGAAGAAAGAACGTCCCAGGTCGTAAACGGCTGATTTTATAATATGTATTCTTAATTTCAATTATAAAGTTAAACAAGATCTCTACTTATTTATTTCAAACCATTCCCATCTCTTAAATAACAATTACATTTTGTACCAGTTATTTTTTTAACATGGTTATATTATTCTAAGCCCGAATCGTTGATACGCACATTTTTAACTTCTTCTATACATGTAACAATGTCTTCAATAACTTCAATTAAAGGAGAATCTGTTGGATGAAGGTCTTTCGATATGTGTAGTTTCGAAATTTTATCCTTTGCCTCTAATATCTGTAAATTTCACTGTATTCTTATTATGAACTATAAATATGTTAATGTATAAAAAAGGTATACAAACCTGCTTGAAAGAAGTGAAATCTGAATACATGCTTTTAATACCTTCATCCATACAGTTTGCTGAGTTTTTAACAGTTTTGTTTGACGTATGCTGTGCTAGAATTGTGGGAAATGCTGCCATAAACTTTTTTTTTTGGGCTACAAAATATCCTTCTTGGTCTGTGTCATTACTAGGTTCTGTAGATTCCTAATAAGTATAAAATAATATTTATAACAGTTAGATCTAGCAGAAATAATAACAGTAGAAAATAAAGTTTACCTCACTCACAATCAATGGTTCAACTATAGCAGGTATTTGTGTTTGTTGATCCTCAATTTCTTGAAACTCATTTTCAATGCCCTTGAAGTACTTAATAGCTTCTTCATAAGTCATCTTTGAATTAACATTATTTACTAAAGGAATTACATTTGAGTCTTTTAATATATGGGCCTGCAACAAGGTGGAAATGTTAAAATCATTTCCTACCAATGATTATGATTTACATATAATTTTCCAAATACATTAAGTATATCTTCTATAGATGTTTCTGTAAGTGGATCAACTGTAGGTTCACAGTGAACATTTTTCATAAATTCTAGTAATAACTTTAGAGTTGACAGTCCTTCATTTGGGGAGCACCTGCCCTAAAACAAATATTTGTTTTATTATTTTGTATTAAACTTGAATTGATGGAAAGTGAATAAAAGAGGCTTAAAGAACACTCACCAGTAATGTATCTTTGTTATTACATATTCCAATTTGAGTATAATATTTCACAAGTTCATCTAAAATGACAGACGAAATATTTCTGTATTATTTGTTAGGGATAAGGCTATTAATTTATTTATTGTCAAAAACTGACCTTCCAAAGCTACACCTGTTAGTTTACCCAAGGCAGTTCCTATAGGTTCAGATTGTTGTGCAAGGAGCCAGGATAATAAAGAAATACGATTTTCCCCAATGAGAATTGTGGAACCTATATCCTTGGATTCGGCTTTTGTAATTTCTGGATACCGCAATTGTAGCAAAATTTCATATATCTCTGACAGTACACTGTTTTCACGATCCATAATGATATTTTCTAAACAATACACATCTGATCGTGACCCTAAATATTATTGCACAGCATTATTTTGTTGATAGCATTACCATTGAAAAATACAAATCACAGAAATTCAAAATGCTTTTCACACGAGAAGATAACATACAACGGATATGAAATGCAATCATTTGAAACAAGTTTCGGGTCAAACTTCGATAATCAACCAATTACCCGATAACTCCAATGGAAAGTTAGAATCCAGCACTACTTATGGAACGGTAATAATTTTACGACCTATGATTATACGTCTAGAGCAAATTCAGCCAATACGCTTCAAGTATTTTCCGTTGTGTGATTGGTTATTGCTATTACCTCCCTATTTGTAAACAGGGCTTAAGAATCTTGCTCCTCCCACATAAGAAGTCACCGTAGGTTCGCCATCTTTGTTTGTAGCGTTTGTAGCAGTAAGAGTCCTGGAGTCCTGTAAGCAGTGTAATAAGCCAATCGTGACCACATCTAGCACGATGGATTCCATTCCAAGAACTCATGAAGGTTTTCTAACGTTTTATTAATATATCTACTACTATTAGATCTCATACAAGATGCGACATAGCATCTATTGTTATTTATTGTTGTAACGATAGATAAAAATTGCTTCTTTCGATGAACGATTGTATTGATGGCAATGCCAAACATGCCCTTCTTCCAACAGTAAATAATCAAAATTTACCTAGTTTTCTGTGCTGTATTTATTATGATTCACAATGCGAATGTTAGAAGTGTCAATCTTAAATATTACGCGTAACGTAGCAATAGTCACATCAAAGGTTAAGTCTATTTTGTAATGACGTATATAGTACATTTTATTGTTACAGCTAACCATAAAGGATGGTTTCGCCTTGTTCGTTACGGCAATAAATAAATAAAGGATAACGCGTTTGTTATTGTATTCAGGGATCATAAACATCTTCTTAATAGATATTGTATGTTATGTAGATATCGAAGCACAAATTCGAGAAATACAATCAAAGAAAAAAGAAATTCAGAATGCTGTGACAGAGAAAGAACAAGTAGGCCTGGGAAAAACAGGGTTTTATGACCAAGACATATATGATGGAAGTAATAACAAATATGATGGTTATGTCACATCAATTGCTGCAAATGATGAAGTTGAAGTATGTATAACATATCACATGATGTATTAAAATTTTAGTATTCAGCAAATTATCATGTTCTACATGGAAAAACATATTTCTTCCAGGACGAAGATTATGAGCCTAATACCTTCAGTGCTGGGAAACGACCTGGATATACAGCACCAGCTGCTTTGCTTAATGATGTGGCTCAGGTAAGATCCTGTATTTAAATATCATCACATCCTTGTTATAAATATGACAAAACAAATGAAGAATGTTTACAGTACTAATGTTTCACTTTTGTTGGCAGAGTGAGAAAGATTATGATCCTTTTGCTGACAGAAGACGACCCACCATAGCTGACAGAGAGGATGAGTACAGACAAAAAAGACGCAGAATGATTATATCTCCTGAACGAGTTGATCCATTTGCTGAAGGTTGGTATCTTAGTTCAAATTAATCTTAATTATATTGAAACGGCAAGTAACCCCTATTTACTAAATGTAATACTCTGCAAACATTTTTACAAACATGCTTACACTTTACAGCAATACAAGCTTGCAAAGAGATTTTTAAGTATTCTGTGCAGGATTTTTGATATTAGTAATCAAATTAGCTTATATTGCTGTAAAGTACTTATGCTGCAGCATTTTTTCACTCAAGAGTTAACACAAAAAATCATAATTGTGCAAATACACACAAACACACATGTATACAAAATACACCTGTATAACAATATTATAGTGAGCAAAAAAGGCACGATTTATGATGTAGACATCTTCCACTTTATTAAAAAATCAGATGCTAATAACTGTAATATTGACCTTATGTAATAGCTGAGGCATATAAATTAGGCAATCCATTCACTTATAAGTCTATTCATAAATTGTGGCACTTACATAAACATAGATCAATGTTGCAACTTCACATAGGGCAGTAGCAATGATTGTTACCTGCTGTGTCTATAATCAGCTTTTACCTCAATTATAACTGTTTTGATATAGAGCAGTGACTGCCATGTATCAGAAAAAAGTATGCGATTGAATGAAGAGAGTGTGTGTCTTTCTTTCAAATACGTACTAATATAATCGTTTTTTTCCAATCTTAGTGACGGTCTGCACATTCGGAATCACCTGCTTACCCAGGATTCTGTGTTGAAGGTTAAGAGAGATAGAGTTTTCACGAAATCAGAGTTCTTTCGTGTATGAGACAATGAAACTTTTAGACAAAATTTCAAGTAAAAGATTAATGAAAGCTCCCATGCCAACATTTACTGATATTTAATGATTAGATTAAAATGTGATAAATATTCTCAATGAATAATCAACTGTCTTGCTTGTATTGGTAATTTTTGCAGAAATCTGAAAGGCTCATTGTCACTCATATATCAAGAAAGGGTATTTATTCAGTGAAATAGTATGAGTGGTTTGAGTGCAAATATTATTAATAACAAGAATGAGTTGATTTTTAGATGGCTAAAGTATTTTTCGAAGTGGAAGACATGAGCAGGACTGTGCTCCCTGTGACTCCATACCTTCACGTACGTATAATACATGCCGTCTACTGTTGCAGCTCTCTTATGACCCGTTGTTATGAGTACATCTTCCAGAGTTGTATAACTTTTGACAATTGTTATTGCCTATATTTGAAATATTGTATGCATATCATTCATGCAGCGTGGAGATGAGAGTGAATTCAGTAGCTATCTTGGAATATAAATACATATTCTGAGGGCATTGAAGAATAAATTGTATTAAAATGAAAATGACTGATAAAGTCACGACAAGTTCTGAGAGTTATATGTCCCATGAAAAAAGTTGTCTAATGGTTGCGCTTTGCGTGACGTTTGTTTCGTGATTTCAGGTGGGAAAACGCCCGACATCGGTTCTCGGACGTACACAGAAATTATGCGGGAGCAATTGCTCAAAGGCGAAGAAACTGAGGTACGCATGTCGCTGTAATTGTATACACTGCTGACATTATTTGCGTTGAAATAAATAAAGTTATAATGGTCTTTCTGTCCTTGTCGATGTTTAGTTACGGAAGAAGCTTGCTGAAAAAGCTAAAGATGGCACATTAAAAGCAAACGGAGAACCTAAGCCAGCTCCAAAAAAGAGAGGTCGGTGGGACCAGATAGACGATGCTCCAACCCCTAAGAAAATAACAGGAACTTCGGCTACGCCCACATCGTGGGATAACGCTGATGTAAGACACAAAATAAATAATGTTCATATTGTTGTACGTCTATCATAATTAGAAATTATCATCACTAATATTATGTGATAATAGGTAACTCCAGCTGCGATCAGATGGGACGAAACTCCTGGTCACGGTAAGGGCGCAGAGACTCCTGGTGCTACTCCAGGTGTAAGTACAAGAATGTGGGATGCAACACCTGGTCATGCTACCCCAGGCGCTGCAACTCCAGGCAGAGAAACACCCTCCCATGAAAAAGTTGTTTCCAGCCGTAGGAATCGTTGGGATGAAACTCCGAAAACAGAAAGAGGTGATTTAGTAACTCATTACTTTGTTATAACAAATGATGCTCTAAAAACCAGCATGCTAATGTCTATTTGTTCTGGGAAACAGAAACACCGGGACACAGTAGTGGATGGGCAGAAACTCCAAGAACGGATAGGGTGGCGGGAGATCTAATTCAAGAGACTCCAACACCTTCGGCCAGTAAAAGGCGCAGTCGATGGGACGAAACACCATCGAATCAGACGCCAGGATCTATGACTCCACAAACTCCAGCCACGCCACTCGCCACACCTCATCAGGCATCTATTTTGACTCCTAGCGGTGTAACGCCGACAGGTCCGAAAGCTATGGGACTTGCTACCCCGACCCCGGGTCATTTGATGTCCATGACTCCGGAACAGCTTCAAGCGTATCGTTGGGAACGGGAGATAGACGAACGAAATCGCCCACTTTCGGACGACGAACTCGACGCTATGTTCCCTCCGGGTTACAAAATTTTACAACCCCCTGCCGGTATGTACAGGCCTGATCTTTCCTTTATTGTCTTTCTTGTTTATTCTTTACTTTATTGAACAATGTTATTCACAGGATATATACCAATTCGCACCCCTGCAAGGAAATTAACAGCCACGCCGACACCTATCGCTGGCACTCCGCAGGGATTCTTCATTCAAACTGAAGATAAGAGTGCGAAGTTCGTGGACAATCAGCCGAAAGGTAATCTGCCATTCATGAAGCCAGAAGATGCGCAGTATTTTGATAAGCTACTTGTCGACGTGGACGAGGAGACTCTAAGCCCTGAGGAACAAAAAGAAAGAAAGATAATGAAACTACTTCTGAAAATCAAAAACGGAACACCACCAATGAGAAAAGCCGCGCTCAGACAGATTACTGACAAGGCAAGAGAATTTGGAGCCGGTCCACTGTTTAATCAAATCTTGCCGCTTCTTATGTCTCCTACGCTAGAAGATCAGGAACGACATCTTCTTGTAAAAGTTATTGATCGTATTCTTTACAAACTGGACGATCTTGTAAGACCGTACGTACACAAGGTAAGACAGACGCGATAATACAATTGACCCACGTTACATAAAAATATGTTTATATTTCAATGTCTGTAATTTCAGATTCTGGTGGTTATCGAACCACTTCTCATTGACGAAGACTACTATGCCAGAGTCGAAGGTAGAGAAATTATTTCGAACCTGGCAAAAGCTGCAGGTTTGGCCACTATGATCTCTACAATGAGACCGGATATCGATAACATCGATGAATACGTACGGAACACAACAGCCAGGGCATTTGCCGTCGTAGCTTCTGCTTTAGGAATTCCATCGCTGTTACCATTCTTGAAAGCTGTCTGTCGTAGCAAGAAATCTTGGCAGGCCCGACACACGGGCATTAAAATAGTGCAACAAATTGCAATCCTCATGGGATGTGCGATATTACCTCATTTGAAGAGTTTAGTTGAAATCATTGAACACGGTATGTAACTTCAGACTTATCAAGCCAATCATGTCTAACGTAAGATATCACCAAAAAACTATTTGATTAATACAAATAAATTTTGATAGGTTTGGTGGACGAACAACAAAAAGTTCGTACGATTACTGCCTTAGCTATAGCCGCTTTAGCCGAAGCGGCTACACCTTATGGTATTGAGAGTTTTGATTCTGTACTAAAGCCCCTTTGGAAAGGTATCCGAACACACAGAGGAAAGGGTTTGGCGGCGTTCTTGAAAGCTATCGGTTACCTTATTCCTCTTATGGACGCCGAGTACGCAAACTATTATACACGTGAAGTGATGTTAATTCTCATTCGTGAGTTCCAATCTCCCGATGAAGAAATGAAGAAAATCGTCTTAAAGGTAAAAAGATCAAAACAGTAGAATGTGTTTTATAAAAAGTACTTTTAATTATTTCAGTTTAAAATAAATTCAATATTTTCGTAGGTCGTCAAACAATGTTGCGGTACTGATGGTGTTGAAGCACAATACATTAAAGATGAAATCCTTCCCCACTTTTTCAAACACTTTTGGAATCATCGAATGGCCCTTGATCGCAGAAATTACCGACAGGTACGTTTCCATCATTGAATCTCCGTCAAATCAGAATACCGATTTAGATATGGGAAAGGTTTATTATATTTATTTTAACATTGCAGCTTGTTGATACGACCGTAGAGATTGCTAACAAGGTTGGTGCATCCGAGATTATTAACAGGGTAGTAGACGACTTGAAAGACGAAAATGAACAATACAGAAAGATGGTCATGGAAACTATAGAAAAAATAATGGGTAATTTAGGGGCGGCAGACGTGGATTCGCGTTTAGAAGAACAACTCATCGACGGTATTCTCTATGCTTTCCAAGAACAAACGACTGAGGTTAGTGTCCTACACCATCTTGTCTTCTGTTATTGTTTGTATAATTTCGAGGACAGCAGTTTCACAAGTTATACTTCTTTTTAGGACGTCGTGATGTTGAATGGTTTCGGCACAATTGTCAACACGTTAGGGAAAAGGGTAAAGGCTTACCTTCCTCAGATTTGCGGTACCATATTGTGGAGGTTGAATAACAAGTCAGCTAAAGTGAGACAGCAAGCGGCAGACTTGATTTCACGTATCGCAGTTGTTATGAAAACATGTCAAGAGGTATAATTAATTGTTTGATGGACTAATTTACATTTTATGATGCATTACGTTATTGATATTTTTAATTTGTAAATTTGTAGGAGAAACTGATGGGTCACTTGGGAGTTGTACTGTATGAGTACTTAGGTGAGGAGTATCCTGAAGTATTGGGTAGCATTCTGGGAGCATTGAAAGCAATCGTTAATGTCATCGGTATGACAAAAATGACCCCACCGATTAAAGATTTATTGCCACGATTAACCCCCATTCTGAAAAACAGACACGAAAAAGTACGTATCATTGGACTGACAATAAAATACAGCCGGAATTTCTCTGTATTAATAACTAAATTTTTAGGTACAAGAAAACTGCATCGATTTGGTAGGCCGAATTGCCGACAGGGGACCCGAATATGTATCCGCGCGAGAATGGATGCGAATATGCTTTGAGCTCTTAGAATTGTTGAAGGCTCATAAAAAAGCGATTAGACGAGCAACCGTCAACACATTCGGTTACATCGCAAAGGCCATTGGGTAATTATTGAAAACTTAAAAAATTGCTAATTGTAAGTTGAATGATTAATTTAAATGTGACATTTTTTAGCCCCCACGATGTGTTAGCAACGCTTCTGAACAATTTGAAAGTGCAAGAGCGTCAGAATCGCGTTTGTACGACAGTAGCCATTGCCATTGTCGCCGAAACCTGCAGTCCGTTTACAGTTTTGCCGGCATTAATGAACGAATACAGGGTACCTGAACTGAACGTTCAAAACGGTGTCCTGAAGTCTTTGTCATTTTTATTCGAGTACATCGGAGAAATGGGAAAAGATTACATTTACGCAGTCAGCCCATTATTAGAAGATGCTCTAATGGACAGGTAAAACATACGAGACACATAAATTGTTACCTTTAAATGCATAAATATTACGAAATATGGTATTAAAATATTCATCGTCGTTATGTTTTAGGGATTTGGTACACAGGCAAACGGCTTGCGCTGCAATTAAACATATGGCCCTGGGGGTTTATGGTTTTGGTTGTGAAGATGCATTAATACATTTATTGAATCACGTATGGCCCAACGTATTTGAGACTTCTCCTCATTTGGTCCAAGCTTTTATGGATGCTGTAGACGGTTTGCGAGTTGCCCTCGGGCCAATAAAAATATTGCAGTACACGTTACAAGTAAGTTGACGTTAAATAGTTTTTTGGACATTGTTAACAGGATAGCTTCCGTATCATCATCTGCTTTTGTTTTTCTTAATTTGCTGTATTTTGTAATTTCAGGGATTATTCCACCCTGCACGAAAAGTTCGGGACGTTTACTGGAAAATCTATAATTCTCTTTACATCGGTGGACAAGATGCTCTCGTAGCTGGTTACCCGCGGATCATGAATGATCCAAAGAACCAATATATTAGATACGAATTGGACTACATTTTGTAAAGGATAAGCTTTACGTCATATTGTATATTATACTATAAGTTATATAATCCTGGTATCCTGGCATAATTCATTTAATACTGTTCATGTCTATCCGATACTATGCTAAATGATGTAACGGAATATTTTGCAGATATTTATTTCGTGGACTTCTTTGAACAAGTCGTGTTAAACTACGTTTGGATTAAAGATTGTTTCTAAATAAACGATAAATCATGTATCACAGACTTGCTTGTTAAGCATAAACATTAGTTCGTTGATTTAGATGTGCAAATGAAATATAAACATTCGAAACAGTTTGCCATGTTTTTTTATCATGTTCTAATAGTTAGTAATTACAACAGACAGTTGTATTATTTCGCAGGAAAATTTATTTCTTATGGATAACAGTGTTTAATAATCAATTATGTATATTGTGTAAAACGTTTGTTTTGCAACTTACAATGCTTAAGAGTACATTATGCTTTAAGTATTTCAGGATTCGATTATACACTTTTCTTATATATTTCTACATTCTTGGCGAAGCGCTTACATTCGGTGATATTCTGAAATTATGTCTGTATAAAAATCTTCCAGCAGTATATTCATAATAAGAATGTACATACACATATATTGCATTATGTTTCAACATGATCTTTTTCTTCGGCTATAGATTCGGTGCAATTCCTTTAATCACGTTCTGGCAAGTTTTCAAGACTGTGATTATTTGTTCGCTGTATGTTCTCTTAATTACGAAGCACAATTCACATTAAGCTCTTTCGTGATGTTACTAAGTGTTAAAAGTAATTACTTCATACCTATGAAGGCCTTTTCTTAGCATCAATAGTGTTAGAGATGTAATTACATGTCATCAAGACCATTCGAATATCCTAAAAGTATCAGTAATTGTATCTCATCCATAATTATGGTTACGTAACAGTTCAGTTTTACCTCTGAATGTTTCAGAAGTTTTTATTTTACGTAAGTGAACTAATAAAAGCATTTGTAATTAGATAAAAGCAGAAACAAAATTGTTCCAATTATATCTATGATATCCAACTACAAGCATGCGCTTTTTTGTTGTTTCTACTAACAATAAATGTTCAAAGGAAAACACTTTGGTACATGGTAAATAGCAGGTAAGTATGTATTGATGGAAATTGTTGTAAGGTCAATACTATATAATAATGATGATAATAGAAAATTTGTTATGAGTAAGTACGTCCATTACCTTTCTTTATACTTATGAACTGTTGCAACTGAGCGAATATAATCGATCTTAAGAGAATTCAATCATATTAATAGATTTCAAAAATTTCTGAAGTTTCTCAAATTTTGAAATATAACACCGATTCCGACTTTGAACGTTGCAAAATGCTTATCATGACCATCACTTATGCATTATATTTTTAAGGACTATTAGTTTGGGCAATGTTTATAAAAAAAAATAAAGTTACACATGTATATATAATATAGCATTTGTCATAATAAATATTTTAAATACCTGTATAAATGTTAATTCATAATTCGATCACAATGTGGGGCACTGGGATATAAATATAGTTGGACAATGATTATACTGCATATCATAGACACTATTCCTTTTCAGAAAACGCTGTTAAATTGATAAGAATTCCTTCGATGTCGTAAAGTTAAGATACGTTTCAATATACATATCTACAGTGCTAGTACAGAACATTCCAATTCTCAAAAAGATTTAAAATATCACAATTACGCACGACATAATGTTACACTTTTAACAATGAAAGTTGCACACAATCTCTAATTACCCCCCATTGTGACACAGTAATGTACAATAGACTATCGCAATAGATATCTTCAATAACTTTGGTAGATGACTATGGATTTTACAGAAAGTCAGTCCTTCCTATAAATAATAAAATTTGTTACAATTTAATAGTAACTCTAACGTATTGAAAAGTCAAATTCCTCAGTATCCCGCCATGACAAAAAGATATATATACGTATAGAGATATAACAATGTTGTCATTGTCTTCACATATTTTCGCGTATATAATATTAAGTATAAGTTCTATACGCCTTTTCTTAATGTTGCAATATATCCGATCAAAAAATTCCAATCTGCAAACTTTATGAAGAAACATAGATATATGAATTTAGAACAAAACAATCGTGTTTCAAAGATTGACCAGAATTGAACGAAGGGATTTCGATCAAAAAGGGGCAACAATTGCTGCGGCTTCGCCTCTACTCGTCGGCAGAGAAGCACACTCGTGCCATTCATCTGAATGAGGATCATAACACTCAACAGTGGAGATGGTGATTTGCGTGCGATAAAAGTTTATTTCTTGCGACTGATCCCCTCCTATAACGTACAGTCGACCATCGGCTGCTGCGACAGCCGGATAGGACCTGCCCATATTCATAGGTGCAACTGTGCTCCATTTATTCTGTAACAAAGTGTTTATCAAATAATTAATGAAGGGCAAACAGTACTCAATCGATGAGTTGAAACAAAACTACCTTCTCGAACGAATATCTCTCCACAGATGTCAACACTTCTTGATTTTTATTAGTACCTCCAACAACATAAATGTATCCATCAAGTATTGTAATACCCATCTGCGATCTTGGTGTTAACATAGGTGCTAAATAATTCCATTCTCTGGTTACCGGATTATAGCTCATTACATCTTGGCGATGTCTGCTATTATGAGTACATCCTCCCACAACATATATTAACCCTGTAATAATTTGTAAAAGTGATTTCACACGGAAGTGTGTAAGCAAAAAAGGGAATAAAATACATTATCAATTTCTTTCATTTACCTTCATAAGCAACAACTCCCATGCTGAAACGCGGTTCAGGAAGTTCTCCATCGAGCGTCCAAGAATTCGTAATTGGGTCATATATTTCGATCGAACCGCCAATATCTTCTCCAACCCAACCCCCAAACGCATATAAGCTATTATCCAAGGCACAGAGACCAAACTCACATCTAGGCTCTTCCATACAAGCAATCGAAGTCCATATATTATCGCGCGGATCATAACACTCGCAATTGGCGATAATACACGATTCCAGTTCACCACCAACTACATACACTTTACCGTCCAGCAACGCTACACCTGGCAAGATGCGACCTATTCCAATCGGTGCTACTTCACTCCAAACACTGCAAAATTATAAATATTAGTAACTACGCTATTAAATAAACGCTCATGTCCGTGTCGGTGTCGTTATCTTCTATTAACGAGAAAAAAGAGATCATACCCGCTAAATGTATCATATTTTTCAATGGTTTCATAAGTACTTTCAGCAGCCCTGCCCCAACTATCTGCTGAATGTTCTCGTTTTGAACCGCCTATGACTAATATGTTTTTCTTGGCACAAAGTCTAGGTTGTGCGTGAAGAGGCACAAGACATCCCTTATTTGAGACCAAATCTTTCTGTATAGATCGTAGGGCAACAATAAGACTTGCATCTTTGCAATCTAAAATGACACGGTCCAATCGTGCTAGTGAACACAATCGCAAACGTATATGACCCAATATTTCAAACACATAGCATCTTCGGGCTGGTATATCATGAACAATCCAGTTATATGCAGCTTGGAAGACCTTTTTTCAAAAAGTGGATAATATTACCCAGTTAAACATAAAAATAATGTTAGAAATATTTCAAAAGTTGATGACACACCTGGAATTCAGTATCTATATGAATATAATCACTACTAAGAAATTGAACAAGATGTTCTTTCGGCAGATCCAGGAATTCTTCTTCTTGAGACACCTGAGGAAAATTGATTTCTATAAAGCGCAGGGCAGTCTCCAGCAAGTCTAGCCTGTTGTGGGCTTCTGCAAATCTGTCAGCAACAAATGAATTTATGAATTTAATGTAGACACATTGTTGGAATACATTTAACCTTGGACCTTCACCTATAAATTCCAAGGGCATTAGTGTAATGCAATTGCTGTTGTAAATAAGAAATACAACCAGAAGCTACTTCATCCAGCTCCAGCATATCAGCAGCTGCAAACAACTCTTGAACATTGTCTTGAGTAATGTCAACATTTCCAGTGTAAATAAAATCCACCAAGATAGATAATATACTGGCAGGTATTGAGTGAATTTCTACTAATTCTTGTTGCTCTTCGACAAGACCACCAGTGAACATAGCATTGAAATAAGCACTCCCAGCTGCTAAGACAGATCTATGTGCCCTAATGATACTACCACCAGCCACAAGTCCCACATCACTAAATTGATTTTTTAATCTCTGAGTATTTAAATTCCTTAAAACTTTTGGAGCATAATGTCCTACAGCATATACTGTGCTAGAAACTTCGGCAGTCTGTTTTACAGGTTGTGTAGTGAACCCCATTTTAGAGTTATGTCCATTCTTCAGTGAAGATACTGCACCATCTGCCATCAAACCATCAAGTTGACCTTTATCAACAGCTCCTACAACAAATAATTTCTTAAGCTTCATATTTTATAAGCTTTATAATTTAATTCATAATTTATGCTTACATTACTCTACTCTATTACATCTCTAAAAAAAAATCAATTTCAAAACTAGAACTATTCATCTATCTAAAATTGTATCTTAATAATCACTGATCGTTGTGCAAATACAATAGTTATAGAAGAAGAATACAGCAAAGGCCATAATCTCTTTAAGTTCTAATCTTCTTATACTCTATTTATAAAGCCACAAACGTCATCAAAGGTTAATCGATGTTAGTATTCTTGTAAATCATGTGAAAGAAAAACAAAATATGACAATAAAACGTAGGTACTTACGACATATACGGGATAGCACTTTAAGGACACTATGAAATGTTTGTGTGTTATTTTTCCCTTTCAAACGCATCACTACCACCACATGTTTCTTCGGTTTATGTTTAATTACTACCCATCACCATCATAAACGATAAGAGTTTTTATATCCCAATCAATTCACAATAACTATTCGGTAACAAGAAATTTGACATATGTCAAATAACCTAAATGGTGTATGAAACAGGTAACAAAATGATCACTGATACGAAGATACACCGTCCCAACAATTCAACATACTGACAATAACCTTTTATCCTCTCAAAAACATAGATTTTAATTGGGCGCGTAAAATGTTTTTTTCGAAAATATTGCACTCTCGTGAGAAATGAAACTAATATCCTTCTTGTTTTGTATATTTGATTTACACTTTTTCCTACCCCGATTTAGATAATTCAATTACAGGTTCATTGCCTCACAGGAGAGCCACCACTATAGACTCAAGGAACAATAGCAAAGTTGATTAAATATGTTCTTACAATTAAATATTAGTTGTGTAAACAATGACACCTACAAACATAAATATAGCTTTTATTAATTGTTAGATACAGATATTTAGATAGACATGAAATTCTTAGAACACAACAATGCTCGACAAGTTTTATTAAGTTGGTACAGCACGTCATTCGGTGCCATTTTTCAATGCTTGTATGCATATCGCATAATTACGAACACTACCGTCAAAGCAGTTACTTACCCACTGATACGATTGGTTGTGAATCAGTCACAGACGAGATATGGAATAGATCTAATATCTTACGGGTTTCAAGGCCACAGAACTGAATTATCGATGCACTAAAAATTGTAGTTTATAGTGATATATAATTATAGTAATCAGAGTTATAGTAATATGTTTCAATGCATAATAATTTCAATACATTTTTAACGAGTTCTAACCTATTTCACACATTTTAATGCGTTTTAAAATACTCTAACCTATTTCAACGCATTTTCGACGCATATTAACGTATCTAAATGCATTTTCGACGCATTTTCGACGCATTTTCGACGCATATTAACGTATCTAAATGCATTTTCGACGCATTTTCGACGCATTTTAAAGTATCTAAACGCATTTGCAACACACTTCACGCATTTTGTACATACTTTAACGCATTATAACGCATTTTCCACGTATATTAACGCATTTTCAACGCATTTCAATGAATTTTAACGCACATTAATGTACTTTCACGCAATGTTGACGTACTTTAACACATTTTCACGCATTATAACTCATTCTTTACTTATCTTAACATATTTTGACGCATTACAACAGATTTTAATACTGTGTTAGCGCATTTTAATGGATTTTAATGCATCTTTAACGTATTTTATCGTATTACAAAGCATTTAAATGGATTTTAATGAATTTTCAACGTACTTTAACGTATTTCAACGCATTTTAATGGATTTTAGTGCATTTTTAACGTATTTTATCGTATTCCAACGCATTTTAATGGATTTTAATGCATTTTTAACGTATTTTATCGTATTTCAAAGCATTTAAATGGATTTGAATGCATTTTTCACGTATTTTAATGTATTTCAACGCATTTTAACGGCTTTTAATGCATTTTTCACGTATTTTATCGTATTTCAACGCATTTTAACGGATTTTAATGCATTTTTCACGTATTTTAATGTATTTCAACGCATTTTAACGGCTTTTAATGCATTTTTCACGTATTTTATCGTATTTCAACGCATTTTAACGGATTTTAATGCATCTTTCACGTATTTTATCGTATTTCAACGCATTTCAACGCATTTCTAAATATTCTACCCTATTTTAACGCATTTCAATTCATTTTTAACGTGTTCTAACCTATTCCATCACATTTTAATGCATTTCTAAACGTTCTAACCTATTTCAAAGCATTTTAATGCATTTCTAAACGTTCTAATCTATTTTAAAGCATTTTCATACAATTTTTAATGTTCTAATGCATTTTCAATATATTTTAACGTATTAAAAATTGTATGTTCAATTAAACATTTCGGTATTATGTCGGTAATCAGTAGACTGATTATCACCATTCTTAATTTACATCCGTGTAGAATATCGGTAACGAATCAGCAATCGCTAGACTGATTATCACCGTTCTCAATTTGCATCCGTGTAGGACGTCGGTAACCAATCTGTAATCGCTAGACTGATTATTACCATTGTCAATTTACATCCGTGTAGAATATCGGTAACCGATCTGTAATCGCTAGACTGATTGTCACAGTTCTCAATTTACGTTCGTGTAGAATATCGGTAACCGATCTGTAATCGCTAGACTGATTATTACCATTGTCAATTTACATCCGTGTAGAATATCGGTAACCGATCTGTAATCGCTAGACTGATTGTCACAGTTCTCAATTTACGTTCGTGTAGAATATCGGTAACCGATCTGTAATCGCTAGACTGATTATTACCATTGTCAATTTACATCCGTGTAGAATATCGGTAACGAATCTGCAATCGCTAGACTGATTATCACCGTTCTCAATTTAAATCCGTGTAGGACGTCGGTAACCAATCTGTAATCGCTAGACTGATTACCACCGTTCTCAATTTGCATCCGTGTAGGGCATCGGTAACCAATCTGCAATCGCTAGACTGATTATCACCGTTCTCAATTTAAATCCGTGTAGGACGTCGGTAACCAATCTGTAATCGCTAGACTGATTATCACCGTTCTCAATTTGCATCCGTGTAGGACGTCGGTAACCAATCTGTAATCGCTAGACTGATTATAACCGTTCTCAATTTGCATCCGTGTAGGACGTCGGTAACCAATCTGTAATCGCTAGACTGATTATCACCGTTCTCAATTTACATCCGTGTAGGACGTCGGTAACCAATCTGTAATCGCTAGACTGATTATCACAGTTCTCAATTTACGTTCGTGTAGAATATCGGTAACGAATCTGCAATCGCTAGACTGATTATCACCGTTCTCAATTTACAATCTTTGTAGAATATCGGTAACGAATATTTAATCACATTGTCGACGCATTTTAACGGAATTTAATGCATTCCTAACATGTTTTAATGCATTTTTATCGTATTTTAACCGCATTTCAACCCATCTTAACGCACTATAATGCATTCTTAGTGCACTTTAACTCACTTTGATGCACTATTGACGTATTTTAACATATTTTCACACCTTATAACACAGTCTTAACCTATTTTAACATATTTTCGTGCACTATACGGCACAGAAACACACGTCCTATATACCTATTATATATACTATATACGTACTATATATGTAACATACGTACTATATACCTATTATATATACTATATACGTACTATGTATGTAACATACGTACTATATACCTATTATATATACTATATACGTACTATATATGTAACATACGTACTATATACCTATTATATATACTATATACGTACTATGTATGTAACATACGTACTATATACCTATTATATATACTATATACGTACTATATATATAATATACGTACTATAAACCTATTATATATACTATATACGTACTATATATATAATATACGTACTATAAACCTAGTATATACGTACTGTATACCTATTATATATACTATATACGTACTATATATATAATATACGTACTATAAACCTAGTATATACGTACTATAAACCTAGTATATACGTACTATATACCTATTATATATACTATATACGTACTATATATGTAACATACGTACTATATACCTATTATATATACTATATACGTACTATATGTGTAACATACGTACTATATACCTATTATATATACTATATACGTACTATATGTGTTATATACGTACTATATACCTATTATATGTACTATATACGTACTATATACCTATTATATGTACTATATACGTACTATATATGTAGCATACGTACTATATACCTATTATATATGCTGTATACGGAATGTATATATTATATACATATTATATACTCGTTGTAAATACTGGTTTATCGTATTTCAACGCATTTTAATGGATTTTAATGCATTCTTCACGTATTTTATCGTATTTTAACGCATTTTAATGGATTTTAATGCATTTTTAACGTACATTTTCGTATTGCAACGCATTTTAATGGATTTTAATGCATTTTTAACGTATTTTAGAGTATTTCAACGCATTTTAATGGATTTTAATGCATTTTTAACGTATTTTATCGTATTCCAACGCATTTTAATGAATTTTAATGCATTTTTAACGTATTTTAGCGTATTTCAACGCATTTTAATGGATTTTAATGCATTTTTAACGTATTTTATCGTATTTCAAAGCATTTAAATGGATTTTAATGCATTTTCAACGTATTTTAACGTATTCCAACGCATTTTAATGGATCTTAATGCATTTTTAACGTATTTTATCGTATTCCAACGCATTTTAATGGATTTTAATGCATTTTTAACGTATTTTAGCGTATTTCAACGCATTTTAATGGATTTTAATGCATTTTTAACGTATTTTATCGTATTTCAAAGCATTTAAATGGATTTTAATGCATTTTCAACGTATTTTAACGTATTCCAACGCATTTTAATGGATTTTAATGCATTTTTAACGTATTTTATCGTATTCCAACGCATTTTAATGGATTTTAATGCATTTTTAACGTATTTTAGAGTATTTCAACGCATTTTAATGGATTTTAATGCATTTTTAACGTATTTTATCGTATTCCAACGCATTTTAATGGATTTTAATGCATTTTTAACGTATTTTAGCGTATTTCAACGCATTTTAATGGATTTTAATGCATTTTTAACGTATTTTATCGTATTTCAAAGCATTTAAATGGATTTTAATGCATTTTCAACGTATTTTATCGTATTGAAACGCATTTTAATGAATTTCAATGCATTTTTCACGTATTTTATCGTATTTCAAAGCATTTAAATGGATTTTAATGCATTTTCAACGTATTTTAACGTATTCCAACGCATTTTAATGGATCTTAATGCATTTTTAACGTATTTTATCGTATTCCAACGCATTTTAATGGATTTTAATGCATTTTTAACGTATTTTAGCGTATTTCAACGCATTTTAATGGATTTTAATGCATTTTTAACGTATTTTATCGTATTTCAAAGCATTTAAATGGATTTTAATGCATTTTCAACGTATTTTAACGTATTCCAACGCATTTTAATGGATTTGAATGCTAATTTCAGTTTCTTTAATTTTTTTTGCTAGTATAGTAGTTTTTTCTGCTACTATAGTAGTTTTTTGGGCTAGTGTAGTAGTTTTTTGGGCTAGTATAGTAGTTTGTTGGGCTAGTATAGTAGTTTTTTGGGGGCTAGTATAGTAGTTTTTTGGGGCTAGTATAGTAGTTTTTTTGGAGGTAGTATAGTAGTTTTTTGGGCTAGTATAGTAGTTTTTTCAGCTAGTATAGTAGTTTTGTCTACTAGTATAGTAGTATTTTCAGCTAGTATAGTAGTTTTTTCTGCTAGTATAGTAGTATAGTAGTATAGTAGTATAGTAGTTTTTTATACTACTATACTAGCCGAAAAACCTACTATACTAGTAGACAAAACTACTATACTAGCTGAAAAAACTACTATACTAGCCCAAAAAACTACTATACTAGCCCAAAAAACTACTATACTACCTCCAAAAAAACTACTATACTAGCCCGAAAAACTACTATACTAGCCCAAAAAACTACTATACTAGCAGAAAAAACTACTATACTAGCCCAAAAAACTACTATACTACCTCCAAAAAAACTACTATACTACCTCCAAAAAACTACTATACTAGCCCAAAAAACTACTATACTAGCTGAAAAAACTACTATACTAGCCCAAAAAACTACTATACTACCTCCAAAAAAACTACTATACTAGCCCGAAAAACTACTATACTAGCCCAAAAAACTACTATACTAGCAGAAAAAACTACTATACTAGCAAAAAAAATTAAATAAACTGAAATTAGCATTCAAATCCATTAAAATGCGTTGGAATACGTTAAAATACGTTGAAAATGCATTAAAATCCATTTAAATGCTTTGAAATACGATAAAATACGTTAAAAATGCATTAAAATTCATTAAAATGCGTTGAAATACGCTAAAATACGTTAAAAATGCATTAAAATCCATTAAAATGCGTTGGAATACGATAAAATACGTTGAAAATGCATTAAAATCCATTAAAATGCGTTGAAATATTCTAAAATACGTTAAAAATGCATTAAAATCCATTAAAATGCGTTGCAATACGAAAATGTACGTTAAAAATGCATTAAAATCCATTAAAATGCGTTAAAATACGATAAAATACGTGAAAAATGCATTAAAATCCATTAAAATGCGTTGGAATTCGTTAAAATACGTTGAAAATGCATTAAAATCCATTAAAATGCGTTGCAATGCGAAAATGTACGTTAAAAATGCATTAAAATCCATTAAAATGCGTTAAAATACGATAAAATACGTGAAAAATGCATTAAAATCCATTAAAATGCGTTGAAATACGATAAAATAGTATGTACAACGAGTATGTATTATGTATATAATATATATATTCCGTATACAGCATATATAATAGGTATATAGTACGTATGCTACATATATAGTACGTATATAGTATATATAATAGGTATATAGTACGTATGTTACATATATAGTACGTATATAGTATATATAATAGGTATATAGTACGTATGTTACATATATAGTACGTATATAGTATATATAATAGGTATATAGTACGTATATAACACATATAGTACGTATATAACACCTATAGTACGTATATAGTATATATAATAGGTATATAGTACGTATGTTACATATATAGTACGTATATAGTATATATAATAGGTATATAGTACGTATGTTACATATATATTCCGTATACAGCATATATAATAGGTTTATTGTACGTATATTATATATATAGTACGTATATAGTATATATAATAGGTATATAGTACGTATGTTACATACATAGTACGTATATAGTATATATAATAGGTATATAGTACGTATGTTACATACATAGTACGTATATAGTATATATAATAGGTATATAGTACGTATGTTACATATATAGTACGTATATAGTATATATAATAGGTATATAGTACGTATGTTACATATATAGTACGTATATAGTATATATAATAGGTATATAGTACGTATGTTACATATATAGTACGTATATAGTATATATAATAGGTATATAGTACGTATATAACACATATAGTACGTATATTATATATATAGTACGTATGTTACATACATAGTACGTATATAGTATATATAATCGGTATATAGTACGTATGTTACATATATATTCCGTATACAGCATATATAATAGGTATATAGTACGTATGCTACATATATAGTACGTATATAGTACATATAATAGGTATATAGTACGTATATAGTACGTATGTTACATATATAGTACGTATATAGTATATATAATAGGTATATAGTACGCACATAACACATATAGTACGTATATAGTATATATAATAGGTATATAGTACGTATGTTACATATATATTCCGTATACAGCATATATAATAGGTTTATTGTACGTATATTATATATATAGTACGTATATAGTATATATAATAGGTATATAGTACGTATGTTACATACATAGTACGTATATAGTATATATAATAGGTATATAGTACGTATGTTACATACATAGTACGTATATAGTATATATAATAGGTATATAGTACGTATATAACACATATAGTACGTATATAGTATATATAGTAGGTATATAGTACGTATGTTACATATATAGTACGTATATAGTATATATAATAGGTATATAGTACGTATGTTACATATATAGTACGTACATAGTATATATAATAGGTATATAGTACGTATGTTACATATATAGTACGTATATAGTACATATAATAGGTATATAGTACGTATGTTACATATATAGTACGTATATAGTACATATAATAGGTATATAGTACGTATGTTACATATATAGTACGTATATAGTATATATAATAGGTATATAGTACGTATGTTACATATATAGTACGTATATAGTATACATAATAGGTGTATACTACGTATGTTACATATATAGTACGTATATAACACATATAGTACGTATATAACACATATAGTACGTATATTACATATATAGTACGTATATAGTATATATAATAGGTATATAGGACGTGTGTTTCTGTGCCGTATAGTGCACGAAAATACGTTAAAATAGGTTAAAACTGTGTTATAAGGTGTGAAAATATGTTAAAATACGTCAATAGTGCATCAAAGTGAGTTAAAGTGCACTAAGAATGCATTATAGTGCGTTAAGATGTGTTGAAATGCGGTTAAAATACGATAAAAATGCATTAAAACATGTTAGGAATGCATTAAATTCCGTTAAAATGCGTCGACAATGTGATTAAATATTCGTTACCGATATTCTACAAGAATGTAAATTGAGAACGGTGATAATCAGTCTAGCGATTGCAGATTCGTTACCGATATTCTACACGAACGTAAATTGAGAACTGTGATAATCAGTCTAGCGATTACAGATTGGTTACCGACGTCCTACACGGATGTAAATTGAGAACAGTGATAATCAGTCTAGCGATTACAGATTGGTTACCGACGTCCTACACGGATTTAAATTGAGAACGGTGATAATCAGTCTAGCGATTGCAGATTCGTTACCGATATTCTACACGGATGTAAATTGACAACGTTAATAATCAGTCTAGCGATTACAGATTAGTTACCGACGTCCTACACTGATGCAAATTGAGAACGGTGATAATCAGTCTATCGATTACAGATTGGTTACCGATGCCCTACACGGATGTAAATTGAGAACGGTGGTAATCAGTCTAGCGATTACAGATTGGTTACCGACGTACTACACGGATTTAAATTGAGAACGGTGATAATCAGTCTAGCGATTACGGATGTAAATTGACAATGGTAATAATCAGTCTAGCGATTACAGATTGGTTACCGACGTCCTACACGGATGCAAATTGAGAACGGTGATAATCAGTCTAGCGATTGCAAATTCGTTACCGATATTCTACACGGATGTAAATTAAGAACGGTGATAATCAGTCTACTGATTACCGACATAATACCGAAATGTTTAATTGAACATACAATTTTTAATACGTTAAAATATATTGAAAATGCATTAGAACATTAAAAATTGTATGAAAATGCTTTAAAATAGATTAGAACGTTTAGAAATGCATTAAAATGCTTTGAAATAGGTTAGAACGTTTAGAAATGCATTAAAATGTGATGGAATAGGTTAGAACACGTTAAAAATGAATTGAAATGCGTTAAAATAGGGTAGAATATTTAGAAATGCGTTGAAATGCGTTGAAATACGATAAAATACGTGAAAGATGCATTAAAATCCGTTAAAATGCGTTGAAATACGATAAAATACGTGAAAAAAGCATTAAAATCCGTTAAAATGCGTTGAAATACATTAAAATACGTGAAAAATGCATTAAAATCCGTTAAAATGCATTGAAATCCGTTAAAATGCATTGAAATACATTGAAATATGTTAAAATGCGTTAAAAATACTTTATAGAGCGTTAAATTACATTAATAATGCATTAAGATGCGTTAAAATGCGTTAAAACTATTTTATGGTGCGTTAAAATGTGTTAGAATGCGTGGAAATATGTTGAAACACGTCAATAGGGCTTGAAAATAAATTAAAACACGTCAATAGTACGTAAAAGTACAATAAAGTGCGTTACGAATGTGCTATAGTGCGTTAAAATATGTTCAAATGTGTTAAGAATGAGTTACAGTTCGGGAAAATGTGTTAACGTGGATTAAGAATGCCTTATAATTAGCGAAACTCTGTTAAAATAGGTCAATAGTGCGTAACAGTGCGTGAAGATGTGTTAAAATACGTTAAGATTCGTTACGTTATATTTAGCAATAATGGGCGTTATATTACGAGACTTTCGGATTATTTGGTGATTGTCAGCGTGAAAATATGAAAATTTTAGATTATTTGGCGATTTATTGATTCGTGAATATAATGTGCATGTTATATTTTGTGTTGAAAAAAGTACGCAAATATCAGAACCGTTGTATATGCTCAACCGGTGTTGGCAGTTACTCGAAATAATTCCATTGATCACCGGTCAGATTCATGGGGGCACCACCTAATGTTTCAATTTGGTCGCACAATGGTCTCGGCTGATCTCGAATTCAATTGAATAGAAATCAGTGCAGTGGGAAGTGTCATATTACATCAATATTGTCGAATGTGTAGGGTTCCGCCTATAGTTTTAAGGTTACATGAACGCGTGAAACTTATGTTACAGTAATTACAGTTTGTGATAACCTAAGATATTTACGGAGTGTTTTTACTAATTACTACGATATGACGAATATTTCAAAGGGAAGAAAAAACTCACCAAAATTACAGGTAAACAGATGGTATTCATTGATGTTATTAATTGTTATTATGAGTATTAATGTAAATTATTGTTTACAGGGTATGGGTGATCACGAAGAATATCTGAATCGAATAACAAAGTCGTTGTATTACGCAAAATTACCTATGACTGATTGTCTTAGTTTACCTGTTACAGGTTAGTATCATAACCTCAGAATTGGACACAGCACTCTAACATTTGAATATTTTATATCAGTCCTCATAAACACTGTACAAGATTTGATGTTTGTATAATTTAAACAAGCTTCTTGCAGAGCTGGCAGCAGAACTCTTTACTGAAGTAAAGAATGGTCATACATTGGAAAGACTAGATGTCGAGGAAGCCAGCAGAATCTCCAGGAACGCTTGTGTTTCTCCTTGTTCACTTATTCTTGCTCTTTTGTACTTGGAACGGTTAAAAGACTGCAACCCAGAATACTTACAGCAAGTTGCCCCATCTGAACTGTTCCTAGTATCATTGGTAATATCTTTTATTTGTGCACTGAAGTGGTAGGTTGTTTTTTAAAATTAAATACAAAGATTGTTAAATGTATTTTCTTTATTATAGATGGTTGCGAGTAAATTTCTAAATGATGAAGGGGAAGAAGATGATGTTTTCAACACTGAATGGGCCAACTCAGCTGACATAAGTGTACAAAAAATAAACAAATTAGAAAAAGAGTTTCTAAAAGCAATAGTAAGCATAAGAAACTTAACATCATGAAGCTGTTATAAAAATTATGATAGAATATTGATAATAATATGATTTGTAGGACTGGGCTGTTTTTGTACAAGATCATGATTTTTGGGAAAGGTTACAAAAACTTGAGAAAGACGTAGCTTACAAAGAAGGACAAAAGAGAGGCTGGTTCTCTTACACTGACCTAAACAGTTTAATGAATTCTGGGCAATTAATGGCAGTTGCTAGTGCTGTTATAAATGTATCTTCAATCTGTTTGGCTACCTACGCGGCTGGAATAGTTACTCTTTTAGGCTCTGCATTAGTTACAAGTCATTTGCCAGGATCTGCACTTAGTCCCAGAGCAGCAGTTTCTAATGTTTCAACAACAGACCTGCTTACAATACGACACCCAGAAATATTGATTGACAATTTTACACCTGATGAAATCTTATTGGCCGATGACACTAAGAATTCATTCAAGTGTAATGAAACGTGTAAAGTTCAAAGCACGGAAGAAGATAATAAACGAACAAGTGTAGGCTGGCAATGGTGGTTGACCTCGCTCATGACGTGGCTACCGGAATACTCCGCCCTGGATTCGGAAACAAGACTGGGTTTTGAGAATATTAAATTAAAGAACACTGGCACATTCACTGCAGATACTAAACTTTTATTCAATACTGACACATTATTGAATGAAAAGGATGACCTTGCTATTGACATTAATTGGAAAGAAGTTCTTGGGATGGATGTACAATTCAGTTTGCGCAATTGGAGACAATATACTAACTATATTACAAAGTGTCTTTAACATAACACTGTTTTCAGTTATAATATACACAAAATATAAAGTCTTTTAACAACACATGGAAAAAATATATTTTTTGTACTAACTGTAAACTTTAAGGTAAAATAGTAATACAATAATTTTTTCAATAAATGTATTGTATAACATGTATAAGTGTTTTGTTATTTCCTATGGCACCCTCTTATGTTGCCATTAGTTATTGCAATCTCATAAAGGAACACAATTGTTACTAAACGATTATAATATAATTTTGTTGAATGTTAATGTTTTTTACACACATGACATTAACGACATACATTATTATCGAAATACTATTTTATATTGATAGGGTGAAAAACGGAAGAATAAAGATGAGAGAGACAACATTTCTGTGCATTACAATAGACAAACTTCTCTGAGATATTTTTTACTGTACTGTTATTCTCGAAAGAGGTACTTCCATGGAAGAGCGACAGTTCATATATTTAATTCCCCAGATATACTTCATTAACTTTATGTACCATCGTGGAATAAAGCAAACAGTGGAATTGGTGTCATACCGATAAAGCATCCAATGGTTACTCCGATAACTCGGCCCTGAAACCATTTGTTAAACCAGACAAGGTCATACGTTATTAGTTAAAGTACATAAGCGTAATGGGGCTAATAATCACAAGAAGCGTACCATATTAGCAGCCAATCTAGTCTTCGGTAAATCTAATTGTATAGGTGTTAGCTTCGGTGGTTGGAAGCCGACTTTCTGAGCAAAGAGTTCTACATAATGTACAGAACCAATTCCTATGATGTCCGATACCGTATTACCTAAAGCTGCCGCGGTCATCGTTGATATAGGAAACTTCTTGTTTAATATCATCTCGATTTGGTCACCCTAAAAAATTGTAATTACACAATGGCAGACACAGGAAGTAAGATTAATGATACATACAGCAACAATCATAATGAAGTTGTCAAGAAAACCGAAGCCGATGAATGGTATTGCATTTGCAATAGCAACTGTAAAAATATTATACAAGATAATAATTCATGTTTTCATAGTCTATGTAAATATTTAATTCCACATCAATATTTATTTACATACCTAATACTAGATCTTTTGTTGATGGCACTGGAACATTTTCAACTGTAATATGAAAAAATCAGTTATACATTTATAACAAAAGTTTTATAAATATCCTATACAATTCAGAGTAATAAATATATTCTTATAAAATTAATAAAATTTATGTATTACAAACATATATTGTAATAGGTATGTTAATTAATGTTGTGAATTGAAAACACCATGCATTTTAAATACACATATTTATTGTTGCAGAAATACACCGGTGTTAAAATATTTTTTATACTTATGAATATACATAACATAATAGTAAGAGTGATAATCTACTTAAACACTCCTGTAATCATAGACCAAATAATAAGGTGCATGCATAAATGTAAATACTCTGTAAACTTTTACATTCATGTATGACTTATACAGAATATTTTGGATTTAAGTAGTATATTATGCTTAATAACTAACACAGAGGGATACAATGCTATCCATGTGTAAAATTAAATTTATCATGCATCATATTGTGTGAATTAATACATCATTGATAGAAACATTTAAATGTTTGTATACATGCTTTGAAAATAATGTTTGAACTTACGGAATGATTTCCAAGATAAAATGTAAAGCAAGAAAAGTGATTTATTATGAATGTTAATTACATGAAGTTAATCAACAATCTTCACCTATAATTTTAAAAAGATATGCTTTGAGATATTTAGATTTACAACATGTTCCTACCATACTTTTGTAGAAGCCAATCATCTGGAACAGTGCAATAGCTACCAGTAGGATCTACATCTCCCAATGATGGAACTTTACTAGGTCTACCAAATTTGCTCCTCCAACGAAAAGCAGCTAACTGTCCTGGGGAACAACACAATTTGTTAGCATTATTTTAAAACATTATATTCAAGGGAAAATAAAAAGATTAATACAGGTCATTTGGTATTAAGAGAACTACCTTCAAATCCTGCCTTGTCTTCTTGTGATTTACATTCCTTAAGTGCTGCAATGAGAACATCACGTTCTTCGGGAGTAAGTTTTGTAGATAATTCTTTTGCTTGCTTTTTTGTCAGTGTACCAGGGGGATTATCAGTAATAGATTGACGGAGTGATTGCTGGCCATGAAATACCCTTGCAGGTTTTGTAGCAATAAAACACGATTTTAATTGGTCTATATTGAGTACAGGTTTGGAAAATTCATGGGAATGATGCAGATGCATAAAACTTCTACAGTTTAATTGAAGTATCTCATTTGATTTTAAAAATAATCGACTACACAAAAGTTTTGCGGATACGCACATTTTTTAATAAATGCCTAAACTTCCCTTGGCAAATTAAATATTCAAAAATTATTGACAGCCACACGTAGATTGAAAATATCAGCTATACTCCATAAACGGTTTTAAATAGCTAAGTACTTTACACACATAAAGTAAATATATTTATATTTCCAAAGTGGCACACTTTTGTAGGGGAAAAAATTGTGACCAAGTGTGTCAAGAGTAAATATACATTGAACTGTCATGAGTAGACCGCGAGTCGATTGGAGTGAATCAAGAATCAAGAATGAATATACTTTAACCCTAATCCCACATTCCGCTGTCACTACTATTCCGCATTCCGTTTTTATAACCAAACTCCATTACTCTCTCGACCAATAGCACGTGCGCAAGCCTTGTTAATGTGCGATACAGTGAGTCTGGTTCGCGCGGGCGGTCTTTACCACGCTACACGTTCCTGTTACACGTGTTTATTATTGTGTTAAAAATGGCAGAAAATGGTAAAACACATCAACCTACCAAAATTAATAGTACCTAAATCTATTAAAATTATTTTAATACCAAACGCCGATTTACTAACATAATTCCTTTAAAACCACATCTTTTCTCTTATAATTTTTATACAGCCGAGTAATGATGCACACGTGTTTTTCAAATTTTTGGTAGAGTTAAATATGAAAAGTAATTGTGTTTAAAGGATATTTATTCGCGATTATGATTGCAATGTGTTCCATAAAACGTGTTGTAAATGAAAAGTAAATAGAAACCTTGTGTCATAGGTAGACGCTAGTGGTAAAAGTGAGGTTATTGTATAGGTTAGTTTACATTTTTCAAATGCAATGTTTTTAGATAAGGAGAAGAAAAAGAGTAAGAAAAAAGGACTTGGAGAAATCCAAGCAGCAATGAAGTGCCAGGTAGAGCCTTCCAGTGAAATTTCAAAGCTTGACTGTAAGGACTGGCCACTTTTATTTAAGGTATGCTGTGCACAACAGCATTTTCCTAACTCTGATTATTATTTGTACAGTGCGGTTTTTCAGACAAATATCTTTTTCAGAATTTTGATAAACTTCTTACACGTACAAAACATTTTACTCCGCTAACCAGTGGATCCACCCCACTTCATCGTTCTTTATCTGAATACATAAAGTCGGGTTGTATCAATTTAGATAAACCATGCAATCCGTCATCACATGAAGTAGTTGCATGGATAAAACGAATATTAAAAGTAGAGAAAACTGGTCATTCTGGTACATTAGATCCAAAGGTATCAGGATGTTTAATTGTGTGTATAGACAGAGCTACTCGATTAGCCAAATCTCAACAGTCTGCAGGAAAAGAGTATGTTGCAGTATTTAAACTACATTCTGCCCCTGAAAATGTTCAGAAGGTAATAAAACGTAATTTTTAATTTGTTATTTACCATCATATAACTGTCATTTCCTTTTGTTCATAAAATATTTGTTTTATTATGTAGGTAAAACAAGCATTGGAAAAGTTACGAGGTGCACTTTTCCAAAGACCTCCATTAATATCTGCAGTAAAACGACAGCTTCGAGTAAGGACAGTGTATGACAGTTGGTTCTTGGATTATGACCATGAGAGAAATATGGGAGTGTTCCGAGTCAGCTGTGAGGCTGGTTCATACATTAGGACTATTTGTGTCCATCTCGGATTGTTCCTAGGCACTGGTTGTCAAATGCAAGAATTACGTAGAAATCGGTCAGGTGTCCAATCCGAAAAGGATGGAATGGTTACTATGCACGATGTTCTTGACGCTCAGTGGTTATATGAAAATCATGGAGATGAGTCATATTTGCGTAGAGTTATCAAGCCTTTGGAAGCTCTTCTTGTCAATCACAAGAGGATTATAATGAAAGACAGTGCAGTATGTATCCCTAATTTGGAATTGTCATTGTGTTTTGATTGAAAAAATATAAATAGTAAAGTTTGCCGTCACATTATTAAATTCTATAACGTACATTGTTAGGTAAATGCTATTTGTTATGGAGCTAAAATAATGCTACCGGGAGTCCTCATGTATGATGAAGGCATAGAATTGAACCAGGAAATTGTAATAGTGACTACAAAAGGCGAAGCTATTGCACTTGGTAAATGTATTTTCAAAGTATATAGCAACGCCATACATAATACAGATCATTTCCTAATGGTCATAACAGTATATTGATTGCATGCATGATTTTTGAAGGATACATTATAACAATGACAATATTGTATTTTCATCATGTAGGAATTGCTTTAATGACATCCCCAACAATGACCGCTTGTGACCATGGCGTTGCTGCGAAAATCAAACGAGTTATTATGGAACGGGATGCTTACCCAAGGAAATGGGGTTTGGGACCAAAGGCGTCTTTGAAGAAGCGTATGATAATTGAAGGAAAACTAGATAAACATGGAAAACCAAATGAAAATACTCCATCTGATTGGCTACAGAATTATACCGATTTTGCTGATGTTAAGGTATATTACTTTTAAATCCTTTACAATAGGGGTATTATAAATATTATTAATGAAATGATATCAAATGACTCATAGACTGAAGAGAATGGAACATCAGAAGTCACTGGTAAGAAGCGGAAACATGAGGAATCCGAAGTTACATCAAATGTACCAGAAGTTTCTATTAAGCAAGAGCCTAGTATGGATGTTGATGTGTCGTCGCCTAAAGATAAAAAGAAGGACAAGAAAGAGAAGAAGAAGAAAAAGAAGAAGGAAAAAGACGAAGCCGAAGGAGAAGGATCTGCGTCGGCGACAGAGGGTGCTACTATGGTACACGAATATTAAAGAAATATTATTCAAATTAAGCTAGATAGTATAAAATAAAGTTCCATTTTTTAAACATACTTACATTTCTAGGAAAGTCCAGTGAAAGAAGAAAAGGAGAAGAAAAAGAAGAAGAAGAAAGACAAAGAACGAGAGTCATTGCCATGAAATTAGTGTAATATTTGTTTAATCATAAAAGACCTTCATTGAAAAAGCCCATTATAGTTGAAAATGAAATACGAAAAGAGCACTAAACTAGTGTAAATGATGAATTATAAATATTTTTTATAATCTTTGATTCGGGATGTTTATCCTGAGCTTTCAAAAGAATCATTTTCTAGCATTTATTTTGATTAGAATAATAGGAACAGTGAACGATACAATACCCCGCATGTATTTTTTACCATTGAAAGGGAAAATTGTGAATATGAGTATATTCAGAGGTTCCTATTGCATTTTCATTTCATAGCACACTCTAATTCATTCAAACATTTGTACAGCTTTTCCTATTCATATTATGATTTTAGAACAGTAAAGATTTCACAACTAGGTCTATGGTTATGAATGTACATAATGATTTTACTTTCAAATTACATTAAGGATTTTTCAAAGTCAGATAGAACACATTAACTAATTACAAATAATCAAATAGTGTTTACATTACTTACCTCAATACAATATAACCGGTCGGTGTAAAAATCTTTTCGCTTATATTAGGGATGTAAAAAAACCTGAAGGTTGGGGTACCTGAGTTCGCGTTCATTCGGATCAAATATTTTTTCAGGTACTCATACACTCCTACTAAATTGTTATCAGCTTGTATCTCGTTTCATTGTCCGACTTTCTTAACATGTATATATTTCTTGTGACTTACTCATAAGAAGTAACAATGTAAGATATCTGACCGGGCATGGCATATTATAATTTGAAAATGATTTACTATTTTCAATAAAAATATATAAAATCTGTCATATATTCTAAGTAATTTTACTATGAATGAAAAGTATATTAGATGTAATTAAGGAATCATATCGTTACATTAATTTTAGCTTCGGCACATTCAGTATAAGGAAGACAAAGGAGAAACTCTATTATTTTAAAAAGACATTTTTTGCGAGCATTGGAAATCATACATTAAGGAACGGTTATTTGAATACAACTGTGTCCAGCATTGCCCCCAAACACTGAACAATATTTGTAGTCATAAGTGTGTCAACCTTCTCTTCAAGATGACGTTTGGGATCCTGTTTACCAACATTCTTAATTGCTAGCTGCTCCGGTGTCATTTTCTCTTCATCCTCTAGAGCCTAACATTCGATATCAAATAAATACATTAGTAATACATAACATAGTATAATAAATGGTACAATTGCAGTCGTACCTTATTGTAATTCTTGGCAAGTTCAAGCATTTCTGATACAATACTTTCGTTCAGTTTACTATGTTCTGAGTACTCAGCGAGGGTAAGCCCATCCATCCACGTTTTCTTGTGTAAGTTAAGTAACATTTTCTGTTCTAATTCATTCTTCCGATAATTGATACTAATGCTGTAATAATGACGATTCAAACCATGAATCAGGGCTTGTACAGATGGTTTCTGTAAGTGTCCTAAGTTTGATGTGGTTTGTCGTGGTTCTTGGCCCAAGACCTGTATTAAATAACTCTTAATATAAAGAATACTCAGAGAATATGCATAATATTGCAAACAGTATTTACCATCATATTTGGATTGATTAATCTAAATGCATCAATAACAACTTTCCCCTTTACAGACTGAATTGGGTCAATAACAACAGCTACAGCTCTTTCACTAAGAGCTTCAAATGACTGCTGTGTATTAATATCAACTCCAGACAACCAGCAGCCAAATCCTGGGTGAGAATGGTACCACCCAACTACCATTTCTGGTCTTCCAGTTTGCTTCAACATGTCTAACATCTTTGCTTGAAATACTGGATCAACAGCTTCTACGCTGACACCCTATAAGATGAAGTACAGAATTCTGTAAATGACTGAATTATTTGTACTACCTCTGTTTACCTCTTGAATAAACATTTTCATTAAACATTAGAAAGATTAATTAAATACTTACTGTTCCTGTTTGGGGCATGGCAAAGACATCAATGACACGGACGGTATAATCATCAACAAACTCCCCAAGCATAAGTCCCATTACTTCCATTGGTACCCCAGCACGACCATGTTTGAGCATTTTCAAAAGGGCCAATGATGATATATACACCTATGAAAGGATTATAGCGCAATGAGATCCTAATGAAAGGGAATGTTAAACATTCCACCAACACTTACTTGCTCGGCTGTGTCAACTACAGGCGCGTCTGACGGAGGTGGCCCTTGATTTAAGCCCGGCATACCACCACCTAATCTCAAAAGGCGATCCATGATTCAGTAGTATTAGTTATAGTATTATCCTGAAAAAATTCCATATAAATTCAACTGTTACTTTTAGAAAGTTTATCCGGGACGCTGCGTTTTTGAGGTTAACCCCGGCAAATGTCAAATTTCTCGAGAACCTGATTACGTGTATAAGATATAAACGTTGTATCTTACTTACTGACAATAAGATATGAAATGTAAACAGTTACTGATGTTTTTTCTTTGTTTTCTTCTCAGGCACTTAAATGAAGCATTCCTTTCGAACGGCAATGACAAATTTCAATTGTGCATACTCACGAGCACCGCGTATTGGCTGATCTCCACATAAGGTGGTGTGTCCTTTAAATGAAAACAATGGCCGATGTTGAGCATGAAGGGAAAACAAACAATCATACGCATCGTCCAAGATATGGGGGAGGGCCGCACGGTTTAGGTACATATTATTTAAATATAAGAATTCGTACGTTACACGATATTCTTGATGTCAAATTATACTTTACATCATACCGTCGTTTTAGGTTATTTCCCGGTATCGGTTAGGTTAATTGTTATGAACATTCAACGAAATTTTCTTTAGGATGTTCTATAGTTTTTACATTTAAACATGACAGTCAACTGAAGGACAATATTTCAAAATTATTACTTAATTATTATAGGAGATCCAGATGATATGTCTCTTAGAAAAGTAGAAAAAGATGTACTCGTCAAAAAGAAAGTGCGAGACAGAACGAGAGCTGAAAAATGTTTTAAGGAGGTGGAGGGTAAATAAGACATATACATTATGATTGTTTATTCGAACATTGCATATCAAATGTCTTGTGTTATCTATGTTTTGTAGAATTCACAACGTGTTGCAAAGATGCAGGCTTGCTATCTATTTTTAAATGCAGAAAAGAAACCAGTGTTATGAAAGCATGCTTAGAACAGTGGTATTTAGATAAAAAATTTAATGAAGAATGTGAGAAAGAATATCTGGCTGAAAGAAGTCAGTACAGGAGAACTGGAATACCTGTGAAAAATGATAAATCCAAGAAATTGCCAGTTTCTATGTAATTAATTTCCTTGTATTGTAGTTCCCATTTTAAACTATGTTTAAATATATTAGTTATATTGTATTATAATTACTCCTTGTTCTTATTATATCATGAACATAAATAAATGTTAATGATTTCTTTCATTAATTAAACAGTTTATACAGTTGTAGTACAAAAGAATTTAATTCAAAGTATATTATTGCATAGAATATGAAATGATTTACAAAGACTATAAAACTTTAAAGCAATATCAAGTAAATCTGATCGATTTTTCACTTAAGATGTATCTTCATCCTCTTCTTCTACATTGACGATATCATCGCGAGTCTGTTTTGGAACCCATCTTCTCCATAATAGTTCTTTCACACTAAATTCAGAGAGTACTTCTGGTGTTAGTGAATTAGAATCACGGGGGACTGAAGACGGCCATAAAACTTGTGCAAAGAGTATTTCCTGTATTCATAACATTCATTTTAATTACAAGAAACATCGCGACAATATTTACAGGAAATAAGTAGTACCTTGGCAGCAGTTTCTGATAACCTTTCTAAACCAAATAAATTATTCCATGTTGTTTGTCTTGTGGATTTAGTAGGGTCTCTGATTAATGAATCTGTATCCACAACATCAACTATTACAATGTATGAAGCATGATAAAAAGGTGGTCCTTTTTTGTACAATACTGTAAAATTGTAAAGATGATAAATAATATATTACAATAAAAGCATAATGCACATAAACTTATTATCTGTTAATTAATATCTACTGACTTAATAATTAACATATACTAACGAAAATCGCCTCCATATTTAAGACCAGGTTTCACAACCCAGCCTTTACTTCTGAAGTAATGGTACACTACATATTTTTGGATGAAATGTTTCTGTTTGCAAAAGTGTAGCCAGGCACTATTGACATCAAGAAAACTACCATCAAAATTGATGACTTGTAAACATCCCAAACCAAACAGAAGGAAAAATGTTTCTTCAGCTGTGAGGTGAAGAACCTCCCTAATTGGGAAACTTTCATTTTCAATTCTTGGTTTCACGTTTTTTAAATAATTATCAGTATCAGAATCACTGTCTGGTAAAATCAGTAATTTTCCTTGTATGTGTGTATCATTAACATCTGTAAAGATATATTTACTATTGTCATGATCTGTTTCACAACATATTTCCATTTCATCTATTGTAGAGGATTCTTTGTCCTCTTGAAGTTGTATGTTAATGTCCGTATTTAAAACAATACAAGTATCATCTTCTTCTGCAGAATCCAAAGTAATTTCATCAACTAGTACACTTTTTGTAGTGTCAATGTCAATTATTTCTGGCTCTTGTGAAGGTGACATAATTTCCACAATATCATTGCTCTTATTAGTTTCTGAACTTTGTAGTTTATTAAGCTCTGAATGTACTTCTTGACCTCTAGTCAAAATTTGGTAACAATTAGATTCCTTTCTTGTTTCACCTAAAACAGCATATGTATAATGATCCAACAACTAAGTAATTGTACAATATAAGTACTACTAATGACATTAATAAACAAATATATTAAATTTACAATCTTTATTCTCTGTTTCTGTATTCTCATTCTGTGCTGTTTGAGATTCTTCATAAAGCTTCTTTACATCTTGAAACCATTCTTGCCTTTGAAACGATTGTCTGTTTCTTACTATTGGAGGTACTCCGTATCGAGACTTTCCAAATGATGGATAGCCCCGTGACAAAGATCCTTTGCCAAAAAATCCCTTATGAAAAGAAAGTAAATGCTACATTGCACTCATTCTAGTATTTCACTGTTGTCATAAAAGCAGAATAGAATTATGTATACCATAGAATGCACAGTCATCATTTCTTCTGGATTTACGATGCATGATCCAAACTCTGTGAGGTGAGCAGTATAAAGAACCCATTCATCGTTTGTGCCTATTGTAACAGGTAGTGGAGCTCTAAGTTGTGCCCTTACTCTCGGCTTTTTCCTCGGATCTCGTAAATTCATATCGGATAGTAATCGATTATTTATTACACGACATTAATACTATTTGCAAATCTTGATTAAGAAAGATTTCAAACGGAAATAATACAAAACTGAAAATATGAAGAATTGAATTAACAAATTTATGACATAAATGAAAACATTCTGTTCTATATTTGCCATTTACTTCTTCCATAAAGTTTTTCATGCACTACGTTTTATTGAAGGTTATTTTGATGCCATTATTCTGATACATCATAATTCTTTCCATTTTAAATTTGACACTTTGTAATATATATGAATTGATAAAAATTCAAATTGACATTTTGTTCGAGGTTAATTTTTACCTTCACGTATGCATTACTAAGGAATACTGTTTTCATTGGCTGTAATATTTCGTACTGGTGACATTTGACCAATCACAGTGAAGCTTACCTTACGAATCGTATGCGTACGTAATTCAAAAATTCATGCTGTATCAAATGTTATTTGCGCACAGTATTTCATGAAATAACAGTCACTGTTCAGCAATTTAAGAAAGAATTGTGCATTTTTATTCACGTTTCAAAATATAAAACCCTCTTAAGATTATTGATTAGTCGATACAATACAGAATTAATAACTTAGTTCCCGGCTATTTTCAACATTTCATTTACATCAACAATCTTCTCCCTTGGTTTTCCCAAAGCTTGTCCTCGTTCACGTTCCACTTGATTGATCTTTTCCCAATCCCCATACGAAACTGTTTGGATATTTTTCTTACCAAGGAGTTTTTTAAGACCATCAGAGTGTGGTTTGTTTTCTGCAGCAACTAAATCTGTGGCTAACATTCCACCGACTTGGAATGCATTGGTCATAGTGGTTAATATAACTCCTACAGGGCCGGTAGCAACCCAGCCAGCTGCGTAAAGTTGTTCTCCAACCTTGCCTAGATTGTTAAGAATACGACCACTTTTCCTATCAAAAGGAATTGATTCATCTATCTGAATAGATTTATATCCTATACTGCGAAACGCCAAATTGCATGGAATACTTTCAAATGAGCTGGTCGGCACCGCACTCTGGACACCCTTCTCTTTCTCTTCTAATCTATTTACTGAACATTTTACTGCATTAACAGTATCGGAACCGCTGAATTCCACAGGACTCCTGAAAAATATCGGGTGGAATTCTTTCTCCATGTTCTTATTAACCAACGACATTTCGTCTAAAGATTTCAGCATAAGTTCCGTGAGTCTCTTTCTGGGTCGTGCTAAATTTGGAAGCACTTCCTTGATTCCTTCGAAATCAGTAGCACGCCAATATGTTTGACATCCTTCGAGTTTTAACATCTCTCGTAATTCTGCTATTGTGAACGCGGCCTGCAGTGGACCTCTCCTGCCGACCAGTGAAACTTTATGTACTCTACTATGAGAAAGTTTCTCTAAGGCATAAGACGTTATGTCTGTTTTCTAAAATAAATTAATGACTTAACACAGTGAACTACATATTACCATTAATTTAAAATCTGCTTCTTCTGTACCTTTAATTTGTCTATGGGTGATAAAAGTATTCTTGCAATGTCAATAGCAACATTGCCTTGACCTAATATTGCTACTTCTTCTATGTCTAAATTGATTTCCAAATCCTTATCAGCTGGAACACCATTATACCAGCCAACGAATCTTCGTCCAGATATTATATTGTTTAATCTTTCACCGGGAATATCTAAAACCCTATCTTCTTCCGCACCATAGGTCTGACATATAAAAATAAAGTATTGTTTTCAATATAAACATCAACATTGAACAAATAGGGAACAAACTTAGTGTATTTACCAACAAGACAGCATGATATATTTCCTGTAGTTCATTAACTGTAATATCTTTTCCAACATTTACATTTCCTATGAATTGTACACGTGGATTTGTGGCAGTCTTATGAAACGTATTTATAACATTTTTTACTTCAGGATGATCCGGGGCAACTCCAAATCTTACCAGACCAAATGGCACCGGTAATTTCTCTAATATATCAACCGTAACATCATTTGATGTCTACAAAAAAATAGAATCTGACATAACTTAGGTATTTTTATCTTTTTCTACAAACCTTTATCAAATGTTGTGCAGCATAAAATCCTGCTGGGCCGGCACCCACAATACAGACTCTCGGTGTAACTTTGTTAGTCGAAAACTGGCGAATAATATTACAAATTTTTCCGTGCTTCATTATAGTCAGTCGTGATCTAAAATTCAAGTATGATACAATTTAAGTCTTGATTAATCCTTCAAACATTTTACTTGGGAATGGAGAACTTAGCCGAGGCTTACACTAACAGATTCTAAGAGGATCTGTTTTGAAACTGATCTTGTTCATTTATTTTCCCGCACTTCTTGCGACTTGAGTTACGATATCTATTTTCCATATATGCTAATCTACGTTGACGTTTCGGGTATTCGCCCTACATACGATACAACGGAGGTACGCTTTCCTACAGATAAAAGGAATGCTCTTTTTCAAGCTATTGGCAGGGCAAGTATAGCAATTTTGAATGAACGAAGTAATTCGATTTTTCATGAAATTGATTGTTATACGAAATTATAAGGTTTCAACCTACTTGAATATAAACTCTTACAAACGTACATTTATTTCCCATTAAGGTACATAGCTATGATACATCAGCTTGTAGAGTCATATGTATTGAACTTCTCCTCATTCACTAGTTTTCTAATACTGTTTCCATACAACTTTTTTATAACCCAATGATTAAGTTCCACAATAAGATTATGTATTGGTGATTCTAAAAAACAAATATTCATAGCCCTTACATTCAAGTCTTCTTGAGCACGTGTAAAATATTAGTCTTACCATAAAGTTTATCCACGGGATATACCGTCAAAATTATCTGATCACGATCCTTTGCTTTTTCAGCAGCAGATAAAATCTCTCCAAAAAAATGAAGAACATGTTCATCTTGGACATAATCCTTTAAATTGATTATGTACCCTATGTTGTGGTCTACCTTGAACTCTATACATTTAAATGTACTTGCTAGAAGATGTAGTAAGCCAACATTCAATTGAGTCAACAAAGAGTAACCAAGTAGGACAAGATTCTCTCCAGTCTGGAGGTCTTTCAGCTGATTATAAAACGCTGTGATCACCCCTTGACCATCATTATGATTTGTAAACCGGAATATCAACAATTTCGATTCCTTCTGACTTTCAATTTCTCGTTGCAGCTCATGGATGCATTGCTCGGGTGGTAATACCAATTTCAATTGCATATTTTCCATCGTTTCAAATACATTATTTCGGAAACTTATAGCAACACCTTGACAAAATCTGGAACTGCATATTTTATCAAATGGTTCTCCTGTACTTATCCACAATTCTAGAGGAAAGTCGTTTAGGAGTTCGAACTACAAAGAAAAAAAATAAATAATCTACAAGTCAAAATTAATTTTACATTATGCAGGTAACTCTTTCAATAGTCTTACTTTGAATATTGCACCATCGATCAATTCGACTCCGATCTCGTTGCAACTGTTTTCAAGTATTGAGATACTTAATTGTGGTGTCTCTTGTTGTACTAACTGTTTGTAGCGTCGTTCATTGAACGAATCTTGCACTTGGAGTTTCTCAAATGCATGGCTGTGACACTTTTCTAATACTGATTTTCCAACAACTTCAAAGCCTTCGCTTTTTAATCTTTTCAGCTTACAGTGTTGAACAAACTTCACAGCAACAGCATGTTTTACTTTTTTTAAATAGGCATCATTATCATCATTCTCATTATGAGTTTTAAAGGTGGCTATGTTGAATAAAATTACTTTGCATTGATGGACCTTAAAAAAGTCTGCACAATTTCTGATTTTTAGTAGAAATGTATGGGGTATATCATATGCATGAAACATTGTTATAGAATCTGGGCAACTTTCATAGAATTTTCTTAGTGTTTCTAAGTAAGGTTTGACATAGTCTGGCCCCTTAAACCTTAAACATACAACATATGTCTCTGAATTTCCTTCTTTGCTGGTGGCTGGTTTAACAATGGAAACATTTTCAAAGGCACAGCATAATAAAAAGATTAAACATATTGTCCTGTGTTCAAAAATTGTAAAAATTTTTAATACAAAACTACCACCAACACTCAGTAAATGTAGTCCTGTTACAGTTTCACAGTAATGCAACTGTGCAACTACTTCTTCTTGCTCTGCAGGTGTATCCATGCAGTCAAAGCTACCATCAGCAGTGACTAACATTACTTCACCTTTCATTCTTGCTGCTTCTACTAATGCATCTAAATTTTTCAGTTTCATTAAATTTCCAGTATTATCTATACCAAAACACCAATGATCCAATGTAAATCTTACTAAGCGGTCATCATTGATCATTCTGCATAAAGAGTTCCCTTCGTAATAAGGATTCAATGTTGTAGCAATCCAGTTCCACTCAACAGACGGTGTATTGGTACACAGCCAATGATTTAAAGAAGTAATAAAGGCACCAGGTGCTTCACACAAATGAACAGATACAAAACGATTGCTTGTTCTAATCTCCCTTGGTACAAGCTGATATGAATTTAGTACTTCATAGAATTTGCACCATGCTTGTGTCAAGAGTTCTGGATCAATTTTTTTGCGCATATACCAACGGACACTTCCAGCTTTATTCCTTTTATTTGTATGTTGCTTCCATTCAGAAAGAGGAAAATCATTGAGACGGTTTTTAACATCGTTTAAGTCTTTTTTTAACCTCATTAGATAAGGATCCTCCCATCGATATGCCACAAACATAGCATCTGGTTTTGGCAGTGTATATAAATCGGTAGAGTTTGATAACTCATAATGCTTTTTGAATAAATCATTCGCTGTCTCATCTATAAACTTTTGTTCTTCTTTAGTTGTTAAAAATATTGACGATGGATCGTCTATTTTATTTTTCTTCAAGGGCATATTTGCATTGGTTATAAAATGTTAGCCTTATACCTTCTACACAATACGTAATTTATTAACGTGCCTTAAATTCATTTGCCCTACTCTGCTTTAATGATAAATAAAATACGAGATGTCATATTTCGTTAATATGCTCGTTGAAAACGAATATGTGTTTTAGTTAATAATTAAATCGTGCTGCCTCGGCTAATGTCTTCTAGCTGACAAGTTTTAATTGTTCCTCACCTTTACAGAGGAATGTCGGTTGCTTTGCCGGTTGCTGTGTAAAAAGAAATTATTTACGTACGACTATTATGTATGACTGACGAATATGGAGCGATAACTTATGGTTATCTGTACGTTTTGTTTGTAACATTGATGGACGAATAACTTGCACGCAACGTCTCGACCTTGCAAATTATATTTACCGATCTGTTTACAAATTTTGTGATCAAGTGATTGACAAAGTACACGTGTACTGAAATTATGAACGGGGACGTAATTTTTAATTACAGATGCGCCACCTATTAAAAATGATCGCAACTTGTTATACACGATGAATTTACTGATCAAAAATTACCATTGACATTGAAGTTTCTACATTATCGACTATAAATAAATTATCGGTAGTATGAACATTTGAACTTACCGATTATATTTAACTTAGGCAACTGTATTACCTACTATACGTTACATTATTGTTTAAACCTATTCTATACAATTAAACATGTTTTCTAGAAAGGAAGTAGTTCAGTGAAAACGTTTATTTATAAATACTGTTTATAATCTATAAACATTTATTTACACGATCAGTTATAGATAATGTGCGCTATGCGAGAGATTGTAAAAGCTAAATTATGAGAATTTTTTTTAAAAACCTATCGATGGTTAGACGCTATGATCATTGGATGATTTCGAAGGCAATGATGTTTCGGCGTCCTCTCTTAAAAACTGGAGATGTATAAAATGATACATAGATCTTCCCGGTTATTTCCTTCTTATTTTCAGTATCCCAGCTTCCGTAACGCCTTGAGGTCCACGTCTCCATAATAGTCCTCGCTAAGAAATTTACGACCGTTTTTTAACTATTAGCACTCCTCAAAATATCCTTCATGATGTTGTAAATTTCATGCATGCATCGTGTTCGCGAGGGTGGATTGATTTTAATGATTCAAGTGTCAGAATGCACATACAAATATTACGGTAGCAGTTGTAGAATGCAGGTCCCGAATGTTATAAAATACACACATTATTATTATTAGATCACAATCCATCGAGAGCATGCAAAAAAAATAACGAATTCGGTGAATTCGATAGGGGTTTAGTGGTAACTCATACATAGCGACATTGAGGTGCAAAAACGAATTATAGGAAACAACGCATGTGTATGTAATATTCTCGTTTTTTATTTAATATTTTTTCTTTTTATTTAAAAACATACGGTAGGCCGGTGAGTTTGGCCAAGGTGCTCGGATGACCTCAGGCCAAATGTATCCGAGTCTCGAGTGCTTCAAACTTTGGAACGTACTGTATCTCCTACTGAATTCGAAAGTACTACTTTGTACCGAATGAAAAGAATTCAGTGAGTATTTAAATGCGTACGTCTCATGGCTAAGGAAAGGAAACTGGGCGTGAAGAATGAAAACTGAAGAAGAAATGTACGAGCAAAAAAGAAGGGCTGAAGGGGAGGGCGATTGAAGTATAAACTAACGCTGAGAAAAAGAGAAACAATTTTCAAGAACTAATGAGACAGTATAAATTACTTTTGACTTCTCGACAATGAGTCGTAACCCCATAATACGTCAACAAGGACAACGACGACAATGGCAACGTGGAAAATCGGCGATATCGTAACATGTTATTCACAAGGAACCATTTGCCATTCGTTTCATCATCAAAACTTTTACCTTCGCGGCCCGGGGCGTAATTTTAATTCGTACCTGTCGCCAAGCCCAGGCATTACGTCAGCCAATTGTTTCGCACACACGATTTAATTTCGGAATATCCGGGCACCCCTGTCAAGGGGGACAGTACCAAACGATTGAAACCTTGTCGAGAAATTGCCAAGGCCTCGATCGAGTCCTATGACAAATAATAAATAAACGATACTCATTATCGTCATCGTCGTTATCGAGAAATCTAATCTTTTTGATCCCTGGTGGCCAATGTTTCCTTCTGCTTGGAAACCGAATAAAAAAATTATACAAAAGCACGACTACCGGCATTGCGTTAAAGCAAGACTCATTTTACGTAGCGTCCAAGTCAGAATGAAGTTTTTTCCTTAGTACGCTCGCGTATGTGTATGCGTATGAGGGATGGAAGGGATGAACGGGGGCTAGAGAGAGAAAGAGAAAAAAAAAGAACGAGAGAAAGATCGAGATAGAGATGGAGAGAAGGAAAAAGAGGAGGTTGGGGTGAGGAAGAATGAGAATGACGGGAGAAGCGTGAGAAATTAGATTTTATTCCTGGACGGATGCGGATGGTCTCGCGGGTATCGCCGAAGGCCTAGGCTTGCCGGGCGACGGTTTCCTTGTCTCTCCCGAGCCCTGAATTCCGGCAAGTAGTTCGCTTTTCCTGATGCTCTTGAGGTCCAGGTCGCCATAGTAATCCTCACTGTGAAGCAAAACCGAGAAATACCGGGGGTCAGGACATGCGTGTGCGCGGCAATTGCTGCATGCGTTATCATCCATCCACGTGTGGGGTTCAATGACACGTTTAGAGTAAGACACGGTCTGTGACGTATGCGTCGTACAGTTAACGAGGCAAACGTATGCAACGTGCGTCTGGATTATCATAAAACTCGTACGTGCAGGAGAAAAAGTCCAATGGTTCGTTAAACGAGGTTTTAATGACTTTTGCTATTGACCCTGCCATCTCCTATCTGCCCACATTTAACACAAAACGAACAAGTTTGTTAGTGAAAGCATGCATCGTTAAGGACGTTGATATCTGCTCGAAAAATCCACATTTTTTCATGTCTGTTCGGGGGGGGGGGAAGTGTGGTGATTGTTCAACAAATTAAAGACTTGGCGATGGTTGAGAGGTATAAATGGAGGTAGATGGAAAGGAGAGACTCACCATCCGGGAACGTCTTCGGGATCCTCGCAGGCTCCACTGCCGTCGTCGTTGCCGATCTTGAAGACAGTGCCGATGGGGCAACCATATTCACGGGCAATGCCGTCCAGGCAGATGTAGTATTTTCTGCAATCCTCAGGATGAGCGTGTCTGCTGAAGCTGCCAACCGATCCGCTTACCTCACCGGCAGCGGGACACGTGAAACCTCCAGCAACTTCTACAAAAATTCAACAACCCAAAGTTACAGAAAGAAAATCACCCTTTCCTACATTCTATAAAATCCCCCAATTGGAGAACAAACACAACTTCACATGAATCATGTTTATAATGAACTCAAGAAGACCAGTAAACTGGAATACATAGTTTTTTCACATTACGACTCTTACCTTCGTTTCTGCATTCTGGCACCTGGTCGGCCCACATGCAAACTCTGGCTTCGCGGTCGTAGGCCAATCCGGGGCTGCACTGATACCTCGATGCCTCGCCGTTCCAGCAGTTCCAGAAGACGTCGCATTTCTTTTCATCGGAGAAGATTCCGTAGAGACGCGCGCAGTGTGGCGTGCTGATTGGCGGTTCGAGTTGCGTCCTTTCCCCGCAGTCGACGTTGTGCAGGTAATCGCAATTTTCCGTGAGGAACTTGCTGTCGGTCGCGTCGAAGGCCAATCCGTTACCGCAGGTCTTCAATTCGGCCACGTTGTTGTCGCATTTCCAGTATTTGTCGCAGGACAAGTGGTGGGGGTAGAACCCGAAATCGTCCGGGCATTTGAAGGATTCCTGGGCGTGCGAGCCTGCAAAATTCAATCAAATTCATAACACTAACCGTCAACAACAGGAAGAAAAAAAATGAATACTATCTTCTTGTTCACGGTTTGTAAAAATATTATGTAATTCCTTCCTTATATTTAGACGAAGACTATAGTCCTGAGGAACTTCCCTGTTGTAGCTGAAAGCTACGTAATTTCCCTTATGATTATACGGAGGTACGCAATTCCATTACTGTGAATCCTATTACCGAATCGGGATGATTAAAAGGAAAGTTGCCTGCAGGTACGAGGAATCTCGATAGACTTTAGCAGTAAGAGATCTCTAAGTGTTCGCCGGGAATAAAAGCAATCGCGGTAAATTCCTTCCGCGGTGTACATCGTCGTTTCCTTGCTCGGAGGCGAATTAAACGTAACAATTGCCTTTCAACCGCAAACTGCGAACCTCGGGACGATAATAAAATGAACAATCAACCGCGGAACGCAATGGCCGTGTTCCCAGCTCTGCAATTATGTCGATTTGTTCGTCAGGTAAATGCGATTGTCGACGAGGAAGTCGTCACTTCCATATTAAGCAATTATTATCAAGGCTAATGCAGTTCCTCTGGCTTTGTGTCGGTCCAGTGCCCATGACTGCCTGCCCCCCACTGCCCTTCCTCACTTTCTAACCGTCTATCCCTGACATGCGTTTATGGCAGAATTTTTATCTACTCACGAGCAACCGTATCTACCGCCCCATTTCACGAACGTAGAAAATAAAGAAAGCCTATCAATAATGAATTCAATTACCTACATTTTATATACGCTTTCTTAAAATTTCCTTTATGCAGGGGAACATTTAAGCCAGCCGATTTCACCGATACGTGGATTATATTATTTGATATTGTTCAGAGACTTTTCAACCCTTTCCTTTCGTCGTTAATTCTTTCTTTAATCGGAGCCCACCTGGCTCGTTTGGCGGCATATGATGTCTGAATAAGTTAAACGACTTATGTAAGGATACAAAGTGACTTTCGCTGGGCGCTTTCACTTTGGGCCCGAAGCCAGGCCCAGTCGCAGCAGCAACCGCTCCTCGGACCCTCCCCAGCATCCCGTTCACTCGCGCCAACTGTTCCCGACGGGTTTTCAACGTGTCTTAACGTACGTGTGAATTCTACGCGTGTCTGCGTCCGACATGTTTCACGCGCCTTCGTATTTACTTTCATTTTCTTTCAGAACCTCGGTGGTTCCGAAAATCGAATTTCTAGCCTTCGTTCCTACTAGTTCTCCTAACTTCAACCCCGCCTTCCATTTGGTATACCCTTCCTTGTGGTATAATCGGTGGGCGGGGTGAACTTTCGGTACTGTTTTCTCCGGACAATAATAAGATGGGTCAAGATCCGGGCCAAGGTTCTTATCCTTGCACCTCCCCCCGTCCCACGGGTAAGAGACAAATAACTGGGGACTGAAGGACGAAGGGGTGTTTCCTCGCAGAACAATAATCAACGAAATTTCATCGGTCCAAGGGCACAGAATTTATATGTAACATATTAAAAATAAATTATTCTTGAACGGTTATGCCGATTTTCAATTGAAAAGAGTCAACAAACGATTCTCGAAAATGGGTCCGACAATATTGTGTATGACACGTTCATTAAACCTTGCCATTTGAGTTTCATCTTCAAAAAACTGTAAAATCGCTTTGCTACAATATTTCGTGCGAATAGAATTGCGACGAATGGCTAAAATTCCGTCCTAATGAAACGTCACGGAGGAACCAGACTGAAGAGAGATTTCATGCCGAAGATTGCACTCCGGTGTCAAAACACCCGCGTGTACCGCGTGTCACACACTGAATCCACTACCGATAACCGGACAATTCCGCACTTTTCCGTTCCTCGTCTTAGCTAGCGGGACGCGCGGGATAAGACCTGGCCCATATACCTTTATTTCCCGGGACAATGCTCGGCGAAACGCGTTTGGCTACGTACCGGCGATCAGAATGGCGGCAATCACGTAGTACGTCCTCATGGTTTCGTACGAAAGTTTGTCCTCTCGCGATGAACGGGTTTCACTCTGTCCGTCCGTTTCTCGCCGACGACAGGTGTGAGGGAGGAAGGGATGGTGGTTGATGCTCGGCGAGTTAAAAAAAAAATCGAGTCACTTTGCGCACACGGCTCGACTTGCGCACAGGGAACTGTGTGTTGGCGCCCTGTCGTTCTCCACCTTTATATAAGTCATTGGTCACGTGTCGCCCTCCTCCTGCCCCACCCCCTGTGTTGCCCCCCTCCGCCCCTGCGGCTCCCCCCCGTCATCGCCGTGGCGGTTCCCGTCGCGTCACTTCAAGAAGAGGTGCCATGTACCTTCTCTAGGTCCCAACGTCTTTCTCCGTCGTGGCTTCCTTCCCCCGCATTTCCTATCTTTCTTCATCACTTTGTTCCTCCCCCTCTTCCTTCCTTCGAGGTCTTTCCCTTCGGACCGAAAATGCCACCTGAAACATCTCATTTGTGGCAGAAAAAGAACAATTTCGTCTTTCTCAACCTTCCCCCTTTCCCCCCGTTTCTTACCATCGGAAAAAGATTTTCGTCCAGCACCTCGAATGCTCTCCCCTTTGTCGCCGTGTTCTCACTCTCTGGATTTAATTTCCCTGTTCTCGTGGAATGGTCGGCTTTTCGAGCAGCGGGACCAGTTTCGTGGCTCTGCCGAATTTCGCGGGGACCTGTTGAAATCCACTTTCGGTCTCGTCGGAAATACCTGTCGTCCACGAAAGGAACACCTCATGCGGATTTAGGAAGCCACCATCGTGTCCCTTGGAAGTACTCCACATTCATCGTCCAATTTGCCGACATTCCGCGGGAGAAATTACTCTGTTGAATTCTCTTTCCGAGGATCCATTAATTTACGATGACGTTAGCATGAATTCGTTACGACAGAGGCAATTCTTCTTTTATTCTTAGAGGGGTCGGCTGTAGAATAATAGAAATTCATTCGCGCACTCCAACGTTCGACGACCAATTTCTCATGACGTCAGCACGAATTCGCTACGATAGGGACACATGTCTGTCGCTGATTATTTTCCGAGGCGTGTTATTTGTTGCAACGTCTCATGGAATATTCGCGCAAAGCGGCGATCAGTGTGGAAATCGCAACTTCGCCGAACGCGTTGCGGTAATGACATTTTTCCCGTATGTACGACGCGTCCTTAGCTGACAAGACTCGGAGGAGGATCTTTCGTTTTGTAATGAGCAACGGGTCCTGTACAGGTGTTTATCAGATACGTGATCGACCGAATCACCGGGAATTTAAGCACATTACAGTCTACTTTCGCACGCATCAGGCATCCACCGCAGGTAGCACGATTTGCAACGTGATTTTCATAATTAAAAGGACAGTCAGATTCCCGTGACTAAAAAGATAACGGACAAAAATTTAAAAAAGAAGAACCTTAAACCTTCCGTACTTGGAAAAACGGACTAGTCACCATACGTTTGTCAATTACCCTGTGGTATTTACTTGTGTCGAGGGTAATCAAGATTTTGCATGATCGTCTTTTGATTGATGCGAGCGACTTTTATGAGTTGTAATATATCTCCTAGCTGGCACGATCCATTAACATTTCGAATACCATTGCTCCGTGTGGGTCGTTACGAAAGAAAGTTCCTCACGTTTGGCAATTATTTCGTCACTGCACGGATTATCCGCGGCGATGTATAGGGAAAGGCCTCGCAGGAGTGAGATCGAATTGGGAAAGAAACCGAAATCCAACGAATTCCAATTTCTTCGTCATTTTGATCTACACCTTGGAAAGCTAAGGCTGGACAATTAATCGACGAGCATTGCGGATTTGTCATTTCTTTATTACGACGATTCGGATACGAAGGGCTAAGGGATTTGAGTGTCGTCGAATGTTCATGTTTACCTCCAACTATCGGCGGAAGCTAGGCGAAAGTAACTCTCCCTTTTCTGGCATCTTGTTCGACATTGGGTCGATCGTTGGAAAAAGCCCGTTGGTCGGCTTTCGGCGAGCGTTGCTTCTCGATCGAAGCGAACTTGAAAACCGGCGTGAAAAATGCGCGGAGTGCTTTGATAGCCGCAAGAGACGGTAGCATGATCCGAGCTCGCATGTAAATGCTGAACGCTTTCGACGACGACAACGGAACTTTCTCGCTCCGCTTAATCCAGTTTCTCGAATAAATCGCGCTCGCGTGCACATCGAGTGGCTTGTCTTGGCACAAGACACGCGTGTGAGTTGCCCCGTTGCCGATCGAGTTCGTCCTTGTGTGCGTCTGTACGAACCAGTCAAGAGCACGGAACGGTCGTTCCTGGTGTTCGGCTTCAACCTTGGAACGCCTACAGTGCGGAGCAGGAACAAAAAGATTTCGACAGATTTAAGGTAAACTCACATTCGACCTCCCAATGACCGTTATCCTGCGCTTTCCATCGATTCTAACAAGTCGATAACAACGACGACGTGACACTTAGATATACCAATCGTCAATGCATTGTCTTATCTTTCACGTGCCATTCATAGCATTCGACATTTGCCCTGTAGAGCGATGATTGTGAAATGATCTTTACGGGCGATTACCGAGTCGAACGGCCAGTCTCGATGAAATCGTTCTTTTATTCAGCGGAAGGAAATGCCGCACTTTCCTGGCTTTCCCCTCACACGATATTCATTTAGGACGGTTCGACAATATCCTTTAACGTTTACCGACCGTTCGACTCATCGTCCTCCGCGTGTATTCTGCTCAGATACGAAAGTCAAGTTCAATGAGAGCCAAAACCGTAGGGTCGCTGCTCCGTTATGCATTTCGTACGAGCAAAGTGGCTTTGCATTCCCAATTGGGATGAGATTGGGCAAGTGACGAACGGGGAAGCTCATGGCCGGATGGTCAAAGAAACGAATGTCTTCCGGATAACGGTAAGACTGCACCGCCTGGGCTTCATAGGAACTTATAAGCGGTAGACGATACGTGCCGTAGCGTGCCAAGGATGCAGGTGCCGCGCCTCAGTTTGTAATAAGTCATTAATATTCGATTGGACGATATGTCGTCGCCAATCCAATTGTCTTCATCATCTTCATCCAACGAAAAATGTCCACCTTCATCACTAATACCCCACGGAAGTCCTCCTTCTAAAAAATCCAACAACATTGGCTTCTACATACCATTCTATACCCTTCATTAACTCTCTCAGGACGAACTAAAAGTGGGCTAAGTAGTCCACTCGAAGGTTCAATTTAATTGTCAGCTTTTTACGCGATGCATCATTTCCACATAATTACAGTTCGGTATTGTAATGTTATGGGCGGATATTAGAAGGATTAACGGGCCGGCAAAGAGGGTCAAAGAAGTGTATCATTAGCTTACATGATAAACGTAGCATCACCTTACGCCGAGTATCTTACCTTCTTCCGTTCGTTTTCTTTTATGTCTGCATCCCTCGCAGGCCTGTATGGAAGCAGATCGTCGTTCGATCTCCTTTCACCGAGCCACACAGATTCTCACTGACGATACTTGCTCTAATTATTATTCGTCTTGTTACGGCAGTTACTGGCGTGTGAGATGTTGTGCGAGTTTGTAATAAGAGGTCGTTCCAATAAAAACAAAACCTTCGTTCCAGAAACGGGGGTTAAACTTTTCCCCCAAGCAGGCATTATTTCCTCATTCGTAAACTAATGTACACCTACGTGCTGCTCGACTTTCCTTCTGCCAATGAAATTCGTGCTGGATCTGTGGGCGGTGTAGTCGAATTCTCTTTCCTGTGAATGAATTTTAGACAAGGTAGGCGGAATTATGGTACACGCTGGTTTCGCTCGAGGTTTCACCGACGTGTAGTTTCGCGAGTATGGAGCGCCAAGTACGCTGAGGTAACGTCTGACGGATTGCATAATGTCAAGAAGAAGTCGAGCGGCTGAAGGCTCTTAGAGAATCTCGAGGAGTAGGTGAATCTCAGGCATGTTTCTAGCAGCGACCTGGTTCTTCGTTTTATCTGTCCTAGGGGATCTCCATATGAGAGTGAAAGTGAAGACAACTCTCCAGTCGATCACGCAGCATCCGAAGCAAACCGAAAGGACTCCTTCTGGGTTCACAGATCCTCTTCAAAAACATCTACATGATACACAAAAAGAAATTAACAGCAACATCGTGCACCTTTTCATTATCCCTACAATGAGAATTCGTCTGTCCTTGAGGACGTTGTTCGTTCGTCGAATACGAATGGAACCGTTGTATCCTGGCTGGTTTTTCTGCCATTCTGCGGTTTGGCGCGCGAGTTGCATGCAGGTAAAGAGATTCTTTAGCGTAGGCGGGGAAGAGGCGGGGCTGGCGGAAAATGGCAAGAAACAGGCGGAATAAGGAGGCGGCCGAGGAGAGGCAGAATAGAATGGGTTCCTGCGGAGAGGAGAGACGAGGTAGATGACGAGAGGTTGTTGACACCTTCGCGTATACCTTCGTTCGACGTTTCGTCGTCGGCAACGACGTTCTACGTGCCCGATGCCCGTGGAATCCCAATCAAGGCGCACCGATGGGAAACGCGAGCTGCATTTCTATTTGCGTTTCCTCCATCGCCGGCCTCCGATCGTTCCGACGATGCGTGCGGTGGCCGACTGCAACGGCGATCTTCGTATTGCGTTTCCAGGGGGGTCCCTGGACAAAGAAAGTTTCACAACCAGGCCCAAGGAAACTGATAATTCTATCAGTCATTGCCAAATTTTAATGTCCACACGTTCGTGACGCTCAATGTCGACGTTACGAATTCATTATTGCGACCGTGTGTTCCTCGTGTAATAGTATCTGGTGGCAATTAACAGTAAATGCATGATCGTAAACTTGTGCCTAATCGTAAAATAAACATATGGACTTGCGACATTCTGTTTTCCTTTATTTCATTGTTTTTTGTGGCTTAGTTTAGACATTCATTGAAAGGGATGAAAAAGTGGCGGAATGCGTCGCCATAACCGCCACGTAATATATTACGTAATGCGTGTAATGTCAGTCACTTCGATATGCAAAGTGGACCACGTAATGCCTTATCACAGCGTGTAACGTAATTATTACGTGTAGGCGGTATATCAAAAAAGATTATTCTTTCACGATATCGAGAAACATACGTACAACCGGTCTACCCGTATTTGTAAAAATTACCAGCCGTCTAACTGACTCGTACAAATGCGTTATCTCATGAACCACCTTCCTGCTTAAAATTGTTATCAAATTTAAAAATACATACTTAAGTCATAGACCGGGGTATAAACCTTAGAATATGTTGCTAAAAATCCTAGACCACCTTTTTTATTATCTTTCACAGCATAGAATTCTTGGGGAATAATGTAAGAAGTTGGGGAAACGATTTCCCCCGTTGTTCGATGGAATCGGAGAAGCGCGATGAAAGTCCGTCAAGTGATTTTGAATTCACGAAGAAATATTCACGTCTCGGCGATGCGTATGTCCGTCTGTCGATCCGTCCACCTGTCCGACCGGCATGCCTTTTCCCTTTCGTGAGAATCCGCCTGTTTTATTCCACGAGGCGTTCTCAAACGGTTTTCTCCGGCTCGATCCTGCGCGTCGCGACTCTTAAGTGTCGCCCAGTTTTCGAGTCTCGTTTTTGCACGCTCCGTCCTTCTCTCCGACGAAAGGCCGATTGCCAAATTGTCGCCGCTGCAACCTACCGATTCCCCGGGTCTCTGAAAATCCCGTCAACCCTCCCCCCCCCCACCTCCGACATTCCGAGGCGCATTGTTCCTTTTGCTATCGATGTCATAAAATGAATAATGCATCGTTCAAGACAAATTCTTCTCTTCGTACCACGGGGGGAAGTTAAGGAATTTTGTACTTTTCCTTGAAAGTTCATTGCTTCGTGCACTTTGCATCGTCGGTCGAAGAATCTCCGCGAAGTACGATGCATGCGGTGATTGCGTCGACGAGGTGCATCTCGTTCCTCGAACCGTATTCCTGGGTAGCCGCATTCAGCACGGAACCGTCCTTATCTGATATTTTCGGGATCACGATCGTCGCGGTTCGCCACGTCCTGTCTTCTTCCCCTTCGCTCGCGTTGAAGAAAACTCCTTGAAAAAAAGGTTTATCTCTGTGTTTCGGCAAATAAATGACCGTTTAATATATTGTCCGGATAGTTTCTGCTTTGCACCATGATTCCTCCTTTCTTTAGAAACTCTCCGCGATGCGCTTAGCGGTAAATTCGTAATGCTGGTGTTCCGCTACCCACGGGACCCGTTCCCCGCTGTGTCCTGCCTCGGCGAAAACCCATGCTGGCGAGGAGGGGGCGGAGGGGGAGAAGAAAAGACTGCGAGGAGGAGATGCATGAACCGGAATGCGGCATCGGCGCCCAAGGAGAACCACTTCGCGCTGCACCCTAGATACTCCTAGCTATCTCCTCGCTCTACGAGCGTCGTCAGCCACACTTCGTCCCCCCCCTCCCCCCACCCGCATGCGTGTGTCGTTGCACCGTGCACGTGTGGGACCGCGAGAGTGCAGCATACTTGGCTTTATGCGCACGTGTATGAGCGCGAACCGGTACCGCATATCTCCGGGCTAGACGGTTTTTCTTCCGTCATCGCTTGGACAATGGTATTTATACCGAGGCGCGACGTCATTTGAATTTCCTCGCAGCTGTCGTCTAGACTCAAGTTTCGATTTCTCGAACGACCGGGGAAGCAGGATATCAACCCGTACGTCCAATTCATGCGCGCATGCTTCGTTACAGCGTTGTTGAGAGAACCGAACAATCAGAAAATGAAAGAATTATAATCCAGTCCTTTTTCACGTACGGGTATAATGAAACCTTGTTCGAATATCACTGAGTTAGTGAGAGATTAATTACTCGTCTAGCGAGGAGTGGTGACGCAGAGCATGAACAGGAAAACGCTTCACTAGGGGAAGTGGAAATAGAAAATCTAAGGCAGACAGCGATACATTTCCATACGTTGGAAAGTATAACTTTATCTACTGTTTTTCTCTTGTATAGACGCACCGCGTGCTTTCTCTTTAATGAGAATCAAAACACGATCCAGATCTGTGTTTGTATGATTATCATTACTCACGAGTGCAGAAAGAAATTAATATTGTATTGACGAAGGAGGATTTTAAATTTCCAAGTTATTTCAGATAACTCGAGATATTATAAATCTCTATTAATTCACGCGCAGTTATCTCAACGATCGAGCTTGCTTCGCCGCTATTACTCTTGGCCAATCGTTGGAACGACCTTTCTCTATCCTATATATTCTCTCCCAATGATCCTCCATCGGAAACCGATCTTTCTGTCATCGCCCAACGATCGCACCCATTTTTTCATCACGCCTAGAGCATGATAATCAGGTCACGGTCACGCGACAAGTATGATCACCATATTGATTAAAAATTCAGCATAAATCGGCCTAATTACCGACCCACATTTCTCGACTAATAAATCCAAATACGTTATAGAAACGAAATTTCGTTAATTGACAAGCTTATAATTGTATCACGTTAATTCAGTTGCTAATATTTGTCCTTACGCCAGCCGTAGCGATTTCGATGGGAAAAATGGGAACCATGAAAACCTACAACGACGGTGCTATGAATTATCAGCGATTATCGCGTGGGGTGAAAAAGAAACTTTTGACTCGCAATAACTCGCTCGCATTGCGCGATCTTGAGTTTATCCGGTATTGGGAGTGTTGCAGCGGGGACCGGGCGTTCCTCCGTCGATCGTTCGGCCGACCGCGCCCTCATCGTCGGCCTGTCGAGACGAAAAGACGAAGAAAGCAACGTTCCAGCCGGCCCGGCCGGTGAAAGTCGTCCAAAATGTCATCGGAGGTTAGCCTTACCGCGAATATATATACATACGCAGACGACGGGACGAAACGCCAGGGGCCAGGGGAGAGGGATAGGCATATGCCGTGCCGGGTCTTGCGTAATTTTTGACTTCTGCCGGCCGAGGAACGCATGCTGATGTCGCGAGAATTAACGTCTCTTGCCTGCCAACATCGATATTACACTGTACGACTGGAAATAGTTCTGCGACGCAAAGAATTACCTTGCCGTGTCGGATCAGTAGGGAAAATCCTCTGTGGTCAGACATCCAACTCCTCCGGAGCTTCAGAAATAAACTACCACTATTTACATGGAACTTATAATTAATAATCCTCAGAGATACAGATCCTGCTCGGACGGCTCGAGAGACGAGGATAAGAGAAAAAGACTAATCCAAGATTTTATCTCGACAAACTTCTGAGTTCATACGTCGAGAGTGGGAAGTTGACGTGTAATAATTTAGTGCCTACAACTATCACCTTGCTACAAGTTTGGAAATCATTTTACAGACTCGCGGTTTAACGAGATGAGCTTCTTTTGAAATGCCAAGAACGTTGATAATACCATCGACGATGCTATATGACGACACGTCGTTTTCTCCGCTTCATCCGTCGGCTGAATGTCGACCCGAGGAAAGTTTCATTTGGCATTTAATGATTCTATGTCCTAGGCAGATACTAGGATAATATTGATAATGATAAGTAAACCCATTTACCTGACCCTCAAGATGAGTTCCTCTCTAACGAGCTACTTTCTGTTTACACGAAAAACAGTGTATCGGATGTCGAGTATATTTTTTGTAATAGACCGAATCCTTCGAGCTCGTTGGACAACGAACCGGAGGAATTCCGTGTAAGGCGTTGGACGAGTTCTTCTCGGTTCTAAAATTATCCCGGGGTCGATGCTGGCATTCGGCCGGCTAATGTGTTCCAAGAAGCTGAGGTCCTGCTGGACAAAGAGGATCCTGCTTCAGGATCCTCGCTTTCTTATCGCGCACCCTCGCTCCTCTTTTCCCGAAACCGGATTTTCAGGCCGTGCTGGTGGTACGGCGCTCCAGGCCTTCTCCTCCACGGTTTCCTCACGTATCAGCCGTACCGGCGTTGCAAAACCTCCGGCAAGGTGACCCAGTTGTATCCGCGATTGAAGGAGATTGATCGCCATCCAGCTGACTCTCCGTCCGCCCGATGCGTCTTCCTTAATGTTCCTTTACGTACTCCTCTCTCGTCGGCCGCCACGATTTAGCAAGCTTTTTTGCTAGACTCGATAAGTAGATGAAGGACCCGGGGTTCATTATGTTCGGAATTGCTTTCGAAACGTTTTACCCGAGGAAAGTGAAATGGAGCCTTTAAAAACTTCTAACTTCCAACCAATTCTGTCCTTTCTTCGGGGACGATGTTTCTTTATATAAAACTTTCTTTTCGGTATCTTCAATTGCGTAAATAGACGGTTGCATTATGTTTCTCTAGAATGACCATTACTTTCCCCCTTTTTATCGGTTCGTTCGATCCTATCGACATATTATGTCGCGTTATGCGTCCTTCATTTTTTATATAACAACAAGAATTCATCCATCGTTGCACATCGATGTAACGCTTGAAACGCTGAAAAATCCCTCGATGTATGCCTCGTAGTGCGAGGGGATAGGATCGGCGGGGTTGAGGAGTCGTAGAAGGTTGCGCGGACAAAGAGAAGACCAAGAATCTCTGTCACGCCTTCCTTTTCCAGGTGAAAAAATGAAGAAGCGCATTATTGGCGATAGCACGTGGGCGAGTAACCTACGGATTCTTCTTCACCACCTTTTATAAAAATAAATAATTATCCGACAGACAACGGACAAAGAACAGAGTAATGCAGTCAGCAAGCTATCATCGATTACTTTTGTTACGTTCTTAAATATAATGTATCGTAATTATGTAGTCCCCAGAGTAACGGTTGTGCTTTCGGTGAATGCGGTTGACTCAGCTCTCCTTTTTATGCTGAAAGAAGTAGATTGTCGGATGGCTGAAAATGTGAAGGCTAAGTTTCGTGGTATTTGAGGAAGTCGACGGGGCTATTGACGGTCGGCATTGTACAGAACATGTATTTAATGTAGCCACACGCACGTCTCCAAGGCGTCACGTAGAAGAAATGCAGTTATCCATCCTACGCGACCCGCTGAAACCGACGCCCTGGAACACTGGATTCGTCGAGGAAGGTAATAATAATAATAAAGGCGGGACACGTGGACTCTCTCGGACGATTTCCGCCAACATTTTCGTTTGGTGGTACAGGTGGCGAGGAGTGGGGTTGAGTGGCGTTAATTAAGAATGACCCGTGGCTGGAGTCGAAGCGAACTGTCGTAATCGAGACGTCGGATGAGTTTGCTAAAGATGCTCGGGTTCAACTTTCTTGTGAGAAGGACATTGTCCTTTGAGAGAAAGGCGGTGGGCCCGACGCGCGACACTCTCCGCGGTAATTTCGTAAGGTATAGACGACGAATTTCCATTCGATGATTTGACGATCAACGTGAGAGCGATATTTAGAAGGAATTTCTCCTTACGTCGCCGTATATGGCGGCTGAATTAGCCTCTCAGACGCTTGCATCGCTTATGAGATACCGTTTTACACATCTTCGGGCAAATGTACTTCCTCCGCAAATGCAATTTCCTGCCACGGATATGTGCTCGCCTTAGCGCGTAATCAGCCATATACACTCACGTAATCGCGAAGACCCGTGGAACGATCTTCCATGCGTGGAAAATGAGCCCGTTCGACAATGATTTCGAAAGTTTTTCCGGAAAGGTCGAGGCCACTTGCAGCCTCGTGTCAAGCCAGTTATGTAAACTGCACGTCTACCTGTCTTTCCGGCAGTAAGGGCAATTTACCAACGAGCAGCTTCTGTCCGAAAAAATCAAGGCGATTTACGTGACTCTCATCGCTATAGTTTTCCACTAACTTATTACATAGATGGCTGACGATTATTTTACATTTTGCACGAACTCGTGTTGCACTTTTCTTCCCCGTGATATTTCACGCGTGCAAAATCCACCGGCTGTAGAGGCAGTTTCGAAAGCTTTTCCGGAAAAGGTCGAGGACGCGTCGGGCCATTCAGGTACTTTTCCTACCAGCGTAACGGGTCAACGAGCTGACCCGTCAAACCTTCGCCAAACCGTTCTCTCTACGCGCCGATGTAAACTAACAATGCCCTACAGTCTTCGCAAAAGTACATGCAATATTCTCAAAGTACGTACAACTGTTACACACGGAAGATAAACTCCAAGATTTTTCTCCGACATACTGTCCTTCGACGACGGATTCCGTTTACTGCGATTTACATTACGAAAGGTATCCGATGTACACCGTTTTCCTGCAGCGAACTTCTTAAAATTACTATCATCATTACAGAGGACAACATGATCCTGTCGAAAGGCACTCAAAGACATTTGAAATTCCTTCGAATGACCTTTTTCCCCTAATTTCCTTCTGTCAAAGGTATTCCTACCCAGTTTCTTTTACTTTTTCGAAATTTAGCGTGACCACTGTGTTTCGTCCAAGCTAATTTCCCCCTTGGAATGAACGTTGCGACGGGTCACGTGATAGCCCGTCGGTCCATTTGATTGCTACTTTTGCATAAAAGCACGGTGGCCGGGCGTGGCCTCAGGAAAGCCGGGAAAGTGATATCTCCTTGCGTTGCTCGGTTCGTTTCAGGAACGGACCAAGGTTCTAAGCGCCCCTGGATTTACGTAACCGATCGTCGGGTTATTAGACTTCGTGGCATTTGTTTACTACGCATATGCCACTTCTCAGCTACTCCGGGGCTTTTTACATTTCGCCGCGGACTTTCATCCAAGATATGCCACCTTACGTATCTATTTAAGATAGCATTAGCATTCATGTTAGCATAAAAAAAAGCAACATCCTGCCTCGTTAAAGTTTTCCTCAGAAGTTTCCTGCTTCTTGTGATAAAGAAAATTAATGTAATCCGGATAAAATTTTGTTTCAAAATAATAACCCTGATCATAACATCATTATCGCTTCATAAGCGTATTATTAGCATACTTTAAGTGTGTCGATGGTGTAATATTCGCGACCTATAGCCCTAGGCGTAGGAAAACCGAATGAATTATACAATTATGGACCATGGGAGTGACATATCGTTGACTTTGTATACGTAAACACTAATTTTCAAGTACATTTGCTATGATGTAATTACAAATCTTACTATGTAACACATTTTTGGATAATGCTTCCTAATGAGATTACGGTTTTATACTTTGCATATTAATTTTATGTTCCGCTTGCTGCTTCTTGAGTGAAACTTAAGCAATGGCTCTTCAGAACCTGAATGAATACACCGAAGAAAAGGCTGAAAGTCAACGAATAAATCAAGTTTTTTACGAGCCACTAAAACGAAAATTATGCCGCGGTAAGTGGCCGTAAGAACGTCGATTCACGTTTTTGTACATCAAAAATGTCCGTCTACTTCAGACGCCCCGTATCTTTCCGCATTTTACCGTCTTTCTACGGGACTTCATCGCGGAACAAAATCTCTGTCCGACCGTGAAATTCCGCAAAGGGAAAAAAACGTGAGGAGAAAAAGAAGGCGCCTGCGGTTCGAATGGTGAACGCGTCACCTTTCCGTGGCGACTTTTCTTCCCATGGAAGTCACCGTTGCAGGAGAATGAAAAGTCGAAAGGCAGAGAGAAAGACGTGATTAACAATGGTGTGACTCTTTCGAGATAGGACATGGCCCTGCCCTACTTACAAACTGAGAATACGTGAATAAAAGTTGAAAGGGGTAAAAAAATATCCCGATACATTAGAAATTATAATTATTTGCTCCACACTGACCTAGAACGTTTAAATTATTGTTAACTGAATCAAATTAGTTTGAGTTCGGTGCATTTAGAAACAGGTTTTTTAATTTATTGGACGGCCATTTTATCATCGAGGGGGAAACCGCGTTACTAATTCTCCATGCACTTCGTTGCGGTACACCGTGTGTATAGTGGCCCAGTTTCTAGTGATCTACACTCGGCTAGGCCTTCGCTTTTCTTCCCCCTTCACCTTACTATTGTGATGGCTTGTTTCGCTCTACTTGCCTCTCTTGAAGCTCTGGAGAACGTCCCCGATGGCCACTTGGAGAACGGAACATCCAATTGTCAAGTGCTGCTCTCTCGCAACTCAAGGCTCAAACGTCTTGATGTTTGGTCCTTCGAAACTTCCGTTACCATCGAGAGGATAACGTAGCATTCGCTTCACGCGGTGAAGGTCCAACGTTTGCCGGGTGATATTCACAAATGACTAAGGTTAAAATTATACCACCATTGGATGGTATAAATACAATGATGATTGAATCAAAATTTTCCTGACATTAAAATTGTCTGCTGAGGGTGACATATAGATGTAAAAATTCTTTTCTTTTAATCGTCACATACATATAAAACGTCTTGCAGGTATACACTTACAACGCACCTTCGAAAATTAAGAATTAAAAAATTACGCTTTCGTGGTTATATACAAGTGCGTAACATAATGACATTAATAGTATTAAAGGTGACTGATGACACGAGGTATGAAGATAAATGGCTTAAGAAGATGGTTTACTAGTGACGCTTAATTGGCTTATGTATCTATCGTATGAAACGCAGGGTTGCTAAAAGATACGTAGATTAGCTGAAACAGAAAATAAAATTTATGACACAGTGTTTACCTATTACTTTTTGTAGTTGCAAATACTATGAAATAACATTGGAAATTCGATCAATATTTCTCTCTATCTCAAGACAAACTTTTGTTCTCTATAAAAGGATGTTAAATATCACATTAGATCTTACCACTTGGCAATAGTGAAAGGCTTGCATGAGTCCGACGGCTTATCGTACGTAAATCCTGTGGAACATTTGAGAAGATGAGGCTTATGGTCCCTGCAGACGAGTACGCTCGTGCAGAACTCATCGAGTCTGTGTACAGCTCCGTTCTCGCAATGTCGACCATTGGGCAGTTCGGTCGAAACGTCTTGGGAATTGTCCCAAGGATTGGAGAAGGTTTCCGTCACGGGTTCCTCCTCTTGAGGTTTAGTGGGTTGCTGAGATAATTGCTCGTCGGTGGTTACTTGTTGTTGACGTTTCTGTTCGTCGATTTCGAGTTGACTAGCGACTGGCCTCTGGTGCCAGGGATCAGGATCATCCTTCGCCAGCCAAGAGCTTCCAGGGTAGAAGGGTTGTTGGGGGGGATAAGACGGTTGTTGAGGTGGGTAGGACGGCTGCTGAGGGGGATAGGACGGTTGTTGAGGTGGGTAGGCCGGTTGTTCAGGTGGGTAGGCCGGTTGCTGAGGTGGGTAGGCCGGTTGCTGAGGTGGGTAGGATGGTTGCTGAGGAGGGTAGGATGGTTGCTGAGGGGGATAGGATGGTTCCTGAGGGGGATATGTCGGGGGATGAGTAGGGGGATGAGTTGGTGGGCGTGTCGGTGGATGAGTCGGTGGATGAGTGGGGGGACGTGTCGGTGGACGTGTTGGTGGTCGTGTTGGCGGATGACCATCCCCTGGTCTCGGTGAAGTTGTTGGCGGGGGTTTCGGCGTTGCGGCGCCTTTACAATCCACGTTGTACACGTAATCGCATACATTTAATGCCTAAAAAAGCCATAAACCCAAAGATGTACCCACAAGTTCACAGACACTCATTTCCTCCGTTACTAAAATCCTATCTACTCATGCCGCTATTTTATATTCGTTGTTTGATTCGACTTCAAATGATTTCAGCCGCTTAACATTCTCTAAGAACTACTGTTTTAAATAAATTCAACCTTCCGATTCTCGGCGTGGAATGTAAAGCGGACGATAAAACAAACATGTCAAAGCGAGCTGTGGCATTATTCAAGAAACGATATCATGTGTGCCAATGTCGTCAGGTTTTCTTGGAGACGGGAAAGGACGGGATTAGAACGGTAGGGCAGATCGGCAATCGAGTTTCTCACGCTGTAGGGACATTTATCGACTTAAGATTCAGGAAGTCGTCTAAGAATGGATCCTCACGTCATTGTAGACCAAGCCACGAGGACAGCTGAACTTAATGGGCCGACCAGAGAGGCACACGTAGAATTCCGAGCAGTTTGTCGAGCTTCGGTAACGTCCGTTCAGGTCTGGGCATCGTTTCGATCCCGGCGGCAATGGTGGTTCTATGGATAAAAATATTAACTCTAACACAGCGCAAAGCATTATCGATTACTACAATAATATACTTTACTCAAAAAGGGCACTCAATACAGTATTGACCAATTTTTTATCACTACAATTAGAACTCTGTATTTCACGTGCTATTTCTCGAAATTTTGTTTTATACTTTGTGCAGTACTCACTGGGCGTAGGGGCGGGTCGGGAACCGCAGTTAACGTTGTAATCAAAGTCACAGAAATTCTTCCTGTCGTTGAAGAGCAACCCGTTGGGACACTGTTGTTCGATCGCCACACCGTCCCAGCAGTTTATGTAATTGGCACAGCTTTTGGGACTAGGAAATTGCCCTCTGAAATCTAAACATCCCGGCGCGGGGGATGGGGGTGGCCTCGTCGTTGGGAGGGTAATCGGCGGTGATATCGGCTGGGGAACTTCGCCTCCTTGACCAGGTCCCTGAGGAAATCCTGGATAGAACTGCCGGTTGCTAGGTGGCTTGGGGGTGGTCGAAGCTGAATCTTCCAAATCCAGCGTAGTCGATGAAACTGAATTGCCGTCCCACAATTCCTGCCGTTTTTCCAATTTCTGGATGTCTACGTGTTCCCACAAGTGCTCGAATCCTAACGAGCGATAAATTACATTCATTCAAATCTTAAGACGCACTGTAGTAAAGCTCCGAACAGCTGTATCGTTTAATAAATTTTCAAGAATAACCGGACTTAGTTGACTTTACATTGATGACTTTATCAATAGAATTTTTCTTGTGTTTGCGAGGTACTAACCTTCAGGTTGATGGGCGAACGGAAGCTGTCTGCCGGATAAGGTAGGCACGGATGTGGTGGTAGATCTGGTCCTCCTGGCAGCTTCGGAGAATCCTAAGAATATCGACGCCAGGAGTAGAAGGACCTTCATCTTGGCGGGGTCGATCATTAGATCCTCTGGAGGATCCTTATCCTCGGCACCGTCACAAAACTCGATGCACGGGAACCGATTCTAAGCGTGTAACGCTACGCGCCACTTAAAGGGGAGAAAACGCGGGTCTTGCGAGTCCTTGTGCGGTGTCCTGATGCTGGATGGGCTGGACCCCGTCCGCCGGAGGGCTTACATAGGGCATCCCCCACCATTCGGGTTCGCAGGGAGCCACAGGACCCCAATTACACAGGGGGGCCCGCAGGACCCCTCGTCCCGAGGGGCCTCCTGGCCGCGCAGGAAGTGCACGCATCTGCACCACTCTCGTTGCTCGATAAATCCCCACTAAACTCCCCTCTCGGGCGAATTCGCGCAAGGACGCGAATCCGTATCGTCATACGTTTGACCAACGAACTCGCAACTTCCAATCGCCTGCTTCCCATTTCGTCTCGCCTGTTTTTTTCTAACCCGCCCATCCGATCTGCGAAGCAACGCTCAGCGGAACTTGCCTTCTCACGGCGGGAAAACCTTGTCGGCAATGATAATCAACGCAAATAAAGAAATACCAATGGACCTAGTGGTTTTTCTTCATTCTCATCGCCCTGCAGTCTTCTCTAATTGATGTTACGCCGTAAATGCACGGACGCGTCATTAATGCTACCGGTTTTAGATTGCATCTCAAGCTACTCTTCTTCGCTACATATTCATGACGTAAAGTCATTGATAATATCAATGACTCTATCCCCTATTAGCCGCACGTTATTAGTCATATCTTTCTACTTTTCCTATGGTACTTTATCTCGTATTTCACTTTTTATCGCCAAGGACGTGAACGAGTTTTGTGAGACGTGGGCGTAGATGTTTCATCCGCCACCTACTGCCACGTGGAAATTCGTAAGTTGGACCGTTGTTATTACTGAATAAATCCACCGTTGGCTTTGCAACGGCCGAATTCAAATACGATTCCGCGTGTACCGGGTTGAATGACCAGTGGATTCCCATTGGGTGAATTCCAGAATGAACATGCCGGATTTACATCATGTATTTTACGCACGAATTAATCTTCCAGTACCGTTTTTTACCTAAAATTAATCTCACGTCCTACAGGAAGCTACATCGTCGGTTTATGAAAATTTTCAAATAAATTTTGCGCAAAAACAAAAATAGCTTCCCTGACAATTGTCAAGTCAATTGATTATCATGGGTCAAAACATTTCTAAAAGAATTCCATTAGTAAAATCTCCCTCGGTGGTTGAGGAGAATATTCGATTTGTACTTGTTTGCACCACTCTCGTTGCTACGTGTCAGCTGGTCACAGCGGGAGTAAATTCATGCACTGAACCACCCGTGACTCGAGTATTTCAAGTACACGCGGTACACGAATTTCTGACCGGTCAAGAACACTAAAGCAATGCAAAAGTAAAAGTATAATTGCAACAACTACGATATATGGAGTTGTCATGTCAATAAGAGGAGTCAGAAATCAGCAAATTTTAATATTCCTCTTCTGCGATACCTGAGAGTCCTCTGTTAGGATTTTTCAGCTCGAGGAAGTATAAGCAAAGTATGAGAGACAATACTTGAGCAGAGGTAAACGCACTCTGCAGAGACGACTCGTTACGAAGTCTCTCGCTGCCAAAATGCGTCCTTACGTTCGTCGGATTCGCTCGACTCCTTTTCTTTTCTCGCTGCGTAGCGACGGGGAGGAACGGAGATAGCAGGACCGGTGGTGTTGGCTCATCGTCCTTTTTATTATCCGGCTCTTGTCGGTATCTCCGGCGAGCGGCAATAAGGAAGAATCCACTCCCGAGAGAGAGAAAAAAAGGCGAGATCCACGTAATCCAGGAATCCAGTCGGTCGGCACTTCGCCCTCGGAAAACGAGTCGACGAAACTCGCTAATGTTCCCGGGTCAAGTGTGACTCCGGCGAAATCCCTTTCGTCCTACGTGATCACGGTTACATGACGTAACGCCCAGAAGAATGTCCAAAAAAGACCTTAGTTAACTGACTAACACTGTTTTTTCGGCAGTAAAAGAAATTCCAGGCACAATCCTTACAGAAAAGTTTCAATGAAATTATCGTGAATGAAATTTGTGTCACGTTCACGGATGAATGAGGGGTGAGTTGATGAGGAATACGTTTTTGAGCTAAACGAATACAATTTACATGGGTTCCTTGCCTTGGAAGACAAGTCGACGGAAAGTCCGCAAAGCCATATTTAATTCAAGGACCCAGGTATCGGCGATCTTTGACAGTATCGTGAATATTCGTGAACCGTGACCTGAGAACGGAAATTTATCTGTCGGCGTCGAGTAATCACGCGCGACTCTTACGCGAAGATAAAGTATTTCGTGACGCGAATTTTGCATTAGTTTCGTGCCACACAAGTCATTCTGTTATTCCCTACAGAAAATACTATGCTTCGTTCTTTAAGGTCACATAAAGCCACAGTCATATTATTAAACTATAAATACAAAATGTGGTGGTTCCTGACAGGAAGGCATGTATAGATTACTACCCTTCTCACTGTCGGGATAAAAAAAAAGAAGAGCATTGGAAAGCTTGTAAAAATTACGGAGAGAACGGTAATCCGACGGTTAGAGGCATCTAAGCTTCTTATATTTATATCTGCGCTTCTGCGAAGCTATCACCTTCGTTTCGTCGTCGTCATCTTCATCCTCTGGCGGTTACACCTTCGGTTTCCTTGCCATCTTCCTGCCGTGCTTTTTCCATCGTGGTTTCCAGATCATTCTTCAGCCCACAAGAAAAGTAGGATAGGTACATGTCCGCCTCGGGAGAATAATAACTAAAGAAACAAAATAGAAGATCGTAGAAATAAGAAAACGTTCGAGTTCAGTTCAATGATTAAAGTTCTTTTTCAAATGTTTCTTTTTATGTACCGTAGGCGGTGCTTTTAGGTGTTCATTTTATTTTTACTCCATTTACGGCGAAACCAACTGCCGGCGTGTAGGTGATTTAAGATTAAGTGGATGAAAGGGTAACCCGCGGCTATTCACGTGGCAGGAAAGGTCGAATGGTCAAACAAAAAGTAGAGGGGAAGGGTTAGAAGCCCTAACAAGGAAACTCTAAAAATATCCTCTCGGTTGATGTCAAAGATTTCCAGATAAAAATCGTTTTCACGAGCCCGACCTTTTCTTTTATTTAACTGTACAGTGAATAATATTGTGACACGTAGTTTAAAATCTGATCTTACTTGTACGAAATGTTTTGCAAGCGTGGGGAACTCGGCAAAGACTGTTAAGGGACAGAATCAACGGGTAGCAGTATAAGAATAAGGGATCCTGGACACGCCCTTGCCAACAATTAATTTCAAGGAGTGATGGTCCGAGTGGCGAGGGACGATAAGGTATAACCGGTGCGTGTGGCGCGTTCCTTCAATAAATTCGACGAGGCTTACACGGAGCACCACTTAGGGCAAATACGAAAGGCGATATCTCAGTTCACGATAGTGCTGGTACTTTAAATTTCCTTTAACCTCGCGCGCAAACCGATCGTAAAGCTCCATCCAGGAACATTTCAATCCGTTCTCGTTTGAGACAACCTCGTGTCACGTGGATGCTCGCACTTTGTTAAAATGCCGAGCTATCTGTGCCCCATTTGCCGGTCGTTCTTCGATCTTCTCCCCCGCCCCTCCCTCCTGAAATATCTCCCCATCCCCGGTACATTACTGCTCGGCAGGACGCACTTTATCTCCGCCCTCGCGATGCTTCAGATTTCCGTCTCAAATGCCGCCGCTGCGAGAATGCAAAAACTTCAGCGAGATGACTTTTGCATAGGTACAACATGGTTCGACGTAGGTTTAATGACGCGTGGTTTGTCAGAGGATAGATTGATCGGTCGTTACTGTCTTGTCGTAGTATTTCCTAGACGGCGTTTGCTTTGTAAGAGATTCGTCTTGGTATTTCTTTGCGGTGGACATGGAATCGCTCATGTTAGCACAGCACGGGACTTTTGTGTACCTGCGGCGAGTATTGCTAATGACGACCTCCTGCACTTGTGCGTACTGCTTCGCTTGTATTCCCCTGGCACGTCCCGTCGCGTTGCCATTTCCCTCGTTTTACATTTCTATTCTTTCCTCGTTTCGACGAAATTGCATATTTGCTCTTCCCTGAGTCATACGACGGTCGTACACCTTGAAGCTTTCGAGAAATCACTCTTATCTAATTCCTTCGGTGATTCGTCATTCGTCACTGCAAGGTTTTCGTGAATCCAAGGATTCAACTTCATGTAAACTTTGTCATACTAATTCGATGTTTCGTAGAAAATTTTTATGCGTACACGTCTTTAAATCCCTACAATTTTTCTACTTGTTCTCCTAAGAATGCGTTACTACATGCTACGCAATTTAATCGAGTATTCATTTTACGAGACGAGGCAAGTGGCAACGCCTTTAATAACTCCGACTAAAATTAGAAATAGCATAAGTTACGAGGATACACGGTCATTCATAGCTCCACATCCATTCATACACACGCAGAAAATTTATACCAGTCACGTGAAGTTGCAGTTTATGTAAATTTCTACAATCATGTTTACTCGCGCGGCTAAAAAATTCTCCATGTAAAAGGAATTTTATAATTGCCCGGTTATTTATAATCCATCCGTTATCGAGGCAAGGCTATCTTAATTCATCTATGAAAAAATGTTGGACGTACACAGGATCGAATGTCGTAAAGAATGCGAGGCACGCGATCGAGTGAACTCGATTGATCCCCTCTGGCCGGGCAATTATCGGAATTTAGGAAGTAGCTTATCCGTTGCGATTGCCTTAAGTGCTGGCATTCATCCTCTGCGGACTGACGACTTTGATATTCATTGAACCTCATTGCCGGGCATTCCGTTGCGTTTTTCACCAAAGACTGACCGACGGTTGGCTGCACTTCCACGTGCACCGAGTCCCCGTGTGCATCCGAATGAGAGTTACGGTATCTGCCGGCGGTGCCTGCATTTCCAACGCCGTGCGCCCCGTCGAGTAATTTCGGACGGTGCGTCGCCTTTCGAGGGACGTGAAAAAGAAAAGACGAGCGGAACGGGATAGCCGAGAAGAAGAATTACTCCTCAAGGGCTTCCCCGAGCCCTACCCTTCTCTTCCCTTCCCTTACCCCACCCTCTACTCGATCCACCTGAATAACTTCGCGACGACAATGACGTCAAACTCGAGGACCTGACAGCGCCGTTGCCGGACTTAGCATTAAAAAAAAACACCGCCACAAAAGGTGACAAATTACGAAGAAATGGGCAGAAGAACGGTCTCGAAAAACAATTATTTTTAATTCTTAATATCATGTGTCTGATAGATAAATGAGACAAGAGTTAAGACAAAAATTATCTAGGTATTCTCATCTGTCGAGACAAACATTTACCGATTAAATGTCTATTTTCACAAGATCGTACAAACTTGAAAGTGGTGAAATAAAATGTAAGAGATACGTGGGACAGGTTGTTCTATGCATCGATTACGCATTTCGATTGCACTCCACGCCTTTCTCCGCTCTTTATCAACCGTCCTCACGTCTAACCATACCGTTACACAGTACATTCATATTATTACGTCACATACTGGAAAGGACGGTTCGTTCCGACGAGCCGCATCTGTCGGAATGTTTTTTTCGAAACAGGTGTCCTTTTCTGTAAAGTAATAATTGTGCCGAGAATGCAGATCGATACGCTCATGTAGAATGTGATACTGAAGAAATCCATGTAGGAATTTAAAATTCTCAATAAATATCTTTAAGCACTGTGTAATATTTAATAAATAAAAGTTGAAAGGGCAAAGTGTGACGTGATGTTGAGTCTAAAAAGCGTGTACCTTTCTGCATATCTTATGGATAAGTTTGGTGTCGCGGAATTTAGGGAATGGGGTCCTCGAAGGAATCCATCCTACGTACAAGTAGGTGTAGGTCGTGTGATAGGACACGCACGGGTGAACAACGACTAAGGAGAATTTCGATAGCGGAGATATTCAGGCAGGTTGGCTATTCGCTCTAATGAAGCGAATACATTTCGGCCAAGAGGAATCCCCAAAGAGGGGGTGAGAGGACGGGGGATGGGGTTTGCGGAGGATAAAACAATTAAAAAGGAGGGAAAGGACGACCACGATGAGACGTACCGCGGGAGGGTAGGGGAGCGAACGAGGGAAAAAGAAACGAAGGGAGAAGAAAAGAAGACGGGGTGGAGAGAAGGGGGTGGGGGAAGAGAGGTGGACTCTCGAACGCGTCAAGGACCAGAGGTCCTTGCTCTCCGGGTCATAGCAACCCACAGACTCACAACACTTTCTTCAGATCTCGGCTTCTCCCAGAGGCTCTCAAATGTATCCTATCTGGATCGAATCGTCATAGAACATCCTATTTCCTTATCAAGAAGTACGGGCTTTTGTTCAGCGAGAAATACCATACTTTTTTATCTACTTGCCGCTGCCGTTTACACTGAATTTTAGCCGGTTAGTTATGCCTACTCTGTTCTTCGTTCAACTTTCTCAGACAACCTCGAGAAATTTTCTAATACTTCGGTACCTGTCCTTATATAATTTTCAAACAAGTTAGTGAGAAACTCTTAAGAGGATGGCCCGACTTAATAACGTTCGCACTAGAAAGTACGGGACATTTCCCTGCCAATTATGTACATATCTCACTCGATACTTATAAAGATACTGGGTAATCGTGTATAACGTAGGTTTTACGAGGTTTGTAAAAGTCATGGCATGCAGTACAGTTCTGTTAAAGCCTTAAATCTTCTGCAAGATTTATTGGCAATCGTTAAAGGTCTGAAAGTTAACTGATCGGTAATTAAATGAAAGGTAAGCTACAAAATGTGACAGCAGAGCCTTAGGAAGGTCGACCGACACTACAGAGCTGTAAGACGGTTTGCCTAAAGTACAGGCGTTGGTCTGTGCCTCTGAAAGGGGGCACACATGATAGAAACATATACATATTTTGGTGCTTGAATTTAGCACTCTAACCCACTCTAACTGTCGTAGATAATTCTAAAAATTTTATTTTCTACAGTTCCTTAAAAAAATGACTTCATTACCAATTATTGATGTTTGTACAATTGACAATGTTCTATCTACCTTAAAATAGAACGATTTAAAATAAAAGTAGCTGTAAAACAGCTTCACGTAATTCTTTCCTCTCGAAAACGGCAAATACAGTGGCTTTGAAAGCTTGTAGGTGCGATTAGGAATGATTAATGTCCACATTTGGAAATCGAGGGTGGGACTACGAAACCGCGGTAGACCACCAGCTAGCCGCGAGAAAATTTCGAAACGAGATGGGCATTGTCTCATTCTTATGTGTCTCGTTTCCTCTTGTGACCATTCTCACCGAGCACATCGCGATAATCTCATCGAGCAACAAGCCGTCGCTGCTCTCCAGTCTCTCGAATTACTTGCATAAGAAAACGAAGTGAAAATCCCTGAGACCCATTCAGCTTCGTCCCGGTGCCGTTATTATGATACAGAAAACATTTTACCCGTGGTACAAGATCACCGTTCCCCGCGAAGAATTCTGAAGATTAATACAATTAATCAATTAACCAATTCGTGTTATTTAACTTCGTCCAACTAATCCCACGGCTGTCTGATCAATGCGAAAGCAGAAGTTTCTTTTCATCAATTGTCAGGATGCTGAGATCATTTAATATAGCTTTCGTTGGACTTTCTCGTCCCCGATGCAGATTGCTCTAGCTGATTTTAAGAAGTTATAATGAATTTTATGGAAGCCGGTGAAAGGAGTGGGAGGAGTGGGGATCAAGTCGATATCACTTCATTATTCATCCCAAAGGGATTAATAATAACGCTGCGCGTTAAATAAATCTCCCTACGAGACGCATAGTTGCACAACTCACGCTTCATAAACATCCTCAGAGAAAATCAGATCGAAATACCGAAAAGTTCATTCAACCCAGTACGTTTCAGCACGATTTATGTGACCTTACGAAGGAAATATTCTGTGGACTATGCAGCTCTGAAATACTTAACAATAATTCTTTAACACTGTAAAAAAGAAGGCTGATAACCGTGGATAGGAATACTGCCGGTAGAAAACGGGTCTAGAATGTCCACAGCAACTGGCATTTCGTGTTTGATAAGAGTTGCAATAAAAATATTATAATACAGGACTCTGAGGCGAATAGAAAGACAGAAAATCCATTTGACTATTTTGACTTCAATATAGTGCGTAATAACAGTATTTTCAATAAAAGATTCAATAAAAGACAATAAAAGAAAGATTCATTCATAAAAGTCAATGATTCGTACTAATCACCATTATCGTGTAGATACGAACCTGAGGTTGGAGACGTTGTGGCCAAGAAACCGATCGATCATGCCGTCAGGATGGGCCGTCGAGATAGGAGCAAAATTGATTTCGTAGAGAAGAAACTCTCCTCCGGTCGGTGCTGAAATGCACGTGGATCCAGTGGGCTCGGGTTTTCACGGCGTAGCCAATTACGTGACGTGGCTGTGCGAGCAGAAAGGCAGAGAAACGGAGAAGAAGAGTATCGAGAGTGTATCGAGCGAGGAGTTTCATCTGACCATCGAGAGTGTGTTTCACCTTTATTTTCACCGTGCCAAGTAGTCCCATCCGTAGGGAAGAAACCGTGAAGGCCCGAGGCCGCGGCGCGGAAAGAAATTCGAATAACAATCGCAATGTCCCTCGCTAGTTGTTCTCGGTTACACTTTATGTAAGATTCTAACGATATCCACTGCGACAACTGCGTTCCTGTGCATTCAGAGCAAGCCGTAAGTTAGCTTTAGCCGATCTTACGTGAAATTCCAGTTAGCTTCAATTGGTTCCAGCCGTAGAAAAAGGGAAGTTACCGACCTCGCAATGGAATTCCTTCCTGTTGTCGATAAATTCATTGAATCGCCGTGTCTTCTAGAATTCACTGGAAATTTCATCAACTGTCGTTCCTGTAACAGTTTTTTCGTCTGTCATTAAGAGAAAATGACTGATAACCACGGAGATGCGCGCAAGAGCATGGAATTTCTCCTGAATGGAAGTTAACGAGCAAAAATTCGTATTCAGTAACGCGAAACGTGCTGAAGGATTCTCGCCACCCTGCAAAAAGCCTTCGATCCGGAGTATCGCACGTTTTTTCCCCCTTGTAATCGAGATGTTACGCCCCACTCCGTCTTCTTTGTTCTTTCGAAAGAATAACGTACTTCACTTCTCCTTGGTGCATTATGTACAGTATCATCTGTTTCTGTAAAAAAATTTCCCTCCATAAGAGTATTTTACTATTAATATTACTTACTGCTCCAGATATGAAAATGTGCGACAGAGAATGTCCTTAATTGTAGGAATTTTTATTAACGACCTTTACCTGTGTAAACCCGAGTTTACGACATTCAATTGTCTTCCCTTCATTTCGAAAGAATGAAGAAACACCGTTCATTCTTACTCGCTGACATGTTTCTCGAAGGTCTATGTCGATTCAAGTAATTTTCTTTACATAAACTTCCACGTAGGCCGGTAATGATGGTTCGTGAGCTATGATGAGTTAATTTCATCGATTCTTAGGGACCTTACCCTTCGACAAAAAGTCATGCAAAAAAGAAGAAAGTATTCTGTTGAACGAAAAGGGCAAAAAATTTCTCAGTGATCATCGTTTTCGTTAAATAATCGTTGAGGTTCTTCTTTCTAATGATGACGGTGCTGGGAGAAAAAGAAGAGGAAGTATCTATGCCGGAAGTCGAAAGATGTAACCTTCCACTTTCATTCACAAAAACTCATCGAATCGTGCGAATCCCAACCGACTGACGATGACTCGAAAGTTTCGGGTTTACTCAATGATGTAACCTGATCGGCATGTAATTATCACGATAACGTAAAAATATTACATAAACATGCATGAATGAAGAGGGTAAATATTATTAAATACCTCTTTGGAAACAAATTAATTCGTTGTATCATAATTTGTCGATTTATCCGCGAGGTTCCATTCATTAACACGAATACCCATGACGACTGACACGAGGTACTGGAGTTGATTAATACATCAGTTGAGTAAGCAAAACCGTGCCTCGCTGGTCATGAAATTACGTGATTTACAAATCGACTAGAATTTGATGCAACGCCAGGACAATGCTGTTATTGTCGTCCATTTACCGATCATTGTAGACAGGCTGTCCTCGAACTGGTCTAACCGCGCTGAGTATTTCATTACAGAGCGAAGATAGAGAGGACCGTATGTCTTGGAAAGAAATTCCGATGGGTCGGAGGCTTAGGGCTGGGCATTCCTGCGATCATCTGGGATGATCGCCGGGGATAGCGGCGTAGCCGTGTGCCCCGAGTCTTGGATAGTAGGAACCAGGTGTGTTCTCCAGGTAGAGGCCTTCCTGTGCGCCAGAGATCGGACTCCGTGGAAAAGAGTGGGGAGCTCATATAAGACACGAAGCCAAACGCCTCTCCCAGTGACCAGTCTCGAGACACGAAAACTCATCCGCCCGAGCTTCTTCGGCTCCGAGAGAGTCGCTAGCCGTTGCACGTCGTTCCTCGAATGCTTCCTACACCGCTCAGGAGTTTCCAATAGAGCAGAGTACCTCGAGAGTCCTTCGACACAGGGCCGTATCGCCGCCGATCGTAGAATGCTGCCGTCCCAACTCACGTCGCTTCTACTGGTGCTCGTCGCTGCGCACGGTGAGTCCCTCTTCCACCATTCTTCCATGTCTTTTCTTTCGCCTCTTCCTCTTCGATGCCACCCTACTAGCCTGCACACTTTTTCACCCCTCGCCGGACCCGCCATGCCATGATCCGTCCACCAGGACTTCACCAAGTCACGGCCATACCTTACGTACTTTTCTACCCTGTGCGACAAACAATGAAATACAGTGAATAAAATCGCCAACGTACATCGATCGTGCAATTAAGGGTCTCTAATTATCGTAATTTAATAATGTAGCTTTTAAATGACTCGATTAAATCGCGATTTGTGTCCTTAATTAGCCAGTCACTGATTTACTAGGACGTCGTTTACTTTCTCTGCGTCGCAATAAAGATAATAATCTAAACTTTGATTTATTCTCCAATGTCTCTGAGCTCGTAAAAACATTTTTGTTTACCACTTTTAAGGAACTTTTCAATTGATTTTTAATGCTGTTGGAATTGCTGTGCTACTTAATGTTGATTGATTAGATTTTTCTGTTACACAACTGCTGTTTAGAATTCGTAACAGGTGAGATGTTTCCCTTGGAGCAATTATTACACGCATCTTCATAAGACAATGACGGCCATTCGCCAGGTTTCACACATCCCACGAACTTTCTCCCGTGTCTCGCGAGTGAAAATATGAAAGTAGCTCAACGAGCACTTTACTCTCTCCCTCTAGCTCTTTCTCTAATTCTCCTTCGTTCTCGACCCTGTCTCCCTCTCTCTCACCCTTTTCTTCATTTTTCCTTCCTATCTGTATCTAAAATACCTCTTGCATGTTTAAAGAATCATGCATTCTTCTTAAAGACACCAACTATTCCGAGATGGAAAATGACAATAATCCAATACTGATGAGTTTCGAAAAATGGCTTTTAAGTGCACAGTTGGAATTAATTGTCAGCTGAGAAAGAAACTGTCGGTGGTTTCGGAGCAAGCTCGAACCGTAGCTCGGAGCTTACGTAACAGATTGGACTTTCTATCGTTAGTCATAGTTTTATTGGCAGGATTATTTTAGGAATGGCGCCGGGAACCGCACGTAAGCTCCGTGAAAAAGCGGTGTGCGTTGCCCGAGAGCCGCGCCCGCGAGAAAACCGTTTCCTTTTGCGCCGGTTGCGGTGGAACCGGCTGCTCGGATTCCGGGGAACGAGACGACGGATCTCGCGTATCTTACGCCGCCCATATATCCGGAAGTTCCGCTTTTATCGGGAGAAAACGATAAGTGATTGGCAGGTGCAGCCATACGAACGGCTCAGCCTGTATTTCCAGATCGTACCGACTAATCGTAATTATCGAGCCGATATCAAATCACCACGAAAGGGAAATCGAACAAAATTTTATGACATAGGTGTAGACAACGCGTTTATCGAAAAACATTTTGACTGTCAAAATTACTTTATACTGATCTCTGTTTTGTCGATGTTTTTCGAAGGTTCTGGAGCGGAAGTTTCGTTTTTAGATCAAATAAAGTCGGTTTATCCATGGCGATTCACGCAGATTCTTATCTTTCCACGGCGAAGGTGGAAGGGTACGGTGCGGGGAAGAACGGGGAACTGTAGCGCGGGTCGCGATTCGTTCTATCGCCTGGGGAGTTTTGTGGAGAACGTTGCACTTTACGGAAGGAGCGTGGATAAAGGGCGCGGCAGGTCCGCCTTTCCTACTCTCCGCCATTTTTACCCCCGTCCGCGCGTCCCGAGGAAATGTATTCGCCGCGGTGAATGACGGTTCGCGAGAATTCAGCCAAGCGGAGAATCTCGTTGCACGTTCGACGGAAATGTCAGGAAGAATTAACGCACGTAGCCACGATTACTTTCCTTTTTCAAACCGGCGTCATTTGTAAGAGCGTTTTGTATCCTCGTTTCCATTTGGGGAAGGTGCTTACCCAATGGTATTCCGCTATTTCCTTCTACGCCCGACAATGGGTCGATGGTTTTGCAAGAGGTTCGTCTAAAAATAGAGACGGAAGGCCTGGTGAAATGCCGAAAGGGGCAGGAAATCGTAGAATCGGGCCCCGGCGACGGATTCTCGGCTTTTCCACGCTACGTAAACATTGCTGAAGTCGACGAGTCGCAGGGGAGAGGCGTGCTATCTCGCTTGAAGCTTATACAAACGCAACAACACGGCCGACCCACTGGGCCCGGCTACTTACTCTTTACAAGGAGTCGTAAAGGAAGGGAAAGTAAAGCCGGTGTGTGCCGGCAAGCCACGCTAACTAAACGCTCGTCTTGCATAACCGCCCGACCATGTCCAGAGATGTCTCCGACGGCGATTCTGATCGCTAACAAACATTTCCTCCCCCAATAGAATCCCCACAATGCATATAAATCTACAAATTCCTCCATCGGACGATTTAAGACATTCCTATTCCACAAAATTCTCAGTAAAAATAAGAATGATGAAGGTACCTCACGTTGGAATATTATTTCAAATATTTTTTCGTAATCTACAAACCTATTATATCTGTAGGAATTAAATTAGGGATTCGTTGAGGATTTATCTGCTTGAATTCGTCCCCTTTCGTTTTTATCGAACCGTCCGTTTCTTCGTGTTCTTTTTAAATTCGACCACGACTTCCAGCGGGCACAGGAACTCGGATTAATCCGATGAGGATTTAATGCGACCGGTTTCATGGCTTTTAAGGCGTGGTATAATTGGATTGGTCGTGGTAGTCGGTATTCTTTGGTAACAAATTTCATGCGACCAGTTGAGTACCGATCGACACGGTAGTATGTTTGTTATTTGGCAAGTAGCGTTCTCCTTGCTTCACAAACCCGCTGAGTTTGCCTTTCAAATGCCCGGAACAGGACATTACCTTTTGTCCGTGATATGCGGCCATTGTTTACGAAATGACATCTAAAGTCGGGCTCGTTGTATCTATTGTCTATCTGTCAATATGAAACATAACCTATTTCTCACTCACCGAGGCAGTATACGCCGAATTCACCGTTCCTTCCTCCCATGAGTTTCTTCGGATTTAACTCTCCGGCGCTTGGAATTTCGATGATTGCGCAATACCCGTCAAAGTCTTGGAAACGTAGATAAGTGCAAGGCGTGTTTCCGAGCGACCTTCCTCTTGGTGAATCTCCGTCAAATTCCCGATGTAGCGGGAAAACCGATGAGGGGGGCCGAAACTGGATATAACCCGAGGTCGGTCGTTTTTTTCTTCCTCTACTGGCGGTCGAAGGATGAGAATGACATTAGTAGGGGAATGCGCCGGCGGACGTAGATGAAATCTCCGCTTTAGGAAGGTGGGGCGGAGGGTGTCCTGAAGGTTGCAAGTCAAGGCTAGGCACTTTCACTCGTTGGCGACTCTCTTGGGAGCGTAGCGCGAGGCTACTTCCCACCTTCGACTCGACTATTTGCTTTTCCGCCAAATCGTTTCACGCTCTTTACGCGAACTCGCCGAGGAGCGTTTCCTTCGACGGACATGCACCGATCGTTAAAATTCACCTTTTCACTCGAAACATTGTCCCGAACACTCCCCTATTTACGAAGACCACTAATTAAATATGAATCTATATTACGGTAAATTAAATTACTCACGGTAATATGCAAGGACGAGAAGTTGTCTACGTTGCGAAGTAAGCACTAGTATGCACCGAGTTCCTTCGTGTTTTCGATTACGAAATGTAATAGAATGATGCAAAATGAGTGACTAACGCGCATTGAACACATCGCGGTGATTCATCGACGTGGTCGGATCGATGTACCGACTTTACAATTCCAAGGTCGTAGATTGCATGCGTCGAAGAAAGTTCGACATGTTGTTATTGTGTTTTTCGCATTGCCGAAAGAGCCATCTGAATTTCACAACCTCGTTAAATGAAAATACAGCCATGAATTCCTCGCGGAGAAATCACGAGGAAATCTCATATTAAGCTAATTTACATTCGCAGTATGTGTTCTCTCTGTTACAATTTAAGACATTAAAACTCTGCAATGGAGAAATGTTTCAGTGAAAATGTAAGAGGAATGCGCGAGCATTAAGAAATATTTACATGATCCGACAAGTGGGTTAAGCAAGAGAATCAGGTGCAGATGACTTTCCAGAGAAATTCCTATGTCGGTTCTTATTAAATCCGTGAAAATTGAGCGGTAAACGCTTCTACCACTCTGTAAATTACGTTTACGAGCCTCGTTATTTGTCTAACCGACTGCGAACTCTCTAGGCCGACTGCATTCGTGCGAGAATTACACGCGCCTCACTTTTCAGCCAACCGACCACCTTCACCGCAATCTTTATTATTATTCTTATAACCTCAGTGATTAACGTTCCTATCACTCTTGATTTTATCATCATTACTAGCATAGAACGAGCTCGACTTATCCTCGCTCGGTTTTATTTATTACGGTTTTAATACGAGAAATGTCATTCATTTGTACCACTTAAAGTAGATGCCTTTTTCCTTCTCGGCTGGAAAGATTTACCACACTTTCTCGGTGCAAAACGAACACTAATTAAGGCTGACAGGAGATAGCCAAGTATCTTTACAACTCGTTAAGATTTTCTCTTGATCAATAACGATGCATACGTTGCTGTTATGCCTCGACTTTTCTATACTTTTTCATAGAAATTACTTTGAATCGCAATTTACATGTTTTTATCAAAATCAAATTTAAGAGCATTACACTGCCTTGTACACTCATTTTTAATTTTCATAATCTTATAAGCTGTCAACTTATTTCCACCTACCTAAAGTCTTTTTTATTCTACTCTATTGGATCTAACATAATTGCAATTTCCTTTAGGCCTGCACGCGCAGAAGCAACAGCAGGAAGACCCGTGCCAGACGAAAGCGAGAGTGGTGGGCGACATTGAGTATTGCGACAGATACTGGGAATGTGTGAACGGTCGTCCGGAGCTCTTCGACTGTCCTAACGGTCTGGTGTTTGCCGGTAAACATCGTGGGGTCACCGAGGGTTGTGATTACCCTTGGCGAGCCAATTACTGCGACGGAAAACGACAGGCCAACCCACCCATCCCCGCCGAGCACTGCGATTGGCTCTACGGAATTTTTGGTCATGAGACTTCCTGCACGAGGTATTGGACGTGCTGGAACGGAACGGCCACCGAACAACTCTGCATTGGTGGGCTTCTCTATAACGAGAGGGCACGATCCTGCGACTGGCCGGAGAACGTCGAAGGCTGCCAAAAACATCGTACGTATTCGAAAGAACAAAAAATTCCGTTGTAGACAATTTACAATCAACTGTCGATTGACGTGACCAAGACTGGTCCGGTCCCCCCTGTTCCTGGATTTCGTCGTTCCTTGCCAAGGTCGTCGTTATATCTTGACGTGATTTTTTTTTTTTATTAGTGGGAATGGTTTATTGCTATTGCCACGGGGGATAGAGGGGACGATAGTCGAGTCCTTTTTTCGACGTGTTAGGGCTGTTAGGTTAGGTCAGATGAATGCGAGATATACGTCTTCCTTTCTCTTTTTTCTGTCTGTCGATTTTATTGACCGGGTGGGGGGGCTCGCGGAGAAGACGGTTTCGGCCCGAGAGGCGTCGATCCGGGATTTCATTCTCACTTTCGAAAGCGGGCAAACACGCGCCTGGGAATCTCTGTTTCTCTGATTCGTCCTGCCCTCAGCGGTGTCAGTGCCCTGAAAGGGGAGAAGAGTTGGCGGCGGGGGGCGCGGCGTGAGTAAAGCGGGCGAGGCGGTGATTAGCATTCGAAGTGTGTCCTCTTGTCGCGTCTTTTGTCTGTCCCACGTTGACACGCCGACTCGACGACGTCGAACCCACCTCGGGGATTTCACGTCACGCCGACACGTTCGATTAATCGACGACCACTTCCTCTGTTACCCGACCATTCATTCCATGCCTAATTCGCATTGAAATTTTCATCGAACACATACGCAGCAACCATGACCCGCGAATCTCAGGGAATTAGAAATACATGAAGAATGGCAAGAGACACTCAGAAGAGTTATTAGTTTATTATTTCCTGTAGAATTTCTAGTTTTATTATGAAAATTGAAGAGTGATAAGAGACACGTAAAGGACCTGTTAATTGACTATTTCCCTAATTTATCGTATCCTCTTTCAGCCCTGTGTAATGACGACGCCAACGGAAACGTGCCTCTGGGAAAATCTTGTAACCGTTACTGGCAGTGCCAGGGTGGTTACCCGCGTTTACAGCGGTGCCCCGCCATGTTGGTCTTCGACAGGAGGTCCTTGAGGTGTGTCGTACCGCCGACGGAGGATTGCGACGTGCCGACGACGCCGCCGAATCTCGAGGGCGACCTTCCCGATGGCAGAAACGAGCAGGAACCGGAAGAAGAAAACCTTCCCCCAGGAGTTCCCCCACTTCCAGCCGGCGCTCTGCCTATTCCTCTCCGCGCGCGTCCTAGGAATTAATTTGACAAATTTCTCGTCTCCTATCCGCCCGAAACCTCGCTCCGAGAACTTCACCAATTACCTACCAAACTTCTCTTTACTCTCCGATAATTCTTGCGATGCAAGCCACAGGAAAAACTATTGTAGCTAAATTAACGACCATGATCACGACAAATGTTATTGAAGGAAGCGGAGACGTGAACGTAGAAAAGAAAATGCATCGCGTTTAAGTGTGTTTCTTTTGGTGTGAAACGAGAGAAATTTCGAACGTCGAGTTCGAACATCCTGGACGCAGTTATTTTATATCGTAGTAATAATTATAAAAATTCATAGTCTTTTAGAGTTAGGTTTCCACCTTTTATTTCAGTCTGTTCATCCGTTACTTTGTCACCTTTGGTCGAGATGTAAATATTCCCCCCCTTCCCCCCCCTCTCTCTCTCTCTTCGTCTAGCCTTTCTCATTTCCTCCATGTTTTAATTGTAAGGATTATCGTAACGCGATACACCTGTACGATGTAGATTCGTAAAATAAAGTGTACACAAGGTTGTATATTTTTTATACGCACGTCCAGATGTCATTCATGCATCCACCAATCTGTTCCTTCCTTATCTGTGTGTAAATTTATTTATTTCTTTAACCTTTACATATAGGACAGAATGACATGAATGGTATTAGGCTCGGGGTTGACTGCATTGTTCTGTTCAGAGATTAACCTCCTATTTAGTAATCTCGAAATAACTGAGAAAATAAAGACAAATGAAGAAAATTCGAGATTTGCAACACGTATAATGACTCTTTCCGTGGTTTTGCTTCTTTTTTTATCTGCACAGTAGTTGAATCGCGGTAGTTGATGTTTCCTGATAAAATCACCCCATCTCTTACTTTTACAGGCTGTTGGCGCTAAGAAAGATAAGGAAATAGAAAATTAGGAAAAGCAAGCTTTACCGTTGATAATGTATAACTATTACGAACCAGTGAGGAATTTCTTCAGGGTCCAAGCAGCTGAGGCTCACGGAATCAAAGAGTTTCCCATCGCCGCAGGTGAGCAGACGCGGGTGGCCTTCTACGCAGGTTATCAATCTGCCGCAATCTCCCGGCACGGGGAATCTATAAATAAACGTAAACCAGTTGTAAACGTAAGGCCCCCGTTAATTCACCGACGACCGAACAAAATGGGACTCTAGCGACGAATCCTGCGTGGGATCTTTGTCGGTTGGACACCGCTCGGTATTTACTGGCGCTTAAATCGAATCTCGTTGAATCGCACGAAGTTGTTTCCCAGCGGGTGGGACATACTTCCCCGCTCGGCAGTTTCGATTAGTTTCGAGATTCGATTATCCTATCCCCGACTATCGTGACGTGATCACTGGCCGCGCATTTTTCCGTTAATGTATAATAGTACGATTCTTATGGTTTCTTCCGGGCGAATGGAAAATTTTCGTCGAGTGTGAAGGTTTCGAAAATGTGTGAGGTACCTGGGGAAGGGCCAGAACCTCGCGGCCGCGGTGTGAGCCGGTACTTTTTTCGGGCATTTGAAACCAACGATGGCCTCGGGGTTGCAGTACGGCAGGAGCTGGTCGGGCCAAACGCAGGTGTGGCTCTTCGGGTCATAGGCCAATCCGGCGTCGCAGTGTTCCTGCAGGGGCTCTCCGTGCACGCATTTAATGTAAGTCGTACTACAAGTATCACTATCAGGGTACAAGCCGAATTGGTACTCGCAAGCGGGCGTACTCAGGGGTGTCACTGAATATCACACAAGCAAATACAAGTGAATTAACGAAATATGTCCTTGACAAAAAAATACCTGTAAAATTGAAAGTGTTGTTGATAAAATGGTAGATGAAAAATATTTGTCATGAATACGTTGCTGAAAAGTGACAGGGCGGTTGAAAAGATTTCACAGCGGTGTACACATAATGAATCCGCAATTGTCATGACCTACAAAAGTATCGTGACGTCGACGAAGACGTTAGCCCGGCCAACTTTTACTTTTGTGAGTCAACGAACTTTGTTTCTTTCCATGATAAAGAAATGTCCGAAAAGAGAAATTCGTATCGATCGCCATTGGCAAGTGATATAAGTAGGATCCATGTGAAGTACATTATAGCAGAAAAATACTTTCAATCCTTTCAATAATAATCGTGGAATGGAATCTTATCAGTAACTTAAATGAATGCATATTTCCCGAGCGTAGGAAATCACGTGTTATGTTTGTGAGTAATGTATACAGCACTTACGGTCAGCCTTCCGTTCTCCGCAGTTTACGGCCCAGTAATAGTTGCAATGATTGTGTACGGCTCCGTGGCCGTCGAACAGGAGTCCATTTTCGCAGCGCTCGATGCTGAGGGTGCCGTTGGTGCAGAGGAAAAAGGAGCCACAGTCCTCGGGGTGGGCGTAAGCTTGAACTCCATATGGTTCAGGACAAGACGGTGCGCCAATTAAAGTGGCAGCTTCTGATTCTTGATAAAAGGAATTAAGACATTTGTCAGCCATTACCGTAATTGGATGCGGCAGATCCAGAATGTATAAACATAAAAACAGATCTTTAAGTGCGATAAATACATGAAATTAATTTTCGGTACATCTAATTGAAGTACGATTTATTACAGAAACCATTCGGTGAAAGCACGAAAGTGTATAACAGAAATATTTCACTGACAAAAAAGTCATCGCGTGGTATGGTTTCCTACACGTTTAAGGTTCTACTTTCTTGAGCTTTTTTCAGTTCTTTACGCGGTAAATGGTCGTAGAAACGAGGCATTCTATTCGATTGGCTAAAGAACCCTGAGATTGATCGAGCGGAACGTTTCTGCGTTTGGAGACAGGGGAGTGCGATATTCGTGAGTCGGTGGCATCGTAAAATTTTCCGGATAAAATCAATCGATGGGCTAATGCGGTAGAAGTTTGACGTCCATTGCGTTATGAGGGGGGGAGGGGAGGGAAAATGTTGGTAGATTGGCGGATAGGGGGAAGCAAGGAAGAAGCGACTACGAGGAGGACTACCGATGAGAATCGCATGAATAATGTACGTCGGCAGATTGCAGCCGGCGATAATTGAATGCATTGCTGAATAATTGATGAGGAAGGCGCAGACGTTAGACGCACGCTCAGACATTATATCATAGGTCGCGGAGACCGTTGCAACCATATGGCGCTCTCCGCCAGGAGAAAGAGGGGTAGGGCGAGGAACAGTGAAAGCTGAAAATTTCACGAGGAATGTCGCAAGATGAACCCGCCTGTTGATCGTCAAAAAAAACTAACCGCGGTCCTTAAGTTCCGCTTTTTTAATATCCATCAACATTCTACCAGTTTTTACATCAGCGTCGTCGAAGGACGGAAACGAACGTACGCTGTCGACCAGTCGTTTGATCTCACAAAATTCTCGGTTGTCAGCCGGTTCTTAGCTTCGTAGATGTTAGGATTTTCGCGTTATCTGGACCTTTGACCTTTTCGAAAAGGCAGGTTGTCGCTCGGAGCATCTCGTGGGGATGGAAAGTTATCTTTCGATGGTCGGGGGGGAAGGTGCGTAAAAGGTGTAAAAGGATGTCGAAGGTGCCGGGAGGCAGGCGGACCGGTGCGTCGGGGATTGGAAAACGCGGAGAAAGCACGGCGATGCATCGGCGGGGGATGCACGCGTGATACGAAGGCGCGTCGGCGAAGGTGGTGCAAGGAGGAAGGTGGCTTGCCGAGAACTTACCGGAGGCGAGAAGAGCCGCCAGGGCCAATAGGGTCAAGCTTCGCGGGTAGTTCATGCTCTCTGCCAGTCCGGTCTGGTCCGGTTCGACTCTGACTACTGACACTACCTATCTACCGACGTTGGAGATTGCCGCGCGAACCAACGCGGCTCCGTCGGCCGATCAGGTGGCTTCTCCCTTCACTCTCCTCGCGATCGGCCATGCTCCACGTGCCCCACCCTCGCCGATTTACCGCCGGACCAACCGTCACCTCGGCGGTCCGCCAACATTCGTCAAATTATTCCCCGAAGGTCAGGGCGTACTGTCTCTGACATTAGTCGTTCACGTTCAAACAAATACTTTCGAGAAAAAAATCAATCACATTTCCAGACATGTCCGATAGACGATATCAACAGTTACATATTTTATTTATTTTCCTCGTCTATCTATCGGGTTTAGGATACCGAAAGCAAAGAGACTGTCAACAGCTAGCCTAACCTCATTTTTTCCAATCGACGGTCTAATCCGGTTTGTCTCTGGCTACTCACAGTATTATTGTACAGTCTTTTTTGTATCTTTCACTTTCTATTTACTTCTACGTAAATCAGGTCATTCGTAGACTACTGACAAATTCATGGAACTGCTTAGTCAGTATTTTGTCAACATTATGAAAAATAAGAATACTTGACGAGCTGCTAATGTCAATCGGATTAATCGTCGTGCTAGTGGAGCGTGCAAAGTCGTAATATCTCGTGGCGGTAATGTGAGAACCCGCATAATGGCATAACAGATGCGCGTGTATGTCGTTGTTATATGCATAGGATTCTCTTAGACGAGCGATTCCCCTGGTGTATGTAGCATTATCCGAGGTTGCTGTAGCATTCGGCTACGCGGGGCGTACGGTTAAGGCCTTCGGGGCTTAACTGGCCTTACGCAAGATACTCCGTCGGCCCGAGGGGGGAACCAGATCCCCGGACATGGATAGTGAAAGCTCCGGCAACGTGCTCGATCTCGATATTTTACATTGTAAGAACGTCAGACAGGACAACACAGATTCGGGCAACAAGTATCTCAACCATATTTCAAATCGTCGACAATACTCACTTCACTGAAATCTTAAGAATTAAAGAGGAAAAAATCAAACACAAAAACGTAACATCGTTATAAAGAAAAATGAATAGATTTAATAGCCAGCGAGAGCGGTGTTTCTTTTGCGAAAACCAAATGATAATTCGTGTCTTTGACCGATGCAGAATCCGTAATATCGATGATATTTGTAGACTTTCTCGGTTTTCCAATGGTTGCGGCGACGCGCGTCAGTGACGCGAGAAATGCAAATTGCCTCTCGCGACCTCGCGAGAACGCCTTTCATCGGTGCACATCGTGAAATTACGTAAAGAGAAAGGTTGCAATCAGGTAAATGAAGGGAGGTGAAATTGCCCCGGCATAAAAGGAAATTTGCCGTGCGAACATTGTAAGGATTTTTCGTGTGGTCTGTGGTCCTCTTCGTGATTAATGCTTCTCGAAGCATCACCCTTTCATTTCCTGCTTCTTTACGAGACACTTCATTACGACGTTTCACGGGCAGTCGATACAACTCGCGAAGCCATGGAACAAAGAGAATCCATTAAGAGAAAAGGGGAGACATTTCGACGTCGAAAATGTCTCTGTAAAATTTTACGCAGCTAGAAAACGTCCGCGTGACTGCGCGAGGTTATGTAATTCTGGCGAACCATTTTTCCAGTGCTACATTTCAATGAAAACTTCTTACATAATGCGATAAAATCGTTTACTAGCATTCTGCAAGGCGCATACCTAACTCCTATTCCGTCGTCATTATTCAATTCTTTAATTAATTGAGACTGTTTATTAGTTCCATGTGTTCTGCTGACGTAATAGTTCATGTTTGAATATTTCTATAATTCAACCAGAAGGAAAGTCAGGATGCGCTGTTACACGCGCGTTTCGGAATAAATTTCTTCAAAATTCTATGTTTCACGCGTTTATTTCCTAGAAGTAAAAAAAGTTAAGCGTTGTACACGTATTTCTTGTTAACTGGCACCTTCGTCTCGATTCAGTTCTTTAACTTGTAGTAGTCCTCGCTGCAACAGAATAAAATTGTCACAAATCACATCTTCAAATTCTCTCCGACCCCTACTGCCAAGTGTTCCGCGTGTATCTCTCATTTATGAACTTTTGGTTGTACATCTTCGGCTGTGTAAAGGTGTATGAATGTTTTTGCTTACCATCCTGGGACATTTTCTGGGTCAGTACACCTGAAGCTGTCCTCGTTGTAGACCATGCCGCTCTCGCACTGTCCCTTCTGAGGGACCACGCCGTTCCTGCAGATGTAGAACTTGGCACAGTCCTCAGGATGAGGATAGGTAGGATGCGGCAGGATCCTGCCGAGAGGACCAGCCACGTCACCGTCAGGGCACACGAATCCGTCGTCAAGGACGTCCTTCTTGACGTTCGAGCAAACTCTGGTGGCGTCAGCCGGCCACACGCAGCTGGACATTTTGTCCTCGTAGATGAGACCAGGTGGACAGGGCATTGTCTGAGCAACGCCGTCGATGCAATTCACGAAACGATCGCAGGCAGTTGGGTCCTCATGTTTGAAATAACCATTCGCACGTGGACAACCTTTGCTCGGCTGAGGCTCCTCTGTAGACGAAAACATTAAGGTCAAAACGGTTTATCCCAATACAATGAAAACAAGACTCTGTTCGTATTTAACTACTGTTTTTCTTCGGAATAATGACAATTTAATAGTACATTGACACCATGAAATACTGAAATACCATGACTGTATTTTAGATTTTATATCAGTGAGGAATTCGCCGAGAAGAACCGGTTCGTTTAAAAATAGCCAATTCTGTGATATCAGAAAAGTCGTCAGAATCTTAATTTTTGTAAAATCAAGACCCGTCTTTCCTAACGTTCTTCTCTTCTTAACATGTTGTGATTATCGATAGTATAATATCTGGCTTTCTTTAGAGAACGTAGAGTTGAGGAAGGATTCTGAGATGACTTACGAAGCAGTGTACGTTCGCCGCAGGGTACATTTGCCGGGAGATCACAGAATTCCTTCTTGGGATTGTCGTCCCTGAAAACAAGGCCGTCCTTGCAGAGTTTTTCCTCGGGTTGGCCATCGACGCAGGCGTAGTACAAGTCACACTGCTCCGGATCCGGGAAGAAACCCTTGCTTTCCGGGCAGCGGAATTGACCGTGAGTCAAGGTCGTTGCGATCGCCAGGATCGGCAGAAGGACGTTGACGATTCTCTTCATCTTCAGCATGGTACTGCAGAGTTAGTCTTAAGCGAATAAGGCCTGCTTCACGTCCTCTTCTTGCGGGGACACTCTCTCCGTCCGCCTTGTTCTCTCTTTCTGGAGCAGCACTCTGGAGCAAGGTGCTCGGTGTAAACGTGACTGCAGACCTCAAACTGGTCCTGATTCGCTCTCTAGACCTGCCTTTCCACCACTGCAAGATCCTTGTCTCTGCATTTCACAACCCCCACCCCCCTTTCGCCGAAACTACTCCTCTCCCTTGCTTACACCGTTGTTACTTCTCTTTCTCTTCGCCTCTCCCTTTCTCTCTCTCAGCTTCTTTCTGCTTCTCCTGCTTCGTTCCCATTCTCTCTCTCTCTTTCTTTATCTCACGTCCTGTAGGCGTCATGTCTCTTTCCTCGGCTCTCTCCCCTTCCCATTCAGCCATCTATTCCATCGTTTTTCTTCTTTTCCACTGTACCGTCGACGGGACGTTAATGCGTGCCAACCTCGCTATTGCTGTACTTGCTCTACGGCCCAAGCATTTTTTTAACACATTATTGCTTCCGCGCCGGTATCTACGTTCATACTTTGTCTGGGTGTGCACGAACATAAATAGTTTTCCCAGAAATAAAGGCAACCGAATATTTCTTTTCTCCTTTTTACCTATAATTTTCTAAAATTACCCAACTTTTTAAAGGGTACAATGTATTTGGCCTAATTTCTTCGACGTTCATTTTCCGTCTAATACTAACAAGGAGAGTGCAAGGCCTTGGGGTCACCGATTTAGTTCAAACTTTGTAGGATGGTAGATTTAGCTTCCCTGATAATGAATATATATGGTTATAGGGGCCACTACTCAATAATTTTTGAGATATTTGCAATAAATTTAATTCACTCGTTAAATTCAGTTCTGTATAACATGGTTAACATGTAATAGGTTAGCGTAGCAGCAACGGATCGGTGTTCCTAATCATTAGACCCGTGTTCAAGTCCATGGAGGGATGAATATTTGTTTTTCTTTTGGTTTCTTATTTTCTGTCTATTTTTACATACAAAGATACATAATGAAGTTTAAATAAATTGCAAATAAAATATCTTTAATGACTAGAAACCTTATAAAAGTTTTGTTTGCCATAAAAAATAAAACTACAGAAAAATATTTATTACAAAATAATAAAAGCGTTACGCAAGAAGAACAGGAGAAAAGCCCTTTAACTGCCAATTAATCGTGCCTGGAAACAATAAATTGTGGAAGAAAACAATAAATAAAACATTTATCAGATTAACAGAATTAGTATAAAAATATGATTAGCTTCTTACCCCTCATTGTCCGTACAATGGTGAAACTTATCATAAAAGCAATTAAAACATAACATTGAAAAGCATCTCGCACATCGAATTAGTGCAGTCTTGTTGCATATGCATCTACTGTTTTGTATGTCTTTTGGAAAACAGACTTCATTGACGACAACTCTCTCAAAAGACCGATCGCGACTGACCATAGAATTGGTTCCAACGCTCGCGAGTTTCTTTATCAGATTCGATAAAATAAACAGTTACCACGTAAACAATAACGTAACACGAGAAGTGCGACGGAGGAGTTGTGCGACGAACAGAATCGTGAACCAAAAAGAATGATCAGGTTGTACTAACATAAATATTTGTATAAATGATCGTATTTGTAGCTTTTGGCGTTTATAATAATTTGTAGTTTTATGTTTTTTATGGCAAACAAAACTTTTATAAGGTTTCTAGTCATTAAAGATATTTTATTTTCAATTTATTTAAACTTCATTATGTATCTTTGTATGTAAAAATAGACAGAAAATAAGAAACCAAAAAAAAAAATATCCATCCCTCCATGGACTTGAACACGGGTCTAATGATTAGGAACGCTGATCCGTTGCTGCTACGCTAAGCTATTACATGTTAACCATGTTATACAGAACTGAATTTAACGAGTGAATTAAATTTATTGCAAATATCTCAAAAATTATTGAGTAGTGGCCCCTATAACCATATATATTCATTATCAGGGAAGCTAAATCTACCATTCTACAAAGTTTGAACAAAATCGGTGACCCCAAGGCCTTGCACTCTCCTTGTAAGACTTCATTCTTAAAGAATGCAATTACTTCTGATGTTTCTACCATGTCTCTATTCATTAATTCAATTTTTAATTGCTTGCTATAAAAGTCAGAAAGTTTAGAATTTCAAGGTTTATAGAGACTTCCGCCTTTCTCGAGTTTCTTTCGACCATTCATCACAGTCGATGAAACGAATTACCATTATTAATCAACAGCGCTGTACCAGAGACAATATTTTGAATTGTGTAATACACGGCGTAACATTAGTACTAATTGCATCATGATTACCCCACTGGAGTAATAATCACAGCGAACGATCTTGCACTAAGTAATATATGCTATATGCAAGTTAAGAAATCTACTTTTTTCTAGCCTTGTTTGACAGAGTTCGTTTGTCTTTATAAGATCACTGTCCATTTATTGACAGCCATGTAGGAAAGTAGAACTCACTTTGAGCGTTGCTCAAGATCAATAGAGGCAAGAAAGTGAGCAGTTCGGTTGGCTAGAGAACGAAAAATGAGAAAACCGCCCCGGAGAAAGTCATCGTCGATTTGCTTGGCTAGGCATGGAAAGGATTCAAGGCCTCTCCGTACTATCCGTCGACCATCGCTGGATATCGCTCGAAACCATCAAAGATTTACCCACACCATCGGCCCTGCGGATTTCCCCGCGGGTAGAAATCAATTTCGTCAACGTACAAGCAAGACAGTTGCTTCTTTTATCGGGGTGATCGTAAGGGAATTTTCTCTTGCGTGAGTGGTGAGGTAAAATGTCATTTATTGGAAAACATTCGAATGGCTAAACACACGCATAGTTACACGCTAAACGAGGGTGAAGGTATACGATTAAAGGTGATGTAAGCGTCCCGATGCGGGACAGATGTTTCATGATCGATAAACTTCTCACGGTTTCTTGTCGTCGTCTTTGTACCAGTCCTCGCTGCGAAGGAATTAAAAATATGTTAGACGTGGCAAGGTAAATTTCTTACGGGCCTCGTCGACTCGCAAAGGTCAATTCATGGAATTCAATTTATTCCAAGGGAGTACGTACCATCCGGGAACATTTTCAGGCGCGTCACACCTTTGCTGTTCTTCGTTGTAAACCGTACCGTCGCTGCAGCCCTGTTCACGCGGGGTAACACCGTTCAGACAAACGTAGAATTTCTGACAATCCTCTGGGTGGGCGAATTTCGGATGATCGACGGCCATTCCTCTGCTGTCAACTTGCGCTTCCTTCGGGCACTCGAATCCATCTTTCAATTTCTTGTCCACCGCTCCACATCCCTTCAAATTCATGTCAAAATATTACTTTCAGTTTTCACGCATTAAACACTTATTTGGTCTTTTGTGTTTTTGATTTCTATCTGTGAAAAATTGAAGTTATTACCTGACGTCCAGCGCTATCGGGCCAAACACACGTGCCGCTATATTCATCGAAATGCAGTCCAGTGGTGCAAGTAATTTCGATGGCTTCTCCATCAATGCAGTTGTAAAAGACGTTGCATACCGAGGGATCTGGATGAGCGAAGAAACCGTTCCTACGTGGACATTTCTTCGTCGGTTGTGGTTGCTCTACGGAAATCATCAGGAAAATACAAGTAAATTCTCAAACTCAGTACCATTAACAGTGAATTACATCGCGTAGGTCAAGGACAAGGCAAAAAGTAAAACGATTCAATTTCGTTAGGGTTACAAGGATTTTGAAATATTTTTTTCTATTCGTTGAAATGCATACTTACGAAGTTCAAGACGGTCTCCGCAATCGACATTGAATACGTGATCGCATTTGTTAATCTTGCGGTTTAGAGGGTCGAAGACTAGTCCGTCTGGACAGAGCTTCTCCGTTGCAATCCCGTCCGTGCATTCGTAATACTTGTCGCACTGCACTGGATCCTCATACTGGCCGTCCTTGTTCGGACAAGTAAAAGCTCCATCTGTAAAATGAAATGTTAAATTCCCATATGCCGAATATCAGCCAATTTCTTGTCACTACATTTATCGTATCTTTTGTATGAATATGTACATTGAAAATAGTGTCTGAATTTTCGATTATACTAATGTGGAATGTGGTAATCGAGGACATGAGGTGTTTTCCGTTGGAATGAGCGATTGGATGCCAGTCGAATATCTAATAGTCGAATGATCCGCGTTACTTTTCTTCTATTTGTGTAATTATAGTAGCCCGTGTACGCGCAGGGACGATAACCGCCGGTCTTATGCAACCCGTCGGGCGAGAGATCTGACATTTACACTTTAGAAAGTTTAACCCGACTATCTCTCGCGCACTCTCCGCACGCACGGCTGGACACCTTCTGAGAGTGTTCGACTTAGGGACGTGATCGCTACTTTTTCTTCCAGTAGAATCGACTACTCCGTCTTCCACGTCAGATAATTTACAAGCAGCAGATAGTGACCGTCGCGTTTATTTACCTGCCCGGTCGATAGCAGCAGGATTTTCTCGTTCATTGCCTCAAGGAATTGACAAGAACATTGGCCGTTTGAGGACGATGAAAAAGGATAGTATGTGTAATAAAGAACGCCTTATGGGAGAAATTTCCTTTAAGAATGTCCGAGTTTATCGTTGAAATATGGAATAAAGGGGAAAAGTCCGAGTACTCACGTGTCGTGACAGCCGTAGCTAAGACTAAAAGCATGCACGCTCGGAACATGTTGGTCTTCTTCTGATTTTGAACTTGATTCCGTCACTGTTTAAGCACTACGGCGGTAGGGTAATGGTAATGATTTTTTGGCTGCTCTTTGGAATAGTGAGTCTCCGTCGCGAAGCACTGCAGCTCGTCGGCTACTCGCCACGGGGTATACCCTGCCGATCCCCACCCATATCCGTCATTTCTTCCCCACTTTCGCCCGGTTTTCATTCCTCGGATTACCATCGGGTGTAAAGATTAATCGGCGGGGAGCCACGCGTGCCCACTTTTACCCTTTTCTGCTTGTCCACGATTTTCAGCGGTTTCTACCTCGCTACAACGCACTATTTTTTACTCTCGAAAACCCGAAAAACTAGAAACCCTACGCGCGCCTTTGAAAATGATGATTACATAACTACGCATAGTGGAGTGTGATCAGAAACAGGATTGTCGTCGGATAAAATAAGAGATAATAATTTACCGGTCCGATAGTTCACAGATATTTCATTGTGAATTAATAGTGAAGAGTTGTACTATCTCGAGTTTTATCGCGGTGAAAGCAATTTTCTGGGCACATGAGTCGAACACCTGTTTACCACAAATACGATTATTCTACTTTCGTTATTATTTAATACAATAATAATTCAAAAGTCTTCGATGTTTTTCACATGATTTTGATCATTTATTTGCGTTCATTTTGATGACGATGATAAAAGGGCGTGAATTTCCATAATTGCGTAATATCGATGAACAGGCGGAGCTCATTATACAAGTTTCGGCAAATTTAGGATGTCTAATCTGAAAAATTCGGGGAATTATTGGAGTGTCGGGCGCGAATCACTTTCACCATTCGCTGGAATTTACCTAAGATTTACTGCGGAAGTTTTAAAATATTCCTAAAAGTCAATCTTACGGACGTTATGCAGATGTGTCCAATAGTCGATTTAATCAGTTTACAGCAAATCCGTCTGACATTTGTTTTTCTATTACTATACAATCTTCTGCCAGGAATTAAATTGCGTACAATTGAGGATACATTTTCGGCCGTTGGATCACTGTTTTTCCTCACTTGTAAGAAATACCACAGCTTTCCTATTTGGCAAAGTTTCACTTGTATCAATTGTCCGTACTTTCTCTTGAGCCTTCGAAAATATACATTTTGTATAATTCATAAGAACACTATTTTAGAAAATACTTTTTATCGATACAAATTATGTGCAGTGGGGATCGATTTAATATTTTGCGACGAAACGTAGACGTTGTTTTATTAAATACAATTTATTATACACAAACGATTTAAGAGTAATCCTAAGAATTTCTATAATAGTTTCACTTATTTCTACGTTGTTTTCGGACCTTTCCTTCTAGACCCACCGCTGGGTTTTGGTTTTGGCGGTGGATGCTCCAAAGCTTCCAGTTCTTCGTCAGTCAGCTGACCTTTGTACCAGTCTTTGCTGAAATTCCCAGATAAACGTCGTTACAGTCATTGCATTTCACGCATCTAAGGGATTTCTAATCCGAATTCCTTCGTTCTATTTACAGCGAAATACAACAAAGTTTTTGCTACTACTTTCTAAGCAGGGTCGGATCAGTACCACAAACAGATTGAATCAACAATGGTTAAATGAATAATACAAACTATGGTCACCTTCAACTGTGTTAAACACAACTGTATTCAACCTTGATTTTTTTTATATTTCTACCACCGCTCCGACCCTGTTATCGGCGAAGTAAATAGATATTACTGTCCTACCATTCGGGTATTTTTCTGGCCCAGTCGCATTTGCCCGTCCGTTCGTCGAAAGCCTGGCCGAGTTTGCAACCACTTCTCCTGGGAACCTCGCCATTTACGCAGACATAGAAATACTGACAATCTTCGACGTCTGGGTAACGCGGGTGCGTGGCGGCTACGGAATCGTCGACCTTCGGGCAGGTGAAGTTGAAGAGTTCCCGGGATCCACAGCCCTTTTTCTGGGCCTCATCGGGCCAATTGCAAATGCCGGTCTTCTCCGAGAAAACCAGACCATCCGGGCACGTGATCATGTTGAATTTCCCCTCCACGCAATAATAAAAGGTGTTGCAGTTCTGCGGGTCTTCGTGGGCGAAATATCCGTGCATACGTGGACAGTGAGTCGATGGTTGAGGTTTTTCTGTGCATATGAAAAAACGTTAAAAAATGTCCTTTACTACTAAAAATATCTCACATCATTAACCGTGATGTTGCATTTTTTGTTCGATTACTTACGTAATTTTTGCCTCTTGGTGCAGTCGATGCCGAAGGGCAGATCGCATTTCTCGTGCTGCGGGCTGAAATCGTTGAAGACCAGACCATCTGGACAGAGTTTTTCCGTGAATCTTCCATCGCGACAGTCGTAGTACTTGTCGCATTGTTCGGCATCGGGGAAATATCCGTTGGGCTCGGGACACTCGTCGAGGAGTTCGTCGTCGTCGTATTCCTCCTGGTCAATAGGTTCCGGCTGTTTCTTCTGCGTGGCCACGGCCGCTTTGCGACGGTTCTGCTCGGCGGCTTCTTGTTTCCTCGTCAGGGCGGTAACAGCGCCTACGATGTAATTGATTTTTCACTGCATTAAGCGAAATTCTAAGCAACGATGAGTCGAAGGGGAACGATCGTCCTCGGCGGTACTTTCATTTCCTTGGCTGCAGGATAGTCGCTTTATTCTTAAGGTGGGGCGGACTCTTTTGCGTCAATGAAAACCGGGAAGGCACGTGGCGTGGCAGAAAAATACACAGAAAGAGAAGAGAAAGAGAGGGTCAACTGGTTCATGCGTTTTCAAGGCGGCATGGGACGTCTGCGTCCCTGAATAAACGCCGGTCGACCTCGCTTCGACGGAAGAAAGCGAGAAAGTGCCCGGTGCTCGCTGTTCGTGCGCATATCCCTCACTCAGGAGAACTTTAAATGTCGCTTTAGTCACTCTGCTCGAGTCGCTCTAGCAGCTTGTAAATTCCGCCGACGACCGTCGAGATTTCCAAGCCTTTATTCAGCGAAAACCGGCGCTAATCGATGTCTCACTCGGCAGTCCGACACGTAAAATCCTACCAATCTCCCGCAAGAAAATAATCGACTGATCCGCTCGTCCAATTGCAAACCTAGCTCTCTTACGAAGCGGACGAAAGGTGGAACCATGGGAAGGAATTTTTTTCTCAGCCATTATCTCGTGAGACTTATATGTCCCAGGGAAATTAGACTTTCTATTGCACGGGGGGACATATACATAAGGCGAAATGGAGTTTCTCAATTGCCATTTCTGACGCAAGCCAGTAGTGAATTTTATCGCGCTCTCATCCACGCGTGGCAAACGTACTAATCAATCAGCATGTAATTGATGCTTCGTTGAGGATCTTGGATTTTGTTACGTGAATCACAGAAATCGATGGAAAGAAATTTCAAGCCAATCCAGTTGAGTTTGATGAAAATTTCATTACGATGAATATTTATTTGTATTGCTTAACAGTGCGATTGTACATTAACTAACATTTTTGGCACTTTCAGTGGGGGGGGGGCGGTGGTGTAGTTAAAAAAATGAACAATGGGCGAGGGGATGATACTTGTATCGTTGACTCACCCAGACAAACCAGGAGACAAAGTACCTCCGTCTTCATGGTGACGGAGGTTCCGGGAATCTGGTGCAAAGCGATGTACTTTTCGTAATGGAATGTCGGTCCGACGAACGTCGCGGAGTTGATGACTAGAGACTACTGGGACACATCGACCGGGCCCCGGGGCCTTATATGCGTCCCCCACTTTATCAAGTGGCGAGGTTACAACACCCGACTCGACCGCCTAGGCTTCCACGAGAGCCGTTGCTCTTCTGCATACTTCACACTCGTTTTAAAGGTGCATCGACTTAACTGTACACCCGGCTAGACTGATATTCCTGCAGAGGTGACATGGCAACTCCGGCAAATAAGACTTTGTGTCCTGCGGGGACGATAACGGAATCATCGTCACCTCGAGAACCTTTGGACCTGACGAGTACCTCGGTGCTAGCCGAAGTAGTATCAGCTTGAAATGGTTGTCGTTACGCTTTGTTCAGAATTTCATAATTTATCAGGTGGTTAAAGGACTTTCTTTTTTAACTCCACATCCGCAAGACTCGTTCGATCTTTTCAATAAGCGGTCTCTCGGTCCCACCATCCACCTGGGTGTCTCCTGATCCATAGTTTCCTGAGCTCGTCGTAGACGAGGATTATGATGGCATAGGGTATGCCGGGTAACCACCAAGTGGCTTTCAAAGGGTACGTCTTGAGGACGACGTCCATGTAGGGCGCGTAGGAGACGAAGCAGGCCATGGCGATTTCGAAGAGGATTCCGAAATTGAGGACCCAGTTGTTCATGCCGTGGCGGAAGAGCGAGGTTTTCGAAGTTTTGCAGATGAGGGCATCGGCGCACTGGACGATGACGATGCTGACGAAGAAGGCCGTGTGACAGGTGTGTTCGAGGACCTTGCGCTGCTCGTACGTCCATTCCTGGCCGAAGCTGTCGGTCAGGTCGTTCACGGCCGCGCTGTCCCAGTACTCGCGCAATCCCAAGAGCCTCGTCGGCAGGAAACCGTTCTCCGCCATCACTACGAAGTACGTGAAGAAACCGGCGCACGCCTCGATGATCCCTATTTGACCGTAGGCCAGAAAAACCAGCCGTCGACTCACCAGATGGTCCACGTGAGGTACCCGCGGTTTTCTGAGAGAACGAACTTCATTCGCCACTTTTCACTTGATTGCGTTCGATATTTATTTAATGGACCGTACCTCAGGAGGATGTCGAATTCCGATTTCTCGTAGGCGAAGGAGATTGCCGGCCACATGTCGGTGCCGATGTCGATGCAGAGAATGCAGATCACGCCTACCGGCAGAGGAATGCCCAATGTGATGAACGCCAAGAACGGCGTGATTTCTGGCACGTTGCTAGCCAGTGTATAGGCGATGCTGGATTTTAGGTTATCGAAGATTTTTCTACCTTCTTCTATACCGGTGATTATCGTCGCGAAGTTATCGTCAAGAAGCACCAAGTCGGCTACTTGTCTGCTTACATCGGATCCTAATGACATCAATTAATTTCTAACACTATAAGCTTTAAGTTCGTTTCATTAAAAATTCTCTCGCCTACAGTTATCGTTAATGAAGAAAATAATAAATATAATCAAGGTGACCCGTATGTTAGCTTAGTGAAAATAATTTATGTACGTTTAAAATATCCGGCTGAAATATTTCGGAAAGGTGAAAGAAGAACGAAACCTTGAAATTACCAGCCATTCCCATGGCGATGCCGATGTCAGCTTTTTTCAAAGCTGGCGAGTCGTTAACGCCGTCACCGGTGACAGCAGTTATCATGTGAAGTCGTTGACAACTCTCAACGATCTGCAGTTTTTGAACCGGTGACGTCCTAGCGAAAACGATCTCCTGGTACCTGCTGATGAGGTCGTCCAACTCTTCTGGTTGAAGATCCCGCAATTCCATACCTGTTACTACTATGGACGACTGTTCTTCAGCTTCGTTATCACTGTGGATATTGCTGGCGCTGTCGTTATGGTTGTTGTTGTTGTTAGGGTTATCACTATCTTTAGCGGTAGAGGGTAGTTGCAGTGCGGTTGGGGTCACTGAGACTTGAGCGCTCTTGGTACTGTTGTCGCCCTCGTCGGTGATAATGCCTACGTATCTAGCGATCGCACGAGCAGTGTCAGGGTGATCGCCTGTTACCATGATCACCTTGATACCAGCGCAGCGACATTTGTACACAGCGTCTGGCACGTTTGGCCTGGGTGGGTCCATCATCGACATCAAACCGATCTACAATGATGTGGGTTCCAATCATCACGATTTAACTGATAATGACTTCATATTTTTTAATTTCAACGATGGTAGTAGATAGTAACATTAATTACCAATCTGAGATTCTCGAGGGGAAAGTTGGGAGGATCACCCTGGAATTCAAAACCCGGTGGAAAATCAGCAACGGGTAGTTCGAGATCAGCGAAGCCCAGAACGCGTTCACCGTTATTCGCGAGAACGTAGCAGGACTCGGTGTAGGCGGTTTTAATATCTTCGTTTAAATTTCTAGTTTCTCCACCAAACGCCACGGTGGAGCATCGTTCGAGAACTCTTTCAGGAGCTCCTTTTAATGATACCAGATATTTCCCTTGACTTGAGTGAACGATAGCTTGGAACTTGTCCGTCGAGTTGAAAGGAATCTCGAATACCTAAACGTAGAAATATGTGGTAAATCTGATGATGTCCCTGATATGAATAACAGCTAGTCCCCTTACTTTGGCGTACTTTCTTCGAAACGTTTGAGCCCCACCCTTCACGAGGATTTCCATGCACTTCAGCAACGCCGCGTCAGATGCATCCCCCAAAACTTTTCTTTTATTTACAGGGGGTAAATTAACATTTTGAGATCTCTGTGCCCATTCAGCTCGATTGCAAAGACTAGCAACTCTGGCCAAATTTTGGAATCCTGGACTCAATCTATATTTCCTCCAGGTATCCGATGCCATGACTTCTCTCAATTTTCCATCGTACCACATGTGTCGAACCTGAGAAAGACGAAGATATTTCCTACAGCTATCCGATGGCAATAAATAGTTGTTTAATATGCTCAAAATAGTTCCTCGATCTTAATTTTACCGAAAGAAATAAAAATTCCAAACCGTCTACATTTGTAATGTACATTGCATAAAATTATCTTCTTCTTGAAAACCAGATTATCAAGAGATCTGTGTGCGTTATAAAATTGTGAAGAAGACATGGTAAGCACGCACCGTCATTTTATTTTGCGTTAGGGTTCCGGTTTTGTCGCTGCAGATGACGGCGGTGCATCCGAGGCTCTCGATGGCCTCGAGATTTTTCACGAGACAATTCTTGTTTGCCATTCTCTTGGCAGTAAGCGTAAGGCTGACCGCGACTGTAGCGATCAAGCCTTCCGGCACATTCGCCACTATGATGCCGATCAGGTAAACGGCCGATTCGATGAGTCCGTAGCCGACGGCGAGCGAGGTCGTAAAGAACAATATTCCGAGGAACACTGCCCAGCAGGATATCAACCTCATGAACAAATGTATCTCGTGGGAGAGGGGTGTCGGTCTTGGTGATAATCTCGATGTCAATTTCGCTACTCTGCCCATGACAGTGTTGTCACCACGGTTCACCACCACTCCCTTTCCCGTACCTGAAAATCCGATTGTTTTACTCACTCCGAAATTTTTGAGGAGGTACCTTTAGAAAAATGAAATTAAATATGGCACACCTTCTACGACGCTCGTAGAAAAAAAAGCCATGTTCTCCGCTTCGATGACACTGCTGCCGATCGGGGCAGGTTTTTTCGATCTTATCAGCGCTATAGATTCGCCAGTAATGGAGGCATTGTCGACCTTTAAACCTGTGACATATAACGCAAGGGAATTTTGTCAGGGAAAATGGGTCAGTGATTGGCTTTATGGATGTTCATGAGTAGAATCGCGCGAGGAAGAGCCGGAGGCAATGGAGAAAGGTGACTAGAGGGTATTTTCGTTGGAAAATAAGAAAAAGGTGCGTCGGGTCGATATCAACCTTGGCATTCCAGTACCCTAATGTCAGCGGGTACACGGTCACCGGGTTCCAAGAGGACGATGTCCCCTTCGACGACTTCGGTCACGTACAATTCTCTCGTGACACCGCCCCTCAGGACCTTCGTTTTCTGAGGCAACATCTGCTGGAAGGATTCCATGATTCGCGAACTCCTCGCCTCCTGGTAATAACTGATCAATCCCGTCACTAGAATCAGGATGACCAGCACAACTCCCAGCCATACATTATCCGAACGTGCTTCGCCGTAGGATAAATATTCCACCAAATAACTACCGAAGCACAGAGCCGCACCTATCTAAAACGAATTTTGGTTCATCGCACTTTTGAAACATCCTGCTTCGCAAATTTGGTTATTATAATTATGCGCAACATGGTTTCTTATTGTCTGCTTATTTTTGCGTCTGTGTGGTAGGGATTGACTTAGGTAGAAGTGATTACTGTTTTGCATGATCAAACCCAGATTAGCACAGAAAATCCGCTACAGCACCGGCGAAAAAGCCTGACGCACATGGGCGTCTTTTTCGGCGGAGTTAAAGCATTGGGACCGTTTTTTCGCAATAGCTCCCTTGCTACGGCGACCCGCAATCCGTTATTGATATCCGTACGCAGATTGTTGAGTAATTCTTCCGCAGGTTGGGTGTGAACATCAGTATCGATGTCACGACGAAGTGTATCTAAATTGCTGGCGAGGTTGTCTTGATGGCCTCTGCCGAAACATCGAAAAATTTTCTCGCAGGATACCATTTTCTCGACAATATTAAGATAGGGTTTATCGCTAGAACGAGAAACTAATAAAATTCTACGTCTATCGTAAAGATAATATTTATCATTTTATAAGTGTGAAAACATCGCTACACCGTCAAAATAGAAGATACTGAAATTAGCAAGAAACAGCCGATATATTTATAAATGATTTTTGAATGGGATAACGAAACATCGATTACAACGCAGGGGTGGGGAAATATGAAACTACTTTATCGACCGTGCAAGTTTGCGACGCCCCCTTTTCCTTTGAACTACGTGAACAAATGGACGGAAAGGGGACGGCGCTGTAGTGTAAAGACTGCGAAGATTTGTCTAGGGGTCGAGTCGAAGCTGGGTAGACGCCACGCAGAGACGTTTCGTTCTCGAGCTTTACGGACCGCCATAATAGCGCTGCAGCAGTGCAATTGCTGGTCGCGCCGGAGTCTCGTCCGCGGGTGAGAGGCGACGCTTACCGACGCTCGGCGTCGGTCCTCGGTAATCCCGATTGCCACAGATATCGGGTGAAAACGGAGCGGAATTAATTGCCGCGTTGGGGAAAAGCGACAGTGCGACAATTCGCGGCGGTGGAACGACGTAAGGACGCCAGTGAGTTCCTCGGTACGTGCGTGCGTGTGCAAAGCTCGACCAACACCGGACACGAGTTGCGAAAACAACGAAACATGGAGAACAGACCGGCGCCTCTGCGCTCCAGGCGAGTCTGTCGATTCTGCCTGACGGAATCTGAACCGCTCAGTTTCATTTACGAGAGGGATCACAGCAAACCGTTCCAGGTGCCGCTTACCCTGCAGATCATGTCGTGCGTCGCCATCGAGGTAACTCATTTTTCCCTCCATAATATTCTCCCCCATCGCTCGATCATCTTTCTTTCTGTCGATTACTCGTCGAGTTTTATCCCCTCACGTTTTATCTTTCTTCATGGCGATTGCGTTTGATGGCTAAGTGCTCGAATAACAATCGGAAGTCGTTTCATTTGTACTTCGGTTAACAAATTCGAGATGAAGTCAATAGCATCGAACGTTATTGATAACATAGGTGCCCTGTTTACCGGTCGAACTTGAAATCGAAAATGCTGTGTTGCCGAGGCGTCGACCCGGCTTTGTGTTTGTCACGTTCATGAAAACTTTCTACCTACACTCGGCAGATTCATTAACCAGTTGATTACTGTCATGCACGATTACCATCGTGTTTCATTCTTATATTTTTCAAATGTCCATACAATACGAGAGAAATGTAATACCCTATCGATAATTTCCTTATTTACGGCACCTACTGTTATGAATAACATATTATGTGCGGTGAAAGATACTCTGTTTTTATTACTTTTTTTGATTGAAATGAATTTTTCATATCATAACATGAATATTAAAATCTTTTGAACCACATTTAAAATATTGATTTATCATTCATCCGATATCATGTATGTTTAACAAAAATTTCATTCTTCTTTAAGGTATATGCAGCTGACGGTATGCCACAAATGATTTGCAACATGTGTCGTTGGAACTTAGATCGCTCATACAAATTCAAACTACAATGCAAAAAAGCTGATGAGGCCCTCAGGGCATACCCGTTATCTGGTGTTTTACCAAGACCATTCCCACCAATACCTACTGATCCTCCTGAAACAAGCAATAAAAGGTCAATTGAACAAAGAACACAAAATGATTCTGTGAAGAAACCTCGTGTGGATAATGGAGACAGGCGTGAAACTAGAGAGCGAGAGAGGGAGAGAGAAAGAGAAAGAGAGCGACAAACAGATAAGCAGAAAGGTGATCAACATCATGATTTCTATGAGGAGGATCAGGAGGCAGGAAGCGAGGGAGAACAAGAAGCATCTAATAGTAAGGATGATCGTAAGCTAGAACCGGGGGAAATACGGGTTCACGCTTGCGATCAGTGCGAAAGGACCTTCCCGCTTCGTCAGGCTCTTGCTCTGCACATTCAGCGAGCACATCGCGATCGAAACTACAAATGCACGGAATGTGATCGCATGTTCTTCTCGAAATACGATCTTGGTAAACACATGACCACCCATTCTGAGGAGAAACCGTTTTCCTGTACGATTTGCCACAAACAGTTCTCTAGGGCAAATTTACTCCAACGTCACGAGAAAGTTCACAGAGAAGAGTTGCGTTATGGCTGTCAACACTGCGACAGAGAATTTTTCACCACTGAAGAGCTGGAGAAACACGAAGAAGCAGTGCACAAGAAAGACAAGCCGTATCAATGTAACATCTGCAACAAACGATTTTCGTACAAGCAGGGCTTAGAACGACACGAAATGCTCCACAACGAAGACAAGTCGTTCGTCTGTGAATACTGTAAGGAAGCATTCCGCACGAGTACAAAATTGGCTCGACATTTGACAACACATGCCGGACACAGACCATATCTTTGTAAACTTTGTCCACGCACATTCCTGCTGTCGCATCATTTAACCAGACACATGCGTACGCATTCTGTTGAGAAACGTCACGTTTGCGAAGACTGCGGCAAAGCTTTCAAACGTAAGGAAAGTCTCGAGGTCCATCAGCTAACGCACACAAAACGCACTGGAATGGGTTTGACCTGTGACGTTTGTCAGGAATCCTGCCGCAACAGGGCTGATTACGTAACTCATATTAAACAGCACATCGAAGCAGGGGAGAAGATGGGTCCAGATGGCTTGCAACCTGATAATAAATCTAAAATGGATCTGGATTCGGAAGAGGAGGAGGAAGAGGAAGACGAGCAATATTCGGATGGAGATGACGATTACCAGCCTCCTGCGTACATCGTGAAGAAACTTCCGAAGAATAAACCGTCTGAGAGCGAAGAGGAATCTGAGAGGGCAGAGAAGGAAGATCGTAAAGAGCAGGTAGTTTTCGTGAGAGGCAAGGACGGAAATATGGTGAAGAAAACCATCAAGACACTCATGCCGATTCAGCGTAGAGAAGTGCAAGAATCGAAGCAAAAGCAAAGCCCAAGTAGCACGCAGCAGAGTCCAAAATCATCGCAAGTCAAAGTAGATGAGCCGAAAAGTGGCAGGGTAGATGACACAGAGGCACAGGTGCAGAAGATCGTAGCCTCGGTCTTCAAGGAACACAAAATTCCACTTAAACATCAGACAGGAGGACAGGAGCAAGGAAAGGAATCACCTACTTCGACCGTGCAAACCAGATCGCAGCCTTCGCAGAAACAGGATACCGCGGAATCGCCGACTGTTTCGACTGGACCGAAGGCCGTAAACACCGTGAAGGTCATCAAGAGAATCGTTGTGAGGAAACCTGGGGTGAATGTAGGAAATGTTGAAACTACAACGGTAAACGCCGCAGTTAAAGAAGGAGACTCGACAACCAACGTGAGCCAAACTCCTGGTGGCGGACCGAAGGTCACGAAAAGGGTAATCGTAAGAAGGATTATAAGGCAGGGAGATACGACCAGGGAGGTCATTATGAATCCGGACGGAACGATAATTGATCCAGCTGAGTTGGCGAAACTACCAACTGGCAACGTTGTGAAGAGGGTAGTCGTGAAAAAACCCATGGAGAAAAGTCAGAGTCTAGTGCAGGCAGTTTTACAATCTTCAACAGATCCAAGACCGACAATGACGACTTTGAAAACGAACGAGTCGATAATTGGAGAGTCACCGAAATTCGAATTGAAAACCTCCCAATCGTCGAGCGCTACAGTAACAAATCCTAAGACGACGGTGACCGCGGCACAAAAAGCGACATTGACTAAAGGAGATCAGGAGACGAAAGAGAAGCTCGAGCAGCTTGAAAAACGAGTAGAGCAGCAGCGTTTAAAGATCGAGGAATTACAAGCTAGAAAGCAACAGGAATACGAGGCGATTGATGAGATGCTTCCAGAACGCCACGATGAGTCTGAAGATGAACAGCAGCTTCCATTAAAGAGAGTCTTCGTGAAGAGGAACAAAAGTATGTATGACGAGGAGCAAGAGTATAATGACGATTCGAAGCCTATCATCGAAGAAACGACTGTTGAGGATCAACAAGAAAAGAAGGAAGAAAATATCGAAGAGGCCCAGAAGGAACCCGAACCCGAACCCGAATCCGAAGTCGCAGTCGAGAACGTATCGAAAGAATCGACCGTCAGAAAGGAAGTCAGGCCGACGATAACCAGCTCGAAAGTTTATGGGAACAAGAAGATTATCGTGGTGAAAACGGAAGAAACATCCGAGGTCGAGGAGATGAGTCGGGAATTAAGTAGCATCCTCGACTCTGCAGATTCCGTGGTGAAGATGCAAGAGACCGTCTTAAGCAACTTGACTCAGATATCTTCCATTGGCGAGAGCTCGCAGAAGATGTACGTGCAGAACATGAAGGAAACCGACTCCGGGATAGCACCGGAGGCGATGGAACACGAAACCATCGAAGAAAGTACGAAACCGGAAGAACAAGAGCAAGATATTGAAATGAAGCTCACCTGTGAAGCACCCGTGGAAATAGAAGAAGTCGAAACTCAGGCGCTCAAGGTCGAGGCTGAACAACCTGAGGAGCAAGTCGTGGAACAGGAACAACGCGATCATCAAGATGCGACCTTGGGCTTGGCGGAACAAGACCTTTCCGAAGCAGCCGACATTTTCGAACCCTCTGACAACGTCCTAGATGTTCAAAAATCGCAAGATCATCTCGAACATTCTGTGATCGAACTCGATCACGGAAATGATACTATCAACTTGAACGACACCAACGACAGCCAAGACAGTCTCGAGGATAAATTGTCCCAGATGGAGGGTTGAAATTTATATTAAAAACCCAGACCAGCAAATGTATTACTGAGCAGAAAATTATTTGTAACCCATGTTTGAAAACTGAGTGAATCATTGGGAACGGCAGGTAAAACGAACGAATCACGTATAAACGCTTTGTTCGTTTCAGATAAACATTTACTTAATTTCCAATCGCAGGTTACATAAAAAGACATCGATTTTGGAGTTCTATTAGCTTCAGTATCGTGTAATTAAATCAGCGGGAAAAGGTGAAAATAGCTGATCGTCATGTATCTTTCGATTCGAGCTATCACTCGACAATTATTATATTTCATAATGGCGATTTTCTCTGAATGAATGCACGTTTTGGTAAATTCTGCACGAGAGTAGATGCATTTCATTCCTTATGATAATTGGGGCTTCAACAATTTTTCCACTGCATCCGTTGTACCATCGTGCGCATTGAATTTAGGATACGCAGACTAAGTACTATATTAACAGTAAACTTTCTTATGTATGTGTCCTTCTTTTGCCGGTTGACGTTACGATGCGTATCAGTCTGGCCGATGGAAACGCACGGCAAAAGAAAGTTGTAAGATTAGTACGATAAGTCGTAGTAAGGAAACCAGACAAATAATCAAATACTTTTAATCATTTTTATTTTAGAGGTATTCTTTACTTTGCCAAAACTACAATTTCAATGACAATTTTAGATGGGTTGATTCAGCGCCGAATTCAGCATTTGATCCAGCGTCTGCATATATTTTGTAAATATAGGCACTTCTTAGGGAAACCACTTGTGTATGTAACGAACGTAAAGAATGTGTGTACATACATATACTTCAGAAAACATATTTCGAGATTTTTCCTCCTTGGAATAATCAATGAAAATGATGAACGATTCGGCACGGTTGTTGAGTCGCAGATTTTCTTTAAAACGTGCTCAAAAAATTGTCTGGAAAGGACCCTCGACGTCTGTCGTTCAGCGAGATTTCTATGATCATTGGGAACACAATACACGAATTATATTCTTGTGCGATTATCTTACACACAGACCTTTTGCGAGACTACACAGTCTGTAGGGCGTATGAATAATATTTGGAATTCTATAACAAATACAGAGCATGGTGTGTATGTGTCCAAACAGTTATTTTACCGTCGGGCGACTGTTAAAGACTGAAGGTCATCCTCAATTTTTTACATTTTATACAACATGTATAACTGAATTGTGAATACGAAGAAGAGAAAGAAACAGTCGTGAAGTTTAGAAATTAATCTATGTCTCGCGTGGACAATGATCAAAGCATGTTTTTGCGAATTAGCTTTGGATCCATTTTTGTTTAAAAAACAAAATTAATGGCCATTGTCCGTGTCGGATTTTGGAGAATGTTTTTAAAAACTTTTAATAGTAAGATCTGTCTACCTACAGTCTTTATCAGTTTCTCTACGGTGATTTTTCTCTTTTCCTGTCCCCTTGAATTAAGGAAGTATGATGAAAGTAATTGTATGATTTAGGGTTTGACATATTCATTTTATATTTAAAATTTAATAAATGATAGATATAGTTTATTCTTTACATAATACATGCATACATACATACATATATATATATTACAGTATTGATAAGTTTTCGCATAAAACTCGTGTAATGAAAATAAAAAAATTATCACGAAATATAAACTATCTCGGTGTGCGACGCTCAGCATTGGGAACGTTATTTTAGGCTGCTACTTTTTCGTAATGTAATAACATTAGGCGAAATTACGTCAATGATACATTATTTTCTTGACACTAAGAGAATTGTAAATGATCAAACAAAGTGTAGATGAAAAGGTACGCTGAATTATCGTCGTTAAATAAATCCTGTTAGAATCCATGGCAGTGAAGAAATATTTATTTATTTATGTACTTAGTTCTGCGGTACTGTGGTGGGTAATCAATAATAGGCGACGAAAAAAAATGAGATGGTTATTAGTCAATGATTGAATAGAAACTTGACCTCTACATGATTTAATCACAAGGTCACATTATTGTGGCAAATAAAGGTAAATTATACCGTACATTGACGTGTCCAAACTTGTCGCGAGATGTCGACACCGTCGACTTTCGCTGTCACGATATATCGAACTTTCATTCCCTTTTTGTATTCTCGTAACTCGAAATAATCGTTTCACTCTACTTTGCAAATACTGTTCCGTCAAAACTCACTGGTATTAAATAAGAAATTAAAGCAGCACATCGAAAAGTAAGTATAAAAAATTGACGACATTAAAAGAGATACGTTAAGTAATGAGGTCGTTTTTAATAAAATGTAGTAATTACTTAATGACGTATAATGTAGATCATGTTGCGGCTCGAAGGAAATGCAGTAGCGAACGATGGTTAGATGATCAAGCGGGGTCGTTCTGCTTCCTGGCAGTAAGGCTCTGGAGCTGTAAAATAACGTTTCGCGTATTCTCGTCTGTTCTACTTAATAGCCTTTCTATGTTTCTCTATGAAAAACGCATTCCCGTCCTTGTATCTTTATAGCATTTTTCTCCACGATTCGCCACGTTTTAAAGTCCGTCCCGTCCGCTGTCTATGAACTCGAACCTCTGTGGGGCAGAGACGACCAGGATCTTAGAAAAAAAAGTACTCGATACCCTGTGAGAATGCGTTTAAATGCGGAGCAAAGGAAGAAATTCCCTTCTGTGTAGACAGCGCGATAAACTTGTCCGAAATTTTCACCACTCCTATCGCTAATATTTTGATAAGAATTTCTATTAATTATATATGAATTCTAAAAATCCTCTCTGCAATTATGAAGTATTGTACGTAACTTTTGGTTTGTGTCAAGGCTGGCTGATGAGAATGTGATAATTTAGTAATACTTTAATACTAATTCGTGAAAGGGCAAACGGTGTAGGTCGACATGAGAGAAATAAAATGCTGCTACTTGTCGTTCCTCGCTCCTCGCTGTCTGCCGACAGCCTCACCTTACATGCTTGTCGTTCGATATACCTCTTTCTCTTCTGTAGCTACGGACGCGTACGGTCGAGTACTAACTTCGGATTCCTTGGCCGCTCCGACACCATGCACGTAGATCAGAGCTCCCGCAATTCCGCCGAGAATCGGGCCGACCCAGTAGAGCCAGTGGTTCGCGAAGGACCCCATTATAACTGCACTTCCCAACGATCGAGCGGGATTCATGCCTGCACCCGTTCGAGGTACCTGTGCAAGACCAAAAAGTATTTTTATTAATTCTTTAGCATCTCGACAATTGCTAATCTTTCACCCAAGAAGTGTCTTCAAGAACAGTCTTTACATCCAAGAATTCTTTTCATAAAATGTGGTAAATCTTACGCCAATTAGGTGACCAATGGTAACTGAAATTCCGATGATCAGGGGAGCTATCCCTTTGCTGTCTGGTTTGGCTACATCGCAAGCTCCGCAAACGACCATGACCAGTACCAGAGCTAGGAAGAATTCTACGCCGAGACCTTGAACCGGGGTGATGCCTGTGGCCAGGGACACGACTCCAAGACTGTTCTCCATTTCCGGTGCTGAGAGGGCTCTCAGAACGGCGGAGCCAGCTATTGCACCAGCGCATTGTGCCAGGATATACAGAAGACCTCTGATAATTGGAATCTGTTGCAAAATAAGGTATTTGTACACTTTTTCAGAAATTTCATATTCTTATTTTCGAAGAAATGTATTATTAAGTTATCGCTGTTCTTTGTGCCGATGACTTGTCATAAGCAGATGGTAATTATTCGTGCGATAAATCATCGATCAATTGGTCGTTAATGTATCGTCCAGTGAGTATGAGCTAAACCGTAATTGTACCTCTTGGTAACTTGGTGGATGCTAATCACAGTGACGGTAGAAGCGAGAGTTTACTTTGAATCGTGCGAGAAGCAAAGAGCTCAGTAATTGCGCCAGACTTAATTCGTTGTATCGTGTAATATGCTCTACAGCAAACGATATACATACAATATTTTCACTAACCTGCCTTTAGAATTACACAACAGGCATTCCTGTTGGCTCTTAAACAAATTTCTCAGTGTAAAAACATTCCACTGCGAAAATCGAAAGGTTCGTTAAAAAAAAACCAACGTTAAAGGCCAAGGATTTACAAATTCGTGGAAGATAAAACGGGTGGAAATTGGTCTTTCTACCTTATGGGATTTGAAAATACTGTTTATTTTTCGCACATACCTTGCCGATGGACATTAAGCCACAAGTGACCGCCGGATTAACATGTCCGCCGGAAACATGACCAATCCCCTGAATCGCCGCGGCTACGGTGAAACCAAAAGCGAGGCTAATTGCCACTACGTCCCCCGTAATCACTGCCCCGCAACCAAAGAAGTTCAGCAGCAGAGCTCCGAAGAACTCGCTGAGCAGGGCTCGATAAAGTCCTGCGCTCTTGTCCGTCAGTTCATTCGCCCCTAGGGCGCCTTTTAAGTCCACCATCTATAAAAGTTTTTTTACATTATAATACGCTTGGCAATGTCAGCTGTAACTCCTGCAAATCCTCCACACAAAGCGCTCAAACGATAGGCTTTTTTTTATCGATGTCACTGAAGCTGGTCGTATCTTTTCCTCAATTATCGTTTCGTTGTCAAAGACGATATTTTTAAAGAAAAATGAAATTTAGTAATGTTCGCTTAAATGTTGTTTTTAAAATCGAGATATATATATATAGGCAGGATTACGTCTCGATTGCCGATCTTAAAGTTCGGCTTTTTTTTGTATCGCAGCATCGCGGTACGGTTAACCGTACCGTTATACTGACGTAAGAAATATTACTGATGTTTCTGGATAAAGACATAGAAAGGAACACGTGTTCCGATTAGCAAAAAGTTTCACTTCTTGTTAGTTCCTGTATCTAACGGTGAATCCTTTCTGAACGTAAAGCCTTAAAAGCACGTCGGTGCCATTACGGAACTCTAACTTTTCTGATATTGTACACCAAGAGACAGCATCGCTACGTAAAATCACTTGAAAAAACATGCGTATAAAATAGCTGCCAATAGGAGCCATTGAAATTGTTAATTCGTGAAGCACTTGAAAGTGAAACGAGTCAAGCGCTCAGAGCTTCCGTTGATCAGCATCACGAATTTGGATCGAGGACACGTAATGTGTAGCTCGTAACAAGGGCACAGATTTCTATAATTGGCATAAAAGGTTTCAATTCGGTCGACAAAAATGGTGGCTGAAATCAATTAAACCGTATCAGTTTCCAATAATGACACACGTAGATCCTATTTATCCGACTTTTTTTATAGTTTGACGGTTTTAAAATTTTCGTCGAACTATTCTATCCTTCATCTCCCGAGCAAGTTTTCACAACTGAGATCGTCAAGGCGTAACGTTTTCGAGTGAGAGGGTTCGAAAGTTAATAGTTTTGTGTGTCTGCTGGATGAATTGAAATTGAGTGCGGTCACCGCAGCGGTGTGCCGTTACTGGCCACGTTCCGCTGAAACGAATCGTTACGCTTGCGAACGCGTTCGCCACGTTCGAGCTGCATTATGCATGCAGATCGTCGCATCCTCGGCACGAAGAAATGGCCCGTACTGCGCGCGTTCCCGATCGGCCCGAATTACTTAATCGTTACTGCCTGCTCGGGCTAATCGTCACCCACGCGGACGTTTTTAACGGTTCGTGTTAACGAACCGCGTTCCTCCGACGAATCTAGGTCGATCTCTTTAGTTTCTACTCTCGCAAAACCTCCATGTATATAGCGAGAGTAACGCAAAGAAAACGAAACCACCAATCGCACGAATAACGCGTGGATCAAACACTTGTCGTAGATGTCTTTAAATCGAGGAAAATGTTTAAATAAGTCCGTTGTACTGTTCGTCCGTTTATGGAGTCAAGAGGGTTACCGCGATAATGAATTTTTCTTCTCGAAGTAGGAAGCAATTATAGACCGCGTGAACCCACGCCTACCATCATAGGACGAGGACTTTATTATCAATTCTACGGTCCTAGTAACTTCAGTGAGATCATCCGTAGGATGGAATGTTTCGCGATGACACGCAATACCGAGACGTCATTATTTAATTCTCCATAACATGTTAATTGATTTTTTAAGAAAACTCTTCTTCTGAAAAGTAATCCAAGAGTAGCTTTTTAAATAAATATCTACAGAGCTTTAATGAAAATTTCGTGTACTCGTTCTAAGTCGCCTGTGAGAAGCGTGCCGAATAATATGCATAAATGCGGGGGTGTTTGATCTCGCAATGACATCATGCAACGAGGCAAATCTTCCTTTTGTCGTGTTGTCCCGTAATACAGCTCTTGCGGTTTATACGCTCAATTTGCGCCCGCTAAACAGCGGGAAATTAAAGACCTACCTCTCATTATCATTGAAAATATTTTCCAAGCGATGTAATATGAATTCCGGTGACGATGGCTGCACGGTTTGTGGACATAAGCAAAATGGAATGGTTGTTTTATCGGATTTTCCACGTGGAGTAATAATGTAGAGTAGCGTCGGTCGCAATTCCACCTGGCTATTTACTTTTCTACTTACCCCCCGCGGTAGGTAGAACAGCGAAAACCGGTCGATCCGACATAATTACCCCTTACGTCGTCGTTGGTTTATCGTGTCGGAGTCGGTGTCGATCGTTAACCCTATACGGCGCAGTACAGCCGCACGATGCCGATCTTTCTGTCAATTTTTTTACCGTTCACCGTCGGGAAAATCTATTTCATTGGGCGGGCAAGACGTTACAGAATGAACGGCTCGAAGGTGATCAGTGGACGGGGAATATCGCGATAGGATTTGGATTAGCCCGGTCGAGCCTCGAATAACCTGGCAAAAAGAATACGATCAAAGAGGAATCAAAATTAATCATCGATTATATTTAGAACGGTCGGAAAATATGCGCAGCTTGCAGAACAGTTACGACGTAGCTTCTATCGCTAAAAATGAAACGAAATAAATTCTCTCCGAGTTGATTAATTATTCCGCGGGATTTGCTGGAGAACGATTTTTTTTGTACAACGAACTTTCCTGATCCTTCGAGATCGATTTTCCAATCGTTCTACTTTTCCCTGGAAATGTATGAAATGGTCGTCGCTTTCTCGGTGTTACCGGTGCTTTAAGATTACCACGAAGCCATTGCTCTTGGTTGTACTTTCTTTCTGTGATCTCGTGACCGAAGATTTGCGAGGAAACCACGCGAGTCTACGAGCGCAGCTGTAGATTACTATCCCCAGAAAAATTCCGACGTTTCCTGTTTCTTCTCAATGTCGTTGCCTTAGTCGCGCTTAATTGTATTTAATTAGATTGGAAATTTAATGCTCGGCTTTGGCCGGTAATTGTCCTTGCCGATTAAGGAAAAATCATTGTTAAAACTTCTCATTGCTGCAAATGCCAAGGTCGACTGTCAACGGCAGACTCGTAGACAATATTTTCTGTATACTTTAGCCGCGTTAAGTATGATTCGCACCATGTGCGTAAATGATTGTTTCAACGACCGACGTACACCCCGAGGACTGGCGGATTACGCTTGTTCAGAGCGTAAAACGAACGCATGGTCGTCGACAAAAAAAACAGTCGGTTAAGTGTGGCATTGTTTATCAGCGGACAGGTGTACCGCGTAATTATACCGTCGACTATTTCAAAGTTCGTACTTATAAAACCATGACACGTTCGATGCATAAGAAATTAGCAGGTAGTCCGGTTCCTCTTGGGCCAAGATCAAGTCAATATGTACTTGATTCTGCTTGACTGAAGAAAGTTTATAAGATCTTTCTTCGTCAGACTTCATTTTCTTAGGTACATTTTCCGTCAAGAGGATACTTTTTATTTGCTAGAGCGCTGATTATTCGGAGCATGTTATCAGGCCCTTTTTCACTGTGATTGGAAAGTATGGTATTATTGGCATGACGTCGTAGGTTCATTGCATGTGCGTACTAGATGTCTTTAACGACCGGCGCGTATATCTCGGGGACTCGCGTGCGTTGTTCCCTCGTTCGTCAGTTGCGACATTTCGAATACACCTGCGCGAATAACAAAAAGGGGGATAATTCTGGGGCCGATGGAATATACGTTGATCACGCAACAACTACTATTCATGGAGATGTTCGGGAGACGTTCAGGGGGAGGGGTTTCAGTTTCGACCGCGAATTCATCGGGCGTGGAAGACGGCAGGTCGAAAATTTCGGCGAATAATTCCAAGCGAATGAAATAACGAATCCTCGGGAAACTGTCACCGGTTAAAATAGTCGACGTATCCTTCGTTTACGTAGATTCGCTGGCTACGTGCGTTAGCGCGAGTTATGCACGGTTTCGGGACGTTGAGCCGGTATAATTACAGTGCGGCTTTATTCGCGCAGCCGTTTTTCATCCCAGAAATAAAGCCTCACGTATATATAGAATATAATATGTGACAGCGCTGTTTGACAGTGGCATGTTACAGTTTAGTCGAGAGTTCTACTTTACGTTGAAGAAACGGACAGGAACATCTTGGCGATTACTGTGCACATACATTTCATCTCGTTCCGACAACATATCGGGCAAGATGAAGGGAATCGATGAAAAATATCGTCTTTAGCAGGGAAATTCCGAACGATGATGAAAATAGTGAGCATTCGTGGGAAAAAATTGTATCGTGTTTATAGTTTCTTATCTTCGAATGGTCTTGTTTAGTTTGATAAATTGTTGGAGATTTTTTTTAGCCAACTTCCGTATAGCTTGAATGGATTAATCATGCTTTGAGTCTCCCAAATGAGACACGGATTAAATATAGAATATATTATGTGTCAGACGTATCGTGTAAATAAATGACCGGCGATTTGTCTATCGAGGAAGCAATGCGATAGCTACTATAATGGCGTGTGAAAAGCACGTGAATTCCGCATCATTCAACTTAATTATCTAATATGTCCAGCGCGCGTCTCGGACATTATATCCAGTGCGAAAAATATTTTTCTGCGCAATACAATACATGCGCTGAACAATGAGAACTTGATATTTCAGCAGGCTGTGAAAAAAACTAAACTACGACTCGACTGTTACTGAAACTTACAAGTAACGTTTTACGAATTTCTGGCAAGGAGGACTTGACTTACCCCGTGGATTTATCGCGTGGTTCTTGGCTGAAGCTTTTGCCTGACTTCCTGTAGTTTGCCGCGAACTTCCTTGAGGATCCGGTGCGCGTGGTTGGGAGAAAAGATCGTCGCTGACTGGTGGCGATCGCGCGGTAGGAGTTCTCGAACGACAACTGTCGAGGTTCTCTCGACCATAGAGACCGGCGAGTCTCGTGTAGCTATCTAACTGCGTCTGTTGTCTTGCAGTCGGGGGCATCGGAGAGGTAGGGATATCACGGTTAAAACCTCCGACGATCTTCAGGTAACGTCGTCGTCCCGGTGCCGCGCTCGTCGAGCACGCATCGCCCCGACCCTCTTGTCGGCAAACAGGATTAGAACGTCCTCATTGCGCCACTATTTTCACCGGCAATGGCTCTCCTTCTTCCGCGGAAAATCGATAAGCAGGGAGTGGTCCTCGCGAAAAATAGATCTCATTAAAAAGCTTCGACGTTACCCTTGAAAATGTATTCATCGCTCGTTCATGTTTTCTCCTATTCTTGCCTTTACGTTGTTTCGTCGATAGGAAGTTTCCGATTCCTTTCTGCGTAGGGTATCATTAGTCTTGCGCTACGTTTCCCAGTTTTTACCGCGCAGAGTGGAAAAATCCCGCTGGAGGTTCGATGACATTGTTGGATCGACAGGTCGGACCGACAAACTTGTTTTTACTGTAAAGCGGATATGCGGACTTCCAACGGTATTTCCGCACCAAGTACGCCATGCATAACGCTCGGAATAAGTCTCTATGTCTTGTACTATCGTAACACAGTAAACTCGTGCGAGGTATATCCACGTTTCGTGTCGTAGTCATAATTTTCGAGTAAGTTTTGTGTATGGTCATATGGACGAAACTTACGAGAATACGTTATTTATATTTGAGTGGACATTACGCGTCCTACCTTCGGTTACTTCGGACTATAAATGGTCATTAAAGTTCTTGCCTCTCGGAGTTCCCGGATTTCCTGTCCCAATTACCGGCTGTGCCAGGTCAAAGAACTTTCGACGACTTGTGTTTCAGCCCTCGCGCTTTGTAGGATGGCCTGTCGCTGCAATTGCTTGTAAATTTAACGGTTCACGGTGCAGGGGCCGTGTCAAGCGGGACCTTGATAATGCCGATGCCGTATCTCCTGTTACATAATGGCCACTGGGGCAAAAAGAACCGGTTAAAAAGCGGTAGAAGTCGCGAGCGTGCCCGTGACGAGGTTCTTTCTGCTTCCCCGACTTCTCACGTCGTTTACATCGGCCATCGAGGTACAAACGGTCCCGACAACGCCGTGTTTTCCGTCGTCATTCGCCCCCTGTTTCCTACCTTTTAAAGGCAACGAGCGTTCACTCCTTTGTAAAATATTCTCTTGGACGATTCCGAAGGTATGTTGGAAACGGTCCGATGGCAGAACGTCATCTGTTGCTGTTGGCTGTGTTTACACCGCATCGTCGACTGTCGAGTAAATATAGTTTTACAGCAGTGGCAAATGCATTCCCGATGACACAATGTTGTTCTCCGCGGGCTGCGTTTAATAATTCCCCGTGGAAGCTTGTCGCGCACGAGGAAAAACAATCGCCGTCGAACGTAAAGAGGATGAATCGTTTCGTGTTACACATTCATCGACCGTCCGCTTAGCATCTTAAAATTTCCATCCTCGACACCCCCGCATCTCGGCATTCAATTGATTCATCCTTAACAAGGGATTAAATCACGCATGAATATTTAGTCGTTTTAGCATGTAAATGTCGCTGGAATCTGTCTCGTTGAGTTTTACACACGGGCAATTTCGGTCAGATTTCTGAGATTCAGCGGCTCAGCTTAATGATGATATCAGTCCGATTAGTCAGTTGAAACCGTACGTAGGATTGAACGATCATCGTTCTTTCTTTTCGAATAAATCATTTTTCATTAATGAGTGAGACCGTACGTTCGCTGTAAGCTGTAATTGCCTCACATAATGATCAGCGAACATCGTTAATAGGATCGTCGTCTGCGACTAATACAGTTACCTACCTAAAAACTTGTCGGAATGTTCTGGCTAATGTGTCGAGCGTTGGTTGTCAAAAGTTCATCGACGTTTCGAGGGAAGTCCAATCCGGTTGTTGCCGCGTAAAACCTGATGATTCACCTGCGGGACTCACGTTTTACAGCTGATGTGCCAGCGAGAATGGGCAGCAAGGCCCAGTTTCTTCCGCGAAACGGTGCAGCACGATCATCGTCTTTTGCTACTTTCCCGACGTGATCGTCACTGTCAAGTGTCTCATCGACGTTGTGTTCTTTTTCCAGGAAAATCCATTTAACTGGTACTCTCGGCTATCGACACACACTAATCGTCAATTTTCCACGTCCCTGCTTTCGTTTCGTATGACAGATCAAAGGCATCGCAGTCACGTATTTGACAACTATGACTGACCATTATCTTTTCATCGTTCTGCTTAACAATGAACGTTCACTTTCCCAGAAGTGCAGCATTTTCTTTTCGCGACCTTGCGACTTCGTTTCAACGATTTTATCGACCCCTCCACGCTGACTTAACAAGTAAACCGGTCTTTTCTTTCTTTTGTATCGCCCCGTTGGCGGTATTCACGGTAAGTTTCATTAGGCTTAATGCAATTTTACAAAAGGGCAGGCCAGGAAATGAAGAACGACGTAAGAAGAAGGTAAATATTTATTTTCCATTATTTATCTGCCAAAGGGATCGGCAGTGAATCATGGGAAATTCAACCTTCATCGTTGACCAGAAGGCTAAACTACGTTTGATTGGCAAGAAACTACGCGCTCGTGAGAATACGTCCAACTGTTTCGTGTCATCCGTTAGAGTAAAAGCAGGTGCCTCTCGTTCAAAAGTCCGGCGAATCTCGTCGAGATTCCCCTTATCAAAAATAGGCTCTTTCATGGCCGAAAGGAACGTCAATGACCACTACCCCCCGGATGACGAATATCGCGATGCGTCGATTCGTTTTTGCGGCATTCGCCGAGGAAGCCCGACAGATGAAACTTTCCTTTGAAGTCATCGATGGAGCAGGGCGACGTATTCATGTCTCCTTGTACGGCTAGATAGGTCATCCCGATATGGTCGGAAATGTCTATCCGTCGTGATTTTTAAAGAAAAAGAAACTTTTCATGGCTCGCCACGTGCGTCGTTCCCCGTCGACAACATCGGATTATTCCTCGCCGCGGTGGAAATGTACGACATGATTGATCATTGCCGGTATTTACTTTCGAACTCGTCAAATCGTTGCCCCATAGAACAGAAATTGCCGTACACTTGGGAAACGGCGTATTAGATGGGAAGCTTCCAAGTAGAAGAAGTGGCCAAGTGGAATGAGAGTCCACACGAAAAGTTCGTGTCCATCATTGTGCCAAATGCAGACAACTATACAGATATAATATTCAGCCACTCCTTCGCCTCGTTACATCCATCGACTGACCTCACGTATGCTAATTGACGGAGTTTTACCCGCACGCGAGTTACTTACCGACTTCGGTATATAGATCGGGAATGTAGGAACGAGGACACAAGTGGGGTCATCAGGATAATGATATTGTACCCTTTTCTCAACGAGTATTGACTCTTTGCCACAATTACACCAACTTTAATTACCCCAAGAACATCTGTAAATAAGTAGGCAGTCATTCTGAATTTTCTCTAAATGAATAAACACTGTCTCTTTATTGTCAAGTCTTTATTGCGTCATCGAGAAGGTGACGATTCGACCTATCGCTGTCTAACTATCTCGACCCACTTGGGAATTATATCGTCAAGCGAAATCTCTGACATGAAGAGCTTCTGTGCCGAACTCATAAAAGAGACGATGACCGGAAGTACAGCGTCGCAACTCGCTGGCCGACCTTGCCGGACGGTTCTTATCATTGGCCTTGGAATTCATTCGCCGTTTAAAGTAGCTTTTGGCTCACGTTCTTCAGCGCTGCCAAAGGTCGTGTTCGAATTCAGGGCAGAATTGGAGTACCGTAAAACACAAATTCGACGCTACGCGAATACTCTTGCAATTTTTTGTTCTCAACAAAGTCCTACATTAACAAATTTTTCCGCGACAATTCCGTACAGTTTCTCTTTAATAACAATATTTCACTGGCACGGTATTCAGTGCAACATCACGCAATTCTTTCATTGGTTTTACATGTAATGCGTGTGCAGCGGGGGTTCGATGCCAAGGTCATGTCATAGGTGTACAAGCGGTCGGTCACGCTAGATCGTGCATCGACAAGGCTCGTTGACGGATGATATATCAAGAATGTCGATCCGACGAGCGGGCAGTCTCGACTGTTGTCCGGCAGCTCGTAAGTCGCGGATTCGCGGGCTTTGGATTCGGCGGGGTAGTGGGGTGGATGGCTCGTCGAAGGGTTGTAGGGGGTAAGGAGAAACACCCCGGCCACGGCAATACGCTGAGGGATGCATCGTCCAGTCGAAAAACGATCCTCCTATCTGAACCTCTGGCGCGAGTTCCTTGTCTATCATTCGGCGGTCAACGCCGCCAAACGATTTGCCTTCGCCAACCCTAGGGCAAGTATCAAAACTCTTGACACGAAAATCAGTGGTTCGGTGCAAAGTCAATTTTCTGTAAAAAAAAAGTCCAAAGTAATCGTGGTTCGTTTAAATTTGCTTCTTGATAATTGTATTTTGCTCGTCAGTGTGTTTTGATCGTTTGATTTTGCGATAAGTAATTATGTGAAAATCTCGGTGAAGAGTGTTTCGTGACTCTAATCACTGACAACGCCTTCGTTTTTTACTGGATAATTTTCTCATCCATTAATCTTGGCCGTTCAGCTGCGGATGTGAATAGTGCAGTATCATGGCTTCCCCATAACGTGTTCTTGAAATAATGCTAATGCAATTACTTTGTTCCATGGACGTCTTTAAATTGAAGTGAAGATCGAAAAAATTCCTTGATGTTAGCCTTATCTGCAAAACTTTGAAAAGACGACATTTAAGAGCTTTACCAGTTTCTTGGAATGTCAGCAGACAGACGTCAAAACAATAGGATTCTAGTCATTGTATTTGTTCGAGCCGTCCGTCTGTTTCAAGCAATATATTACACCGTTCTTTCTGTAACATCTTGGTTGTTTCATGGCTGTTTGCATAATGTGTCTGGAGGCAACAAATGATCACCTTAGCGAATAATAGGCGCGTTAGCATCGTCACAATGCATTTCCTTTTTAATTTACAATTAGATAAAGTGGACGTCGATTGGTCGGACGGTATCATGAATAGCCCAAGAATTAGTATAATCGTGTAAAAGGTAAATTAAAACTGAGTTTCACATTGTGCACACTTGTGACTCATTAGCTAGTTTTTTTATGGAATCACGAATAGTCGTATTTCTTGGTCGCGTGAGATGATCCGCGGACTTGATTATGACACCGGCGTTGCAACGTATGCACCGCAAAGCGCAGCTGCATCGCGCCGGACAATCGCAATTTCGATCGCATTCCGTGACAATCTATGTTCCGCGTTCTCACCAATGAGAATCCTCGCAGAAATTCCAGCCCGTAATTGCCGTATCGCCGTGATACCCGTCGACTTGTGAAACTGAATTTTAATCTTATCCCTTCATAAATTCCTGAATTCCCGACGGACAATATTTTCATTTCTTCGACATGTTTTTCTACCCGGCCTACGCTGCGAACGGATCAATTAAAGACTCGGGCAATCCATGCTAAAATAATATGGATAATAACGTGAAATTCGATGTGACAATTCTCGCGAACGATCAATATTTTTCACTGCTTTATTACACCTCGCACGACTCCGCACATCTTTTCCTCGTATTAACATACACGATAATGAGAGCGCAAAGATAAATATAACAACGATCTTATCACTTACACAAAAGGGAAAGTAGGTCAAGAGACGTGCAGATCATGCGATTTTGCTGTGTAAGTAAAATACATAAAAATATAAAATGTGTTTTCCTTGTGACATTAAAGAGAAATATGGACGAGGGTGAGCGAATTTGATGAACGAGGATGAGGAAGTACGAAGAAGAATTAGTATTATTATAGGTAAACACATGTTGTAAATAAGGTATTGTATTCTGGGACATTAAACATTGATTGTATCGCATCGTGATCTGGTATAAGTTGATTAAATATTCACAAGTGCTTCGTGTTTCTGGTACGGCACCCGCCCTACGTGATTCATTAGTAATAGAATTCCCGCAGTGTTAACATCATCGTCCTTCGAGGAAATGAACTTTCCATTCATCCGGAGAACAGTTTTTAATTGCTTGCCGCTTGAAAATTGATTGGTTCCACGAGATGATCGTCATCATTGGAATCGAGTGTCTTTCATGGATGGTTGCCTCGGAGCGCGAATCGATTCTATTAATTGCCTTTCGACTTATTTCAAATTACAGCATGAGGAACGAACCGTCACTTAGTCTCCCGTCTTCCTTCGAAAAAAACGTGAAAAAGAACGACGATTAAAAGACAACGCGGTCCTTGAAAAATAAATTTACCGTAGAGAAGTTTACCGGTTTTTCAGAGAGTATTTATTGCAGAATGCTAGTGACAACAGTACGTGAGAAGTTTGTGGAAATCTTGATGCAAGTTTGAAATATGACGAGGGTATTATTTTGTTGCAGAATATGAATGGTGCTATGAACGTATCTACTGTCTTCCCGGAGGGATATGGCATAAACGAACCCAGTCGTCGAGCTTCCCCAGACGTCCCGAAGGATGACGAAGCAGAGGAACGATACATCCGTAAGTTTGCACCGTTACAATTATCGCGAATCTCTTGAAGACCTAGGAAAATGTTCAACCGGTTAATTACACTTATCTTCCGTTTTGTTGAAAACTGTAAATTACGTAAATCTATCAAGTAGTAAATTATGTAAGGGACTACACGCGTCGTATTATTTTTTTTTTACAACGTACGGCAGTCTATGAATGCACGCGTTTTTATTTGTTACTCCATTCGAAGGATACCAAACGAAAAGGATATTCCGTCGATCCTTAACGGGCGAACCGGGCGTTTCCATGGAAAATAAAAAAATGTGAATCATGTAATTCTCCGTCCCGTAAAACACGTACACGGCGTGTAATTACCCTGCCGCGGAACGTTCCGCAGGGATTGCTTCTGGCTGCTGTCGATGATTGCATCTTTAGATTTTGCATTGTGCAATTTGATGGTCCGCAGATCGTCCGATACTCCACAAACGTTTCAAATTCAACGGTGATTCTTCTATGGGATTTTTTCCAAGAATCCTTCGTCCTTCTACAGATTTCTGCTTTACCGGCAGAAAGATAGTCGATGGCCACTTGAAGGATTATTACGACTCGTTTTAAATCGGCGTCGGCAGATCGCGACTCTTTCGGTGATTTTAATGCGCAAAGACATTCATTTGTAATTATTTTAATGCAATTAAAAATGTATTAAATGTTACTTCTATTATGGTAAAGTCAATTATTTTTCTTTATTACAATTGGTAAAATCATTTTCGAGGGTAAAATATTTTTGTTCTTATTCATAAATTAGCATTGCTTTTAAATTATTATTGCTCCGGAAGTGGTGTCACACCCCTTTTGGAACCATGTACAATTTAATGTCAAGTGTTGTACATTTTGTTTACGTTCGAGTTCAAGACCGTATTCGGAAAAATAAGGCAATAAAAATATCCGAGGTGACCTTGTCCACGTGAAATTAATAAGATTTTTTAGAAATTTCGAGATTTTGCCTTGACTTTGATTGCCAGCCGCACGAGACTTACGCACAACCATGTGAATATCGTTTCGCGCGTTGTTTTTGTGTCTCATAAATCCAAAGAGAAGTACGGGGATGGAATATAAAAAACGTCGTGATTCGCGAAGGCAAAAATTCACCCCCACAAATAGAAATAGTTCGGTTCCGTAAGTCTTGCGAAGAATTTTTTTTACTCGAGAATATCATTTACTTTCTGATTCATAAAATTCCTTTGTTAGATAACAAGTGTGGGAAGAATTGCCTGTTTCTCTGATTACATTATTAACATCGCCGCTGGCTTTTACGAGAAACTCGTCGGTTGTAATGATCTCTGCTTCCACAGGAAATCGTTGAAAAGATCGCGATAATCATGGAAACATAAAGCAAACGTTGCGTCTGAAAATGGTTTAATGACAATCGCAATTTACCGAACGGGATGACACATCTGTAATTTCTCGGCAATCCTTATAAATCGCCGCGAGGGATGCCTCGGCTGGGCACAATGGAAAACTATTGGCGGTAATTGTTTGGTTACTCGGATGAACGCATACTTTGAATTTCCTCATGGTCCACTGGTTTTGATAATCCAGCAAGATTCGAGGACAATGTGCTGCGTCATTCGAAAATGATGATTCTCGGCGAATACGTCGCGGATCAAGCGAGATTTCGCGCTGATTTCAGAACCAGAATCCGCGCTGTCGTAAGTTTATTGCCTCGCTGGAATACAATATGTATCGTGCATGCGTACGAGCCTTGCGCGATTTACTCGCCGGGTGTTTGCCAAGGGAAGTATTTTATCAACTCGAGCAAGAACGACAGCAAACAGCTTCTTTTGATACGTGTGTACAACAATCCACGAAATTTCCTGGCGGTTTTCGCGCTAAGTAGAATAAAATTCTGTCCACCGTGAAAATGTGAATGACCTCTCAATGAACTATTTTAGCCACGTGTGGATTTGCACGTGGCTATGCTCATCGAAGGGTATTGTTTCCGGATTGATATTGTGTAAGGAAGACACGCAAACGTGACGTGTAATGCATTAACGGATTACGCTTTTCGCTGGGGCGTAATTAAATTGAAAGTATGGAAGATGAAAAAGCCGACACGAAGTCTCCCGCGGGAGCCGTTAGTCAAACATATGTTGCCTGGAAAGTCGAGAACATGGCTAGGAATTTAACGATACCGAAGAATGTTAATACGGAGCTGATTTGCTGAAAAGTCCAAATACGTAAGTCGTATAAAATAAGGAGAATCGACGGTTCTCAACCACACCTAAAGAATTATTTCGAAAAAACACTCTACGTTACGCTTTTACTAAACCAATCTTGTCGGTATTTTATCTCCTTGTATTCTCATGAATCTTTCGACGTTTTTTACGCTGGATTTTGCTGGGAGCAACTGGGTATTTTCCGGCGTAGTGGATAGATCAGTTGTTAAAATCTTGGCAACGATAATGACCGTGCTCTGCTCTAACTGAATTGATTAACTTAGCACGTTTGCCCGAACGGGAAGGTGTGATTACCGGACAGATTTGCGATCTCTCCTTCTCTGTTTGCGGCGGAGTTTACCGATTTGAGTCAGCTCGGTGCACGCGAAACGTGCGAATGCACGCGGTTCTCCGATGCTTGCATTCCGCCTCGGTTTACATAATGCTTAAGACGTGATACACCTGCGCGGCGCGATAGCCTTCACCTTCCAGAACATTGAGATCGGCAAACCGTGTCCAGGATACGACTACAATAGCTGCTTTACGTTTTTGCATATACACGTGCCTGGATAACGTGTTTAGCCTGTAAAAATCGGAACTCATGTGTATTAGAACGCTCGTAAACAAAGAACCGCGCTACTGGATCGTCCCTTGGACGTTCGGATAATTTCCAATTGACCATTGACAGGGGTAATTGAGTCGTTTAGGAATTGTCTAATTGGACCTCGTCAACTCCGGTTTGTCGAATGGCAGATCCATCGGTTTCTCGGTTAGATAAACGGTCCTGTCGATTTTCAGAAGGTATTTCGTCACGGAAAACACAGCGGGATATCGAAATCGTAAATCTGAATTTTACTCCCGACCGACGTTTGGAAATGACTTCTCGTCTTCCATTTATCCAGCGAGAAAATGCTGTCACGTATAAATTTTGAGCTTAAGTTTCGACACAGTACTGTCAGTGGTGGGATATTGACATCGAAAGGAATTTTGCATTTTAGAAGGATAATAATAACGTGAGTCCATTAGCAAGAATTTAAACGTCGTTCACAGCAGCCTAGGGGGATCAACCTTCGATTGAATTTTCTAATCGTTTGGATTGCGTCTTGTTGCCCCGCAGGTGCATACTGTTCCAAATATAATCAACCAGTCGACCGCTCGTATTCACGGTTTTTCCCATTCGTTCGTTAGATTAATATTCGCCAGACGAGACGATCGAGTGTTCTAGAACCGTGCGTGGTCTTATTTTAACGCACAAAACTATCAATTTCAACGCCATTTATTACTGCAGCGTAATGACATGTATTTCCCAAGCAGAGAATAGCCATTTTTAATAATCTTATCAAACAGCACGAAAGTCGTGACGGTTAAAGAAAGAATTGCGCGTTGGAAAACTCGGGAACGGTCGATTCATTCGTTTTAAAGGTATGCAATTGTCTGCTTAGGATGCAAAGGCGGCTAGGTTGGTTTTCTTCGGCATCGTGCCGGCGCAAAACGCGAGACGATTAACAAATAGAAGGCCGCGGGGATGGGCGACTGTTAACGATTACGGCGTCTTCTCCGATGATTCTGCGATCGTTTATTGCAAACTTATTATCACGTAACGAGCAGCCGCCTGTCCACTTAGCTCATCGTCGGTCGATTTTTCCCCCCTTACCGGTGTAATTTTCCTCGCTGCCGCGTGAATCCTTACGTGAGCGCACGGGCAACACGGAAAATGGCGATACGCATCATCCCGACACGTTCTCCTCCCGTTCTAACGATGTCTGTTTTCCGCTGGTGCTCGTTCTAACAACAATCGTTTCCTGGAACCGCAATGCCCGTTCCCCCTGGCTGAGAATTTGATGATCGTCACGGCAATTTCGCAGATCCACATCAACCAAAACCCCTTGATTATCGGCATTTCCGTGTTTTCCAGGAGTCGCGAAAGAAAATAAGTAGAAAGCGCATTACCCCAACGCTTTTCTCTCCTTTATTGGAAACGGACGTATCCCTAAATACTTATATTCCGAGGCTATGTTACCAGAGTGCTCGGAATTACTTTTGACTTTCATTTTATCTGGCCCGAGAGACTCGCTTCGCGTGATTACTATTGACAAACGATTACGTGGGTAAGTGTCAGTGGCACGACGTGGGTCTCGCTAGAATTTCAGACCTGTTTATTCATCCTGACAGCACCGTGCGCGTAATTCGGTAAAGTAATTTTCGTTCGACTGACATTCGGCTATTCATAGAATCTCGAGAGGCAATCAGGCCTCGACGGTGTCATTTGCAGGACTCTGATGGATTTCCGATAATTGTTGCGTAAACTTACGACACTGATCCTGTAAATAAATCCATTCCCTTCGTTCAATCAACACGACGAGCAATCGAAATTACTGGTGGTCGTATTTTTTTGGAAACATTGTTTAATGATTGTCAGGAAAGAAAAGCCGTGGGGTCAGTTGGTTGATGATCAAAACGGTCAGTGTGGTCCTGAAGAATTCCTTTTACATGGGCCCTCTGAACTCCTAGCACCATTGAGACACGAACATTAATGGATCACAGCAAGAGTTCTTGCGCAAACTTACGCTGCCAACGGTCATGTTTTTATGTTCCTAACGTCGAGCCTGCGAAATTTGGCACAGGGCCGGATGTTTTCCATCTCTCGTCTTACGAAGCCTGCGGATCATAGAACTAAATTATCTTTTGCTCAAATTACACACATTTTTACATCACACCATTCTCGCGCTTTCATTTTTCGGATCGTTACGCTCATTTTCGACTCCGTCTACTAAATATCATTATTATATTAAAAAGGATGTTTTATCGGCGGGTTAGCGGGACGAACTTCCCGGTGATTCATCATTCTTGTCGAACAAAATCCAAAGTTTGACAGAAATCTTGCGTAAGCTTGCGCCATCAAATACACGAGTACGATTTCGAGTTGTCCTTACTATCAGCTAATGGTCAACTAATTAAGACAGTGCTACACGGATTTCATTGACTATCAATTACAGCTTGCAGGGGCAATCTACCCGATCTCTTTCCGTCGATGAATTAGCCGTACATAACAATGCACGATTAAAGTTAGCCGCGATAAAAATGTAATGTGACAAGGCCATGCGTTCACTAAATACACAGGCACACACGTCGAACAATATACCTATGACATCGTGCACATGGTAATATGCCGGGTCTTACAAGTAGCTGATAAGCAGCGAAGGTGTAGCGACACGCGAGTTACGCGGGACAATCAACAGTCTAAAAATCGCGTAGAAATTATTGCTGGAGACCTTTTTCAGAAAGCAAATTCCCAGTTAGAGATATTTAGTTGCCAGCTATTGGGTATTTGTACAGTTGTTGATGAAGTCTTCACTTGGTGACTTGCTGTGGAATGTCTTATATTAATTATAATGCACGTAAGATGTCGAGGAAGGTGCAAGTGACGTGCGAGTAAGAACTTGCGTGGATCTACAGGTGTGCAGCAGACGCGTCTCGTTTGCAGTGGCTACTTTGAGAAAACGATGGCCCAATTAGAAGTACTTAATTACGTCCATCATGCACTATTACAGCACGTCCAACCGCGTAAACTATCGTCGATTGATCGATTTTACCAGCGTCGCTTTGCTCTGTTCGTTAACGCCTCGATGTTTACTCAGATCGCCGCGTTTCGACGTCGCTTAATGCAAACGTCGTAAACTCCTGGAATAACTATAAAAGTAAACGCAGTGCTTTAGACCGGTAACTTTCTAGGCTCGTTATCGCCGTCGGGGGAGTCGATAGAACTTTTATAAACGACCTTCATGCTCAAACATGTCGAACATTTTGATTCATTTCCATTTATCATCTCATACCGACACGAAGCGTTCCGTAGGAAAGAATGTCGAGACGGGCACGGGCCGTCGATAACATATTCGACCCAACGGTCGTACTTCTCCGATGTATGGGTAGTTTACGAATAGATAACGTAGACACGTGCCCGATACAAGTTTATTTTTTAAATGACAAACATATTTCGTTGACGATAGGTTCTTCTTGGTTTAAACAAGTGTCGAAGGATCCGTTCTGAGAAGTCTATTTTCTTCGATGAAGTTGAAAGTGTCAGTTTTACGGGAAGACGTGTAATTTTGAAGGGATAGCTCGGTATGGCACCGCTGTCGGACTGTCGGCAATTACATCTTTTTCTAGCCGTCGATGACACGCGATAGACGACAGTCGTAGCGGCAGGTGTAGCTGTTTGCAGAAGCTGCCAGTTGGCTGCGCAGTGACCCAATTAATGACTTTTAATTACCGTCAGGGGACGTGTACTCAGAGAACCAGTATCCTCTCGCACGACCAATCTTACGAATCCAATAGCTCCTTTGCTTTTCGTACGGCGAGATAACGGAAACGCACAAGACCATCCTACGTCGTCGCGCATAATTTATCTATCCTACGCGGCAATCGCGTGATGACGCTGGATTTCGAGCTGACGTATTCAGCAATTTTACATTCGCGGCCTTGTAAGCTTGCTTTTTCAGTGCGCGTAATAGGGCAATGCGTAATTACTTATGCCGAGGGAATGATAAAAATGAAAAGAATTTTTTCACAATCACGCGAGCAGAAGTAATAAACGAATGAATAGGTAGGGTCAGGGGTGTCGGAGGATCATGAGAACATGTCCAACACAATTTTACTAGAAACTTTCAGGGCCCCGTGGAAGCGTCGTAAAAGTGCATGAACACATTTTACATTAGAAGGGACTTACAAAAATGAGAAGAATTTTTTACGTGAAACAATAAACGAATGAATGGTTGGTGTCAGGGGTATTGGGAGACCATTAGAATCGGTCCAATCGATTTTACTAGGGACGATTATGACGAACAATCAGCGAAATTAGCGGCTCGGTCTTTCTCTAAGTTTAATCTCATTAGGACGAACATGATGCCGTGAAATGGTACCTATGGGAGAATGTGGGACACGCACGACTGAAGGCCGAAGGTCGTCCCGATTGTTCGCAGTCGAGAGACCTTTTCTCGTGTTAGTGTAATTTGCGGGCCTGTTTCGATTTGCCAAATCGACGGTACAGTCGTTCTTCGTCATCCTGACACGTGTGTTGCCCCTCGCGAGGTTCGCAAAACGGTTTTACATTCTCACGAAATTCACGTGGATTTATACACCGTCTTGTTAGTGCGCCGATTGCCGGCCAGCTTCGAGCGAACTCGGGAATCCATAATGTTCGGCGATTCAACGAATCCGCTGCAAGCCTCAAGCCGCTAAATAATCCTCCAACATTATAGATCCAGTCGATGACATTCACCTTAGGAATATAATTCTACCTAGCTTAGGATTCTGGTCTATAAATAGATTTAGGACGAGGCCCATTCGACTGGAAAACACATTCCTCGTTCTCCGTTACTTGGTGGATATTCCACAGCTAACCGTCGTATTTCCTTTTCTGTGATTTTCGAAAGGACGTTGAATCTTTTAATTACGCAAGTACAAATTGGTCAGCTCGGCCGATGGAAATTCGCGATAGCGTGTAATCGAAGACTCGGCGATAGCCTGTCGATTCGCAATTGGCACTGCCGTTTCGGCACGTTTAAGCCGGTGCCCGATTTCCGGTTCTTTGCGCCTCTTCGGCGCTCGGCATCGCGTGTTACGGCGAATTAAAAGGAGATTACCGGTCCCGCCGTGTCTTTCGCAATCGTCCCCGACTGCGTGGAGAAGCCGGCGCTGCCGATCGAATCGTTTTATGCGCGCCCCGCGTGTCAGGACGAAGATAAACGCTCAGACGATACCTCATCGAGACAAATTGGGGCCTTTAACCGAACGGTTATGCTTGATCTGCATGACCAGATGGGCCAGAGCCACGCGTTTACCACGCTCTGCACTCGAGAAAATACCAAATGGAAATTACACGTTTCCCAGAACCGCCGTACTCGATCCAACTAATCGTACTCGATGAATCGCACAGCCGTTCGCTAACAGGTGTTTCCTCTTGATCGACAAATCCTAATGATTTATCAGTCGGTCATGATTTACCGCGCATCGCGGTTGATGAATACGTCTCTGGTTTTTCGAGAACGGCCAGTAATTTTCGCCAGAAACTTGCTACTGTCCTGAGTGGTAAGGTAGTGGTTTATTCCCCCGTGGATAATGATCGGTCGGTCCGCTGATAAAGACAGAGGAGGGACGAAGTAGCAACGGTGAGAATCGACGGGTCGAGTGCCGAACGAAAGTAAAATTGCTCTTCTCAGCGCCGGTCAGTGCCGATCGAATGCCCAGGAAAGGAGGGATCGGAGGGGGGAAGGGTACCACGCGAGGTGTACCGAGTTTGGCGGTTCTCGGCCGGTCGATTGCACAGCCGTGTGTGTAAGTTCCTATGTTACAGGCGTGCAAGAAGCTTCCCACACGCATAGAGAGCCGTCACTGCCCACGGGCGAGCACCACGTGCGTGCGTATCGCCGGCCCGTCCGACCGGCGAACATAATTAATGCAATCAGTCGACTGCCAACGATTTCTCAAGTCCCGTCTCTGATACGCACGAATCCTAACGCGTGCGGACGCATCGGTATAAAGACGGCACTCTCGTGATTCTTGCAGCTTCGAAATCGAACGGAGATCAAGCGTAAAATGAGGAGGAAAAGAAGGAGGAAAGGACTTTTCAAATGTATCGGCAAATGAAATAACTTTGATGGTCCTGAACCAGCAGGATCTTGTAAGATCTTAATTGGGCCTGACATGGAACAAAGAAAAGTAGGTGATTTCCAAAAAATCTTGATTGGCTGATTGCATTTGCCGCAAAGCGCGATTGAGGGTTGCGCGGCTGAGGACGCATCGCGATGTACGAACGTACGGATCGTTCTGAATGGATCTTTTTTTTCGAGTGGGTGGGCACGCCGGGAGACGGCGGAGGTTTTCACTCGAGGGAGAAGTAGGGAGGAGGTGGGGGAGGTGGCGAAGGAGTAGGAGAGAGATCCACGGCGCCGGGGAAGGGCATCAAGGGGGAAGGAAGGGGGAGAACACGACCTGGTGGTGAACAGCGTTATATGAAGGCGAAACTCGCGCTCCGCGGACTCAATAGCCCAGAAAACTCACGTGTGCATCGTCGGATATACTATATGTAAATACCGCCGTTCGCCGGAAAGGGCTGAGAATACCTCCTCAACCTTCGCCCTTTTAAACATAATTCCCCAAAACCAGAAGAACCACCCCGAAGGACCTCCGACACTGGCCAATTCTTCCACCGTTCCCACTGTTCGCGGATTTTCTTCGTTTCAGTGTCGACCAGTGCTAATGATTGACCTTTCGTGCGGAACGTAAAAAGGAGACGATCGAAAAGTCGGTTTCTCGGTACCGAATTTTTATCAAATTTTTTCGCCTGTCGTGCTACGCGTGATCGTTGTTGCAATCTCCCGATAAGGATTGCCGTCGGCCAGGCAAAGGTTCAGAAAGCCAGGACACTCGGCAGTGACGGGGGAAATTCGAAAGTTAGCGGTTTCCTGTGATTTTGTGCATTAGATCGACACCATGGGAAAATCTTGGAAAGGTGCGTATGGCCGGCAAAGGATTGCGAATACAACGGACAAAACGAAACTCATATTTCCAAAACGATAGCCAGTTGCCAGCCCTCAATCATACGTTTCAATTGACTGACGACTTCAGAAAAATTCACCTCGCCTGGACGTTGTCGTCACTGCGAAAATATTGATTTTATTGCGTTTTCGGGCGGTATTTTTTGTTCCCGATGTTTTCGGATAAATCCGCTATTGACGCAAGTGAGCCGTACGGTCTTGGAGTAAAGTGAAGTGTGTTATTCCTCTGTTAAATTTTTTCCCCGCCCTCGCACACGTCTGGCTTTTATCGATTGTGAACAGTCATCCGATCTTTCTGTGTATCTGCCTTCTTTTTTGCAAGTTCTCAATTCGCCGCTGCTTTACGCTGAACAGGAGATCAGCGTGTTAAAAAGATGAGTACCGGCAGTTACGCTGACGGTCAAATTTCAAGGCGACGTACCAGGGACAATAGATGTCACGCTGTTTTGCATCAACGACATCGCTATTTCACGCTCCTTCGACAATTTGTATTACCAATAAGCAAATCCCTTGTCGCTAAGCACGATCGTTAGACGAATGTGCACTGCCGCTACGTACTTAATTAACCTTTTCATCGTAAAACTGTCAGACGTAAGGTAATTGTCGCTGACGGTAATGTGAACCGTTTAATGCACACAGTTCGTGTATTAGGTATTTCATATGACGGCGTTAACTAACGTTCTCCGCTGAAATAGTCAATCACTATCTGTGGACTGTGACAGAAAAATCAAAAGTCGCCTTCGTCCGGTGATGGTTATCTCGTTGCCGAATTCCTTATCGAACGAGTATCGTTCTTGTTTTCTATGTCGACATGTTAGATAATATTAGGTTTGATTTGACGCATGTCTGACTAATACGAATAAACATTAATATGTAACGGATAGAGAGACGCGGGACGAATAGTATGATTAATTGCAGTGATTAATTATTCAACATGCATGTTGTGGCTTTATTGATGACGTTTATTCGTAATCTTCTGTACTATTAGACCAGGGAAATATGGATTATGTATAATCGACGTCATGGCAGGCATAAAAGATTCTAAAAACAGAGTAAAATTAATGACTTTGTCGCACCGGAAATGATCGTTAGTGACGATAAGATTTCTAATTGCACCGACTTGGCTGAACACAAGTCCTTCTGTCTCAATGACATTTATTGACCATGGCGGGAGACTGATAATCGTATTATCGAGGATGGGCAAGTCCGATGCACCTTCTTCCGGCGAGCGAGAGTCGCGACCCGCGAATTTATCCCTGTCCCGTAGAAACGTGACTTTGATCGATGACCCACGTGCAGGATTCGCGCATTGTTCCATCGACTTTCGATGATCGATCGTCCTAGGTGCTCCGAGTGCGACGCTCGGGCAATTAATTCATGATTCGTCCAATTAAGAGAGAAAATACAATCGGGTCCAAGGCAATGCGCGCGGGAACCGGTAATTTATTCCTCCGAAGGCGTGGTCGACTTGCATAACAATCTTTTTTATTACCCCGCAAAAGGCTTTTCGCGCACATTTCAAACGACACGTGCTCGCGAACGTGCAAACGAAGCTGTGACTTTGAAACGTCGTTAAATCGGAGAAACTTCCTGTTTTTCAACGATATAACCATCAAACAAATATGCGCGTAACCGCTAATTATTCACCGATCCACTATTATTTCAACTGTCAGTTCTGCGTAGTCACTGGGATAGTCTTCGCAATTCACCTTACTCGATGCAATCGTATGAAGTTCTTAATTTGTTGTTGCAGGTGCAAAAGATTTCGTCGGTCTGGAGGAGGTTTCGAAGATTGGTTTCCTGTCGTCGATGTTCGCCGAGGCTTTGGGTACCTGCATCCTTGTTCTTCTTGGCTGTGCATCCTGCATAGCCTGGCCAGGCGTTGTACCCAATAATCTTCAAATTGCCTTCACCTTCGGCCTCACAGTTGCGAGTTTAGCACAGGTAAGACTTGCAACAATGTATGTTCCGCGCATAGTTATTTATAGCACGTGCAGTCCTTTATTAGTCTACCTTTACGAGCTGGGAAACTTATGACTAGTTGCTTCATCCTTTATTAATCGTAAAGGGAATCAAGGTTCTCGCTTGGAATGAGGCTAATAAGGATTCTAAAGAAACTTTTATCATACCTCTCGTTTTTCATCCCCTTTAAAGCACAATTGTAGCGCAATAAATCGTAGACAGTCGTAACATCCTCTCCCGTAAATTCTTGCGGAACAGACCGAACAAGTAAACACGTGTAAACGACGTTGAAAGTCCGCTAATTAATTTGCTATGCCCGGCGTTTTCGCGCTTCGCTGCATTCCACAGTGAAACTCTTTAACCGGCGAATGCGGAAAAACATGAAATGATTGACGAGTTATTTCCATTTATAACTCTTCAACGCATCGCGATTCTAAACACAATTTCTTAACATAATATTTCACTTCATATTTTAATTGTTAAACGATACGCCGTGAAGTGACGTATTCTTCTAATAATGAATTCCGTAATGCTCAAGCTAGATTAGTGTGGAAGATTGCAGCGGATGTCGTCGGGGGGGCAGGAGGGGGAATTTGTCGGCGTTCTTGTTAAGTCAGCGGGCACAGCGCAGATATTTGTTATGTCATGCGACCGTGCCATAGCATGATTTATTTTGAATACTATGTGGCAGGTTGGAAGCAAGAGGAGAGGGAGGGGTCCATTCACCGAACTAAACTCCGCGTGGCGAACGAGATAGTTGATGTCGATCGTTCTTCATCCTTCTCGCTCTTACTGCCATACTCTCACTTTTGTTTGACGAATTACAAACTTTTTTTATCCCAATTAAGGCACTGCCGGTAATTTAATATCTGTCGATAGCGTATTGTGTCTTACAGTAATGAGACAACCAATTTAGAAGCATACGAAATATCGTGAGAATCGTATTTGTTTAGTCTTATTTATTTTATGCTTTAGATATTTACATTGGCCCGTATTTTCTGACCTTTTCGTTAATTGCTTGGACAATTGCTAATCGTGGGCATATGCAAATATGCGTTAAACAAAAAACCGAAACTTCGTCCGGTGTTTTGCAATTGCGTGAATTAGCCGAGGATGGGAACGGGGCAAGTGTGATCGGAGTACGTCGTAAATAGTCGAATGACCCTGATTTGGCGAATTAATAAAGCCCGCTCCGACGGATCCTCCGGCAATTTCGGTAAATTACGATTTCACAACGGGCAAGAGAAATAGCATCCGGTGCAGAATAGCGGTCGTCATCGTGAAAAGATCATTCGGTCAAAAGACCATTGATGGAAACCGGCAATTGCGGCAATCCTTTGAGAAGCCCCAAAGAAATGACGGGCGCCGCTGAGATTCACGAGAAATATGTCACCGATGCGCGGGGAAAAATTGGATTAAAAAACGGCGAAGAGCCGTGGAGAAGGACGACGATAAAGCTATACCTCTCGTCCTTTCGCATTCGCATATTCTGACCTCGTCCTCGAAAGCATTTATTGCGTTCCGGCGATTCGCAGGAACTTTCGGTAGACTCCAGTAGGTAAAACGGGTTCTCGAATTAATCAAAATTTATACGACGCTCATGGGGACTGACGAAGGACGTTAATTCCGTCGCGTATAGTGCCACTCATCCAATGTACCCAACCCTACTAGACCGAAAACAAATTAAATCTACGCGGTTTATCGAGGAAATTAATCCAAGTATTCTCGTTTAATTGCGAAATTGGCATATTTTCCGTGAGGTTCAGTGAATAGAGACTAATATGGGCGAGTTGTAATAGTTACAGTTCTGAAAGGAACACTCGGGGCATTGAGAGATTTGGGTCTCATTAAAAATGGCACTCTCTCATTGTACGTAAGATAAAAGAAAAGGTGGTCATTGCCGTCGGTTTCGATCCTGTAATTGCTTAACGTGCCGAAAGTGCGTGTTCGCACGTGGGCGGCTGTTGGTCTACGAATTAAACTACCTTTCCGTTTCCTCTCGCACTCCTCGAGCACGTCTTTTCTTCATTGCTACACACTCGCAAAATAAGGGGAATTCGAGGCGGAAATGGGTCAAGGTTTCGGGGCCTAAAATGGGATCAATCAGTCGACGTTAGGGAAAAGCAAAATTCCTCCCACATGACACTCGCAATAAATATAATCACCTTAACAAAATTGATTCTTTTAACAAAGTCCTTGCTGTGCAAGATGATTAATAAGCATATGACGCAGGATATTATGTTAACTATGTCATTACATTTTCTACTCATCTTCATCATCTTAATGAGTTCCCCCGGCACTCATAACGGATGATCGTCATTAACTCCGTTTAATTTTGTTTACATAGACGTGCCTGCGAGTGTTAAGCCCATTGACATTTGGAAAAGTGCGTGGATAGGTATTCCCGCGAGTGCGATAGTTGGAGGAGAGTATGAGGATGGACTGTGGTGGCGATGAGTAATATCTGGGCCCGTCTCGATCTCCTTTTCTCCGTGGAGTGGCTCGGTCAATGAGCGCGGCGAAGGATCGTGAGTAAGCGGGGCCGGGTTGGCGGTGTTCTCCGGTTCTTTTTATCCCTGGCTGCGCGTCGGCCCTGTCCTCTTGGCCGGTTGCCGGCCGGTTTAGTTAGCCGCGAAGTCGTTAGTTAAGAGAGCCGTGGTGGGCCGTGGGCCTCTCCTCTCGGGTAGAAGGGTAAATAAGGCCGTGGATTCGCCCAAGGGGGTCTAACTGCTCGGATGGTGCAATTCTGCCCCGGAGGCCCTGACAACCTACTCGCTCTCGAGAGCAGCACACGATCAGATCGCGCACACGACGGCTTCTTACGTTCCGCCTGTCTTTCTCTCCATCAGCGCTTGCTCTTTCTTTCGGCTTCGTTTCTCCCTCTTACTGGCACCGGCGTACTTCACTTTCCGACAGCTCGAGGCGCGGATACGACGCGGCATTCTTAGCCCGTTTCAAACGAACCTCTACTACCCGTGGATCTTCTCGTCATTGATACGCGTAACTCTCACTTCTCCATTCTTCGGACTAGCGGAGGTTCATCTAATCGCTCCCCACCCGTCTGACTTTGCCCACTGACATTATCTCATTGAAGGGAGATCATGCTTCGTCGCGATTACTTCATCCCATTTTTCATCTCTACGCTTCATCTTAATCGCAGATTTCTTCAAGGTTCATTTGATCCTGACAAATGATCGACCTGTACACACCGCGCGCTCAGACACTTAAACCTTTAGTGCCGTACACTTTGTCTTGGATTTAGCGTGAGACTCTGCCAAGCGTATCGTTCCTATAAGACACCTTTTCCAACGAAACCTATGGCTCGCGGCTATCCATGCTGGGTTATTGAAACGCCGACTAAAGATGTTGACAATCCCATATCAATCGCATTACCGAGCTGCAGTTATGAAATGACGCAGACTCGAGTGGTACTCTTGGCCATTGTCAGCTGCAACGATTAGGCGTTAAAAGACAGCCTTAAGAGCCTGAGAAAATATTCTTGCGAGCTGCGATAAAAAGAATGCAAGCCGCAGGACCGCATTTCATTAGGTCACTTGCGCAACCCTTAATTCGCCGTGATTAAAATCAACTATACGCACCGTCCGACACGAGCATGCATTCTTCTCCTTTTCTCTCCGACCTTCCGAAAATAATGAACGAAAAGGAGAGTGAAACCGACCAACTCCTCGTCTTTGTGATTTTATTGCCCTTTACGTGCATCAATTGGCAACGTTTTGAAATTGTTAAAGCTTTGCCCCGAACGTCTGACAATTTTTCGTGGTACTAGAAAGTGACTGTTCGGAGCAGTTCCAAAGTCAGCGGTGACCAACAGGTGGTCGATAGGTCACGTATGAAATAGCCAGCTGTTTTTGACGCGAGACGAGGAAGTGAGAAAAGCGAAAGTATAGATTGGTTGCCGTTGAAGTGGCAAGATCGTGGCAAGATCGTGGCAAGATCGTTCTGCCGGTAGATGAAGACATGGACAGACGTGGCAAGGGCCCCAAAGGGAAAGGCAGAAAGTCGAAGGGCCGGGTCGAAGGGGGGCAATGTCAAAGTCGTCGATCCGAATGCAAATCACACGTTTCTCGCCCAGCATTATGTGCCCGTACTTCTTTTGTATGCGCGTATGGGAAATTACTAAAGAGCGCACGCGAAGCATGGGTTTTACGCAACGACGTCTCTTGAGATACAGATACGAGAATAAAAGCCGGTCGATCCGTACAACAATGTCAAGAGGAAAGTGCACGGCTCGGGATTCGTGAAAACCGACGTGTCTGCTGTTTTTACAGGAATTTTTCGTCGACTCGGAGCGACACCGAGGTGAATTATGTCGGTCGCAGACGTCTGCCGGTAAAAGTGGCAGGGAATTGCCGCGCGGTATGTCAAAGTGCAAAGGAAGCGAGACGAGAGAAGGCGATACGTGCAACACCTGCGACAACAGACGGTGCACATTGTTGAACGTGGCGGTTATACTTCGTGCAGCATCAGATAAGCGGCCCGGAGTTTGCGCAACACGCGGAGCTTAAACTTTCCAGAAGGAAACGATTATCTCGTGCTACCATTTGTCACGTTTTAGATTTTGCGTGGTCCCCGCCCTGCCGTGACTTCACACCTCGCGGTGCCTTTGAGTGCTTGGGTTAACTTTCTTCGTCGGAGGAAATGGCTAAGACCTTTTTTGTCTTTTGCCATATCTAAGTTAAGAGGCAGGACGATCTAAAGTGTGGGACACCTCCCTCAGAAGAGCTGCGATCTCGGGGATCGATCTAGTATTGTCGATAAAAGTCGATCGGTTGTTGCGAGAGAGCGTATATCCTTTGGCAAATATTAGAGTCATCTTGCCGGCGGGCTGTCGGGCCTCGAAGAGAGACCGCTCCCTCGACACGGGCGGCCGATTATGCAACGCGGGGCCCACGGCCACTGAAAGATCATTGTCCTGCTGGCGAGCAACGTGCATACATTCGCATGTGTAACCCGTAACTCGTGCTCCGTCCACGACAATTACGTCGACACGGTTACCGTAGCAAGGGGTTCCCATTTTCCCCCCGGAACCCACTGAATCTTCCATTCTTAAAAAACGTCGATTTTCAAAGCAGGCAGAAATACGAATGACGCGAGTTCTTCTTTCGACAGGTTCGAGGCGACGAACTGTCGGTAAACTATTCGCCCATAAAATCCGCAGAGGACTTGTCGTACTGACTTAGGGGCTTATCTCGTGCGACCCACGTGCACGAAATAATTTATGAATCTTATCTGCATATTGGTCGCTGGCTGCCGGCGGGCTCTGAGTAAAAAGTTTAATGATTCATCGGGCCCCGCGGTCTCCGTGGCTAACGCGCCGGAATGTACCGGCACGTGGAACGTAAAAGCGCGAGCAAAACCGCCAGTCAAGGAGGCATAACGTAAGCCCGGCATGGCGTTCCTCGTGCGAAGGAGTTCGCAGGAGTATGTATGTCCGGAGGCTGTGGGTCGTCGGGCCCCGCGGCCACGAAACCCCGGGCTAATTCGAGATACCACGGATCCGTATGATCTACGAGGACAGTGCCCCTGAGCCTCGACCGACGGCCACTTGCAACGATCCCACCATCACCTCGATCCCAGCTATCTCTACCTCCAGCCACGCGACAGAAAAAAAATCAATGCAATTTTAACGACTCCGCGAATTTGCATCTGTCACAGCGAGAAACGCGTAATTAAGTTAGCAGAATTGTCATGTTCGACCGGTGAATCGCTCGTGCCGGGAATGAGTCATTAAGAGTATGTTGAATAGATAAATTTGCAATGATTTCTTTCCGCTTGTACAGCTGCGATGATCTACGGTCAATTTGCGTGGCATGTTTTACGCGGTTTCTCCTCAGCTTGTGGAAACGTTGGAATCACTGTATAATGAGAAATCTTACCGACGAGGGGTACTCATTTTTTCCCGTGAGATGAGCGGTCGATTGAAAATCAATTAATTCTCGAGGTCGTTTAACTACGTGAAAGCCGTGGGATGAGCGCTCGATTTAAAAGTGAGATAACGTTGAGATTTTATAATTAAATTGTTCGATCGCGCCTTAGATAATGTCCAAGAAATCTCCGCTACATCCCTATATATTTCATTATCGAAGAATCGTCGGAGATTTACGACTGAATGCCTAAGTAATCGCAATTACATATGCAAGATCTAATAATGATACTCCGTGTTACATGGTTATCCGCAAAACATCGACTTCGGTTAAACCATTACGTATTAAGTATCGCCATAAAAATCAGTTGACATTTCAACCGTATAAATACACACCTATGTATTACAAAGGCGTGAAAATTGCTATAGAATGGAACAGCACGCTGAAGATTCGCTTGAAATTAAGGGTACTCTCATCCTGTTCGCCGTAATTTCGCAATAGTTCTTACGGCAAAGATGGCAGAGTTAAAACGAAGGTTACGCGAGATTCGCTAGAGCGTCTCCCTTGTTCTCAAATTTACGAGGCAATTTACGTTGAAAAGAAGCCAGCGTCTTCGGTGAGGTTTTTGGCAAACTTACTCGTATCACCGGCGGATCTTAACGTGCGGGGTATTTAATAATTCGAGATTAATACGAGATAGGCGGATTTCAACGAAACTACGACAACCGTCGGCGAAAATCTTACGCGAGGCCGACAATTGCTGAAGCAAGTGGGCTTCTGCGTTATAGCTTTTCTCGGAACCACCAACCAATATTCTCCCAGCCGAAGGTCGGTGTGCGGTGAAAAGTCCTGCGCCGCATTTCTCTTTGCCTCGAGATAATTCTAGGCCGCAATTACCCGGCAATACTTGTCCCGTAATCGTCGGTTCCCATAAAAATAAGGGTAACGAATTTGTAAATGAATCGCTTGTGTAGCACAATTAAAATTACACGTCAAATAGACGCTCGTAAGCAGTTTGAAGGAAAGGTAAAGCTGTCGGTTGAATGGAGAAACGGACGGATAATACTATCCTCCGTAGACCTATATAGATTCAATTTGAGGCTGAACCTGACGAAATAATTACGGGTCCGGTAAAAAATTCCAGAAGAAAGATCGAAATGGAATTAAATGAGCGCGTCATTTTTTGTCGGCCGTTTCAATTTAATCAGGTGTACAAACAGGTGCGAAGCGCATTACGAAAGACGGAAAAGGGAATCCGAGCGTCGGGTTCGATGATAAATGGTTCCATAGAGCTGAAGAACGACTCTGAGGATTGCCAATGAGTAAATCATGTATTTCCACAAACCGGGAAAGATGGCAAAGCGGAGATGCCTTTGGACCCGTGGCGGATCGGTACATGAGTCTCTTTTGAAGAAAGCCAAGCGAAGGAGAGGCGAGTGCGAAAATAAAAGGAGGACTTCGATCGCGGTATAATTAATCCGTCCTTGTGTTTTCTACTGCTCACTTGATTTGCATCGAGGCGGATATCGTCCGAGTATCTGCCAGTACAAGAACTGGGGGAAGGAAAAAAAAAGGTTCGGGGAAGAACAAGGGACAGTGTAGTCGGCGGGAATGAAGAAATCCGTGGCTGGGAGGACGAGGAAAAAAGGAACGAGACGGACAGAGAGAAAGCTGCGAAGGAAGAGGACCGTCGGAGAAACTCGGTAAAAGGAACCGCCGAGGAAGAAAGGGCGCGGGGACGAAGCCCCGAGGAGCGCGACAATTACGATGACGGCGGGGAGAAAGACGAAGAGAAAGAGGAGGGGAGGGAAGAGCGAATCAAGAAGAGATGTTGCGTAATAACGACAGCTCTTGCTGGCTCTGTGTGTATGTGCCGAGATCGCCCGGGGCAGACCAGGACCTTGCCGACGTGCATGAGAACTGGGCCGTCTCGGGCCCCAGTCGCGCACGATCTCGGGTCCATCGGACCCAAATCCGACTGGCCGGCGATCTAGACGATACGTTTACCTTTCTTTTTGCTCCTTCGACCGCCGTCTCCTTTCAACCCTATGACGGTCTCTCAAAAGCCGCCCAACAGTCTGCGCCGTGTGCCTCGATCGTGCATATATTTAACCAACTCAAACGTAATATCCCTTTCACGAAGTCCACATAGAAATGTCTGTTCAATGTATCGCACCAAATGGTATTAATTAAAAGAAAACGATAGATATGAACGAAAGATAGTATCAGTAGTTGCCGAAAATATTCATAATTCAGAAATGTGGAAGTCCGTATTATTAGGAAATAATGTTTGCAAACAACTTACTGGTAGTCCTCGTAAAACCAGAAGATAAGGTCGTAAAAGTTTTTATTGGTCTGTTGACAAAACCTACGTACGTTGCTGTTGTAGAAATAGGGTATCTTGATTCTCCTTGTTATAGAACGGTTCTCAAGGGAGGATTGTAAGAGCTGAATGAAATGCCTAAGCTCAGTTCTTATCTCACGTTGTACTCTACTTTTCCCTGAGAACGAGTTCCTAGTTTGGCAATGCTAATGACGAAATATAAGCTAATCTTGAAATTATGAATATTAATTCTAGGACTTGTAGGTTTCACTTTAACCGCGGACAATGTGTTTGTTGCATTTCAGGCGGTGGGACCAGTATCCGGTTGTCATGTGAATCCAGCTGTAACAATCGGTCTGCTGGTCAGTGGAAACTGCTCTTTCCTCAAGTCCCTCTGTTACATAGTCTGCCAATGTTGCGGTGCGATCGCTGGTGCTGCGCTTTTGAAGGTAAGTACGAATTATAAAATAATAATACGTATCATTGAGCCAGAGAAAGACGGAGACCGGTGACAAATGCAAACAAGACAAACTGATTTTTGTCACTGACAGACTCTAGAGACGTTCTTATGTCAATTAATGTATCATCAATCAGCGTCATCAGTTGTTAACATATCGCTGACTGCGCGACGAAAAAACAGGATGGATTTAATCGAAATATTTGTTCATTCCACAAAGTGACTCGATGAAAATAACGAAAGACTTTTACAAACCACGGGGATCTTCCATTGATGTTTTTTGACGGTATACAATTTAAACGGCGTTGCTAGAATTTTTTTTAGAATTATATCTGTCCTAATTTGAGTATGAAATTTGATGGGATCAGTGTGATCGTCGGTGTAGAAGGTAATTGCTGGAAATGATCTCGTGGGCCTGATTACTGGAAATCTGTTAATAAGTCAAGTGTCACTGGCAAGGTCAAGGCCTGGAAGGTGGTGTACGGTCGCTTGCATATCAAAGCCCGTTACATCAGACGCTGGTCAACCGGTTGGATAACGTGCTCTCTCGTACACCTATTCGGTTACTTCGATCCGCGTACGTCAGTGCTCAGCTCACTGAAGCCCCATTAACTTGCGCACGTGCGTGCCGTTCCGTAGACATCCAGAAAAAGCCTTATCGGCTTACGAAACTGAATCCATCGGATTTTCGGAGGCACTCATATCGGTTAATTGAATCGCCATTCTTTATCAGCCTACGTGCGACCGAAATTATCGACCCGACGATATCGCCAGTGAGATCGTGTCGATAATGGGGCGGGGGGAATATTTTGCACACATATGGGTTTCTATTAGGTGGAGATTCTCTTAGCTGTATTTATTCAGTGTCGTCAAGAGAAGTCTTTTCTTCCTTTCAGGCAATATACCCGGCCGATCATTACAATGACGAGCTGGGAGTTACTGGTTTGGGAGCTGGAATGCAAGCCGGTCAAGGTATCCTCATGGAGGCCATCATCACCTTCCTTCTAGTCCTAGTGGTCCACTCCGTGACGGATACGAGAAGGAGTGACGCTAAAGGATGGGCACCCTTGGCCATTGGCTTGACGATCACTGTCTCCCACATGGCGGCAATTCCCTTCACGGGAAGCAGCATGAATCCTGCCAGGTCCTTGGGCCCAGCTGTCATCGTCGGCGACTGGAAGAACCAATACGTTTACTGGACAGGACCCATTATCGGCGGTGTTGTGGCTGGTGGTCTCTTCAGGCTCGGTTTCAGGGCCAAGAAGGAAGACGACGAAGCATCTTACGATTTTTAAATTTCCAACAGTTCCGATGATTACGATCTTCAGTCGCACAATTATAAATGAATTTACATTAAAATCTCCTCCTGGTATTTGCCACGTTGTAACTGACAATAAGTTACGCTCGAGATTAGCAACTCCAATGACCGTTTCATTTAGCGACTTGAGATTACAATCTTTCCAATTGATTTCATCGATAAATATTTATATGGACGGAAACACACCGTCGAACGATGATAAACGTCTATTTTAAACTGTGAAATGCTTCGTGACTAGACAGTGTACGATCAAGAATTGCGCTCGAAATGTTGGGTCGTAAAAAAAGGACCGACTGAGAGTCGCAAATATGTCTTTGTACTTTGGAACGAAGATCGCGCAGTTGTATCAACCTGGAACATACTTTTTATACCGATCAAAGACAAAAGTACTTCGTTCACGTCATTATTACACGTAGAATTTTGAGGACCGACGGTGAAACGTCCACGTGCAATTGACATGCTGAAAAAAAGACTGTGCTGATTTGACATCTCTCACGAGCACAAATATATACCGTACTTTCCACTACTCAGGTGATCGTAAACAGGGTTCCGCTGTTTCATAGCTGACGAATAACGCATTTTCAATGTACAGTTTACACTCATTTTTGTATGTTGCCTAAGTTTTGTATATATTGTACTTAAATTAGTCGGTAGAATACATTTTAGTGTATTTTATGATAATATGTATATTGCAATCTACGTTCTGCGTGCTTTAGTAGATGTTAATAAAGATTTTGACGCACCGAAAACATCCGTGCTACACGTTTCTGTCCGTAGACTTCTTTTTCCCTTCACCAGTGTAACGCAGCGTTACTGACGTTTGAGAAAGTATTTATATAACGCCGTATATGATATATAATTAAGAATTTGCATTGAGGTTTCATTTGGTTGTTAGACGAGACGTCTCTTTAGAATGGAAGGTCCAAATATCATTATATAAATAGCTCTGCTTTCGATTTTGAATTCTGGGCCTATTGTAGGGAGGCCATGATAATATTTCATCCTTAAGCATCGCGTAGTTGAGATCGACTTTTCACGGGTTCTCTCGATTGATCGAAATTCTTCAACATATAGCCCATTACCGTTATGGAAATCTTAAGTAGCGGGACATCGATCTAAGGAGTTTTTCCCAAAGCACAGGGCACTCCCACGTTCTAGGAACGAAAATAGCGCGCACGGAAATAGGTTTACCGTGGCTTTTCGCCGGCGTAGATGCGGTGCTAGTGATTTCGAGTCGTCGACCGACGTCGTGTCATGCAAATGTGCTTCCGCTTATCTAATTAAATCTTCGCTCGGTGGTCAGTCTCAGTAACGACCGGCTTTGATTTCACGTCAACGGATTTCGATCGATCAAACATTCGATCAACGTCGATAGGCAGAGAAGAAATCCTTCACTATGTTGGAAGAAGATGATTTGGAAACTGAGGTTGTCGATTACTTTAAATCGAATTTACTGGCGGTTCGCAGAGCCATTCAGCAAGATTTTAAAAAATTCGCCGCCCTTGACACGGGCGCAGAGCGAATCGCTTTCATACTGAACTACCCCGAAGCTCATGCCTTAAGTCTCGAGGTGGAGAACGCGGGGACAAAAGATAGTGAAAGTGCTGTAAAGCTCAAGGACACCGGCAACAAGTTCTTCGCGCAGGCTGAATATCGTAAAGCTCTGGAAACATACTCGAATGCTGTTCTTCTTGCGACTGAAAAAGGTAAATATCAGGACAAAGGTTACTCAACTGTTAAACAGAATAGTCTGTCAAGCTTGAAATTTTTATTTCTAGAACTGGGTGTGATCCTCGCAAATCGTTCAGCCGCGCTTTATCATCTGGAAAAATACGATCATGCCCTGGTAGATGCAGAAGAAGCTTTACTTGTCGGATACCCTAAAGAACTTTTGTATAAACTCGAGGAAAGACGAGCAAGGTGCCTGTTGGCTTTGAAGAGACACGACGAGGCGATGGACACTTTCAAGAAAGCTCTGAAGGCCTTGGACTATGCAAAAATCTCGGTAGACAAGAAAATGAAAGTAGAGGCTGACATCCGAGTGATGCACGCGGTGATGGAAAAAGGAAAGCAACTTACGAAGAACACTAAGTTTCCTCCGCAGATGAGAAAGGTAGTACGGTACTAAAGGTGTGGAATTCTTTATTTTCCTGGGTTTCTCGTTAGGGGAAGACTGAAGAGAAGCCCTTACCGGTGATAGAAAATCGTAATCCCTTGTACCCGGCATGCAGTAGTGCTATCGAAATTAGAGACGAAGGCGGAGAAATAGGCAGACACGGCATTGCCACGAGGGACATTGAGCCTGGCGAAATATTAATAGTAGAACGACCGCATTGTGCTTTCTTGTTACCAGAATATAGGTCAGCAATTCAAAGATAATCAACTTATGATCTACTTATCCTTAATTTTTAAACTTGTTTCCGATCTTCCAGATTGACCCATTGTCATTTATGCTTTACGAAAATCGTCGTGCCATTACCTGCAGCTTGCAAGGCGTGCAGCTGTGTTGCATATTGCAGTATTCAGTGCCGAAACAGTGATGCAGAAGTACATCTCCGAGAGTGCAAAATGTTACCTGCTTTATGGCTATCGAGAACCTCAGTTACGTGCTTTCTAGCACTTAAAACGGTCATACAGCAACCATTTTCGGAGCTAATAAAGATGAAGGATCAACTGAAGTCTGTGCAATATAAATTCGTAGCATCAAAAGAGAAGCCTTATAAGGGACAGGATTATCCAGTCTTTCACAGCTTGGGTAATTCGTTCATTACTTAATGTCACTTATTTGCATCGAAGTAACGGGCGGCTAATTTTTCGTCTTCGCAGTTACTCATGAGGACGAAAGGACGACAGAGGATATTTTTCACAGAGCATACATGGCTATCTGGCTATTAAGACTGCTGAAAAACAGTTCGTATTTTCCGGAAGACGTTAAAACTCCCGATTCGGCCGACGAAAAGCCATCCGAAGGTGAACTATTCGTAGGACAATTGCTTTTACATAACTTGCAATTATTGCAGTTTAATTCGCATGAGGTATGTGCCACGTAACAATGAGTTAATTATTGTTAAGCATCCAAGTCATGACGTGTGCTATCTTTCGCAAGATCTCCGAGTTAAGGAAACCGAAGGATGATGTGACCCTTGCACGTGCCAAAAGCATTTTCATTGGCGGTGGAACTTATCCCACGACGGCTTTGTTGAACCATTCGTGCAATCCTAGTGTAATCAGGTAATACTGACGAGTTCTTCCGGAATTTCTGCATACATTTAAACAAGTACTAATTGCTTAGTTTCTTTTTTCATTATTGTAACAGATATTTTATCGGTACAACGATGGTTGTTCGTGCAGTTCGTACAATCGCGGCTGGTGCAGAAGTATCAGAAAATTATGGTCCTATTTTTACTATCGTCCCGGAAAATGAGCGAAAACGAAAACTTAGAGTGCAATATTGGTTCAATTGTCAATGTGAACCGTGCAGGAAACATTGGCCTGTGCTGGATGATATAGATCCGACGATCCTCAGGTAAGATCTTCATATTAATTATATTAATTTTCTTAAAACGATAACATATTTTTTTTAGATTTAAATGCGACACTGGTCCTGCATGTGGTAATATTTTACCTGTTAGGACCGACAGTAATGAGTTCATGATCAAATGCACAAAGTGTGGCAACAGTACAAACATTTTAAAAGGTCTTAAAGCCCTGCAAGATACCGACAGGCTTTTCAAAACCGCCTCACGGCATTTAGAAGAAGGAAAGCACGAAAATGCGTTGAAGTCTTATTTAAAAATTTTGAAACTTCTAGATGAGACGTTGGCTTTGCCGATTAGAGATTATCATGTTTGTCAGCAGGGTGTTAGACTGTGTTGTTTATCCCTGGGCAATATCTCAGTTACTTAATACCTATATAACGCTCAATACATATCCCTACACGTCTCAAATAAAAAATTGATATCTATACAATAATATATCTTTTATTTAATAACCCTTTCTCACAAGTCATTCTCCTCCTTTTTAGTGACCTCAGGGAAGAAATTTTAAACAGTAAAATCCGTTTTTATTCAAATTCATCATGAACGTTGTGGCTGTTATTTGATCAAAAAGTAAAATTAATAATTTTCGAATATCGAGTTAATTTGAAGAACAGAACTTCATCTATCGATGAAATTTTTACAAGAACTCAGCGCTATTTTGAAGGTTAGGTTTAAGCACTGATGAGGTATTGGGATAGACCTTTCATATTATGGGACTTCGTGTACAGACCATGGTACAGTACATGGTACAGACCTTCTTAGGGGCCATAGGGGCCATGTGGCCCCCTTACCATTTTAATGTCACGCTCTATGTTGCCAATGCAGCTTGAACACGTATAGCAGCGCCCTTGCTGGTGGGAATAAAAATTACGAAATATGAAAGAGTTAGAATTAAAGTTTAATATGATTGAGCTCACTCTATGTTTCATAACGGAAATATTTGGAACTGCAAATACTTTACTTTTGCTTTTCTGACGAAATCTAGCGACATTACCAAATGTGACGATTATGATGAACGATTGCCATATCGATTATTTTGTATGGTCGCGGGCTCTATTCCTTTCTGTCTTGGATAAAAAAGTATAATCAGAGTACAAAAAACACAATTACATCAACTGAAAATTAGTGCTAATGCTATTTAACGTATTTTATCGCGTTTATAAAGTATTTTAATTTCTTTCAAAGCGTTTTAAATCATTCTTAATGTATTTTAACGTAATTTTAACATATTTCAACGTATTTCATATTTTAACGCATTATTAACCTGTTTTAACACATTTTAAAGCACTTTAATTTATTCTTACGCACTACTGACATGTTTTAACGTATTTTCACGAACTATAGTGCACAACTGACGTATTTTAACATATTTTAATGCACCATAGCGCGTTCTGAACCCATTTTAATACATTTGAACGCACTTTAATTTAGTTTTTACGCACTATTGACATGTTTTAACCTATATCAACGCATTTTAATGCATTTTAACATATCCTAATCTATTTCTACACATTTTAATGCATTTCTAAATATTCTACCATATTTTAACGCGTTTCAATACATTTTTAACGCATTCCAACCTATTTCAAACATTGTAATGTATTTCTAAATATTTTACGTTATTTTAACGCATTCTAGACTATTCCAGCACATTTTGATGCATTTCTAAACGTTTTAACTTATTTTAACGTATTTCAATTCATTTTAAACGCATTCTAACCTATTACATCACATTTTAATGCATTTCTAAATATTCTACCATATTTTAACGCATTCTAACCTATTTCAACACATTTTAATGCATTTCTAAACGTTCTAAGCTATTTTAAAGCATTTTCATACAATTTTTAATGTTCTAATACATTTTCAATATATTTTAACGTATTAAAAATTGTATGTTTAATTAAACATTTGGTATTCTGTCGGTAATCAGTAGACTGATTATCACCGTTCTCAATTTATATCCGTGTAAAATATCGGTAACGAATCTGCAATCGCTAGACTGATTATCACAATTCTCAAATTACATTCGTGTAAATCATCGGTAACGAATCTGCAATCGCTAGACTGATTATCACCGTTCTCAATTTACATCCGCGTAGGACGTCGGTAACGAATCTGCAATCGTTAGACTGATTATCACAGTTCTCAATTTACATTCGTATAGAATATCGGTAACCAATCTGCAATCGCTAGACTGATTATCACCGTTCTCAATTTACATCCGCGTAGGACGTCGGTAACCAATCTGTAATCGCTAGACTGATTATCACAATTCTCAAATTACATTCGTGTAAATTATCGGTAACGAATCTGCAATCGTTAGACTGATTATCACAGTTCTCAATTTACATTCGTATAGAATATCGGTAACCAATCTGCAATCGCTAGACTGATTATCACCGTTCTCAATTTACATCCGCGTAGGACGTCGGTAACCAATCTGTAATCGCTAGACTGATTATCACAGTTCTCAATCTATATCCGTGTAGGACGTCGGTAACCAATCTGTAATCGCTAGACTGATTATTACAGTTCACAATTTACGTTCGTGTAGAATATCGGTAACCAATCTGCAATCGCTAGACTGATTATCATCGTTGTCAATTAGCATCCGTGTAGGACGTCGGTAACCGATCTGTAATTGCTAGATTGATTGTCACGGTCATCACTGTACATCGTGCTAACGAATCGGTGACCCATCGATACAGATGAGATATGGGACAGAACTGTTATCTAAATTACACACATTTTACACAATTACCGCAGTATTCCGAAATTTGAGAATATTTTTCGCACATACTATTCATGAATCAATAGAACGCTAAATAATCCAATGTTTTCATATTTTCACACTGAAAATCATCAAATAACCAACAAGTTAAGTAATTTAACGCCAATAATCACTTAATGTATTCTAACGCATTTTCAACGGATTTTCACTCATTTTAACGCATTTTCAACACATTTTAACGTATTTAATCGCAATTTAATGCATTGTAATGTATTTAATCGCATTTTCCACAAATTGTAACGTCTCTAAATGCATTTTCAACGCTTTTTATCGTATTTTAACACATTTTAATGGATTTTAATGCATTTTTAACGTATTTTATCGTATTTCAACGCACTTTAATGGATTTTAGTGCTATTTTAATGTATTTTATCGTATTTCAACGCATTTTAAGGGATTTTAATGCATTTTCAACGTATTTTATCGTATTTCAACGCATTTTAATGGATTTTAATGCTATTTTAACGTATTTTATCGTATTTCAACGCATTTTAATGGATTTTAATGCTATTTTAACGTATTTTATCGTACTACAACGCACTGTAATGGATTTCAATGCATTTTTAACGTATATTATCGTATTTCAACGCACTTTAATGGATTTTAATGCATTTTTAACGTATATTATCGTATTTCAACGCACTTTAATGGATTTTAATGCATTTTTAACGTATTTTATCGTATTTCATCGCATTTTAAGGGATTTTAATGCTATTTTAACGTATTTTATCGTATTTCAACGCATTTTAATGGATTCTAATGCATTTTTAACGCATTTTATCGTATTTCAACGCACTTTAATGGATTTTAATGCATTTTTAACGTATTTTATCGTATTTCAACGCATTTTAAGGGATTTTAATGCTATTTTAACGTATTTTATCGTATTTCAACGCATTTTATGGGATTTTAATGCATTTTCAACGTATTTTATCGTATTTCATCGCATTTTAAGGGATTTTAATGCTATTTTAACGTATTTTATCGTATTTCAACGCATTTTAATGGATTCTAATGCATTTTTAACGCATTTTATCGTATTTCAACGCACTTTAATGGATTTTAATGCATTTTTAACGTATTTTATCGTATTTCAACGCATTTTAAGGGATTTTAATGCTATTTTAACGTATTTTATCGTATTTCAACGCATTTTATGGGATTTTAATGCATTTTCAACGTATTTTATCGTATTTCAACGCATTTTAATGGATTTTAATGCTATTTTAACGTATTTTATCGTATTTCAACGCACTTTAATGGATTTTAGTGCTATTTTAACGTATTTTATCGTATTTCAACGCAGTTTAATGGATTTTAATGCTATTTTAACGTATTTTATCGTATTTCAACGCATTTTAAGGGATTTTAATGCTATTTTAACGTATTTTATCGTATTTCAACGCATTTTAAGGGATTTTAATGCATTTTCAACGTATTTTATCGTATTTCAACGCAGTTTAATGGATTTTAATGCCAATTTCAGTTTCGTTAATTTTTTCTGCTAGTATAGTAGTTTTTTCTGGGTAGTATAGTAGTTTTTTCTGGCTAGTATAGTAGTTTTTTCTGGCTAGTATAGTAGTTTTTTTGGGTAGTATAGTAGTTTTTTCTCCTAGTATAGTAGTTTTTTCAGGCTAGTATAGTAGTTCAAAAAACTACTATACTATAAAAACTGCTAGTATAGTAGTTTTTTCTGGGTAGTATAGTAATTTTTTCTGGCTAGTATAGTAGTTTTTTTTGCTAGTATAGTAGTGTTCTGGCTAGTATAGTAGTATAAAAAACTACTATACTACTATACAACTATACTGGCAAAAAAACTACTATACTAGCCAGAAAAAACTACTATACTAGTAGAAAGAAATACTATACTACCCCAAAAAACTACTATACTAGTAGAAAAAACTACTATACTACCCAGAAAAAACTACTATACTAGCAGTTTTTATAGTATAGTAGTTTTTTTAACTACTATACTAGCCTGAAAAAACTACTATACTAGTAGAAAAAACTACTATACTACCCAGAAAAAACTACTATACTAGCAGAAAGAAACTACTATACTAGCCAGAAAAACTACTATACTAGCAGAAAAAATTAACGAAACTGAAATTGGCATTAAAATCCATTAAAATGCGTTGAAATACGATAAAATACGTTGTAAATGCATTAAAATCCATTAAAATGCGTTGAAATACGATAAAATACGTTAAAAATGCATTAAAATCCCTTAAAATGCGTTGAAATACGATAAAATACGTTAAAATAGCACTAAAATCCATTAAAGTGCATTGAAATACGATAAAATACGTTAAAATAGCATTAAAATCCATTAAAATGCGTTGAAATACGATAAAATACGTTGAAAATGCATTAAAATCCCTTAAAATGCGTTGAAATACGATAAAATACGTTAAAATAGCATTAAAATCCCTTAAAATGCGTTGAAATACGATAAAATACGTTAAAATAGCACTAAAATCCATTAAAGTGCGTTGAAATACGATAAAATACGTTAAAATAGCATTAAAATCCATTAAAGTGCGTTGAAGTACGATAAAATAGTATGTGCAACGAGTATATATAATATACAGCATATATAATAGGTATATAGTACGTATGTTACATATATAGTACTTATATAGTACATATAATAGGTATATAGTACGTATATAGTACATATATTAGGTATATAGTACGTATGTTGCATATATAGTACGTATATAGTACATATAATAGGTATATAGTACGTATGTTGCATATATAGTACGTATATAGTACATATAATAGGTATATAGTATATATAATAGGTATATAGTACGTATATAGTATATATAAAAGGTATATAGTACGTGTGTTACATATATAGTACGTATATAGCATATATATTACGTATATAGTACATATAATAGGTATATAGTACGTATGTTGCATATATAGTACGTAAATAGTACATATAATAGGTATATAGTACGTATATAGTATATATAAAAGGTATATAGTACGTATGTTGCATATATATTACGTATATAGTACATATAATAGGTATATAGTACGTATATAGTATATATAAAAGGTATATAGTACGTATATAGTATATATAAAAGGTATATAGTACGTATGTTACTTATATATTACGTATATAGTACGTATGTTGCATATATAGTACGTAAATAGTACATATAATAGGTATATAGTACGTATATAGTATATATAAAAGGTATATAGTACGTATGTTGCATATATATTACGTATATAGTACATATAATAGGTATATAGTACGTATGTTGCATATATAGTACGTAAATAGTACATATAATAGGTATATAGTACGTATATAGTATATATAAAAGGTATATAGTACGTATGTTGCATATATATTACGTATATAGTACATATAATAGGTATATAGTACGTATATAGTATATATAAAAGGTATATAGTACGTATATAGTATATATAAAAGGTATATAGTACGTATGTTACTTATATATTACGTATATAGTACGTATATAGTACATATAATAGGTATATAGTATATATAATAGGTATATAGTACGTATATAGTATATATAAAAGGTATATAGTACGTATGTTACTTATATAGTACGTATATAGCATATATAATAGGTATATAGTACGTATGTTGCATACATAGTACGTATATAGTATATATAATAGGTATATAGTACGTATGTTGCATACATAGTACGTATATAGCATATATAATAGGTATATAGTACGTATGTTGCATATATAGTACGTATATAGTATATATAATAGGTATATAGTACGTATGTTACTTATATAGTACGTATATAGCATATATAATAGGTATATAGTACGTATATAGTATATATAAAAGGTATATAGTATATATAAAAGGTATATAGTATATATAAAAGGTATATAGTACGTATGTTACGTATATAGTACGTATATAGTATATATACTATATACCTATATACTACATACATATACTATATAGTATATAGTATACTATATAGTATATGTATGTAGTATGTTGTATATGCGTATGTTGTATATGCGCTATAGTGCCCGAAAATACGTATTATGAACGCGTTATAAGGTGTGAACATATGTTAAAATACGTCAATAGTGCATGAAAGTGAGTTAAAGTGCGTTAAGAATGCGTTTAAATGTGTTAAAGTGCGTTGAAAGCGTGTTAAAAATGAGTTGAAATGCGTCGCAGATGTGTTAAAATCTGTTAAAATGCGTCGAAAATTCGTGGAAAATGCGTTGAAAATGAATTGAAATGAGTTAAAACGCATCGAAAATGCGTTGACAATGAGTTAAAATGTGCCGAAAATGCGTTGAAAATGCTATAAATTCTGTTAAAATGCGTCGCAAATGCATTGACAATGATTTGAATGCGTTAAAATCTATTAAAATGTGTCGGGAATTACAGATTGGTTACCGACGTCCTACACGGATGTAAACTGAGAACGGTGATAATCAGTCTACTGATTACCGACAGAATACCAAAATGGTTAATTGAACATACAATTTTTAATACGTTAAAATATATTGAAAATGCATTAGAGCATTAAAAATTGTATGAAAATGCTTTAAAATAGATTAGAACGTTTAGAAATGCATCAAAATGTGCTGGAATTGGTTAGAATGTGTTAAAATAGCGTAAAATATTCAGAAATGCATTAAAATTTGTTGAAATAAGATAAAAATGCATTAAAATTCATTAAAGGGCACTGAAATACGATAAAATATGTTAAAAGAGCATTGAAATCCATTAAAATGCGTTGAAATGCGTTAAAATTCGTTAAAATAGCATTAACATCCATTAAAATGAGTTGAAATACATTAAAAAGCGTTGAAAATACGTGGAAACTGCGTTGAAAATGAATTGAAATGAGTTAAAACGCATCGAAAATGCGTTGACAATGAGTTAAAATGTGCCGAAAATGCGTTGAAAATGCTATAAATTCTGTTAAAATGCGTCGAAAATGCATTGACAATGATTTGAATGCGTTAAAATCTATTAAAATGTGTCGGGAATTACAGATTGGTTACCGACGTCCTACACGGATGTAAACTGAGAACGGTGATAATCAGTCTACTGATTACCGACAGAATACCAAAATGGTTAATTGAACATACAATTTTTAATACGTTAAAATATATTGAAAATGCATTAGAGCATTAAAAATTGTATGAAAATGCTTTAAAATAGATTAGAACGTTTAGAAATGCAATGCAAAATGACCGAAAAATGACCGAAAAATGACCGAAAAATGACCGAAAAATGACCGAAAAATGACCGAAAAATGACCGAAAAATGACCGAAAAATGACCGAAAAATGACCGAAAAATGACCGAAAAATGACCGAAAAATGACCGAAAAATGACCGAAAAATGACCGAAAAATGACCGAAAAATGACCGAAAAATGACCGAAAAATGACCGAAAAATGACCGAAAAATGACCGAAAAATGACCGAAAAATGACCGAAAAATGACCGAAAAATGACCGAAAAATGACCGAAAAATGACCGAAAAATGACCGAAAAATGACCGAAAAATGACCGAAAAATGACCGAAAAATGACCGAAAAATGACCGAAAAATGACCGAAAAATGACCGAAAAATGACCGAAAAATGACCGAAAAATGACCGAAAAATGACCGAAAAATGACCGAAAAATGACCGAAAAATGACCGAAAAATGACCGAAAAATGACCGAAAAATGACCGAAAAATGACCGAAAAATGACCGAAAAATGACCGAAAAATGACCGAAAAATGACCGAAAAATGACCGAAAAATGACCGAAAAATGACCGAAAAATGACCGAAAAATGACCGAAAAATGACCGAAAAATGACCGAAAAATGACCGAAAAATGACCGAAAAATGACCGAAAAATGACCGAAAAATGACCGAAAAATGACCGAAAAATGACCGAAAAATGACCGAAAAATGACCGAAAAATGACCGAAAAATGACCGAAAAATGACCGAAAAATGACCGAAAAATGACCAATGAAGTCATTTTTCTTTGCAGGGTGAGTACTACATGTAGAAAAAATTTGAAAATTTCGGCGACCCGAACTTCACCACCTCCTTTTCCAAGCGAATCCAAATAAAGGTTTCCGTCACATTAACCGCTGTCTCGGTATGAACGCAGCGTAATATCGCGTTTGGCTAATTGTACATCTACTAAACCGAAAGTGGACTCCTGTGGAGAAGGAAAAATAATTGAAAGCTAATGCTATTAAGCGCGTGTTTACATTATACGCGGCTGTAAAAAACTTAAAAATTTAGTTTTAATTCCTGCCATGCGTAGCGTTCACATCTTATACTGCGCCCGGACGATAACGTTGGGCGTGACACGAAAATGGTAATGGGCTCTAGAGTCCCACAATGAGGTGACACGAAAATACATTGCATGTCTATCCCTATACCTGGTCTGTGGCATGATGTACAGTGATGACGGTGACAATCAATCTAACAATTACAGATCGGTTATCGATGTTCTACATGGATCTGAACCCTGCTGTAGAGTGAGTTCGATCGTATCTGACTTTAATTCCGACTCATTTCATATTTCGTAATTTTTATTCCCATTAGCAATAGCGCTGCTATACATTTTTAGTCTACATTGGTAACATAGAGCGTGACACCAAATGGTAAGGGATTAAGAATGTGGCAGAAAAATGACATTGGATGTTGTGTCTATTCTATATCTCGTCTGTGGTTTCAGTCTGATGTTTAAGGAAATTTGAGGTTTACGTTTGATTCCGTCGTCTTTGAACCGGAAAAATTTGTGTGTGTATGCAAGAATTCTGTCTCTATAACATTTAATCCGAAAGTGACAATTACATCACAAGCATTACCCGCAGGATATCCATTTAATATTAATAACTGTAGATATAAAAGAAAAAGAGAAAATACTTTACAGCACTGACTGACAGAATATTTATAAAAAATGGTTGTTCGACAATATCAAGAAGAACTCAAATATCTGGAAAAACTGAATGATTACAGTTGGAAAATAAAGAAAGGTTTCCAGCCTAACATGAAGGTAAGTGGCATTGATTTCTTACTATAAAAATTCAATGACCTTACTCTAATATTGTTATTGTATTGCTCATTCGAATTATTTCATTTAAGGTTGAAGGTATTTTCTATGTAAATAACACATTAGAACGTTTAATGTTTGATGAATTGAAAAACGCCTGTAGACCAGGATCAGTGGGTGGATTTTTACCTGGAATGAAACAAATTGCAAATGTAGCTGCCTTACCTGGAATTGTAGGAAAATCTGTTGGATTACCAGATGTACATTCTGGATATGGTTTTGCTATTGGTATGGATTTGTATATTACCCCACACAATATTTTCTGTGGAATTGATACAAAAATCTATCTTATATTTTTTTTATTATGGTATATAGGAAACATGGCAGCATTTGATATGAATGATCCACAGTCTATAGTATCACCTGGTGGTGTAGGATTTGATATAAACTGTGGTGTGCGCTTGTTAAGAACAAATTTATTTGAGAAAGATGTTTTACCTGTGAAGGTACTTCTTTTAGTTAAAAATATCAACAAAACTTCAATGGAAAATGTAAATTACTGTGAAGCAATATGTTATAGGAACAACTTGCACAAAGTATGTTTGATCACATTCCAGTAGGTGTTGGATCAAAGGGAATTATACCCATGAATGCAAGAGATTTAGAAGAAGCATTAGAAATGGGTATGGACTGGTCTCTCAGAGAAGGTACAAAAATTCCTACAGTTCTATATCTTTCCTCGAATGCACATTTAACTCAATAAAGAAAATAGAAGTAAGTTGTATTTAATTAAATTGTAGGGTACATTTGGGCTGAAGATAAAGAACATTGTGAAGAATATGGTAGAATGCTGAATGCTGATCCTTCAAAAGTATCTATGAGGGCAAAAAAACGTGGCTTACCACAGGTATAACAATGTGATATGTTTAATATATTTCATGAAGATGAATATCAAAGAAATAATGTTGCAGTTGGGAACATTGGGTGCTGGTAATCATTATGCTGAGATTCAGGTAGTAGATGAAATTTACAACCAATGGGCTGCCTCAAAAATGGGTATTGAAGAAAAAGGACAAATTTGTGTCATGATTCATTCTGGAAGTAGAGGATTTGGTCACCAAGTAGCAACAGGTAAGTAAAAAATTGTTTGTGTATGGTTATAAAAACAACTGTTTAATACTTATAAAGTTGTACTTCAGACGCTCTTGTACAAATGGAGAAAGCAATGAAAAGGGATCAAATCGAAACCAATGATAGACAGTTAGCCTGTGCACATATTAAATCCCAGGAGGGTCAAGATTATTTGAAAGCTATGGCAGCAGCTGCTAATTTTGCTTGGGTTAACCGAAGTTCAATGACATTCCTCAGCAGACAGGTAGGCAGGATAAGAAATATTCCAGAGTGTGAAAATTGTATACTAAATTTTCCGTTATTGTAGGCATTTGCTAAACAGTTTCATATGTCTCCTGATGATTTGGACATGCACGTTATTTACGACGTATCTCACAATATTGCTAAAATAGAAGAACATATGGTCGATGGAAAACAAAAAACACTCTTAGTACACAGAAAGGTAAGTCAATATTTTCCATAGATACAACATCTAAACTGTATTGAGAAACATAACTTCTAATCGAAGGGTTCGACGAGGGCATTCCCGCCGCATCATCCTTTAATTCCCGTTGATTATCAACTAACGGGACAACCCGTATTAATTGGTGGGACGATGGGTACATGCAGTTACGTTCTGACAGGAACCGATCAGGGAATGAAGGAAACCTTTGGTTCTACTTGTCACGGGGCGGTAAGTGAACTATGAGTCCTGAATATCAAGACACAAACAATTCTTAATGTTCACAAAATATTGTAATAGGGTCGGGCGTTGTCAAGAGCTAAATCCCGAAGGAATTTAGATTATATGGATGTTTTGAATAAATTGGAACAAATGGGTATATCGATAAGAGTAGCATCGCCGAAATTGGTCATGGAGGAAGCCCCTGAATCTTACAAGAACGTAACCGATGTTGTGAACACGTGCCACGCAGCTGGAATTTCTAAGAAGTGTATTAAATTGAGGCCGATAGCGGTTATTAAAGGATAATCCTTGGACGTTGCTATAGCATTCGTTACAACACTTATTTATACTGCGAACACCGCTTGGAATATGATCTTAATTTATATGTTAATACAAGTTCCTTTATATCGAAAGCATGCGATGCCTTGTTGTATAATATCGATTTGTACAAAAAAAATAAATATGTAAGCTTTGAGAAGGTAAATTATTCAATCTTACCTGCTCCGCATAAAGAAATTTCTAAAGGGATACGTGAAAAGGGGGAAATCGGGTAATGATTTAATTAGCGTTTTATTAGATAAAATGTACAATCGCCTACTATTAAAGTAAGAAAGCTATATTAGACTAATTCGTTTGACTTTACACTTTAATAAACAGCGTTACATCCGACAAATCCTCCACTGACTAGAGAAAATAATACAAATAAAGACTCAGAAGGGCGAAAGTCCGTTCGCTAGTACAGAGAATGGAAGATAATACCATCACCATAAATAATAAGAGGTATATCTAAGACCCGCTTGGCGGAATTCATGTGTGACAGTGACTCAATGATCATGTATGAACCCTCGAGAGAAAGTACAGGACAGAGGATAGTCACTGGAGGAGTTGCGCTCAGAAATACAAATCCGACCAGTAGGACGATTGGTCCGAAATGCATTCCACGTCACTTATACTATAATGTTATTTATAAAATAATTAAGCTAAGGTGACCTATGATAGGTGATAGTCCGGAGACGGTTCGGCTACAGATTCAGTAGTGAACAGAGGGTTCGGGAACTCTGGCGGGTGTGGCAGTGGTCCGGCAGTCTTTGGCTGGCGTCTGTACGCCATCAGCCAGCAGGAAACAGCGATAGCAACAGCGACCAGTGCCAGGAGTGCTGTTATCACTAACGCTATGATAAAGCCGACCATAGAAACACATATGTCTTCTACTCTCTGAGCTGAGGGAGCTGCAATCATTTTTTTCAACATTATTCCTCGGCTCTGTTCCATTCGCTTTTCAAAATATAATAAGTATGATCTCATGGGAACTTGAACTTACATTCAGCTGGATCAGCTGTGTACCTCTCCTCTTTTCTTTCCATAGTGAATATCAAGTTCGACTGAATCGTGATTTCTTCTCTGAGCTGTCCTTCGTAATTATCACCAATGCTTAAGGCAGTGTCGTTTGATTGAGAATCGACGTCTCTGCGTCTACGGCCGAAGGCGTTGTACCCGCGGCAATTTACCTGTAACAGTGAATCAGTCGTTTACCCCCGCCATTATCTTCCTAGAACATACTAATAATTACAGAACGGAATCTTACAGGTTGACATCTTCCAAAGCAGACGCGGATATTGCATTGGAATCGTATATTATCACTGTTGGGGAACTTAAATGCGTTGAAACTGGCCATCAAAGCTTGCGAGTCAGGATCTTGTTTCCATTCACCGAAAATCGTTGGATCGGTCGCACATCCATTTTCATCCGTCACAGGATACTCGTTCTCTACGTTTCCATCTTCCATAGTTTTAGCGACGCAATTCCTTGCGAATCCTCCGTAAATGGCTGAAAATTATTTCACCGATTAATAATGGCTCGGGGCGATTACAAATACACAAAGTTTCCTGAAATTTTCGTACAGTTAGGCTGAACTTCGACTTGTAGCATGAGATTGTCTCCAATTTCGGCGGAATTGATTTCGTTTCCACTTTGGGTGACAATTCGCATCAGACAAGTTGGCGGTGGTCCAGTATTTGCGATAGTTCCAGCCGTCGTTAACATCGAGACATTAAATCCAAGGGTGACATTTTGTTCTCCCGTTTGATATATACACGTGATATGATAAGCCTGTGCCTTGTACGTTACTAACGTTGGATGTTTCTGAATGATGAGCACGAATGTTGTTTGGCCCTGAAAAATAAAATATTGTGAGTGATTAATATATCTCGAGTTTTTTCTCGTTGTCGATAAACACTGATTAACTTTTGCTTAAGAACATACATTCACGTGTATCAATCCACAATTGCCGAACGCGACCTTGAAGATTTCTTTCTTGGTTTCCGAGTCAGCAGGTACCGATACGACTCGTCTACAATTTTCGTCCTTGCTACGGCCTTTCACGTACAGCACTCCATCGAAGCCTTGTTCTTGGACTCCTTGACCTTGAAGGTAAATCTCAACTTCGACTCCATCTGACAAGCATCTGACTTGTATCTCCGGTTTGGGGAAGTCCGTACGGAGCCTGGTGCTGTTGTAGCAATAAGTGTAGGCATCTCCAATGTATCCTTCGATACAGGTGCATATTCCGCGATGTCTAGTCGCATTACATACTGCTTTCACGCCACACTTTTGTTTGGAGCACGGGTCCATGCATTTTCTAGTAGTTTCGCAATACCGGTCGTCAGGGCAATCGCTATCCCGTTCACATTCGACGCCTATCAGTTTGCAGTTTCCGTCTGTGTCTACCTGGTACTTGAGTTCTGTCGAACATCTGCACCGACCGTACTCATCGATGATGAAGCCCTTCTCCAAGGCACACACGCAATATCCTTCGTCGTTGACAACCATACCAGCCTGTGGACGACATGGAATACAAACATCGTTTGCGTCCTTCGCCGTTCCAGGTGGGCAGGCGCAATTGCCGTACTCGTCGTGGACTTGGCCCTTCTCGATCGGACAGATAGTAGATTTGTAGCAATGATTGATCGCGTCTCCGCGATATCCAGGAATACATTCGCATATCATCGTTCTCACTGGTGATGTGTCCAGGACTTTACAGTCCGCGTTCACACCGCAAGGTTGAATTTTCAGACACGGGTTAATACATTCTCCGTCAAAGCATGCCGTTTGCGAAGGGCATTCGTTGTCAGCCTTACACTTCACAGCTGGAACGAAGACGTAAAAAAGAGTCGTTTTAATACACTTAAAGAAATGAAATACTTTGTGTTGTCCTTAAAATGTTAAGGACAAGATTTGTACCTTTGGTGCATCCTGTTTTGATATCCCCGACATATCCAGGCGGACAAGAGCATTCAGCTACATGATCGAATACGTTACACTCTAGTTGGCCAGTACATGGGTTCTGGGCGCAAGGATTCACACATCGGTCATTGACGCAGGCTTTGTTACTCGGGCAATCGCTGTTACTCCTACATCCTAACAGAACGCAGGATACTGTCGGATTACCACCGTACCCAGGCGGACACTCACAGATGGCCTTGTGATTAATGCCCTGGCAAACTGCACCCTTTCCGCAGACGGCTAAAGATGGTGAACACACCGGTACACAGTTGTGTTGTATGCAGGAATGTGTTCCACTGCAGTCGTTGTTCGTTTGACAACCAGGTACTACAATACAATAAATGATGGTCATGTAAACATAATAGCAATGTCAGAGATTAGGTCCACAACTCGAGTTTGTTTACTGTTCACGGCAAATAAATGTTCAACGATAGGAATTTCCAGTTTACCTTTAGTGCAGACAATGTTGGGATTTCCGTCGTATCCGGGAATGCAAGAGCAGATTGGTTTGTGATCAGTGACACTGCAGACCGCATTCGGACCACAAGCGCAAGGGTCCTTGCAGACCGCGTTGACGCAGGATTTCTCCGAAGGACAGTCAGTGTCCTTGGTACATTCGACCTTGAGGATCGGCGTAGTTGGCTGGCAGGTACCACTGCCGCTGCTCACGTATCCCGGTGGGCAAACGCAGATCATCGTGCGGACGGGGAAGGTCGGTAAGACTCGACATTCGGCGGGATCGGTGCATGGTTGTATGACGGGACAAGGATTCTGGCATTTGTTGCTGAGACAAGCCAAGGTATCCGGGCAATCACTGTCCTCTCTGCACTCTGGTCGGTCTTCCGGTGTACATTTCACCAGAGGATTGCCGGAGTGGTGAGGTGGACAACGACAGTTTGGCAAATGGTCTCTGGCCGTGCACTCCGCGAGCGGAGAACACGGGTTCGAGTGGACGCAAGGATCTATGCATTGCATGTTTACGCAGGAATGGTCCGCAGGACAATCTCCGTTGCTATAACAACCTATGATGCGGCATCTATACAACGAACAAGAAAACTCTTAGTTTAGTTAGTTTAGTGAACATTACGATACTTTTTATCCCATTAATTCTCCTGGAGAATTAAATATTTCAATCGTTCAATGATAATTGATTACTGTACCTGTCAAGAGGATTGCCATGGTATCCCTTGCGGCACCGACAATCTGCCACGTGGTTGTTGGGGAAGCATTCAGCATTAACGCCGCATTTGTCGTCGAAGAGACAGGGGTTTACACAGCTGTTGTTCTCACAGACTTTGTCGAAACTGCATTCGCTGTTTCGCCGGCACTCTACCGATGTACAGGCAATTTCAGGATTGCCCTGGTATCCCTCTTCGCACGAACAGATTGGCGTATGGTTCTTCACGTAGCAGGCAGCATTTATACCGCAATTACAGGGGTCACGACAGAGACGGTTGATGCAAGACATGTTGTCCTCGCAGTCGTCGTTGTTTGTGCAAGTGCCATTGACGCTAACTTCAACTGTAAATAATAAGTGATAAATAAAAACTATTCCAATCTGACATCGAACGAATACGATTGAAATTAAACTCACTTGGTCTACATATTCCATCTGCTTCGGTGATCCAGCCGACAGGACAAGTGCATGTCATCGTCCTCACAGGCACGGTATCCAGAACTCCGCATTTGGCGTTCTCCGTGCAAGGTCTAATCGCTGAGCAAGGATCAATGCATTTATTGGCGATACAGGCGAGCTTACTCGCGCAGTCAACGTCAACCTCGCACTCGTGTTTGGTAATCGGTCCGCGAGAACAGTAGGAATAAGGATTTCCGGATGAGAGATTCTCGGGACAGCGGCAACTGGCCACGTGATCCTGAACGTAGCAAATTGCGTTCTGTGCGCAAGGCGATTTTTCGGCACAAGGACTTACGCAGCGACCACTGTCGCAAGCTAAGTTATACGGGCAATCGTAGTCGTTGCTACATTCCACCCTTTCGCAATGGACTTGAGGGTTTCCTATGTATCCTGGACCACAGCGACAAGCAGCACGGTGGTTGCTACCGTAGCATTCAGCGTTGATGGCGCACTTGTTCTCCAGGATGCAAGGATTGATGCACTGACCGTTGTAGCAGATGGCTGCGTCGTTGCATTCGTTGTCCGACTCGCAGTCAACTGCAAACCACAATGCCGCATCGTGTCAACAAAACTCGAACATAAAGACTTTATATTTCATGATATAATGTAATGGGATTTAACTGCTTACCCTTTTGGCAAACGAGTTGAGGATTTCCGGCGTAGCCAGGTGGACAAGTACACGTTGGAATGTGGTTCGTAACTGTGCATTTTGCGTTTGGTCCGCAGTTGCATGGATTGATGCACAGTCCGTTGAAACAGGCGGCATTTCCGGCGCATTCGTCGTTCGATTGACAGCCGACGATGATTTCCGGGGGTTCGCATTTTACGAAGGCATCTCCTGTATAGCTGAGTGGGCATTTGCAGACTGGGAAATGGTTGTCCACGTGACAGAGTGAGTTGAGACCGCAAGGTTCGCTCGCGAGACATGGGTTCATGCAGAGGGAATTAATACATTGTCTGTCGGGAGAACAGTCGTTGCTCGACCGACATTCTGGACGGGGCGGTGGTAGTGGAGCTTTAATAAAATTGGAAGAATAACGATGAAGTCAAAGTCATTATTAAAATATGTAACAAAATATGGGAAGACAAAATTTCTTTATACTTACGTCGCACGCATTCGGTGTAAGCATTGCCAGTATATTCTGGTGGACAGAGACAGAATCCATTGTGTGACGATGATTTGCAATATGCGTTAAACCCACATTGTACCGTAGAGCAAGCTTCCACGCATCTTCCAGCAATACATTTCTCGTGATCAGCACACTCTTCGTCGAGATAACATTGTCCTGGTAATTCGATGGGCTCGCACAGGCCGTTCTCTTTCGTGATGGTGTTCGGAGGGCACAGACAAATCATCGTACGCAAAGGAACTGTATTTAGAACTCTGCATTCCTGATCGCCGACGCACATCTTCGACGGTTGGCAGGGGTCTTGACATTTTGCATTGATACAAGCGAAGTTCAATGGACATTGGCTGTCCTGTGTACATTCTGGATCGCGTGATACTCCTTCGGAAATACAAAAAAGGTCTATTCATATAAAGCCAGATCAATAAATAAGTCTTCAATGGCCGAGGACGTTCTAACAAAGCATTTCATATTAAGTAGCGCGTACGATTAATTAGAAAACAAACATACCAATGCATTCTATGTATGGATTTCCGTCGGTACCAGGTGGGCAGAAACATTTAGGTTGATGTTGTTTACCAATACACTGAGCAGTGTCAGCGCACGTATCGTCGTCGCAAACAGGGCGACAAACTCTGTTGAGTCTGTCGCAAGCCTCATGATCGGCACAGTCCTCGTTGTAGTGACACACAGCGGAAATGCAAGCTATTCTTGCGTCTCCCTGGGTACCAGGTGGACATACACACTGCGCCCTGTGAGCTGCTGCTCTGCATTCTGCTCCACGACCGCAGGTAATTGTGTCGCCGTAGCAGGGACTGATGCAGTTATTGTTCTGGCAGGTCTTATCGAACGGACAATCATTATCTGACTTGCACTCCACTGTAACAATTAAAATATAGAAGTTAACGACAATGTCCCAACTATCTTGTTAATGCCATGAAAAATAATTACCTCTGAAGCATTGAATCTGAGGATCACCGCCATATCCATTTTGACATTGACAAGTTGGATGGTGTTTGATGGTAGAACACTCTGCGTTTGACCCACAACGGTTGCTCAGACACGGGTCTTGACAAAGTTGGTTTATACAGGCCTGGTTGGACGGGCATTCAGTGTTCGAACTGCATTCAGGTGGTATCTTGTGGTCTTCGTAACAGTTGACCAACGGATCGCCCGTGTATCCCGCACGACATTGGCAATGGTGTCTGTGATTTTCCACGTAACATTCCGCTCTAGTCGAGCAAGGATTTGCGATGCAGGGATCAATGCAACGTTGGTTCAAGCAAGCTAAAGTCGAACCGCAGTCAGAATTTACTGCACATTCTTCCTGTCTATCCACTGTAAAAAAAGCATGAAACGTTATTTCACACAAGCACGGGTTAAAATCTATTCAAGTCTTGATTGAGAATTAAGTAATCGGTGCAATACCTGGTGCGCAAGCGATTGTAGCATCGCCCACAAAGTTTCGCAGACACTCGCAACTCATGCTTCTCATGGGCAAAGTATCGATGACAGTACACACAGCACCTTCGCTGCAAGGATGGAGTTCAATGCAAGGATTCTTACAGAGGCCGTTAAAACAAGCCAATTTGCTCGAACACTCGGCATCGGTGCGACATTCGGGTTCGGGGCCAGTTGGTGCTATGAGAACAACGCAACATTTCGTAAAACAAAAAGGTTTATTGTCCGTTTTTGTTGATAATGCAAACCATAATTACCCATTAGACATTCTGTGTGAGGGTCGCCGATATAGCCAGGTGGACATTGACATCTCGGTCGATGGTTAACAACCGAGCACTGAGCTGACAAAGCACAGTTGCAAGGATCTACGCATCGTGAATCTCGGCAAGCCAAGAAGGAAGAACAATCATCGTCATTGGTGCATTCCGGTCTCTCGCAAACCTGGTACGGGTTACCCAGGTACCCGTCAGGACAGTAACAACGAGCTCTGTGGTAACCGTCTGCTTTGCATATGGCGCTAGACCCGCATTGCGTAATTAAGCAAGTGTCAATGCATTCGTTGTTGATGCACGATTGACTCAATGGACAATCGATATCGGTGCGACAACCAACTGGAAAATTATAAATGAAAGGTTAATAATCTTGAGACGAAAAATCTATTCCTAAAATCTCTTCGATCAAAGTGAAGCATACTTTGGTGACAGTAGTGTTGAGGATTGCCTGTGAAGCCCTCGTTGCAGACACAAATTGCTCTGTGCAATTGAACGTGGCATCTGCTGTTAATTCCACAAGTGTCAAGGGAACAAGGATCCACACATTTTTGATTGAAACATGTTCTGTCGTTCGGACAGTCGCTGTTCTGGATACATTCCGGAGTTGGCACTATAAACAAATAATATCATAAACAATGAATTCTAAAAAAATCATTAACCATTATTCTGTGGATGAAAATATTGATATTATTACCTATCACACTGTACGTGCACTGAATTCTTGGGTCCCCTGTGAATTCAGGTGGACACGAGCACACTGGTTTATGATTTACGGTCTGACAAAGGGCGTTAACTCCGCAGGAATCGATGCAAGGATCTCTACATTTCTGCGAGAAACAGGCTCTGTTCCGAGGACAATCAGAGTTGATGAGGCACTCGGGGTAGCTGCAGACAGCAACACCGTTCCTCACTTTACAGTCGCCGTTATAATTGCAAGGCGAAGGATTGCATGGATCCGGTTCTAATGAACGAAATAAGATATTAATAAAAAAATTGACCAAGAAATAGGAGACATTATTTTACCAAATTTATACTTACTAGCTTCGGCGTGACACTCGGTCAATGGGTTGCCGACGAGGGGAGGTGGACAGGTGCAGTGTGGACTGTGATTAATTGCCTGGCAGAATGCCCTTACGCCGCACACGTTTCGCATGCAAGGATTCGTGCATTTCTGGTTGATGCAAGTCTTATCACCGGTACAATCGGAACTGACGACACACTCAGGGTGACAGCCAGTGATACTCGTTGGCACGCCTTCCAGGCCAGGTAGACACTTGCAAACTGCAGTGTCTCTTACTTTCTCGCAGACGGTGTTCGGGCCGCAAGGGGAAGGATTGCAAGGATCCGGATGGGGTGGTGGAACTGAAATCAATTATAACAAATGTAACATTCATAATAAATAGAAAAATTGTAAGTGGGGAGAAGGAGTTCTTTCTCTTCGTCATCCTTACCTCTTTCTATACAAATACTAAAGGGGCTTCCAATGGTCGGAGCTGGACAGCTACAAATCGGAACGTGATTTGATACGCTGCATATTGCACCGACGCCGCACGTGCCATCGCAAGGGTCTTGACATTTGAATGCAATGCAAGCTCGAGAGCGAGGGCAGTCCGGATTAGCGACACATTCAGGATGACATCCTTCGCTGTATGGATTACCTCTGTAGCCTTGGATGCATTCGCAAATAGCCGCGTCGTATCGCTCGTGGCAGTAAGTGTTGATACCACAAGGTGACGGTTCGCAGGGTCTTGGCGTTGGCGATGGTGTAGGTTCTAAAAGACAATCGGCAAATTGGTTCATTAATCCAATCGGTATAGATTTTAATAATCGTACTTTACAAGCGCAAGCTCGTCCATGCATTTTGCGAACATGTACAAGCAATACATAGGCATGCAAAAAAGAAAAGTACAAAGGTAGAAGATAGCGAGAATAAATAAAGCGTATACAAAGTACGTGTACAAGAAATATAAGACTTGTATCTAAGGATGTGTAAACATAATAAAATGCGTAGCCAAATATCAATATTGTGCAAGTGAATGGAAATCTTGATACAACAGATCTTAAGTGACGGAGAAAAATAAATCTTTCTTAACAACATTTTGTACGAGGCAGAAATATAAACAAGTTTAAACTATTTCAGATCAATGAAGCAATATTTAACGCGGTCATTATGTACAATGTGTACAAGTTATTCTGAAACGTTGTAAATGATTATATTAATGATCAACATTCTATTCAACTAGCGATTGGTGTAGGTATTTTCATGGCGACAAGGGCATTAATATCTGTGTTTGCTTACGATCAAAAACGATGCAGGACATAAACGGATTTCCACTGTATCCGTCGGGACAAGTGCAACGTGGTTGATGCGATAACACTTGGCACAGTGCATTAGACGCGCACAATCCTACGCAAGGATCAACGCATTTCTGGTGGTCACAAGCTCGGTTATTGGGACAATCTTCGTTGACAAGACACTCGGGTCGACAATAGGGCGGTTGACCCACAAACGTGGGCAGACATTTGCAAGAAGGTTTGTTGTCGGGTGTTGCAGTGCATTGCGAATTTGGGCCGCATGGTGACGGGGCACAAGGTTCTGGCGGAGCTGGCAATGATGGCACTAAAAGTATGGGTCCGATAAATGCCAAAAAAGTCGAATAAAACTTTCGATGGGTCCTGCCGAGAACGCAGCATTAGTGATTAATTAAATCGCGAAGACTTACTGAAGGTACACAGGGTAAACGGATTGCCAGTGTAACCGGAAGGACAGCTGCAAATTTGATTGTGATTGCGAACTACGCAAAGTGCGTTCTGACCGCAACCACTCTGGCAAGGATCTTGGCATTTCTCATTTATGCAGGCTTTGTCTTGTTCGCAATCCGTGCTAGCGGTGCACTCAGGTCGGCAGTTGGGAGAAACTCCGCGATAACCCGGACGACAAGAACAAACTCCTTGGTCACCAATTACGCGGCAAATACTGTTCGGTCCACAGGGTGAGGGTTTACAGGGCTCAACGGGAGTAGGTACTGTCATAAAATATTTTACGCCATTAACAGGAATGAATAATCCCGAATGATGAAAAATTGTATAGACCGGTCGAACTTACATATTTTCGGGTAACATTCTTCGAGTGGGTTGCCGATGAAATCGTCACGACAAATACAGAAGGGCGAGTGATTAATAACTTTGCACTCAGCACCCTGACCGCACTGTCCGACACAAGGATCACCGCATTTGTTATTAATACAAGCTCGGTTGAGGGCACAATCGGAATTCTGCACGCATTCTGGTCGGCATTCGTAATGAGGATCACCGTGATATTCCGGAATGCAGCTACAGACTCCGTCGTGACAAATTGCATTTCGTCCGCATGGTGATTGTTGGCATGGGTCAGGTCTTGGTGGCTGGGCTATAGAAATTTTCAAATTACGAATCTCATAAGAACGTTACAGGACTTAGTACAATTTCGGCTAATTTCACTTCGGTGCCTTATATTTTTTAATTGACAAAATTGCTTACGTGCTGGTGGTGCGGGGGAACACTGAATGAAGGGATTTCCTGTATAACGTTCGGGACACGAGCAGACTGCAACGTGATCAATGGCGTCGCATAATGCATTTGACCCACAGGATCCGGCACACGGGTTTCTACATTTTTCTTGTATACAAGCTTTGTCGCTGGTACAATCGGAATTGACAGTACACTCCGGTGCACAATAAGGCGAGGCACCGACGTAGCCTTGCATGCAAGTGCAGGATGCATATCCGTTATTGTTTTGGCAAACTGAGAATGGTCCGCAGGGTGATGGAACGCACGGGTTTGTGTTTTCAGGGGGTACTAAAATAGGGTCAACGAACGTCAACAATATTCACAAAGTAATATGACATTAATCTGCCCTTGTGGGACTGAACAAAAGGTTTTTGTGTTTCTGTACTTACAAGGAATATCGAAGCAATAGATAAATGGATCACCGGTTTGTTGAGGACCACAGCTACAGATTGGACTGTGGTATCTCGTTTCGCACTTAGCATTAGTGCCGCAAACGTTGGGACACGGGTCAACGCACTTCTGGTTCTTACATGCACGATTAGTAGGGCATTCTGTGCTAATTGTGCATTCCGGTTTACAGGCGGGTGGACTGCCTAGATAGCCAGGAAGACACGAACATTGGGCTTGACCATTAATTTCACGACACTGACTGTTTGGTCCACAGTGAGCTGACTCGCAAGCTGGCCTCGGGGCTAAATTAAATGAATGATTTAATAATGATTTCAGGCTATTCGTCATCGATATGAATTGTCAATTGATAATCAGTGAAAATGACTCACGAGTAGGTGGAATCGGACTGCAATAACGGAACGCATCCCCGGTGTAACCAGGTTTGCAAGAGCAAGACGGGATGTGATTTATGACTAGGCAGACAGCGTCGGGACCGCACATTCCTGGACAGGGATCCTGGCATTTGTTCTTAATACAAGCACGATTCGATGTACAATCGCTGTTAAGGAGGCATTCTGGTCTGCAACTTTCGTATGGGTTCCCGAAGAATCCGGGCAAGCAGACGCAACTTGCTGCACCGTTTGACTCATGGCACATAGCATTTCCACCGCAAGGAGTGTACTGACATTTGTTCACAGGCACCGGTGGTGCTTCGACTAAAATTACACGTGTACAAAATTCTTACAGTTTGTCCTTGCGAAGTAAAGAATTCAATTACTAAGTCGAGAAAGTATACAACTGAAATCAATTTTTTAGATTCCAATGTTAATGAAAAATTCTTACTTATCGGGGAGCAGGTGCCGAGAGGGTTACCAGTGAAACCACTGGAACAAGAACACATGGGTGTATGGCTGATGGTCCTACAGACGGTATTTCTACCGCAAGAATTCGGGCACGGGTCTTGGCATTTGTTGCTAATGCAAGCCAGGTGATTGGAACACTCGCTGTTGCTAACACACTCGGGTTTACAGCGAGGTGGTTGTCCAAAGTATTCGGGGAGACAAGTGCAGGACGCCGCATTGTTTTCCACTCGGCAAACCGCGTTCGGGCCACAAGGTGAGGGGTCACAAGGGGCAAGTGGTGTTGGTCGAGGTGTTGGAGTCGCTATAATTAAAAACGAGTTAAAGTATTCTGTACGTTAACTCCTAAAAAAATGTTTACGAAGACCCGATCTTACGTTCTGGGGAGCAAAGCCTAAATGGATCTCCGTCATAATTGGGTGGGCAGCTACAAATCGGGTTGTGATTTACGACGGAACACTGAGCATACAATCCACAAGCTCCTGGGCACGGGTCAACGCATTTCTGATTGTTACACGCCTTGTTTCGCGGACAGTCAGAACTAACGACACATTCTGGTCTGCATGATGGTGGACTTCCTTGATATCCAGTGATACATGAGCAAGTTGCTTGACCATTGGAATCTTGACAATGGCTGTAGGGTCCACATGGTGAGGGGTTGCAGGGATTGGATGGTAACTCTATTGTTCAATAGAAATATCATTAGAACAAATTCTTGCGTTCCCGTAAACGATATCCACGAGTGTTTAACTAATTTACAAACCTATTGAGGTACACAAGACGAAAGCATTTCCCGTCATATTTCTTGGACAGCTGCACATGGGTAGGTGGTTAAAAACGTTACACTCTGCGTTCGTGCCGCAGGTTCCTACGCAAGGATCCTTGCACTTGTGGGATATACAGGCTTTATCGCGAGGACATTCCGTATTGATAACGCATTCGGGATGACAGCCGATCTGCGGGTTTCCATAAAATTCTGCCTTGCATGTACAAATGCCGTTATTGCAATCGGTATTTGCACCGCAAGGTGACGGGTTGCACAGGTCTGTGGGTTTCGGAACTGAAAAAAGTGATAATTGACAAACATGGAGGAAGGTGGCTTCACAGGAAACATTTGTTAAATTCTTATTGATAGCTTACTGGCTGGTGGTGGTGGTTTCGGGTAACAATTTGTAAATGGATCACCAACGTATCCTTCGTAACACTTGCACATAGGGACATGATTGATTACTGTACACTCAGCCGAAATACCGCAGGATCCTGCGCATGGGTCCCTACATTTGAGGTTCATGCAAGCCTTGTCGCTTCTACAGTCGGAGTTAATGGTACATTCGGGTCGACAGTTGGGTGGTTGCCCGATGTAATTGTTGACACAACTACACACTGCTGCGTCATTAACTACTCTACAAACAGCGTTCGGGCCGCATGGTGATGGGGAACATGGGTCTGACGGTGGAAGAGGTTCTGTAAAGTCAAAGATTTCCACGTGAATTTTTAGAAATAATTATCTCAGACGTCAGGAAGGCGAAGTTGTGTTTTTGTCGAGAGATTTAACCGAAGGAACACTTACTGGGTTGATCGTAACAGGCTCTCAGAGGGTCTCCTATCATTTCACTTGGACAAGTACAGAATGGACTGTGATGCATGACCTTACACTGCGCGTTAAGTCCACAAATAGCCGGTTCTTTGCAAGGATCTTTACATTTCTGATTTATACATGCTTTATCCGCAGGGCATTCGGGACTAGACACACATTCGGGCCTGCAATTTGGAGGGGTTCCGGAGAATTCCGGCAAGCAAGAGCACACCGCGTTGCCATTGTTATCGTGACATTGACTGTTTGGTCCACATGGTGATGGGTTGCATGGTTCGGGTGATGGTGGTGGACCTAAAATTAGATTTTCAGGGATGTCAAAAATAGGTCTGGAAATACAGCACCCGATGTACAATTTACAGTTCGAATTTTATCTAAGATTACTCGATTACACTCACTCTCTAGAACTGGAACGCACTCGGAGAACGCATTGCCGGTGAATTGTGGGAAACACGTGCACATTGCTAGATGGTCTACGACATTACATTGCGCGTTTCGCCCACAAGCACCGGGGCAAGGGTCTTGACATTTCAGTCCGATACAAGCCAAATGAGACGGGCAATCTGAATTGATGATACATTCGGGTCGACAACCCTTGTACGGGTCGCCCATGAATCCTGGCAGACAGATGCACGAGCCAAGTCCATTATTATGCTCTTGACACATGGCATTATCACCACAAGGGTTTGGTTTGCAAAACTCTGATGGAGGGGCTACAAAAATGTGTAACGTGATGTATAAAAAAATTGTTTGGAAACAAATTATAACTTTCTGGCATGCGAAAGACAGATTTACTACTTACGTCTCATGACACACTGCGTGAATGGATCACCGGAATAACCGTTCTTACACGTGCATGAAGCTACGTGATTAACTACGTGGCATTCCGCGTTAACACCACAGGAATCTGGACAAGGGTCTTTGCATTTACGCCTGATACACGCCAGGTGACTACTACATTCGGCGTTACTGACACACTCAGGTCGACAGTTCGGCGCCGAACCAATGTAACCCGCTTCGCAAGTACATTGAGCCTTGTTATTTTGTTCTGTGCAACGAGAATAGGGTCCGCAGGGTGATGGTTGGCAGGGGCTCGTAGGCGGAGATGGCGGAGTTGTTTCTGCGGCTTTAAGGGGCAAATAATCGTTAAAAATTTGAGACCCAAAGGCAAGTGGTCACCCAAAAAGAATGAATGAGAATACGTACGTCTGGGTGTACAAAGTGAGAATGGATCGCCGGTGAACATTGGCGGGCAGCTACAGAGAGGGTTGTGGTTGACAACTTGACAACGGGCAGACACACCGCAGGCACCCGCGCAAGGATCAGCACATTTTTGTTTGATACAAGCTTGATTCAAGGGACAGTCGGAGTTGACAATACATTCCGGTCGACAACCAGGCGGGTTACCAACGTATCCTTCGAGACACGTGCAAACCGCTTGTTGATTGTATTCTTGGCAACGACTGTTCGGTCCACAAGGAGATGGGTTACATGGTTCGGTAACGCTGGGTGCTGTGAGAAATCAGTTTTAAATACCCCATTCCTAAATAATTTCATATATTTTTTGTCGCTGTAACTCAATATTTTTACCTTCGGCCGGGGAACATTGGACAAACGCATTTCCTGTCATGGAACGTGGGCAGTTACACATAGGAATGTGATTGACGACAACGCATTCTGCATTTTGACCACAGGTTCCTTCGCAAGGATCTCGGCATTTCCGGCTAATGCAGGCTTTGTTTGAGGGGCAGTCAGGATTTTGTACGCATTCTGGTCGACATCCGAACATCGGATCACCGTGGAACTCGGGGAGGCAAGAACATTTTCCGCTCTGACAAATCGCGTTTGCTCCGCACGGTGAAGGGTTGCAAAGATCTTTCATTGGTGGTACAGCTATTAAACGGAATATTAAAAGGTCATTATCATACTAAAATATTGTTGATCTAATGAAACGTTGATCTTGAAACTTTTTATGACAAGAAATGCTTACGTGGGGTAGGTTCAGGATAACAACTGGTAAATGGATCACCAGTGTATCCTTGTGGACAGGTGCACGATGGTGTATGATTCACAACGAAACATTGTGCACCGACACCGCAAGATCCTGGACATGGATCCATACATTTCTGGTTCAAGCAAGCCTTGTTGCTGACGCAATCAGCGTTGATCGTACACTCGGGCCGGCAATTCGGTGGGAATCCATCGTAATTTTCGGCACAAGCGCAAGAAGCAACACCACCGACGTTGCGACACACTGAGAATAAACCGCAAGGAGATGGGACGCATGGGTCTAATGGTTTGGGCATAGGTCCAGGTGGAGCTATAAACGAAACAATTAAAAATTTTACCCCCTATCATAACGAACATCGTTGTCAAAATGTTGATCAAATGAAAGATGTATGAGACTCACGTAAAGATTCATAACATCTGACAAATGCGTTTCCGGTAAATCCGGGATTACACTTGCAGAAGGGACTGTGATTAATCACTTCGCATTTGGCGTTTGATCCGCAGCTAGTGCTGAGGCAAGGGTCAACGCATTTGTGGTTCTCGCAAGCTCGGTTCGTAGGACACTCCGAACTGACGGTGCACATTGGCCGACAGTAGGGAGGTTTCCCAGTAAACGTGGGCAAACAATTGCAGATTGCATTGCCGTTGGAATTACGGCACTCGCTGTTGAGACCGCAAGGTGACGGGTAGCAAGGATCGGTCGGTAACGCTAAAAATTATCCAGGACTTTGTTAATAAAGGCGTTACTCCTAATTTTGGTTAATGAGTAAAACACTTACGTTGTTCTTGAATGATAGTACAATACATTGTGGGGTTCCCGGTGTATCCAGAATTACAAGTACAGGAAGGTACGTGGTCGATGACCTGACAAACAGCATTTTGTCCGCAGGATCCTGGACATGGGTTCTCGCATTTGTTCTTAATGCAAGCTCGGTCGGCCGTACAGTCGGAATTGACAGTACATTCCGGTCGACAACCGAGGTGAGGGTTTCCGATATAATCGTTCACGCAAGTGCACGAACCAACGCCATTGATTTCGCGACAAATTGCATTAGCCCCACAAGGACTTGGTAAACAGGGTGTAGGTTTTGGTTGGGGAGTAACTACAACAAGTATTTCACTCAATTAAGTCTCATGGAAAATAAGTAATTGCCTAATGAAAAGAAAAATGTAAAGACGGTCATAATACTTGTACTTACTATCTTCAAGGACACATTGTACGTATGAGTTTCCGATAAATCCTGATAAGCAACTACACGACGCCGAATGGCTTATAACTCTGCATTCCGCATTAATTCCACAACGTCCAGGACAGGGGTCACGACACTTTTGATTGACACATGCCAAGCTAGGCGAACAATCGCTATTGCTGACACATTCGGGTCGACAGAACGGAGGATTGCCAATGAATTCGGGCAAACACGAGCAGGTATATCCATCATTAACGACTCTACATTGACTGCTGGGGCCGCATGGTGATGGATTGCAAGGGTCTGGTTTCATAATTGCTGCGGAAACATAATGAAGAATTTTAAAATAATTCCAAGGACAGATTTCGATCGCACTCGAATTATATCTGTATCTTCCGATTTGTAAGCGGCAGATTACTCACGGGCAGGATAACACAGGGTGAATGGACTGCCGGTCAGATCTGGTGGACATTCGCAATGAGGATTATGATTAACCACAGTGCATTGAGCTCTAATACCGCAGGATCCAGGACAAGGATCTACGCATTTTTCATTGCTGCAGGCCTTGTTCGAAGGACAGTCCGAGCTGATGGTACATTCAGGTCTACAGTTAGGCGGAATATCGCGGTAGCCAGGAAGACAAGAACAAATCGCTTGTTCGTTGACGTTTCTACATTGACTATTAGGGCCACAGGGTGACGCTGCGCATGGATTTGACGGTGTTGGAGAAACTGGAGAATTAAAAATGATGTTTAAGTAAACTTCCGAATTGGAACAGTTCAAATTCACAAATTTTTCTGTCTCGCACCTGGAGTACAAGCGAAGTAGGAATTGCCAGTCATTCCTGGCAAGCAATCGCAGACTGGCATGTGGTTTACCATGTTACACACGGCATTTTGTCCACACATGCCGATGCAAGGGTTTTCGCATTTGCTCCTGATACAAGCTTTGTCTCTCGGGCAGTCTGTATTTAAGATACATTCTGGTCGACAGGCTACTTGTGGATCTCCCTGATAGTCTTTCAAGCACTTGCACTGACCATTGGAACATTCGGTATTTGCACCACATCTCCTGCATGGGTCATCCTCGACTGTTGCAAGAAAATTTTCTATAATACCTATCTACGTGCAGTAATCACCATTTAAAATTTCAAAAAGGAAGAAAATCTTACTTATTGGAGCTGATATACACTTGTCGAACGCATTGCCTTTGTATCCTTCGGGACAAGAACACATTGGGGTGTGATTAATCACTGTGCAGAGGGCACCTATACCGCAAACTCCTTCGCACGGGTTTCGACATTTTTTATCCAGACAGGCCTGGTTGCTCGGGCAATCCGTGTTCACTGTACATTCAGGTCTACAATTCGGAGGTGTGCCTTTGTACGTGTCTAAGCAGCTACAGACCGCTTGATCATTATATTCTCGGCACTGAGAGTAAGGTCCACATGGTGAAGGTATGCAAGGGTTTGATGGTGTAGGTGGTCTAGGTTCTTCCACTGCAGAAACAGGAATTTTATGAAGCAAACCTTCCTCGTTACATCTAATTCTATGTCAGTTTGAACTCGAAGGTAGACAAGTTTGTTTTATGTGATTAACTTACTGATAAGGGTGCAGTGAATCAGTGGGTCACCGGAATAGTTTGGTTGACATGAACAAATAGGATTGTGATTGACTGTTTGACATCTTGCGTTGGACCCACAGGAACCGGGGCAAGGGTCAGCGCATTTTCTGTTAATACAAGCCAAATGCGGAGCGCATTCAGCACTGCCTGTACATTCCGGTCGACATGCCGGGGGATTGCCCAAGAATTCCGGCAAACATGAGCAGACAGCTTGATTGTTTACCACACGACATTGACTGTTTGGTCCACATGGCGATGGCGAACATGACGGGGAAACTATAAAATGGGCGTTACGTTTCATGGAATCAATCAACAATGTTCCGGTGCTGTGAAAATAAAAATAAACACATCGTGGAAACAAATAGTAGTCTTGACCGACATACCTTCTTCGATTAATGTACAACCAATGAACCCATTTCCGGTGTATCTCGGTTTACACTTGCATGATGGCGAGTGATTGATAGCATAGCAGTCAGCATTGTAGCCACATGCTCCGGGGCAGGGGTCTTTGCATTTGGAGCTAATACAGGCCAGGTTTGCGGGACAGTCAGAATTTACCAGACATTCCGGACGACATCCGGTATGCGGATCACCAATGTAATCCGGCAAACAAGTACACGATCCTATGCCATTTTGTTCTTTGCAAAGGGCATTTGCTCCGCACGGAGATGGATTGCACGGGTCAGTGGGTTGTGGAAGAGGCATTGGTGAAGCTACAATTAGAAGATTATTAATTTACCTAACTGTAATGGCATTGTCCATGGTATTCGATCCCACAGTTCCACGACGTACACTGTGGGGTGAAAAATTCGTCATTCTACTCACGTTCTTTGTAGTAACATTGTGAGAATGGATCACCAGAATAACCGGGGATACAAGAACACATTGGTGTATGGCTGATAACGTGGCAATTTGTGTTATCACCACAGGCATTGACACAAGGATCTTTACACTTTTGTTTGATGCAGGCCAAATGTGTGGAACAGTCGCCGTTGCTTATACACTCAGCTCGGCATTGCGGTGGGCTTCCGGTGTAATCGGGTAAACAGGAACATGAGGGGGAACCGTTTACGTCCTTGCACACGGAATTCGGACCACAGGGTGAAGGTTCGCAAGGTGTAGGGGTCGGGATTGCTGGGGGTTCCTCCCCTAAAAATAACAATTTTACACGATTAATAATCCAGGGACGAGAATAAGTATTTTCCAGTTCTCAAATGGCTTACATATTGGTGTGCACTGGACGAAGGGATTTCCGGTATGCTGCGAGGGACAACTACAAACTGGATTGTGATTGACAACGGTACACATGGCACTAATACCACAAGTGCCTGGGCAAGGGTCAATGCATTTTTGGTTGGTACACGCTTCGTTCTGGGAACAATCCGTACTGACTGTACATTCGGGTCTACAGGTCGGAGGGAGTCCTTTGAATCCTGGCACACAGGAGCATACAGCTTGGCTGTTTATTACGCGACACTGGCTGTTCGGGCCGCAAGGTGATGGTGTGCAAGGGTCAGTAGGAGTTGTATCTGCGAGAATAGAAGGGTCGTATTAAAACAATTCTCCCGATCAATGCTAACATCATCCAGCATTATAGGCAATCTGTACCTAAGACGTTGCAGAGAATAAACGCGTTGCCGCTCATATTTTCCGGACATCTACACATGGGGATATGGTTGACAACGTTGCAGATTGCATTGGTTCCGCAGACTCCATTGCAAGGGTCCTCGCATTTATTACGGGAACAGGCCTTGTTTTGTGGACAATCAGTGTTAAGGACACACTCGGGTCGGCATTCAAAGTATGCATTTCCATGGAATTCGGGTAAGCAAGTACAAACGCCATCGTTGCACTGGGCATTGGGTCCGCAGGGGAATGGATTGCACTTGTCGGTCGGTGCTGGCGGGGTAGCTGTAATTGTATTCAACTAAGAAATGAACTATCTGAGGGAATTCATGGACGATTGCTGATAGGCTGGATGCTTACGTGATGGTGGTATTAACTGACAGGAAGTGAATGGGTTTCCTTCATAACCGTCCGAACATTTGCAGCTGGGGATGTGATTGTTTACAGTGCAAATAGCACTGACACCGCATGAACCGAGGCAAGGATCTTTGCATCGGTTGTTCACGCAAGCTTTGTCACTCGGACATTCCGCGTTTATCAGGCACTCGGGCTTACAATTTGGCGGTTGACCGATGTAATTTTCCAGGCAAGTGCAAACGGCACCACCGTTAAATTCCCTGCACTGGCTATAAGTGCCACAGGGAGAAGGAACACAAGGATCTACCGTGCTTGGTTCAGTATCTTTCATAGGGGCTGGAAAATTTTGAGAATTACGTGAGGTTTTCAATCAAATATTCAAGAATCACTCAATTAGATAACTACAGTGATATCGATTCATCTATTTTACGTTTGTTCAGGACTAATTATTTGTACGACGTCATAATCGATATTGAAAAATCGAAGGGTCTTACTTGCTGGCGAGCATACGCTCAAGGGATTTCCAGTGTGTCCAGGCAAACACTCACAGTACGGACTGTGATTGATAACGCGACATTGGGTGTTGAGTCCGCACGAATTCGGGCATGGGTCCACGCACTTCTGGTTCACGCAAGCTAAATTGGCCGGACATTCGGAGCTCGAGACGCACTGGGGCCTGCACGCAGGTGGGATACCTTCGTAGGTCGGCAGGCACGAACACACGGCCTGTTTGTTAATCTCTTTACACTGACTATTGGGTCCACAGGGCGACGGGTTACAAACGTCTCTGTCCGTAATGACAGGTTCCGGTGCTGAGGAATAAGTCAAGAAATCATTACAAACCGCCGGAGATCAATCACCACAACCAAATAAAACAAAAAAAAATATCTCGACAACTTCTTTAGGGGCAGAAGGACTTACTGCACAATCTGTATGGGTCACCGGTAAATCGTGGCCGACAGTTGCAAACTGCCCGGTGGTTAACAACCGAGCAATCTGCGTTGGGACCGCAAGTGCCGGGGCATGGGTCGCGGCAGGTGTATTGGCCGCAAGCTTCGTAAGACGGGCAATCGGAGTCGATCGTACATTCCGGTCTGCAGCCTTCGTACGCATTCCCCATGTAACCTGGAATGCAGACGCACCGAGCAGCGCCGTTGCTTTCCATGCACTGGGCATTCTGGCCGCATGGGGTGTCTTTGCATGGACTAGGGGGCGGTGGAATATTAACTAAAACAATGAAAAGTCGATAACGATTAAAAAAAATCCCCGATCCAATGGTTTCCTCTCATCGTCCACCGGAAATTTCAAAACAGAACGAATCAGAATAATCGAAGATGATTCATTGACAAATCAATATGAGGATTTAGTCTATTTATGAGCTATTTCTGTTCGTCCGGGTTCGAAATTTCTTGTAGATGTAAGCCATGCAATTCGTTCTTCAGCCATTCTTTCGTGCTTACTGATAATTTGACAGTGAGAGTACGCGTTTCCAGTGAAACCCGGCAGGCACGTGCAATGGGGACTGTGGTTGACCACGTGGCATTGGGCATTTTCCCCGCATCGACCTGGGCATGGGTCGACGCATTTTTCGTTTGCACAAGTTTGGTGGCTGGGGCATTCAGCGCTGCTGATGCACTCGGGTCTACAGTATGGCGGACTTCCGGTGTAACCAGGCAAACAGGAACACGAGGACAAATCGTTAACTACGTGGCACTCGGCGTAGGGGCCGCAGGGGGATGGTTGGCAGGGCGTAGGCCGCGGTTGTGGATCATCTATATCCAATAACGTTGTAAATTTATTACCCAACTGTTCAATAACAGTCATCGGCATCCGCTATTTCACGTTACTTAATTATCTTACGTGATAATCATATTTTTACGTTGATTTATTACTTTCTTTTAATCGTAATGTTTTAATTTCCATTAGTGGTTTAGTATATTTCATTAAAATATTTTTGTTATGACGTTGTTAAAATATTTTGCTAAGGTATATCGCTTACGTATAATCACGTGGCATCTGAGGTAAGGATTTCCGGTGTATCTCGGGAGACAGAAGCAGTTGGGTCGGTGATTAACGACCTCGCACTGAGCGTTTTGACCACATTTACCGGGGCAAGGGTCCTTGCATTTCTGATTAGAACAAACCTCACTCGGTCGACAGTCGGAATCGACGATGCACTCCGGTCGACAGAACGGAGGATCACCGAGGAATTCTGGCGCACAGGTGCATACAGCGTGGCCGTTTACGTCACGACAGACGCTATTTGGACCGCAGGAGGACGGGTTGCAGGGCATCGGATCCGACAGGACTAGCATTCAATATTTCAAGATTTTAGCAACTTTTATCCACAAAGATTTGAATGATTTTCTGTGAAAAATCTTATTCGATCGATATACCTGGTGTGCATGAAGCAAGCGCATTGCCCATCATTCCGGACGGACAACTGCACATAGGAACGTGGTTTATGACTACACAGATTGCATTCGTTGCACATGCATCGGGACAAGGGTCTGTGCATTTATTTCGAATGCAAGCTTTGTTCGAGGAACAGTCTGTGCTGAGCACACATTCTGGCCGACAACCATTGAAAGGATCGCCGAAATAGCCAGGCATGCAAGAACAGGCTTCGTTTATGCACTGAGTGTTAAAGCCACAGGACATACAAGGATCTCTCTGTACCACTGGTTCAGCTGTGCCACAAAAATCCATGAATTAGGAATTAAAAAAAAAATATCGTCTTCATGTCTCATGAATATTCAGCCATGGGATATGTCTTACATGGTTTTGGTTTATATACACATCCGCTGAAAGGATCCCCGGCATAACCGTCTAGGCATCGGCAATTTGGTACATGATTTTGAACACTGCATAAACTGTTATGACCACACGATCCTAAGCAAGGATCGGCACATTTTTCTCTTATACACGCCTGAGTGCTAGGACAATCGGTATGCACGATACATTCTGGTCGACAGTTGGTCGGTCCACCGATGTAATTCGGATTGCAGGAACAGGATGGATAACCGTTAACGTTTTTACACTGAGCATATGGCCCACAAGGGGATGGAATACACGGGTCTCGTGGTGCTGGGCAAGTTGTGGGTGGAACTAAAATATCATAATTATATTTGTATTATTTCGTGATACCTTGAGTTCAAAGAAATTAAAGCAATCGTTCTTATTCTTCAAAGTAACGAACTGTAAGGAAGTATGTCGTTTAATAAAAGTGTAAATATTTCTATTCTTACTTGGCAGCATGAATGTGCAACGTGTGAGACCGTCGCCGGTGTAACCCGGTTTACAGCTACAGAAAGGTCGGTGATTTATGACCCTACAGGTGGCTTGTTGACCACAAACACCGACACAAGGATCAACACATTTATTATTGCGGCATGCACGGTCCGCAGGGCAGTCGGTACTAATAGTGCATTCTGGTTTACAATAGGGTGGTGTTCCCATGTAATTCGGAAGGCAAGAACAAACAGCTTGCCCGTTAGATTCTCGACATTGACTGTAAGGGCCGCAAGATGCAGACTTACACACGTCTTCGATTACTATAAAAGAGATAATCTATGCACAATTCTGCTAAAATACTCTAAGAACTAATTTTTTAATGTAAAAGTTGTTGTTCAATTTCTTATAAGATGTCGAGGAAGACAATATCCTTTTGCTTGGAAAATTGGAACTATTTTCTTACGTGGTTTGGCAGTGCAATATTTAAATGCATCTCCGGCATATCCGTCGAAACAGGAACATTGTGGTATATGATTAATGACGTAGCATTGAGCATTTACGCCACACATTCCCGGGCAAGGATCGGTGCATTTTAAGTTGACACAGGCCTGATTTGACGGACAATCGGTGTTCAAGGTACATTCTGGTCTACATAAGACGTATGGATCTCCGAAATATCCTGGCACGCATTTGCATGAGCCAGCGTTTTGCTGCACCTCGCAAATAGCATTAGCGCCACACGGGGATGGGGTACACGGTGTGGGTCTTGAAACTTCCGTGTCGACTAAAATGGAAATCGGATGTAAAATTTTCCTTGACCTATGGTACTCTAATGACTATTATATTTTCATGAATTTTAAAGAAGGCACTATCATTGAAATCCTTACATTGTATCGGCGAACACTGAGTATATGGATCGCCGGAATATCCAACGAAACACATACACATGGGTACATGACTGACGACGTTGCACATAGCGTTGTGCCCGCAGGAATTGCGGCAAGGATCTTTACATTTTTGACTCATGCAAGCTAAATGACTGGGGCATTCGCTGTTACTCGCGCATTCGGGTCTACAGTTCGGTGGTTTGTCAACGAATTCCGGCAGGCAGGAGCAGGAGGGTAAATCGTTTATAACTTGACATTGCGCATAAGGACCGCACGGTGATGGCTGACAAGGATCCCTTGAGGGTTCTGGATTCACCGCTTTAAATCCCACAAAAATTACTTTTAAATCTGATGACAAATTCACGATTGAAAAGGAAATTCGAAGGAACTTACGTTTTGGATAACAATTGAACAATGGTTCGCCGATCATATTTGGGGGACACGAACATATTGGACTATGATTAATGACTTTGCAAAGTGCATTCAAACCACAGGAACCAGGACATGGGTCCCTGCATTTTTCGTTGGTGCAAGCTTCATTTGGCAAACAGTCGGAATTTACGGTACATTCTGGTCTGCATGTCGGAGGAGAACCCTTATATCCACTTATGCACGAGCAAACTGCTTGCATATTATTTTGACGACATTGACTGTTTGGCCCACAGGGCGAAGGTTTACACGGATCCGTGATTGTCGGCGCTGAAAAGAATTCCCATTCGACTTATCAACGTCCGATCATTAAAAAAAAACCCTTTCATCTAAGAATGTGTTTCAAAATATACCTGGCATGGGATAACACAGTACAGAAGCACTTCCTGTTAAACCAGGTGGGCAACTACACATCGGAACGTGATTGTAAACATTGCAAAGAGCATTTTGACCACAGACACCGGGACAAGGGTCCATGCATTTGTTCTTTATACAAGCCTTTGAGAATGGACATTCATCGTTCAATACACATTCTGGCCGACAACCGGTAGTTAACGGATTTCCCTGATATTCTGGCAAACACGCGCAGAGACCATTTTTGCATTCGGCATTTGGTCCACAACGTAATGTGGAACATGGATCGTCTTCGTGTGGCTCGGCTGTAATTATAATCACGATTCGTTTTGACCGAAAAATAAAGCTTTAAATTTTTTAGATAAATAGATAAAATATCTTACGAGGAGCGAGTCTGCAATAATTAAAGGCATCTCCTACGTAACCATCGAGACAAGAACAGCTTGGAATATGATTGTTAACGGTACACTGAGCCATGAATCCGCAAGATCCCGGGCACGGGTCTTTACATCTTTGATTTATGCAAGCCTGATTCTGTGGGCAATCCGCGTTAATGGTACACTCGGGTCTACAATACGGTGGGTTACCCATGTAGCTCGGTAAACAGGAACAAATAGACACTCCTTGCATATTTCGACATTCGGAGTAAGGTCCGCAAGGTGATGGTACGCAAGGGTCTCTTATGATCAAGTCATTCGAAGGTGGTGTTACACCTAAAAAGAATTACACCGTCAAAGCAGTGTTTGTATTGAACAAGGACTAGAATTTTTTAAACTACAACTCACTTGGAACGGGAGAACAAATTGTAAGACCATTGCCTGTGTATCCTGGGGAACAACTACAGTAAGGAGCGTGATTAATAACTCGGCAAACCGCATCGCGTCCACAAGGCGTCGGTTGACACGGGTTGCTGCATTTTTGTTTGATACACGCTTTGTCTAAGGGACATTCGGAACTGGAAGTGCACTCGGGTCGACAGAGTGGCGGGTTTCCGGTGTAGGTCGGAAGACAAGAACAAACGGCTATGTCGTTCACGACTTTGCATTGACTATTTGGACCACAATAAGCGTTTCCGCAAGGGTCAGTCTTCTCGTCTTTCATCACTGAACAAAGTCGAAGTATTCATTGAAAAATATTGCTTATGGAGATACAATTTTTGTGAGGTGGGAAATGATTTTTTTTTATGTTTCTTACCAGATGGTTGTTGCGGGTAACAGTATCTATAAGGATCTCCGGTATAAGAGGGATAGCATTGACAGTTTGCCAAATGATTGATAACATTGCATTGAGCATTCTGCCCACAAGTTCCGGGACAGGGGTCGACGCACTTATTACTGACACATGCTTTGTTTAACATACAGTCAGTATCCAACACGCATTCTGGTCGGCATTCGCGGTAAGGGTCTCCCTTATAACCGGAAATGCACGAACAAGAACCCACGCCGTTGTTCTGCGTGCAAATGGCATTAGAACCACAAGGGGACGGTAAACAAGGGTTGATCGGTATAGGATCTTCCGCTACAAAGAAATATCATAATAAAATATTACAACACTTACTTCAAATGCGTTTCAAAATAAAAAGGTTCGCACAATTTTGAAATTTTTCATAAACTAATATAAATGAAGATTAAGAAATTGTTTGTTTATGGTTACACCAGAATGTTTTGATGATCTTACGTGGTTTGATTGTACACTGTCTATAAGCATCTCCGATAAATCCACTGTCGCAATAACACATAGGCGTGTGACTGACTGTTCGACAGAGGGCATTCACGCCACACACTCCTGGGCAAGGATCTCTGCATTTTCTGTTCACACAAGCCTCGTGACTTGGACATTCACTGTTACTGATGCATTCAGGCCTGCAACTTGGCGGTGAGCCAATGTATCCAGCTAAGCAAGAACAAGATGCCGACGTTTCGGTTATTTGACACGCGGCATTAGGGCCACAAGGTGATGGTTTACAAGGATTTATAATCACTGGTTCGTCTTCTAGAAACGTAAAAGCCAAAGTTATTCCGATTACTCTTCTCCCGATTAGTGGTAAGGTAATTTTCGAAAATCTTACGGATCGGGAAACATTGGACGAATTCGTTTCCGGTGTATCTGGGCGGACAGTTACAGAATGGAATGTGATTTCTGACTATGCATTGTGCACCGATTCCGCATGTTCCGACACAAGGATTCACACATTTCTGGTTGAAGCACGATTCGTTCGGTGGACAGTCGGAATTGACGATGCATTCTGGATGACAATTTGGCGGATTACCTCGGTATCCAGGCACACAAGTGCAAACTGCCACTCCGTTATTCTCGCGACACTGACTGTTCGGTCCGCAGGGAGATGGACTGCACGCCGAAGACGGTTTTGAAGCTATTCGATTTACCAATTGTATTAATCGCACGAAACAATGAAGACAAAAATGTTTGATAATACTTGAATTTTAAGAAAGAAATATGTGTAAAAAAAATACCGATCACAGGGTTGCAGTACGCAAATGCGTTTCCTTCGAAGCCAACTGGACAACTACACATTGGCACGTGATTAATCACAGAGCACAGTGCATTGCTTGCACAGGTTCCCACGCAAGGATCCTCGCATTTGTTACGCATGCACGCTCTGTTTCGAGGACAGTCAGCGTTAATGAGACATTCTGGTCGGCAGCCTACCGCAGGGTCCCCGAAATATTCCGGGAAACAGGTACAGAAACCATTGTCGCATTGAGCGTTCGGTCCGCAGGGATTCGGATTGCATGGATCTAACTCCGCGGGCGAAGCTATTGATAAAAGTAATTTGATCAGATGGGAAATCTGCTTATAAAATTTCTCTGTGTACCGTATAGAATTGTATGGAATTTTGAGATGTATTAATTTCACGAAAAAACTTACTTTCCATGGGTTTCGGATTACATTGATTAAATGGATCACCCTCATATCCATCGATACAGGAACACCGTGGAATGTGATTAATCGTCGTACACTGCGTATTGAATCCGCAGGATCCTAAGCAAGGATCTCGACATCTTTCCTGAACGCAAGCTCTATTGCTTGGGCAATCCGTATTAACGGTACATTCTGGTTTGCAATACGGGGGGTTTCCGAAATAATTTGGCATGCAAGTGCAAGCTGCGTTTTGCCCGATATTTCTGCAAAGCGAATTTGGACCGCAAGGTGACGGTAAACACGGATCCTTCTGATCATTGAAAGTCTCTTCGGGACGAGCTAAAATAGAAATTATATCACTTGACATTCTAAAAAGAAACACAAAATAACTACCGCGTGAAAAAGTGATTGCAGCTAAATTTAAATATTTTCCTGAGCGGTTCAGCCGGCTGCAATCTTTGCTAAAAATATTTTAACGAGGAAAAGAGTGGAATGTATACCGATGATGGGATAACAAGCGACGAAGGCATCTCCTTCGAATCCAGGTTTACAGAAACAGAATGGACTGTGATTCATGACTCTGCAATTAGCGTTGCTACCGCATGGGTCCACAGTGGTACACGGATTTATGCATTTTTGATTAACGCAGGTGCGTGTGAGTGGACATTCCGTACTGACAACACATTCCGGCCGACAATCCGGCGGAGTACCGAAGAACGTTGGTCGACAAGAACAAACTGCTTGACCGTTATTGTTACGACACTCGCTGTTCGGTCCGCAAGGTGAAGGATTGCAAGGATCTCTTACGACCGGCGTGATTGGTTCTACAAAATTTTTGTAAAATATCAGCATGCATGATAGAGATCCTTAAGATTCATCTGAAATTTTGTTAAACGTGTAGCTTACGTGTCACTGGAAGCAAGGCGCAATAATGATATGGATTTCCTGTGTATCTTTCTATACAATTACATTGGGGAACATGGTTGACCGCGCGACAAACTGCGTTCTGACCGCAAGTTCCGGGACAAGGGTCCTCGCATTTTGATCTCCTGCAAGCCAAGTTGGCGGGACAGTCCGAATTTACGACGCATTCCGGTCGACAGCCCTGATACGGGTCACCGATATAACCAGGGAAACATGAACAGTAACCCGCGTTGCAAATTGCATTCGTGCCACAAGGTGATGGCGAACATGGCGTTGCAGTGGGTTCATTTACTAAAATTTACATAAAAGTAATATTAACCACGTTCCGTGAGAATTAAAAAAAAATAGCGCGTAAGTGAAATTTCATTAAATACTAAAAATCTTACGTTCAATCGGGGTGCATAAGGTAAATGCGTCGCCCTTGAATCCTGATTTGCAAGTGCACATTGGCGTGTGATTGATTACGTTGCATTCGGCATTTGCACCGCAAGAACCGATGCAAGGGTCCTTGCATTTCTGACTGATACAAGCCAATCGATTCGGACAGTCGCCATTATTTACACACTCCGGTCTGCAATTAGGTGGCGATCCTACGAATTCGGGCAAGCAAGTGCAAGAAGCTAATTTATTTACGACTTGACATTGTGCGTTTGGACCACAGGGTGACGGGTAACAGGGGTTCGTAGGTCCTGGACTTTCGTCCTCTGAAAAGGTAAATATTGACATTCCCAACTCTTCGTGATTGATCCATGATTTTACAAAGTTAAAAAATTCTGATTGTGTTTTCTAAGTTCTCCTGCAAATGCTCACCCTGTTCGAAACACGAGACGAAGGGATTTCCCTTGAAACCTTGCCGACATTCGCAGTAAGGATTGTGATTTACCACCAAGCACTTTGTGTTCAATCCACAAGTTCCAAGGCAAGGGTCTATGCATTTCTGATTGACACAGGCTTTCGTGGGCACGCAGTCAGAACTGATGGTACATTCTGGTCGGCAGGTTGGAGGGTCACCGTTGTAACCCTCGAGACATTTACAAACAGCTATACCATTCGCTTCCTGGCAATGACTGTACGGGCCACACGGTGAGGGCGAACATGGGTGTTTTGTGACAACTAATGCAAAGAAATATTTAATTTAAGAAAACAATTATGATTATGAACCAACAGGTTTTATAATGCTCCGTGGCTGATTGAAATACATTAAACTTTTGTAAATATTTACCGGGTTCTGGATAACAACGTATGAAAGCGTGCCCAGTTGTACCAGCTGGACAACTGCACATTGGTACGTGATTTATAGTAGCGCATTGCGCATTTTCTCCACACATTCCTAGACATGGGTCAACGCATTTGGTCTTGAGACAGGCCTTATCGCGAGGGCAGTCGTTATTTGTGATACACTCGGGTCGACATGCAACTCGAGGGTCACCGAAATATCCGGGAATGCAAGTGCAACTACCATCTTGGCAAATTGTATTCGAACCACAAGGCGATGGATTGCAAGGATCAGTAGTGTCTTCAACTAAGTGGAAAATAGGTAAAATTAAATACTGGGTTTAAAAATTAAAAATTTGATCAGTTCGGGAGTTGAAATAATTCTTACACATTGGCGGTTTGGGAACGCAGTTCATGAACGCATCACCCTCGTAACCGTCGAGGCAGGTGCAGCTTGGTATATGATTTTGCATGTTGCATCTGGCATTAAATCCGCAAGACCCGGGACACGGGTCCGCGCATTTCTCACGGATGCAAGCCAGGTTGCTCGGACATTCTGCGTTGATCGTGCATTCGGGTCTGCAGTTCGGTGGTGAACCGGTGTAATTTGGAAGGCAGGAACAGGAAGGACTTCCTTGGAAGTCTCGACATTGAGAATACGGACCGCAAGGGGAAGGAAGACAGGGATCCAGAATTACCGGTGATTGTGATTCCGGTGTTGGTCCTACGATGTTTTCAAAATGAATGATAGGTTAATCACAAGGAGGCAAAATACTGCGATATTTTTTATAAGAACTGTACTAACGTGGTTGAGGGTAACAGTAAGTCAAAGCTTCTCCAATGAAGCCTGATCGACAGCTACAAATTGGGCTATGGTTTATGACCCGACAATTGGCATTGATTCCGCAACTGTTGGGGCAAGGATCCACGCATTTCTGATTAACACAGGCACGATCGAATGGACATTCCGCGCTGACGACACATTCCGGACGGCAACCGGGCGGGGTACCGCTGAAAGTAGGCAGACAAGAACAAACCGCTTGTCCACCCACTTCGCGACATTGACTGTTAGGTCCGCATGGGGAAGGTGGTCCACAAGGAAGGAAGTCATTTAGCACTCCTATTAAAAATCAAAAACCGATCTAGAACTATGCCTCTCAACAGCTAATTTCAAGCTAATCATTCTCTACAAATATTTATTCAAAATAGTTATCACTTTTTTTACCGATTTACGCTAAACTATCAAACGTTACCTTTGTCCGGTTCTTCTTGGCAACTAATATATGGATTGCCAGTGTATTTTGGTAAACAAGAACACGTGGCTAAGTGATTGACAACTTGGCAGACTGCGTTTAATCCACAACTGCCGGGGCATGGGTCCTTGCATTTGTTCTGAATACAAGCTTTGCTTGGAACGCAATCTGAACTCATGACACACTCTGGTCGACAACCATCGTATGGATTTCCGAAATAACCTGGCACGCAAGTACAGGAACCAACTCCGTTTCTCTCTTTACAAACTGCATTGCCTCCGCAAGGGGATGGAATGCATGGTTGTGGTGCATACATAATCACCGCTGAAAGATTGAACAATGAGAACCGGGCCGAATAAGAAACAATCTCTTACGAAAAATTCTTACGTTGTTGTTCAAAGCATTGCGAAAATGCATCGCCAGTAAAACCAGGTAAACAGGAACACATGGCAGTGTGTAAAACCGCACGACATTCCGCGTTGGAGCCACACGATCCAGGACAGGGGTCCCGGCATTTCTGATTTACACAAGCGAGATTGTTAGGACACTCGTTGTTACTGATACATTCGGGCCTACAGTTGGGTGGTTGGCCAATAAACTCAGCCTTGCAACTACACGAGGGAGAGTCATTTATCACTTGACAATCCGCGTTCGGGCCACAAGGTGACGGGAAACACGGATTCTCAGGTTTCGGAGGTCTCGTGGCTAAAATTTAATTGAATCAATTAAAATCAGTGACGTCTAAACTATTCGTTCCATTGATTTTTCATCCGAAAAACTCACGTTCAGGTTCGCATCGAATAAATGGACTGCCTGCAGTTAATCCTGCGGGGCAAGAGCAGAATGGATTGTGGTTAACCACTTGGCAATTAGCGCCAATTCCGCAAGTTCCTGTGCAAGGATTGCTGCACTTGTTATTTATGCAGGCCTCTGTCGGACTGCAGTCAGTGCTGACGACACATTCCGGCCGACATGTCGGCGGAGAGCCAACAAAACCAGGAATACAGGAGCAGACGGCTTGATTATTTCTCTCGCGGCAAACACTATTTGGCCCGCATGGGGATGGATTACACGGGTTACTCAGAACCGGAGGATCTGTTTGAAAATCATTTCTTTCAGTAAACATCTTGAGGTCCATATTAGTGTGATAAATTTATGTTAGGTTCTAACTATTTTATCGATCGGGGTTAATCTTATCTCTACGGTTATTTGTGGTTTTGGTGGAATTTCCAAAATTTCAATACCTTGAGGGAAGCACGACAAAAATGCACTGCCCGACATTCCCACAGGGCAGGTGCACATCGGTATATGATTATAAACGTTGCAGATTGCATTCTGTCCGCAAGTACCGACACAAGGATCAATACATTTATTACGCTGGCAAGCTCTATTAGAGGGACAGTCTTCGTTGAGTACACATTCTGGTCGACAGGCAATATAAGGATTTCCTTCGTATTCCGGCAAACAAGTGCATACTCCATTATCACAACGTGTATTCTGACCACAATCTTTGCACGGATCTTCTGGCTGGGGCTCAGCTATAAAATTCAACATAACACCCTTGCTTTCAAACACCTTGTGATTAATTCACACAACGAGAAACTGTCGATCGAATTAGAACGATATACATAAATATGAGAGACAGGTGTAGATTTAAAAAAAATAGGGTTCTGTTTTTGTTGTTTATCAGATGTCTCCCCATTCGTATTTACTCGATTCCATTTCGATCGTACGTTCACGATGAAATAGGATAAATTCTTCAAACGAGTGTTCCTTACATTCTTGCGGTGTGGGTTGGCAGCTAACGAAGGAATTTCCGGTGTATCCTTCGGGACATCTACACATTGGGATGTGATTGAAGACGATACATTGCGCGAAGGATCCACAAGACCCTGGACAAGGGTCCACACATTTGGATTTTATGCAAGCTCTGTCACTCGGGCAGTCCGAATGTATCGTACATTCCGCTTTACAGAATGGCGGGGTACCGGTGTAAGTTGGCAGACAAGAACAAGAAGGTGAACCGCCAATATCCCGACATTGAGAGTTTGGACCACAAGGGGAAGGCAGACAAGGATTAGAACACTCATTCGGTTTTTCTGGTAGGCCTAAAAATTTGTATAATCGGTCATTCCTGAATCAACTCTCATTTTTCACAAATCTTGGAAATGACTGATTGATAAAAAAACTCACTCGGTTGTGGGAAACAACTAATGAAGGGATCTCCCATGAATCCATTTTTGCACGAGCAGAAAGGACTATGGTTCACGACTACACAATTGCTGTTCAATCCACATTGACCTACGCACGGGTCAGAGCATTTTTGGTTTATGCAAGCTTTGTTCGAAGCACATTCCGAACTTCTGACGCACTCTGGCCGACAGAAGGGCGGATTGCCCGAAAAGTTTGGAAGACAAGAACAAACGGCTTGGCCGGAATTAACGCGGCATTGACTATTGGGACCGCAGGGCGAAGGGTTGCAAGGATCTTCCGGTGGCAATTCTAAGAAAAAGAATTACACTTTATCATCCATACCTATGCAACTGTGTAAATCACTACGATCCATTAAAAAACTTTGCGATCTAATGTGGGATCAGGTGTATACGTTACCTATTTTATTTAGTTGACAATATTGATATGGATTTCCGGTAAATCCGATGATGCATGTGCACGTGGATCGATGATTTATGACTCGACATTCTGCGTTTTGACCACAAGTGCCCGGACATGGGTCCCGACATTTCGATCGCACACAGGCGAGATTCGACTGACAATCCGTGTCTACTACGCATTCTGGTCGACACGCAGAATACGGATCGCCAAAGTATTCGGGAAGACACGTGCAGGAACCTATTCCATTTTGCTCATTGCAAACGGCGTTAGAACCACACGGAGATGATGCACAGGGAGAAATTGGAACCGGTTCTAAAGAGAAAATCAATTTTACTTTACCATTCGCTAAGCACTGATAAAGAAATTTTTAAATAAATAATAGTGCTTCATAAAATATATGAAACTGATGAACGGAGTCGACTTTGTTTCCTTACTTTGTACTTCTACGATACAGCGGGTAAATGGATCTCCTGTAAATCCGGGAGAACAAGCACACATCGGCGTGTGACTTACTACTCGACAGACTGCATTATCTCCGCAAGAACCTATACAAGGATCCCCGCATTTTTGATTTCTGCAAGCCAAGTGATCGGGACATTCGCTGTTACTGACACACTCGGGCCTGCAATTCGGCGGGTTGCCGATAAACTCTGGCATGCACGTGCATGCCGAGGAATTATTGATCACTTGGCAAAGGGCGTACGGACCGCAAGGTGAGGGTCTACATGGATTGATCATTTCCGGAGGTGTTGACGCTGTAAGGATTAACAATGATGCGTAAATAATCGCGTAACGAAATAAACATTCGCCGTAACGTTAGGGTCATGCAGTAAATTCCGAAAGCTTGTTTATAAATTCTTACGAATGGGATTGCATCTGATGAACGGATCACCGGAAGTTCCCGGAGGACAACTGCATATAGGATTGTGACTGATAACGTGACACTCCGCTCCGCTGCCACAGGTACCGATGCATGGATTGATGCACTTCAAATTGTTGCAAGCTTCGTTACTCGCGCAATCTGTACTAACGATACACTCCGGTCTGCATGATGGGGGGCTTCCTTTGTAACCAGGAACGCATGAACAAACAGCCTGTTTATTTATTTCACGACACTGGCTATTCGGACCGCAAGGCGATGGATTGCAGGGCTCAGTTTCCACGGGTTCTACGGGTGAATTGAAAATAATTTCGGTGTTCCAAAGGTTTCATCTAATTAAGAATCCATTGAAATCTGTACTGATGTTGAAGGTACCTTGAACCGGCGAGCAAAGCACGAATGCATTGCCGTTCATATTCGGAGGACAACTGCACATCGGCACGTGATTAAAAACGTTACAAATTGCGTTTTGCCCACAGGTGTTGACGCAAGGATCGACACACTTGTTGCGCGAGCAAGCTCTGTTCAAGGGACAGTCCGTGCTGAGGACACATTCTGGTCGACAGCCCACATAAGGATCTCCCTCATATTCAGGGAGACAAACACAAACGCCATTGTTACACTCCGCGTTAGGTCCACAGGGTGATGGTTTGCAAGGATCTTGCGGTGTCACGTCAAATTCTAAAAAATCCAATATTTTGTTTAACCGCGGGCCTCAAAAATTTGAGGTAAGTGAATTTTAGGGAACCGTGCTTACGAGGTTTTAGATGACAATTGCTGAACGGGTCACCGGTGTAACCTTCGATACATCTACACATGGGGATGTGATTGATAACGTTACACTGCGTGAAGATACCGCAGGATCCCGGACAAGGATCTGCGCATTTCTCCCTGACGCAAGCTTTATCCCCCGGACAGTCCGAGTGCACAGTGCACTCTGGCCTGCAGTTTGGAGGACTGTCAATGTAATTCGGCAAGCAGGAACAGGAAGCTTGCCCTCCGACATCACGACATTCCGCGTACAGACCACAGGGGGACGGAACGCATGGATTTGTCACAGAAGGAAGTGTCGGGAGAGGTGGTTCTGAAATATTTGCTGTCATAAAAAAAATAATCCGTCCTAACGACCTCTCCTCCGACGAATTTTTTAGACTCTTAGAATTTCCATCTATCCTATGTTAATGATTGAAGCTGCCATATCTTACTTGGTTTGGGGTAACAGAACGTGAATGGATTTCCTGTGAAAGACGGTTTACATTCACAGAATGGACTGTGACGTATAACAATGCAATTTGCGTTGAGACCGCACGGGCCTGGGCATGGATTTTCGCACTTTTGATTTATGCAAGCTTGATTCGTTGGACATTCGGAGCTCACTGTGCACTGTGGCCTGCATCCTGGTGGAGTACCAATATATTCCGGCTGACAGGAACAAACCGCTTGTTCGTTAATTACTCTGCACTGGCTGTTTGGACCGCAAGGTGATGGGGAACATGGGTCTGTCGTATCGTGCATAACTGCGATCGCGAAGAGCATATTAAACTCACAATAATTTAAACTGTGCCTTTGGAAAAAATCGTGAAGAAAATATTTTTCTTGACACAGCAATTCAGTACTATAAATTTCGGTTTAATTAAAGCCACGAGTTTCGATGTTTTCTTTGGATATTTTTTGATGTCTCAGCAAAATATTTCCTTCAACGAGTAGCTGCAAAGTGTCAAGTATTTACCTGGGGTCTTGTCCTGATAGCAGTATCTATAAGGTGCGCCAGTAAAACCTGGGAAACATGAACAACTGGGCAAATGATTAATGACCTGACACTCGGCATTCGTGCCGCAGGTTCCCGGACAGGGGTCCTGACATTTCGATCGCATGCAAGCGAGATTAGCCGCGCAATCATTATTTAATATGCACTCTGGTCTACAACCATCGTACGGATTGCCGATGAAACCAGGTAAACAGCTGCAAGAGCCAGCGCCGGATTGCTCTTTGCAAATTGCATTAGCGCCGCAAGGTGCCGGTTTGCAGGGCGAAAGATTTTCAGGTTCTTCTAAAATTGGGAAAAAATTGTGAAGAAAACTGAACTCTAAGAAACTGCGTTTTAGTTGCCAATAATTTTGTCTGGTCTTACTTTCTTTCTCGATGCACTGACTGAACGGATCTCCGACATATCCGGGTTTACACAGACAATTTGCCACGTGACTGACAACTCGACAGTCTGTATTAGCACCGCAGGATCTGGGGCAAGGGTCGCGACATTTTTGGTTCATGCAAGCTAAGTGACCCGGGCATTCGTTGTTGCTAATACACTCCGGTCTGCAGGACGGTGGTGAACCAACAAATTCGGCTTGGCAAGTACACGAGGGAGAATCGTTGATCACTTGGCAAATCGAGTACGGTCCGCAGGGTGATGGTTGGCACGGATTCGTAGGTGGTCTTGGGTCTTCAGCTGTGTTCGACACATAACGCAGGATTGAATTTTAGGAACCACGAGAAAAATCAATGGAGGAAAAAGGAGAAAAACTCTTACGTAATAGATTGCATATTATGAGAGGATTTCCTTCTAAACCTGGCGGACAAGTGCATATCGGATTGTGATTGATTACTCTGCAGGTTGCTCGAATTCCACAGCTTCCGGGACACGGGTCCATGCATTTCTGACTGACACAAGCCTGGTTCAAGGGACAATCGGTGCTCGTTACGCATTCTGGCCGACATGTCGGTGGTTGGCCGACGTAGTTAGCTACGCAAGTGCACACCGCTTGTCCATTGACCACCCGACAGTGACTATTCGGTCCGCAAGGACTTGGGTTGCACGGTTCCACGACAACTACGTCTAAAATTTATCGCAAATAGTCAACAAAATTTCTTGAACGAAACAGCAATTATTTAGGGTTAAGAAAATTGTCCTTTGCGTACCCTTTATCGGTGTACAGGAAACAAACGCATGTCCAGACATGCCCGGGGGACAACTGCACATAGGTAAATGATTAAACACATTGCACTGGGCGTTCAAGCCACAAATTCCGACACAAGGGTCAACGCATTTGTTGTTTCTGCAAGCTCGATTAAATGCACAATCCTCGTTGTGAACACATTCTGGTCGACAACCTTGATAAGGATCTCCGTGATATTCCGGCAAACACGTGCACATGCCTTTATCACATAAAGCATTTAGCCCACACGGGGACGAGGAACACGGGTCCAGAGGAATTGGTAGTTCATCTTTCGCTATTCAAATATTAAAGTAAATTTAAAAAATGGTATCTTAAAAATGACTCTATGAACTTTGAAGAAGTTTGAGCTTACGTTTTGGGAAACAATTTGCGAATGCATTGCCAGTGTATCCTTCGGGACACTCACAGCTTGGCAAATGATTGAAGACTTTGCAAATGGCTAAGAAACCGCAAGCACCCTCACAGGGATCTCGACAACGTTCTTTTATACAGGCTTTGTTGCTCGGACAATCCGAGTTAATTGTGCATTCTGGTCTGCAATTTGGCGGACTACCGAAATATGACGTCTGACAGGAACAGGAAGCTGTACCGCCGTTGTTGCGACATTCCGAGTAAGGACCACAAGGCGAAGGAACACAGGGGTCAACAACTATTGGGTCCGATGAAGGCTCTAAAAATCAAATTTACCTTGTACCACCCCAAATTAAATTTCATCGACACCTATTTCATTTCTCCTTGTGACAACTCAGTATTCTGCTTGCAAATTCGCTTTAAAAAAAGGGAATAAAAATACAGTGATGATTAATGCATTGATTATCGTCTTACTTAAAATGGGGTAGCATCTACTGAATGCATTTCCTTGGAATCCTGGTTTACAGTGACAGAAAGGACTGTGATGAAGTACCATGCAATTAGCATTTATTCCGCACTGCGCAGGACATGGGTCAAGGCATTTCTGATTTATGCAAGCTCGGTTATTCGGGCACTCTGAGTTTGTTACACATTCTGGTCGACATCCTGGCGGGTTTCCGACAAAATTCGGAAGACAGGAACACACGGCTTGGCCGTTGTTCACGCGACATTGGCTGTTCGGTCCGCATGGCGATGGACTGCATACATCAACGACGACTGGGTCTGCGTTAATACGTGTTTGTCAAAAAATATATAATCAGAAATACCGTCACTATTGTTCTCTGGAAACGATGGATATAGCTCGAAAACGTGATTATTACCAGCTTGAGGAGCAGGACTGCAGTATCGATATGGGTCGCCTCTAAATCCAGAATTGCAAGTGCATTCCGGCAAATGATTTACCACTTGACAGTATGCATTTGGTGCACATGCACCGGGGCAAGGGTTCTGACACTTGGATTGAACACAGGCAAGATTCGACGCGCAGTCTGAATCGACAACGCATTCCGGGCGACATCCTTCGTAAGGATTTCCAAAGTATCCTGGCGAACATACGCATGAACTAGCGCCATTTTGTTCTCTACATACAGCATTTGCACCGCAAGGTGATTGCTTACATGGCGATATGTCTTCGGTAATTATTGCTAAAGAAGAAGATAGACGACATTTTAAAGTAGAAAATTGACAAAAGGGTATGTAAATTTGATTTCCCGGATTAATTGAAAAAATATAAATTCACGGCTTACGTTTGACAATGCACTGTGTGAAAGCATCGCCGGTAAATCCAGCCGGACAAACACAATTTGGTGTGTGACTGACAACGCGACATTCCGCATTAGCTCCACAAGAACCGGGACAAGGGTCTCTACACTTTTGATTCATGCAAGCCAAGTGGCTTGGACATTCGCTATTGCTGATACACATTGGTCTACAATTCGGTGGTTGTCCAATAAATTCCGCTAAGCAAATACAAGAAGGCAAATCATTTACGACTTGACACTCGGCGTATGGGCCACATGGCGATGGTTGACACGGATTTTGTTGAGTCGATGTTACCGGAGATTCGTCTGCAGAGGAAAAATATTTTAGACCGTCTGTCGCGTTCTTGAGTTTTTCAAAAATCGAGAGGAAATTATTCTTACAAATTGGTTCACATCTAACGAAGGGGTTTCCATCGTATCTCGGCAGGCAAGTACAGTACGGATTGTGATTGATAACTTGACACTTGGAATTAATACCACAGGCGCCCGGACAAGGGTCAATGCACTTCTGGTTGCTGCAGGCAAGGTCACGCGAGCAATCCGAGCTAACGACACATTCCGGTCTACAGGTCGGTGGGTAACCCTGATATCCCGGTATACACGTGCATACCGAATGGTTATCAATAACACGACATTGACTGTTCGGACCACAAGGTGACGGATTGCAAGGATCCGTAGGCGGAGCTATCGATGAAACATTAAAACCAATCCCGTATTCAAATATTAATGAAAAGATTAAGAAATGGAATAAAACTCGTTTTTTAAATTCGTTAAGACGCACCTGTTATCACCGAACAAAGAACCAATGCATTTCCGGTCATTCCCGTCGGACAACTGCACATTGGCACGTGATTGTACACGTTGCAAACTGCATTTTGTGCACATGCACCGGGACAAGGATCAGAGCACTTATTGTGTATGCAAGCCCGGTTCAGAGGGCAATCATTGTTAATGACACATTCCGGTCTACAGAGTTTATTAGGATCTCCCCTGTAGTTGGGGAAACAAGTGCAAACCCCATCGTTGCATTGTGCGTTTGGCGCACAAGGCGATGGGTTGCAAGGGTCTGACGGTTGAATTTCGACAGCTGCAATGTGACGTTGAATGAATTAAATAATCAATTAAGAAACCTCGATAGTTTTACCCTAAGTCAATGAAAAAAGTGAACTATGTGGAGTAACTGAATATTTAGTCTGTCTTTGTTTAGATTGATCGAAGACTGTCTTACGTTGCGGTGGCAATGGTCGACAACTGGTGAATGGATCTCCTGTGAAACCCTCAGGACAGGCACATACGGGCGTGTGATTAATAACACTGCAGACTGCGCCAAAGCCACAGGAACCGGGACAAGGATCGCGACATTTTTCCTTCATGCACGCCTGATTTCCAGGACAGTCGGAATTTATCGTGCACTCTGGCCTGCAATTCGGTGGTACACCGAAATAATTGGCCGCGCAGGAACAAGCCAGCAGGCCTCCGTCGTCGCGGCATTCTGAATATGGACCACAGGGAGAGGGTACACAGAGATTTGCCGGAGTGTCGGGCAAAGGTTTCGGTTCTGAAAATAATTCTCGTTTTGCTTTCTTTCCCAATATCATCTGGAAATACTTCCAAAATGCCCTATTAAAAAGCCGGGGAGATCTATAGTGTTATGCATTTTTATCCTTTTTTTATCATAGCTGTGCATTCGGCGATGTAAGTGCTTGTTAAGTCTTTTATTAATGCAAATTGGTCGTTTTCTTGTTATTGTTGGAAAATGCAGCTCTTCGAAACACTTTTGTGCCATCGATATTGCAAGTGTTTGTGGGATTATTAAATTCTGCTTGTGAGTATAATATATTTGATGTTATAAGTGCTGGGATAGTTTTTAATGTTTTTGAGTGTAGTTCAGACGATCACATATGTCGTACATATGTATACGTCAAAATTCGTTAAGTGCTGTTACTTGGTATCAATTTACCAACTTGTATATTATTATTAGCTCCATTACGTGCACAATGCATGTTTGTTTAATCAAGCCGATCATTCGATTAAGATACATGCGCTATTTCTATTAAATTTGCTGGGGCAGAAATCAGTGGTCTCAGCCCTTAAAATAGTCTTACTTGTTGCCGGGAAACATCTGGAGAAGGGGTCACCCTCGAAACCCTGTTTGCACGCGCAAATCGGGCTATGATTGAGGACCTTGCAATTTGTGTTGAGGCCACACCGGCCGGGACAAGGGTCAACGCATTTCTGATTCACACATGCACGGTTCAAGGGACATTCCGCGCTGACGACACATTCCGGCCGACATCCTGGCGGGTGTCCAGTGAAATCTGGGAGACAGGAACACACGGCTTGGCCGTTGTTCGCGCGGCACTGACTGTTTGGTCCACAGGGCGATGGTTTGCACGGATCTGTCAGGTCTACTGTCGCTGAAAGTCGTGAATTTTTTTAATTCGTCAATCGTCCATCCAATTATTTCGTCCTTGATTCCCTGGCAAGCGTCCTGCAGTTTACAGACCACAGTCTCCAAAATGGCGGACCGATTCTGTTACCACTTGGTATCAGTAAAGCGATAATACGTCAGTAAGCATCGTCGATTCTGTTAATTTCCTGTGCAATTCTTCTACTTTCGATCTAATTATATTCTATGAACGTGTAAGCGAAATGAATTAGTCGTGATTTTTATGATCCTTGCGTCAGTGTCAGTTGTTATTCTCGATGTCTAAGTATCGAGTAAGCAGGTCTAACGTTACGTCTAAGGATGTTTCGTTAGGATGACGAACGATGATGGCAAGTCACGACATTTTCGGGGACTTACAAGGCGTTGTCTCTTGATAGCAGAGACCGAATGGGTTTCCTTTAAATCCGGGGAGACAGGTGCAGCTCGGGGCATGATTAACGACCTGGCACTCTGCGTTCTGGCCACAGGCTCCAGGGCAGGGGTCACGACATTTCATTGAGATGCAAGCCAGATTCGACGGACAGTCGGTGCTGACCGTGCATTCTGGTCTGCACCCCGTATACGGGTCCCCGAAGTAACTCGGATAACAGGAGCAGGATCCCACCCCGTTTTGCTCAGTGCACTGGGCATTAGTGCCGCAGGGGGACGAGGCACAGGGGGAAACCGGTGGTAAGTAGGGCGCTGCTAAAAAATTCATATCCTGCCGTACAACGTCACCCACAAGGACAACACTTCGTGTTGATATAGCAAAATTCATCAAAGCATTAATTCAGTGTAAATTTAGTTCAGTGTTAAATTCGTTTCTTACGTGGCATAATTGTACACTGAGTGAACGGGTCACCGGTGTAACCGCTGAGACAAGAACACATTGGTGTGTGGCTGACCACACGGCATTGGGCGTTCGAACCACATGAGTTTTGACAGGGATCGCTACATTTACGATTTTTACATGCCAAGTGATCGGCGCACTCGCTGTTACTGACACATTCAGGCCGACAGTTCGGGGGTGAACCGATGAAATCGGGTAGACAAGTGCAAGCTCCTTTCCCATTGATCGTTTGGTAAATGGAATTCGGACCACAGTGGCAGGAAGGACACTCGTCTTCCGGTGGTTTCGGTTTTACTAGCATCAGCGTATAATCTATTATAACCTTGTCTTTGCATTCCCTACTACTATTGCTACAGTATCTAGTATCTGACGTAAAAGAGGAATGAAGTAACATCTTACTCATTAGTTGACACAGCAAGTAAGGATCACCGTCCCAATTTGGTGGACAACTACAAACTGGATTATGATTGAACACTTGGCAAAGGGCTCCTATTCCACAACTGCCTGAACACGGGTTCACGCATTTCTGATTGCTGCAAGCCTGGTTCCTCGGACAATCGGAACTCACTGTACATTCTGGTCTGCATAATGGTGGACTACCTTGATACCCTGGCACGCAGGAACAAACGGCTTGACCGTTCAAGTTCCTGCATTGACTATTCGGCCCACAAGGGGTTGGGTTACACGGATCGACTACCACTGGATCTAAGTAAAACGTGAAATTATCAGGAATGTCTTGATACCGATTAACTAAATTCGCGATATTAATCAAGCGGTCGAATTTTTGTACCTTTCACAGGATCGCAGGAAATGTATGCATTGCCGAAAGTTCCGGGAGGGCAACTACACATGAGTACGTGATTGAATACGTTACAAACTGCGCTTGCCACGCAAGGGCCTGGACACGGATCAACACATTTATTTCTAATGCAAGCCCTATTCGTAGGACAGTCAGTGTTCACAACACATTCCGGTCGACAGCTGATGTAAGGATTGCCCTGATATCCTGAGAGACATGTACATTTTCCACCATCGCACTGAGCGTTTGGTGCACAAATTACTGAATAGCATGGGTCTGTCGGCGGTGCTGGTACTGGAAAAATTGGGAGATAATAAAAAGACGCCAGATAAAGTCCCCAAAATTAATTATAAAAAATATTTGGACCGTCTAAGTGAAGGAGATCTGAAAAGGGGTTTCTTACATTCTTGAGGTGCAGGGTAACAATTGTTGAAAGGATCTCCGGTGTATCCTTCGATACACTTGCACATAGGAACATGACTGATGACGGTACATCGCGTTGAAACTCCGCATGATCCCAAGCAAGGATCGTTACACTTCTGTCTCATACAAGCTTTATTGCTAGGACAGTCAGAATTGACTACACACTCCGGTTTGCAATTAGGCGGACTTCCTATGTACGATGATAAACATGTGCAAGAGGGTCCGCCGTTTATAACGCGACATTCTGCGTAGGGTCCACAGGGTGAAGGCAAACACGGGTGTTGAACTACATCTTTCGAAGGTGTTGGTGCTGAAATTACCAGGGTTATATCTACCGTAAATTCCTCATTGAAAAATGTGACTTTTAGATACGATCATTAAGGGTCAGTTAGGAAGCTAATATAATTGTTTTCTATGACATTCTGGCATCTTACTTGGCACGGGGTAACACCTGCTGAAAGCATCACCAGTAAAACCGGCTTTGCAAGCGCAGAATGGCTTATGATTCACCACCATGCAACTGGCTCCCGTGCCACAAGGGGCGGGACACGGGTCAACGCATTTGTGCTTCACGCAAGCACGATTCTTCGCGCACTCAGAATTCACCACGCATTCCGGTCGACATCCCGGTGGTGTACCGGTAAAATCAGGCAAACAAGAGCACACGGCTTGATCGCTATTGACGCGGCATTGACTGTTCGGCCCGCATGGGGATGGGCGGCATGGATCTTTGTACACCGGTTCCTCCACTACAAAAATTAATAATTCAGGAACCGAAGGAATGGTGGACAAAACGAAATAATTTTTTTCTTGACTTAATATTCGAATGATTACCTTTTTGAATACAGTATTGATAGGGATTTCCTGCGTGTCCTTGTATACACGAGCAAGAAGGCATGTGATTAATGACTCGACAATCGGCGTTTGTTCCGCATGTACCAGGACAGGGGTCCTGACACTTGAGATTCATACAAGCCAAAGACGAAGGACAGTCTGAATCCATAACGCATTCTGGTCGACAAACGCTGTAAGGATCGCCCGTGTAATCTGGCAAACAGGTACAAGAACCTACGCCATTTTGCTCTTTGCACAGTGCGTTCACACCGCAAGGAGATGACTTGCACGGAGATAATACAACTGGGACAGCTAGAAAGTCAATGAAGAATTTACCAATTTGTCTACAACTCTATGTTAGTTAGAAATTTTTGATCACAGGAAATTAACTGAAAGGTCCACAGAAACAAGGTAAACGTGACCTTTTCGATAGAGATATAAATTTGGGCTTACGTGGTTTCAATTCGCACAACGTGAAAGGATCGCCAGTGTAACCTTCGGGGCAAATGCAATTAGCCGTATGACTTACAACCCGACATTGCGCATTCTGTGCGCAAGAATCGAGACAGGGGTCCCTGCATTTCTGATTCGTGCATGCCAAGTGATTCGGGCATTCGCTGTTACTGACACACTCCGGCCTGCACTGCGGCGGTTGCCCGACGTAATTCGGCAAACAAGAACAAGCCGGGGAATTGTTTATGACATTGCACTGAGCGTAAGGTCCGCACGGCGATGGTTGGCATGGATTCACAATCACCGGAGGTTTCGGAGCTAAGGTGAAACGTGTGACAAATGTCAAAATCGAGAAAATTCTAAAAGTTTCCACGGTAAAATTAACGCTACGCAGCGATGTCATTGAAAAAAAAATAGAACAATGAGGTACAAAAATTGCAATGATAAAATGTGTGAAATCGATGACATCGCCGTTTTTTTCTTTTTTCCAACTGATATGAAATCTTACGTTCAGGATCACACTGGAAGAATGCACTGCCGGTAAATCCTGCCGGGCAATTGCACATGGGTTTGTGATTAATCACGCGACAAACTGCCCTGAAACCGCAAGCACCGGCGCAGGGGTCTTTGCATTTCTGATTACTGCAGGCTTCGGTGAGAGGACAATCGGAATCGGAAATGCATTCTGGTCTGCATGTCGGTGCAGCGCCGCTGAATCCTGGTAAACAGGAACAAGTCGCGTGTCCGTCGATTTCTCGACAAACACTGTTCGGTCCACACGGCGAGGGTGAACAAGGATTCCGCGGTGTATCTACGTAGAATTACAGGACTTTAATTTACGCGAAGACCGAGCATCGTCATTCTAATAAGCAATTTTCAAAAATGGAATCGAACCGAAAAACTGATGATGCGATAATTAAATTTTTGAAACGAAAATTGAGAGTGAGAAATTTACCATCCAGGACTGAGCAGTAAACGAAAGCGTTTCCGGTCATTCCCGAGGGACACCTGCACATGGCAATGTGATTGTAAACATCGCATTGCGCATTCGGTGCGCAAATGCCGGCACACGGATCAGCACATTTGTTATTCACACATGCTCTGTTCCAAGGACAGTCGGTATTTATCGTGCATTCTGGACGGCAACCAATGGCCGGATTGCCATGGTATTCGGGTAAACATTGACACGTTCCTGCCTTGCATAGGGCATTAGCCCCGCAGGAGATTTGTGAGCAAGGATCGTCGGAAACCACGGGTGCTACAAGGTGTAAAAAATTCATTGTTAAAGGGAAAGATTAGAAAAGATGCGTAGATTCCTTTGCTCTGTGGGTCTTACTTGGCGGTTTGGGATAGCAATTTGTGAATCCGTTGCCCTCGAATCCTTCGGGGCAGCTGCACATTGCAACGTGATTGTAAACTTTGCACACTGCAGAGACCACACAAGATCCTGCGCAAGGATCTCGGCATTTCTCGCTGATACAAGCGAGATTCATCGGACAATCCGAGTTTACACGACACTCTGGTCGACAGTTTGGTGGGTATCCGATGTAATTCGACATACAAGCGCAGCTTGCTTTACCATTAATGTTTCTGCATTCACCGTACAAACCACACGGAGATGGTACACATGGGTCCGTCGGGTTTGGTTCTGGTAAGTTCGGGGGTGATGCTGAAATGCAAAGTAAGGGGTAATTCCGACGAAAAATGTCGGATGAAAGTGTAAGCTGAAGCCGAAAGTTACTAAATTTTATGCGAAAATGCGAGATTATCGTGATGAAACTGTTCATGACGAAAATTCTAATGAACTATACTTGTGGATGTCTATTCTAATGAAAACTAGTGATGGTACTTATATTAATTGTGTGAGAAATTTCGGGAAGATATGATGAGTTGTGTCAACAATATTATGGAGATTTAACAGCGATGATGACGTTAGAAGCAGAATTAATCGAGTGCTTTAAAATTTCTTCCCACTGTATGCACAGTGGATTTCGATAATGTAGGTGCGGGAAATTACGTCTATACATGAATTACCCTAAAACTCTATAGTCAGCGCTAACATATGAGCGCTAGACTTTTTAATGCTAGGCGAAGCTTCCATTCAGAGGGCCGGTACACGACCGGCAGTGAAACATGTGTTTGTCAAACGGAACTCAGTCGTCGACTTGGAGAAAGTTTACGTTCTGCCGCGCATCTAGTACCAAGGTAAGATCCTTCCTTGACCGTTGGTTAAGGAGGGGTTAACGGTATGAGAAGGGCAAATTGCCAAAACTCAGCACAACACGGGTCAGATCATGACGGGTCGGCTAGTGTGTCACATTAATGGCAGTTCAAATGACTCTGTACTAATAAGTTACTCTATCATAACTTAGATAATAAATCTAGTTTATCACAAATCACCCGCTTTGCTTGAAACACTCAACTTTGCTCTGATCAGGAAGCTTTCCTACGACAAGTCTACAATCCTTTTAGGGACTCGTCCGTCATAATAATTATATTGCGTGCTGTTGTTACGTGAGCTTCCAGCTCGTGTTAGGTGGGAAGCTGAAAGTTTCAGGAGAAAACAATTCCTTACGTCGTGGCCAACATCTGGTGAGGGGGTCTCCTTCAAAACCTGTTTGGCAACTGCAATGGGGACTATGGTATATTACTCTGCAATGAGTATTTAATCCGCACGAACCCGGGCAGGGCGACGTGCATTTCTGGTTGATGCATGCGAGATCCAGCGAGCATTCGCTGCTGGCCACGCACTCGGGTCGGCAATTTGGCACGTCCCCAATGAAGTTCGGCAGACAGCTGCAGGCAGCATGGCCATCGATTGTTTGGCATTTGCTGTTCGGTCCGCAGGGCGACGGACTACAGGGATCTCTTATTACAGCTACACGAAGAAAATACAGGTCATTGGCAAAACTCAAAGTGCAGCGTAGCTAAAACTACGGGTGTCACTTGTCTATCTACGTGCAGTGCTATGCTCTATATCATTTTTACCCCAATGACTACGTAAGAAGTAAATAGTAGCCAATGGGAATAACTGTGGGTGAGAATAAAGCTGACGATCATAGAGGCTTACGGTCTTGGGTAATTTGGGTGCAGTAACTGTAGGCATTTCCAGTGTATCCTGGGTTACACTGGCAGGTAGCACGATGATTTACAGTGTAACACTGGGCATTAGGCCCACAGACTCCTGAGCATGGATCCCTGCACTTGGATGACACGCAGGCCATGCACGAAGGACAATCGGAATTTTGTGTGCATTCAGGTCGGCATATCTGATATGGATCGCCTACATAATCTGGGAAACAGGTACACGATCCGATGCCGTTCTGTTCGCGGCAAAGAGCATTCACGCCGCAAGGGGATTGTTGGCAGAGGGGAACAAGATCCTCTACTACTGTAAAGAGAAATTCACTTGTACTCACAACTCGTGGGCAATCGAAGCTTGTGCGTTGTGTGAAAATAGCGAGGCATTCAAGGCGCCGGAAGTGAAGCCAAATATTATTGGCACGAACGGAATAGAAACAGGGTTTCTACGACGAACAAACGTTATAGGTCAATGAAGCGTGCGTTGAGCGAATAATTGTGCATCGGGTCAAATCAGCAAGGCATTAATTCGATACGAGTAACATTAAACAAATTGGTCATTCTTTCCTTCCAAAAGTGAAGGTTATCGAAATGAAGAGGCATCCGCTTTTGAATGAAACTTAAAATTATGAATAGTGTCAGATCAGCGAGGCATTAATCTTATTTTAGATGAAAATTATTCAGTGGGCACAAATGTGATTTTTCATAATTGTCCCAGATAAAATAGCGTTTCATTAGATCGGTGCGTGAGTGAAACTCAACTGTGAATTGTGTCAGATCAGCGAGGCATTAAGTTTTTCTGGATTAACATTAAATTAACGCTGCATATTGAAAGCTCATGTGGTTCTTACGCTGTTCGATAATAAAAATATATTAAAAAGGCTTTTCTCTTATATAAAATCAGTTCGATTAGACTTAATAATAATCGGTTAAAGCTTGTGCATTGCGTCGCATTAGCGATGAATTAATTCCTTAAACCTTCTACGAGATTGACATTTCAATCTCCATTCAGTCTCATAAACTCTTCGTTAATTCATTATTCGTTTTAGTCTGAGTTAAAGTTTGCATTGTGATTAATCAACAGTGCCTAAGGTTTTATTATCAAATACCATATTTTAAGTTTTGATTATTCAAGGTCATTTTTGTGCAGTCGTATCGTGGGTTAAATTTTCTTTTTAAATACGATTATTTTGATAAGTAAGCTCTAAACTGGTGAGTGGGGAAGTGTATTAGAGGCGTGCCCTCGACTTGTCGAATTAAAATTAGTGGCAAGGGTCGGGGCATGTTTGCCTGGTTGTGGCAGCTCGCTGAGGGGAGGGGGATTGAGTGCTTAATTATGGGGAATCAATTAGACTCGAGTGCCAGCCTATTTTATAGGCCCAGCCACCATATTTCACTCTCTTGTGCATTCGATGGAGTACTGCGTAGGTAAGTTTTAGTATCTACGTTCTATTGCGAGGGTATTAAGGCGTGTGCAAAATTCTCGACAATTGTTCCGCAGATTGGCTAGGATTTATTAAGTTATCCTAACTTAAGGCCTACGGTCTATAGGCCCCGCCACCATGTTCTAATATTTCGTTCGGAACACTTGCACCGCTACATGCGGCGAAATTCTTCACACAGCCGTCAAGGGTTTGGGTCAGTATCATTCCGCCGAGGGTAGTTGTAATAAAAAAGGCGTGCTGTGTTCTCGAACGGGGTTAATCGCAGGGACAACACGTGTTTCACGTGTCTGGGTTTAATTCGGGGGAGTTGAGTGCAAACGCTTGTAATTCTCTAGGCCTAATTTATCTATAGGCCCCGCCACCATCTTGTCAATTTCCTTAAGGTTATCGGCATTAGGGTCGTCGGGCGATTTCTCGCCCTGCGTGCTCGCTATCATTCTGCGAGAATTCTGCCCAAGTTTTGGGCACGTCAGGCCGTCGGACAGCACGGCGCAGAAATGTTTAGTAATAGCATTTCAAGATCACACGATAATTACGTACACCCCTTTGTCCCTCAAAAGGAAACAGATTGTCATTCAAAAGTAAAATACGTGACACGTGTAGTTTATGTGTAAACAATGTAGATATTCCCGAACAAAATATTATTTGTTTACGACAAACTGGTTGTAGTATTTACCTATTCGCACAAATACAGTTTATTTTAGATTACTCTGATCTAAAAAAAAAGTTTAATTCATGTTGTTATGACTCGAAGTACTTGTTTCACGTGCCCACACAGAAAAGAACATTGAAATCAGCATTACAATCTTGTTCCCAGAGAAGAGAAAGGTTTAACATGATTTTCAAGTGATCTCAAAGAAGATAATGTTAGATAAGCACTTACCTGCATCGCTGGCATGCGAACAGCGATATTTGCTTGCAACAGGAAAATCAAAAATCGGGTACTCACTCTTCCCAGCAAGTTCACAACCGACGTACGGATCTCCCGTGTAATCAGGGAAGCAGGTGCACGTCGCTTGATGATTGATGACCGAGCATTGCGCGTTCGTCGAACACAATCCGACGCAAGGGTCTTGACACTTCTGCAGGACGCAGGCCAAATGCGGTGGACATTCTGGATTGATGGTACATTCCGGTCGGCAGTTTGGTGGTTGACCAATGTAATTTGCTAAGCAAGAACACACTGGCAATTCGCCTCTTGCCTGACATTCAGCATTAGGGCCACAGGGCGATGGTCTGCAAGGTTCCGTTGGTACGGGAGGTGCTGTAACAAAATAAAACGATACATGAATAAATTCATCATCTGCCTGACAGATTCCAGATGGTTCTTGAAAATTCGAGATAACTCAAGGAACAGGAAAGGTAGTCAATGTTCTAACTTACGTAGCGGTTTCTTGTAACAACCGTTAAATGGATCGCCTGTGTAACTGTCGACGCAACTGCAGATTGGATTGTGATTGACAACCTGGCATTTAGCGTTTTGCCCGCAGACTCCGTCACAAGGATCTTGACATTTATTGTGAAGGCAAGCCTGCGTCAGTGGACAATCGGCGCTAACGACGCACTCGGGTCTGCAGGCGGGTGGTTCGCCAACGAATCCTGCCTGGCAGGAACAAGCTACGTGATCGCTGACGATTCTGCAGTTGCTGTTAGGTCCGCAGGGAGAAGGCACGCAAGAAGGTCTTGGAGGTTGAGCTGCGCAAATAATAAATACCCAGGGTATTATTTAAGATTATTTCTAAAGAGGAAAGTTGACCGATCTTTGATACTTACGTGGAGGTATATAATCCTGGCAATAGGTAAACGGATTACCAGTCGTTCCTGGAGGACAAGCACACATCGGAACGTGGTTAATGACATCACAACGCGCGCCTTTCCCGCAGGTACCCGAACATGGATTCACACATCGCTGGTTAATGCAAGACTTCTGCCGGGGGCAGTCAGAATTCATCGTGCACTCAGGTCGACAGTACGAGTGAGGATCACCAGTGTAGCCAGGGAAGCAGGTGCATATGCCATCATTACATTCGGCGTTTGGTCCACAGGGTGATGGATTACACGGATTAGGTGGAGTTTCTAGAAAAAAAAGAAGCATTTCATAAATCAATTTATCCTTACGCTGTCCTCTATGTAATTATTACGTGGCATGATGTACTCGTTGCAATAAAATTTAAAAACTCAAGAAAATAAGGTACGCTTACTTATGATTGGTGAACAGTAGGTGAATGCATCACCAGTATAATCCTCGCGACAGATACAGTTGGGCACGTGATTTTGCACCCTGCAATCTGCGTTCTCCCCACAGGATCCTTCGCAAGGATCCCTGCACTTCTCGGAAATACAAGCCTGGTGTGACGGGCAGTCAGTGTTGACGAGACATTCGGGACGACAGTTTGGAGGTTGTCCTGTGTATCCTCTTAGGCAAGTACAGCTTGCGCGGTCACCAATTACTCTGCACTCGGAGTATAAACCACACGGGTTTGGTCGGCAGGGTTCGCGAGGTGCGGGAGGAGTAGGTGGAGGTTCCTCTCCTATTTCATTTAAATAAATATTTACAAATTACACCGTGTGCAAAATAATAACGCGAAAGTCAATCGAAAATTCTTGACAATTTCTTGCCGTTCGTCGATTCGTTACTTACTCAGACACCTTGAGAACGGATCACCAGTCATTCCCTGCGGACAACTACACAGTGGATTGTGATTGATCACACGACAATTAGCATCGATTCCACAGGTTCCTGGGCAAGGATCAGTGCACTTATATTTGTAACAGGCCTGATTCTGCGGACACTCGGCGTTTACGACACATTGTGGTCTGCAATTGGGTGGCTGACCGATGAAGGAAATCTCGCAGGAACATACTGCCTGGCCATTATTATTACGGCATACGCTGTTAGGTCCACAGGGGGATGGGAAACATGGGTCCGTTGGTGTTGGTTCAGTGGTGACTGGAAATAGGTCATCAGATACGTTCACTTCTGGTCACTAAGATTACGAGGCGAATTTTTAAAAGTTTTCTCTACTCACTTAACGTGCAGACATTGAACGGATCTCCTTCGTACCCAGGCAAGCAAGTACAAGTTGGAATGTGGTTGACAACTGCACATTGCGCTTGGATACCGCAGACACCGGGACAGGGATCTTCACATTTGTTGCGCAGGCAAGCCTTATTCGTTGGGCAGTCAGAGCTGAGAATGCACTCTGGCTGACAGCCCTGATAAGGATTCCCGTAGTAATTCTCGATGCAGATGCACGCGCCTACACTGCCTCTCTGTACGCATTCCGCGTTGTTTCCGCAGGGTGAAGGCTTGCAAGGCTCTGGTGGTTGAGCTAGAAATTAACAAAAAAACCGGGTAAAATTCAGTTAATCATTGTGCAATCAACATGACTTTTGTACACTGAATATTTTCTTACTTTCTTCGAGAACGCACTGTACGAATGCATTTCCTGTGTATCCCGGCAAACACGAACACGTGACGGCGTGATTCACAACGTTGCACTCAGCGTGATCCCCGCAGGATTCTGGACAAGGATCTATGCACTTAGAATTGTAGCAGGCCTTGTTGGACGGGCAGTCAGGGTTGATCATGCACTCTGGCCGGCAAAGTGGCGGGCTACCAATGTACGAAGGCAGACAAGTACACTGAGGATTTCCATTGACGATTCGACAGTCAGCATTGGGTCCACATGATAAGCAAGGATCCGGTTGTGGCGTGGGAGCTGCGAAAAATAAAAATAATCATGCTTTCCCCTCATGTTTGTAAAATTAATTAGGGATTATAATAAAACTGTGAATGATTCTCACGTAGATTGTAGCAGCTTCTGAAAGGATCTCCTGTTTGGCCAGGAAGGCAACTGCAGATCGGTGAATGGTTGATGACCTCGCACCTCGCGTGCAACCCACAAGCCCCGAGGCAAGGATCTGTGCATTTCTTGTTGACACAGGCCCGCGTGGGTGGACATTCCGCACTGACCAGACACTCGGGTCTGCAGTAAGGAACAGCCCCGACGTAACCAGGAAGACACGAGCACTCAGCGCGATCACCAATGACGCGACAATCACTATTAGGTCCACATGCGCTGCATGGATCAGGCACTTCTTTTGAATCGCCCATAGGTGGAAGCTGTTCCCGGCAACCGACGAACGGATCACCAACGTATCCCGACGGGCAGGAACACACAGGAATATGATTAACGATGTCGCAGTTAGCATTCTGCCCGCAAACACCAGGACACGGGTTGACGCATTTATTTTTCACGCAGGTCTTGTCCCGTGGACATTCGGAATAAAGCACGCATTCCGGTCGACAGGATTCTAACGGGTTTCCGATGTACTCGGCTGGACATTCGCAGGTACCTTCCTTGCATATGGCGTTCGTTCCACAGGGATTTGGCACACAGGGGTCGGGTGATGGAGGTTCTGTGGCTGCAACAAATGAGACCATCAATCAAGTCATAAAGTCATATAAATCTTGCTGACCTTCATCATTGATAGGCTTTGCCCTTCGGTAACAAAAAATGAATACTTACTTGGAGTGAAGACAACGCACTCGGTAAACGGATTACCAGTGTAACCTTGCATACATGTGCAAATGGGAATATGGTTCAGTACATGGCAATTGGCATTGATTCCACAGGATGCTGTACAAGGGTCTTGACATTTGTGACTAAGGCAGACCAGATGGCTTTGGCATTCGGAATCAACGATGCATTCTGGTCGGCAATCTGGGGGCACGCCCTTGTAATTTGGCAGACAGGAACAGGCAGGTCTTCCGGAAACCATTTGGCAGTGTGAATTCGGTCCACAGGGTGAGGGAACACAGGACGGTGGACGTTCAGTCGTTGGTGTTTCAGTCGGCACTAATACGAAAAATACGAGTACAAAGAAATTATAATAATTCACGTCATTATTTGTAATTTGTAAAATAAATTCTTACAAAATGGAATGCAGCGAATGAACGGATCTCCCGTAAATCCTGCTGGACAGGTGCAAATGGGATTGTGATTTTTCGTTGTACAGTAGGCCCCTACTCCGCATGTGTTGGAACATGGATCCACACATTTGTTCTTCAAGCATGCCTGATGAGCAGGACACTCGGCATTCACTCGACATTGCGGATGGCAAGATGGCGGGAATCCTTCGTAATCCGGCAGACACGTGCAGACAGGAAGATCATTGACGGCTCGGCATTTGCTGTAAGGACCGCAGGGGGAAGGAGAACATGGGGCCGTCAAAGGCGGAGCAACTGGAACCGAAAGGATAAGGAAATTATTTGATCATCCACGCCATAAAGTTTTTGTAAATTTAATAAAAACAGTTCAATACTATCTTGGTACTTACGTGTCCTTTCTTCCGGCGTACAGGCAAAGTACGCATCCCCAACATATCCTGACGGACATTCGCATACGGGAACATGGTTTTGGACCCTGCACAGAGCCAAGTCTCCGCAAGCAGCGTTACATGGGTCGGTACACTTGTACTGAACGCAGCTGAACTGCGGAGTGCAATCGGTGTTGATTTCACATTCTCTGTAGCATCCTCTCACAACATCGTAAGCGTCGCCAATGAAATCCGGTGGGCAGGTACATGCGCCAGCACCATCCTTTTCGCGGCATTGAGCATTTACTCCGCATGGATTCGGTGTGCAGGGGTGCGACAGGCTTGGTTCAGTGCCTGGCAAAAAAATATATTGTCGAAGAATAATGTGATTTAGGTAGCAGGTTTGGAAGAAGTTTCAACCAATACTTACTCGGTGGTGGAGCAAGGTCACATCGAACTTGCGGATCTCCAACATAACCTTCTGGACAGGAACAAATGGCGTGATGGTTACGCACCTCGCATCTCGCCAGGTCACCGCACTGACCAACGCAAGGATTTTTGCACCTGAGGTCGATGCAGGCAGCTTTATCCGAGCATTCAGCGTCGACGGTACATTGTGGTTTGCAGTTAGGTGGACGACCTTCGTAATTTAGCAGGCAAGAGCAGGCCGGTTGAGTGCCAATCACCTTGCACTGGGAATTCGGTCCACACGGATTGGGAGAACACGGATTTGCTGGTGGGGGTGGGGCGGTCTTAATACAAGCTTGCAATGGATCTCCGGAGTAACCGTAATCGCAGGTACAAACAGGATTGTGATTGACGGTGTGACATTTGGCGTTCTGACCGCATGACCCTGGACAGGGATCAGCGCACCTGTTATCCACGCAAGCTTGGTTCTGCGGACATTCCGAGCTGACGAGACATTGAGGCCGGCAAGTGGGCGGTGCTCCGATGAATCCGGGTTGGCAAAGACAGACAGCCAATCCGTTTCGTACACGACAGTTGCTGTTAGGTCCGCAGGGCGATGGGTCGCAAGGATCTATCGGTCGTGGAGTTGTCTTCGCTACGCTGCAACCCTTGACAGGGTCACCTTCATGATCAGGCAGACAAGCACAGGATGGAGCATGATTTACCACAGTGCAGAACGCGCCAAATCCACAGGCATTTGGACAGGGGTCGATACATTTCTTGCCCAAGCAAGCCTTGCTTCGATCGCAGTCGGTGTTCGTGATACATTCTGGTCTACAACCCAAATGAGGATCGCCGAAGTAGTCAGGCATGCAGGTACATGAACCGACGCCATTTCTCTCGTTGCAAATCGCGTTGGCTCCACAAGGTGACGGATTGCAAGGAGTTCGAGGTTGCTCAGTGGTGGTTGGTTCCTCGAGGATTGCTGTACACTCGGAGAAGGGGTTGCCGGTGTAGCCGGGATTGCAGATACACACAGGACTGTGTTTTATAACACTGCAGTGGGTGTTGACACCGCAAGAACCTGGACAGGGATCGACGCATCGTTCGTTCTGACAGGCCAGGTTTCCGGGACAACCCTCATTGATGACACACTGAGGACGGCAGTTCGGTGGTCGTCCGGTGTAATTCGGCAAGCACGAACATGTCGGCAGACCATTGTGTTCACGACACTGAGAGTTTGGTCCACAGGGTGACGGAACACAAGGACTTGGGCTAGGAGTAGTTGTTGGTGGTAATGGTTCTTCCTTGACACACCCATTGAACGGATCCCCTCCATAACCCTGCTTACAACTGCAGATAGGATTATGATTGACTACTCGACAATCGGTGTTTGGCCCGCAGGATCCTTCACATGGATCCTTGCACCGCTGTTCAATACATGCCAAATTCTGCAAACAATCCGTGCTGACGATACACTCAGGTCTGCATGTAGGAGGAGAACCTATGTAGTCAGCTTGACAGCTACAAACAGCATGATTGTCTACAACGCGACAGTTGCTGTATGGACCACAAGGAGATTTCTCACAAGGATTTGGAGGTTGCGGAGGTGGAGCGTAGCAGAATCTCAAAGGATCTCCGATGTAACCGTTGATACATCTACACGTCGGTTGGTGGTTAAACACTTCACACTCAGCGGACAAACCACAGGCACCATTACAGGGGTTTACACATTTGTTGTTATCGCAAGCTTTGTTATGCGGACAGTCCGAGTTTTGAACGCATTCAGGTCGACATATGTCGTATGGATTTCCGGTGTAACCAGCTAAACAAGTACAAGATCCAGCTCCATTCCGTTCTTTGCACACTGCATTAGTGCCACAAGGAGATGGAGAACAAGGTTGTGGTACCGGCGGGTATGGTTGTTTCACACATCCGGCAAATGGATCTCCTTCAAAACCGTCATTACAGTAACACATGGGTCGATGATTTTGTACAGTGCAGTTGGTGTTAAAACCACAAGCCCCGACACACGGGTCGACACATTTCCTCTGGTTACAAGCAAGGTAATGCGGACAGTCTTGATGAATCAGACATTCAGGTTTGCAGTCTGGCGGTATACCCAGCATTCCAGGAATACAAGTGCAGACGGGTCGTTTATCCTGTACACGACAATCAGCGTTTGATCCACAGGGTGATGGTATGCAAGGATTCTGCGGTCCAGGAGAAGGCGGGGTAGGCTTGACGCATCGTGATAACGGGTCTCCGACGAAACCGGGGAGACACTTACAGAAAGGTCTATGATCGACGACCTGGCAGTGAGCGTTGGACCCACACAAACCAGGGCAAGGGTCAGCACATTTCTGTCCAATGCAGGCAAGATGTGTCGCGCATTCTGCGTTCACCAGACACTCCGGACGACAGGAAGGTGGGGTACCCTGATATCCAGGACTGCAGGAACAAACGGCACGGTCGTTCATTACACGGCATATACTGTGAGGCCCGCAAGGTGATGGCATACAGGGGTCAGGAGCTGGGCCTTTCGGCAACGGTTCGCAAGCCTTGAACGGGTCCCCGAAGAATCCGGATTCACAAGTGCATGTCGGTAAATGGTTGACAACTTCACAGCGAGAATGACCTCCGCAAATACCCAAGCAAGGGTTTATACAGTGCTGGTTCAAGCAGGACAAGTGGTCAGCGCAATCAGCGTTCGTCAAACATTCTGCCTTGCAGCCATCAACGTAAGGATTGCCAGTGAAGGGTGGTATGCAAACGCATTTCGCTAATCCATTCTCGCTCGTACAATACGCATTCTTTCCACAGGGAGACGAGTGGCATGGATCTTCGGGACCTCGTACTGCAAAAATGTGTACAATTTTGTCACATTTATCTGAATGTCCTTGATATTCAATTAAATTGTATTAACATATTAAATTACCTGTACAACTCTTGTAGGCATCTCCGTAGGTGAAATCTGGGCAATAGCAAGGAGGAATTCTCGTGGAATTGCAGACTGCTCCAAAACCGCAAGGATTCGGATCACAAGGATCCAGTTTAGGCACACACCCTCTCACTGTGTTAGGACTTTCGATGAATCCTGGCAAGCAGGTACATTTTGCGAACCCGTTGCTCAGGACCGAGCATTGAGTGTTCGGACCGCAGGGAGACGCATCGCAAGGATTACTAGGCAACGAACAAGGAGATTCCGGTGGATTTCCTTCGAATCCTGGCAAGCAGAAGCAATTCACTTGACCGCCGACCAATCTACAGCCGGAATTCGCACCACATGGATTCCCTTCGCATTGATCACCTTCTGCAACTGTTTTACCAACTCATTAATCAAAATCCTAACTCCAGTCGTAAAATATTCTCTCAAAAAATGACATAACACGTACTGCACTTAACGAATGGATTTCCGGTCAAGCCCTTCGGACAGAAACATATCGGATTTCCGTTATCATTTTCACACATAGCGTCCAAACCACACGGATTAGGTACGCATGGATTAGAGGACAAAATGTCGCAGACAATTTCTGGGTTTCCTTGATATCCTGGCGGACATTTACAGTGGGCTTCATGGTTGTCCGTGTAACAGTGTGCATTTATTCCACAGTCATGCTCGACACATGGATTAATACACTGTCTATTCAGTCGATCGCAATACTTATCGGGTGGACAATCTTCGTTATATTGACAAATTTCCCTCGACTCGGGTGCTAAATCGTCAAATAAAATATAATTTATTGACAACATATAATGATGTATGATTTTGTGCCTACGACAATCTACGTTGTCATTTATTTTTTTTATTTTTTATTTATTTAGAATAATCGTATTTTGGATTAGTTAGATTATCTCCACTTACATAATTCGCAGTAGGAATATCCGTTTCCTTGGTACCCTCCCTCGCAAATACAGTCAGCTTGATGATTCGCATTCCTGCATACTGCGTTCTCCGCGCACGGATTCTTTACGCGGCATGGTTCCTGACAAGTGCGGCCAATGCACGCCTCTGTCAGAGGGCAATCCCTGTCGCTAGTGCAACCCACTAAAGGAAGAGTGAGAAAGCCCATATAGCCCCAAGAAGATGTGCAACGAGTAAAAGGATCAAAACGCAATTCAGAGCTCGTGTAGGATAAAATTTCGATCGGAAGAACCAGCATTCTGGCACATTATATTTATACAGAAAGATCGAAATTACCGGCGTAGCAAATAGTAAGATATTTATCGTTGAAATTGGAAAAACAGCACTTGACAGAAAATTGAGATTTATTCGAACTGTGCTCGATGAAATCAAGTCGTTCGTGGTGCTTCGAAGAGTTTGGTGTGACGACACTATTTCTAAACTATTTCTCACAACTATTACTGTCGCTGAAGGCGTATGTACAGTACATACATATTTACATTTACACGTACACCTGACACTATGAGAATCTAAAAGAAATCCGTGTAGCAATCTTTGATGATCGTTTTTGTACAAACCTTTGACGCAAGTTTTCGTCGCTTGGTCGCATTGCGTACCGGCTGGACAGTAAGGACAAACGTCTTCTACAAAAATAGTTAAACCATCATATGTAGAAATGAATGAATCGAAAATTTTTGACTCGAAGATTTTTCTGACGAGGACCTACCTTTCGCACAAACTGGTCTATGATCCTGAACATGGCACACTTCGACAAAATCACAAGGATTCCCAACAGTACAGGGATTCAGGCACTGTTGTTCTATGCAAGCCATCTGCGGCGGGCAATCAGCGTGTGTCGTGCACTTCGCATCTGCCGGAATGAATTTTCATTAGCTCCTCGAATTGGCGCAGGACATAAGCGCGAACTTGATAAAAAAATTTTAAGCACATGTGGTCTATGCACTACATGATTGGCTAATGATATACACGTGAATTTAAGGCCATTGTCTCCTGTCTTCGGGGAGACAATCCTCGACGAAAATCCTGTGCCCATCTTACACAAACTTATTGCTATAAACTTACATAAAACACTTTAAAAAAAACCTTCAAAAACATTGCCAAATCTCCCACACTTTCCTCCAACAGATGGAATACACAAAATATTTATATTATATGTAATACATGAAGCCCGAGCGTCTACGTCTGACAATTATGTCTGCTGAACATAAATACATAATTAAAACAGGGTAGGTATACGTTGTTTTCTGGCAGATCTGTTGTTCAAAAGTAGACGCTTTACCAGTAAAGTTAAACATTCACAAGCAACGACAAAGTCATGCAAAAGCGTTAATTTACAGCATGCGAATTGCGGGGAATGCACCAAAGGTCTGCTTTGATTTGACAGTACGTCATAACTGTCTATGTAACTTTCTTGCCGCCATATTCGGCAAAAAGTATTTCACCCCTGTAGCTCGCTAAATAACTAAGCTCCTCGGCGAGACTTCGTCTAAGCTGTTCCACGAAACGAACAACTGCAGGACGACGAAAGCCAGACCTCTCCAGAATTGGTCACCTCCAATTTTCGTCTGGATGCGAAAAATTTGTATCGGTGGAAGCTCAGAGAACTGCATTTGTGGCAAACGAGAATGGATGACATTGGCGACAATGAAAAAACTCCCGTCGAGAGAGATCTTTACCTGGGAGTATGTTACAGTTAGTGTTAATCTGGCCATCTGCCGAGCACGAGCACACAGGCCGGCGATCTATTATTATGCAACTAGTTTCATTCGCGCAGGGATTATTTAGTTTGCAAGGATTCCCACAGAAACCGTCGATGCATGTTTCATTTGCAGAACAATCATCAGCGATTTTGCAAGTTACAAGCTCCATTAACTCAGTTTTTGGACTGGAATTTGTAGTAGTATCAACATATTCTTCAATACTTGGAGTTGTTCTGAATTCAGTCAATAAAGTAGTAATCTCAGGGGCTTTAGAAGTAATTTCAGTTGTTGTGGTGTCTATCGACAATGTTGAGTAAGGAGTTGTGTATTCAGTCGTAAATATGTGTGTTACACCTGATTGTGTTGACACGGTAGTAATTCCCGGTGTTTGTCCTTCATTATTATTCAATTGTATTGTTGTGGAAATAGCTGCGGTAGTAACCTCAGCTGTTTGTGTAGTAGGGATATTGGATTCCGTAACCACAATTGATTCAGTAGTAATTATGTTTGTAGGAAATTGACCGTCGATTTGAGAAATATTGGTCCGTCCCGTAGTTTCCAGATGTTGTGTCACAGATTCAGTATTTGTTATTTCTGTAATTGTTGAAATAGTCGTTGCGTTAATCATTGGATTTTCGGTTGTGGAAAATTCGGGCTCTGTTCCTAAAGTTGTGTCTATATTATGACTTGTTGTTGCATTGACCAATGTTGTTGCATTATTTTTGACAATTTCGATGAGATTCGTCGTATAGGGGTAATTTTGGGTCGTCTTTCCATCTGCAATATTTTCTAGAGTGGTTTCTGAGGTCGAAAGAGTCGAAGTATGTAAACTTTCTGCAGTTTCAGTAGCTGTAGAAGTGCTTTGCGTTGATTCTATCATGGAAGTGATAAAAATAGGTTCCGTAATTTCTACAGTACTGGATAAACTTGAAGTAGGAATTGTATTTTCAACTGAAGTTTCGTACTCTACAGTAGTCTTTAAGGTTTCCATTGTAGAAGTAAAAGGAGTTGATGACTCTTCATTTATTTCTTTTGTACTAGACGTAATTGCAGTTTTCGATTTTTCCGTTAACTGCTTGCTGGTAGTAGTTTCTGAAATATCCGTCGAAGAAATAGGCGGTAGAGAAAATTCTGTGGCTGATTCAGTAGAAATAGGAGTAGTAGAAGTTGTAACAGTGATTTCAGCCATTGTCGAAGAAGCAGGAGGAGAAGTCTCGGTGATTGACTCAGTAAGAATAGAAGTGGTAGGAGTTTCAACGGTAGTTTCAGTCATTGTCGAAGGAGTAGGCGGTGGAGAAGACTCGGTGGTTGACTCAGTAAGAATAGAAGTGGTAGAAGTTTCAACGGTAGTTTCAGTCATTGTCGAAGGAGTAGGCGGTAAAGAAAATTGTATGGTTGACCTAGTCAAAATAGAAGGAGTGGAGGTTTCAGCAGTATTTTCAGTCATTGTCGAAGAAGCAGACGGTGGAGAAGACTCGGTGGTTGACTCAGTAAGAATAGAAGTGGTAGAAGTTTCAACGGTAGTTTCAGTCATTGTCGAAGGAGTAGGCGGTAAAGAAAATTGTATGGTTGACTCAGTCAAAATAGAAGTAGTGGAAGTTTCAGCAGTATTTTCAGCCATTGTCGAAGAAGCAGGCGGTGGAGAAGACTCGGTGATTGGCTCAGTAAGAATAGAAGTGGTAGAAGTTTCAACGGTAGTTTCAGTCATTGTCGAAGGAGTAGGCGGTAAAGAAAATTGTATGGTTGACTCAGTCAAAATAGAAGTAGTGGAAGTTTCAGCAGTATTTTCAGCCATTGTCGAAGAAGCAGGCGGTGGAGAAGACTCGGTGATTGGCTCAGTAAGAATAGAAATGGTAGAAGTTTCAACGGTAGTTTCAGTCATTGTCGAAGGAGTAGGCGGTAAAGAAAATTGTATGGTTGACTCAGTCAAAATAGAAGTAGTGGAAGTTTCAGCAGTATTTTCAGCCATTGTCGAAGAAGCAGGCGGTGGAGAAGACTCGGTGATTGGCTCAGTAAGAATAGAAATGGTAGGAGTTTCAACGGTAGTTTCAGTCATTGTCGAAGAAGTAGGCGGTGGAGAAGACTTGGTGGTTGACTCAGTAAGAATAGAAGTGGTAGAAGTTTCAACGGTAGTTTCAGCTATTGCCGAAGAAGTAGACGGAAAAGAAAATTCTGTGGTTGACTCCGTAGAAGTTTCAGCAGTATTTTCAGCCATTGTCGAAGAAGCAGGCGGTGGAGAAGACTCGGTGATTGACTCAGTAAGAATAGAAGTGGTAGAAGTTTCAACGGTAGTTTCAGTCATTGTCGAAGGAGTAGGCGGTAAAGAAAATTGTATGGTTGACTCAGTCAAAATAGAAGTAGTGGAAGTTTCAGCAGTATTTTCAGCCATTGTCGAAGAAGCAGGCGGTGGAGAAGACTCGGTGATTGACTCAGTAAGAATAGAAGTGATAGAAGTTTCAACGGTAGTTTCAGTCATTGTCGAAGGAGTAGGCGGTAAAGAAAATTGTATGGTTGACTCAGTCAAAATAGAAGGAGTGGAGGTTTCAGCAGTATTTTCAGCCATTGTCGAAGAAGCAGACGGTGGAGAAGACTCGGTGGTTGACTCAGTAAGAATAGAAGTACTAGGAGTTTCCACAGAAGCTTCAGTTATTGTCGAAGAAGTAGATGAGAAGGAAGACACGATGGTGGGCTCGGTAGAAACAGAAGTACCAGAAGTTTCAACTGTAACTTCAGTCATTGTCGAAGAAGTAGGCGGTAAAGAAAATTCTGTGGTTGACTCAGTCACAATAACAGTAGTAGAAGTTTCAGTAGTATTTTCAGCCATTGCCGAAGAAGCAGGCGATGGAGAAGACTCGATCGTTGCCTCAGTAAGAATAAAAGTAGTAGAAGTTTCAACAGCAGCTTCAGTCGTTGTCGAAGAAGTAGGCGGTAAAGAAAATGCTGTCACTGACTCAGTTGAAATAGAAGCAGTAGAAGCTGTAACAGTAGTTTCAGCCTTTGTCAAAGAAGTAGTCGGTGGAGAAGACTGGGTAGTTGCCTCAGTAAGAATAAAAGTAGTAGAAGTTTCAACAGCAGCTTCAGTCGTTGTCGAAGAAGTAGGCGGTAAAGAAAATTCTGTCACTGACTCATTTGAAATAGAAGCAGTAGAAGTTGTAACTGTAGTTTCAGCCTTTGTCAAAGAAGTAGTCGGTGGAGAAGACTGGGTGGTTGCCTCAGTAAGAATAGAAGTAGTAGAAGTTTCAATGGTATTTTCAGTCATTGTCGAAGAAGTAGGTGATGAAGGAGATTCGGTGCTAGACTCAGTAAGAAGAGACGTGGTTAAAGTTTCAACTGTAGTTGCAGTCACTGTTGAAAAAATATTTTCAGTCGTATCATTTGTAACAGAAGCTAAGGTAGTTGGGAATCCTTCATGTGTTGCCGAACTTTTATACATGGTGGAAGCATCAGTTGCACTATTCCAAGAAGTTAAATTTTCTGACACATTTTGTACTTCATTGTCTGTCATAAAGGAGGGTACGGTGGATAATTTCTCGACAATTTCTGGTCTAGTGATTCCCGACATCGTCGGTACCGAAGTCAACGTTGTTGAAGATGAAACACTGGTTCCTTCTGTTGTAGTTGAAATAAAAACCATTGACTCAGGTATTATAGTCTCACTCTCAACGGGATTAACAGTTGAGGTATCTGATAAACGCGTTGTGTAAGTTGCATTTTCAAAGTTTCCTTCAGTAGTAGAACTAATAAAAACACCTTTGGTGATCTCCTCAAGGGGTTTTACTGTCATCACTAATTCTGTAGTAGTTGTTTCATTCGGTATAACAGAAGTCAAAACGTCTGCGGTATCAGTCATGGCAGTATTTTCTTCAAAGGGTGTAGAAAAACTAAGATCAATCGTAGTACTTTTTTCAGGAAGTGTAGAACTAGTAAGCTGGACAGTAGTACTTTCTTCAGGGTAGGTAGACGTAATAAGATCAGTCATAATATTTTCTTTGGGAGGATTAGAACTGGTATGACTTTTTGTACCTTCTTCGACAGGTGTAGAGGACGGCAAAATATTTACGGTAACACCGGTTAGAGTGGTTTCATCGTTATGCGTAGAAGTATAACTTTCGGTAGTAGATTCTATTGTCGTAATATCTTTGGCAAAAGAAGAGGTAAACTCCGGAGAACTTGTAGTCATTTTCATAGTTTCTTCAATAGATACAGAAGCCGTAGGCACTTTAATAGTAATGGTACTATATTCTGTAACTTCTTTGTTAACCGTAGGCAGCGTAGAGGATTCTGTCGTGACGCTACTCTTTGTAAAATCATTTCCAGAAGTAGTTGGGACTTCTGTGGTAGAACTCGTTTCTGTCACCTCGTTGATGGATGAGGATGTCGGTACCTCAGAAGTAACAGTACTAGTCGTAGTTTCAACATTTAATGTGGCAACTGTGGGAATCTCGGTAGTCACACTCTCTTTTGTGACCTCTTTAAATACAGAAGTAGTTGTAAATTCTGAACCAAATGTAGTCGTATCGTTGTCATTTTCTTTGGCAGGTGTAGTAAACGGTTTAAAAATGGTACTTGAAGAATCACTTGTAATTTTTAGGTTATGTGTAGAAGATTCATAAACTTCAGGATTGGTACTCGTTTTTATCATTTCTGTAGTATAGATAGATTCCGTAAAAATTTCCATATTTCTCGTGGTTCCTTCATCAGAAGAAGTGAAAGTCGCATTAGAGCCTATTTCCGTGGTGTTTTCTTTAGAATAGGATGTTACAACTTCGGTAGTAAAATCATTTCTTGTACTTTCTTCATTAAATATGGAGGACGTAATATCCTGAATATTAGTAGTTGACATCGTACTTTCTTCAGTTGACAAAGATGAAGTAAAATTAGTCATGAAGTCAGTACTAGTTTTTACAATATTTTCGTCGTGCGTCGAAGAAATAATATTTGTAGTTGTGCTCATTTGTGTGGTAGTAGTGAAAGTTATTTCATTTATGTCAGTATGGGTTCCTAAAGTCGCGTCTGTTGTTACATTAATTTCAATACAACGATCATCATTGGAATGACATATACAGACGGGCCTGTGTGCTTCGACTCGACACTCAACTGCCAGTTGACAGTGGTCGACGCAAGGATCCACACAGGACCCTTTGACGCAGGCATTTCTTTGACTGCAGTCATCGTTGGACTCGCAGTAGTCATTCACCATCGTGGAGTTCTCAATTGCTGTGGATATAATACAACATAAAGAAAATCTGACAGAACTGCGTACTGAAATATCGAAGCGTCATTGATTAAACTACGCTACGAACAAAATACGGTTTATTTCAAATGCTACGAATTAAAGAAGTTAGCATGCTCGCGTAGTAGACAAGCTAATTAAAAGACACAATTATTAGGTCTTGGCAGAGACAGATGTAACGGAAAAAATATATCCTCCGGTGGTGAGGACGGTGGTAGAGTAGAAGGGGAGCGCAGGGTGCGGGTAATAAACGTTTTTGATTGATAAAACAGCTCGTGAGTAGTATATGTTACACTGAAATTGTATCTGTGACTTTGAACCTGAAATTGTTGAGACAGCGAAATAATGTGAGTACGAAAAAACATTCGATCGTGCGAAAATAGTTACAAGAATAAATACGTCTACCTTTTCAATGTGAAAAGTGTACGCTGAGGGGAATACTTTAAAACATATTTCGCTGTCTGAACGATCCTGAAATCTGAAAAGTAGCGATTGTATGTCTCGTGTAGGAGTCCAGACGCTTGGTATAAAACCGGCAATGCCTAGTGCGAATAAAAAGAAAAAAAAACAACGACACGCACACAGTTGCACGATATGTACAGACGTTGACGCAGGCACTCTGATAGATAGGTGCTGAGAGAAATGGTGTTTACCTTTCATGCATCCGTATTTAGTATCTGGCACAAAGCCGGGGGGACAGAACTTGCAGATAGGCTTGTGCTCCTCCACGTAACAGGGGGCATCAGCCGGACAGGTGGAGTTTCTGCATGGGTCCACGCAGCGATAGTTGCGGCACGCCAAGTCTGGAGAGCAGCCACTGTCTCGCAGGCAAATGGAGAGGGAAGGATTGCAGTCGCGAGTGCAGACGCAGACAGGACGATGGTCGAGGACTTCGCAGGTCTTGTCGGACGGGCATGGCGGTTTCGCGCGGACGTTGCAAGGATTCTGGCATTTGCCGTTAACGCAGGCGGCGTTTGAGGGACAGTCAAAGTCGCGGGAACACGTCAGAGTGTCCGGCGCGCAAGTAAGCTCGCCGAGCTCGTTGACGACGAAACCGTACTTGCAGACGCACATAGGCCGATGCCCGCGTACCTGGCATCTCTTGTTTGCGTCGCATTTGCGCTTGCTGCTGAGACACGGGTCTCGGCATTCCCCGTTACCGGCGTTACAGGACAGATGGTCCGGGCAGTCGTAGTCGTGGGTGCAACCGATCTGCGGCGTCGGTCGAGGACCGAGATCGCATTTAGAGTCAGGCTGGCAGGCGGTCTGAGGCATCCCGATGTAACATTGCGGACACGAGCAACGAGGCTTGTGCAGAACGACACGGCAGAGAGCGTTCGTACCGCAAGCCCCGCGCAAACCGCAGGGGTCCAGGCACTGCTGGTTCACGCAGGCCTTCTCGTTCGGGCACTCTGCGTCGCTCGTACATTCGCGCTCTGGCCAGGCCGTCGGTGAAAAGAGCGCGTACACGATTCGTGACGGTTAGAGGACGAGGGTCGGTCGGGTGCGTCGAGGGGTGGACAGGAAAACAAAGAAAAAAGCATTTATAAGAACTGTGAAAAGAAACTTTCTCACAAATAACGTAAAACCACATGCTTCGTATTTATGATGAGAGGTAGGTAAGGCGCCCGAGGAAGTGTACTGCCGTAGGCTTTTACGTATCCGTTCGCCGAGAAATCACATTGTCTAATCGAATTCCGCTTCTTTAAACGAGGGGAGAAAATCCAACGAGACGAACAAGCAGCGATATTTACACACAAGCCCCCACAGACTTTGACAGAGAAGGAAAAAACTCAACGACCCCCGCGAATCGTTCAGCAAATATCAAGCATGGGTATATGAGAATGTTCCTTTCGCAGTTCCCAATCTGTATTAATTTCCTATAGTCTAGACTAATACGTAGTGTCGACCGTGAGATGTGTAAACCGTCTCTTGTATCGAAGTGAATATCTAACGCTGTCTCTCCGTTAATGCGAAACGAGACAGCACGACAGATTGGATACCGAAATAAACATTCTACATATGAAGTTACGTGTGAGACGTGTGTGAACGTGTAGTCTTCATAAATTATGTACAGTATGCCGATATATCGTATATATGTACAGGTATCCAGACGCTACTAAGTTTCGACGTAGAACGATATATATAAATATATCCAGTGTCGTGGCGAGTCGTCTCAATAAAACACAGCTCCAATCACATCTGTCTCTCAGTGTTAACGAATCACTGGATTAATACATCTATGTATTAAGTTCCTACTATTGGACGATACATGGTTATTCTACGGACCATGTTCCTCTGATATCGTCAGTATTGCTCGCTAGTCACAAAATGCTGTACATAAATTATCAACCAATTTGGCTCGGTTAAACAGTTAGTAGGCTGTTTCCTACCTGTCGTGCACTCCACATCTGGCGATCCTCTCGTACCTGGCGGGCACCGACAAACGAAAATTGTTCCGTCCCGGATGCACTCGGCGCCTTTGCCGCAACCTCTCGTACGACAGTCGGATAAACTCTTATCTGCGCTACCTATTAATCATCAAAATACCGCAACGTTAATACCAGTAATTCCGAATACTCAACTTATTTTTTACTTTCGATTTCAGCGATTTCTCACATTATCTAAAGAATGAGATATTTTGTAACATCTGATTTATTTCTTTTGAAAAGAAATTTGTTGTGTACGCGAATATTTAGGGTGTTGTTTGTAAACTTAGAATTGAATCGAATGAAGGTCATACATGCGTCATATGGATCTCCAAGCGGGAAACTGGGCGGACAGTAGCACTGCGGTTGGTTCTTGTAGATGCGACAGGCAGCATTGACACCACAACGTGCGTCTCTGCATAGATCTCCGCCGTCGCAAATGCAGACCTGGTGGGGATCACCTTGGCATCCAGGATCGCAGGTACATTCGTATCCATTGAGGGTTTCTCGACATCGAGCGTTCACTCCGCAGGGTCTTCTCAAACACTCATCTCCGCCTGGTCAAAAACAGTGAATAGCCAAATGAAATTTAATAGCTCATCACATTAAAATGAAGAGTGAAAAACATAAAATATGATATCAATTTCCACGTGCATTTAATTCATGTGAATGTATGATGTTCGTACCTTTCTTGCACTCGATCTTCGGATTTCCGTAATGCCCCGGCGGACAGGAACATTGAGCCACCCTGCTGACGACACGACACTGAGCATTGGCACCGCAAACTCCATGATGGAGACAAGGATTCGTGCAAACACCGTCCACACTGCAGCGTCGATTCGGTTCGCAATCATCGTCTCGATGACATTCCAGCTGGTAACATTCCTTGGTCGGCTCGCCCTGGAAACCTTCTGGGCAAAGGCAGATCGCACGATGATTCGAAACGCGACAGAGAGCGTTTATTCCGCAGGGAGAACCGTTGGCCGAACACGGGTCGACGCATTGGCCGTTTGTGCAGGACAATGCGGACGGACAGTCGGAATGAGTTCGACAACCGATCAAGCACAAACCACCGTCGCATATGTAACCCTGAAAATGTAATTGAAAATTTTATTAAAAAGAAGTCGATCGAATTTAAAATAAAATGCCTTTCAAAAATTACGAAAAAGGAATATTTACCTTGGGACACGCGTTGTTGATGTCACATTTGATTCGACATTTGCCAGAATGGCAAACTTCTCCGCAGGAGCACTGATCCTGACTGTAGCAGCTCTTCGTGCAATATCCGATCTCATCGCACTCGCAGGAATTATCACAAGGCAACATAGTCTTGACGCAATTGATGAGGGCATTTCCATAATAGTTAGCGGGACAACTGCACTGGGCAACGTGATTAACGACACGACAACCGGCGCATTCTCCGCAGGCTTTTCCACCTTCGCAAGGATTTCTGCATTTGTTGTTGACGCAGGATTCTTCGTTGGGGCAACTATTGTCGCTACGACAGCCAATGTCGCAGAGACGATGTTGGCAGATTTGATTTGCCGCGCAGTGGTCGTCACTGTTGCAGATTGCCTTGCAGATACCACCGTCGCAGCGTTCGTCGTTGAGGCAATTTGCGTCGCTTCGGCAGGCGGCGTAGCAGGATCGTCCGTAGCAGGTTTGACTAGGAGGACAATCGACGTCGGTCGAGCAAGGCAGGAAAGCTTGCTTGCAGCCAGTGAGAGGATCTCCAACCAAAGGTGGAGGACATACGCATTGCTTCTGATGATTGATGCAGGTACATTTAGCGTTCGATCCACAAGCGTCGTGCAAGGTACACGGGTCTGTCAATAAAAACAATATACCGTAACTCAGTAATTGTATACAAACAACACTATTTAAAAAAAAATTCTATCATAAAGCCTCGTAAGAAGAAATGACAACATTTAGGACGGTACATTGGATCTTTTTTCCTTACCGATGCATTGGTTATTGATGCAAGCATAGTTCTCTTGACACTCGATATCCGCGCGACATCCAGTTACGCAAACGAGACCTTCGCAGATGTCACCGCTTCTACAGTCCTCGTCGCGTTTGCAAAGAGCCTTGCAAACTCCTGTGTTGTCGCAGCGTTCGTTGCTCAAACAGTTTGCGTTACTAGAGCAGACCGGTGTACAGACACTACTGATGCAAGCCATTCCAGTGGCACAGTCTCTGTTAGCCTGGCAACTGGGTCCCGGGGTTCTCAAGCAGGCTACCTTGGCCGTCGGGTTTGGAATAAACCCAGCTGGGCAGGAACAAGTTGCCCGTTGGTTGAAAACTGTGCACTTGGCATTAGGTCCACAGGGTGTTGCTTCGCAGGGATTGACGCATTTGTTCGCCACGCATGCCTCATTAGCGTTGCAGTCTTCATCAACGTGGCAACCTAATGTGCACATGTTATGCAGGCAGATGTGGCCAAGGAAGCAGTCATTGTCCAGTCGACACGTCAGCAAACAATTACCACGAACGCATTTCTCGTTGAAGGCACACTCGTTGTCCACCGAACATACCGGCAGGCAAACGTTTTCCCGACATGTATTGCCAGCGTTGCAATCGTTGCTGCCGCTGCAGGAAACTGGCACTGGAAACAAAATATAAGTGCTCAACACATTTCCACCTGTCTACAAAGGAAGACAATAATGATTAGTTGACACTTACTTCTGACACATTCGAGTTTTGGTTTCCCCGTGAAACCAGCTGGACAGTTGCATTGTTTCACGTGATTCGTTGCCACGCATTCAGCATTTATTCCACAAGCCCCTCGCAGACTGCACGGGTCCAAACATTGCCCATCGAGACAAACGTCAGAGAGATTGCACTCTTGGTCGGACTGGCAAGACGGTCGGCAGATGTTCTCGTAGCAATAAGTGTTAGCCAGGCAATCGGCCGCGGATGAACAAGCCACTGGTTTTGGTCGACAACCAATGCTCAGACTATTTGGATCTCCTTCATAATCCGGACGACATTGACAAGATGCAGCGTGGTTGTGAGCAACGCAATCCGCGTTGGGTCCACATCGAGTACGGAAACAGATATCTATAAGAAGTAATTGAATGAATAATAAAAGATAACGATCATACATAGGCATAGATGATACAGACATAACAGTATAAGCAACACATACCAAAACATTTGGGGACGTTGTTGACATCGATACACTTGGCACTCTGCGGGCAATCGTCATCGGTGACACATTCAACAGGTGGTTTACACTCGCCAGTATACGGGTCCCCGACAGTACCCAGTTGACAATGGCACTTAAAAGATCCGCGGGAATTTTCGCAGAGAGCTCCAGGAGCGCAGGGTATGGTCGCGCAGTAATCGATCAACACGCAACCCTGCGTAGGATCCCCGGTATATCCTGGTTGACAGGTGCAAACCTGCGTGTGCCTCTCCGCCGTGCAAATGGCATTTGCACCGCAAGGGTTGTGAGCCAGACAGGCAATTCTACATTTGTGTAAATCGCAGATCTTCTCGTCTGTGCAATCCTCGTTGACCTCGCATTCGATTGGCTGACAACCGATTTTCTCGTCCTTCGCATTCCCATAAAAACCGTGTTTGCAGGAACATGCAGCTTCGTGGTCGCTCGACTTGCATTCTGCATTTCTGCCACAGAGAATTAGACTGCAGGCTCTGCGACACTCGGCCTGACCGATGCTGTTCTTTATGCATTTCTCCTCGTAAGAGCAATCGTCGTCTGACGTGCAACGGAATTCCTGAACGCAGATATTGTTGTGACAGTATTGGAAGTCCGGACAGCTGGAATTACTGCGACAGGTTGGTTGACAAAGTCCATTAATACACAGTTGATCCCCTATACAGTCTCTTGTGCTACCGCAAAGCGCTGTAAAAGAAATTTAATATTGTACTTAAATTTTAACAATTCTCAGTCAAGAGATATTAAACGTATCATTATTAATCGCTTACCTGTACATATTCCACCAGTACAGGCCGATCCAGTTGGACATTGAGAATCCGTTTTACAGTATTGAACAAGCGTGCAACCGAGATTTGGATCCCCTGTTTTGCCAGGTTGACAGGTACAGACTGCACTGTGATTAAGTGGGGAACAATCAGCCCCATGTCCACAGACATTCGCGACGGAACAGGGATCAACGCATTTGTGGTCGAAGCAAGAGCTGGATGGACCACAGTCGCTGTGATAATTGCATTCGAGGAGAGTGCATTCCGTGGCCGGATTTCCGGTTGTTTGGCCTGGGCATCGACAGAATGGTGCGTGCTCTTGAACGAGACACTCAGCGTTCGTCCCGCAGATGTGTGGTGCGTCACAGGGATTGCTACATTTATTGTCAATGCAAGCCGCCGTGTGTGGACAATCAGAATCCGTGAAACAGTCCCCGGGTTGCTTGCAACCGGTTTTGAACGGATCACCGACCAGTCCGTGTGGGCATGAACAGGTGTAGGAACCCTCTTGATTATGGCATATCGCTGTCGCATGACAAGGACGATCGAGGCATTCGTCGATATCCGTGCAAATGTCACCCACAAGGACGAAACCAGGGTAACATTTACAGATTCCAACGTGGTCAGCTGCTATACAATTTCCATATCCACAGTTGATTTGGTTGCAAGGACCTAATAAATAAATCATTAACAGATCACAGTGATAGTGATTGGATCAAATTTACGATATTTTGTTGAAACGTGATCGTTGCTTACTGGTACACTTGTTGGTGTCTTGGTTACAATATTTATCGGTCGGGCAGTCGTTGTTGGAAAGACATTCGACCTTGAAACATCCTGACGCGTCGCCTATGTATCCTGGCTGGCATTGACAGGAAGCAGTGTGATCGAGCACTGAACATATCGTGTTTAACCCACAGTCGACCAGTGAACACGGATCTGTACAGTTGTGTTGTATGCAGGCTTGTGTATCTAGACAATCGCCGTCCAAAGTACACTGATGAGGTAAGACACAGCCTTGACCCAAAGGATCTCCAGCCGTTCCCGCAGGACAGGCACAGCGATAGGATCCGTGAAGATTTACACATTCTGCGCTCGGGTGGCATGGCTGGTCTTCGCATTCGTTAATATCGATGCAACCGTCAGGGCCAGAGATAAACCCATGACTACATCTATCAATGAAACATTTATAACATTAATTAAAATAAAAATTTAATCGATCAAGAAGGAAATAGGGCATTGAACAAACATTTTACGTAATTTTAATGAATTATCATTGCTACCTGCACTTGCTGTTGATGCAAACTTCATCAGCCTTGCAACCAGCGTCTGCAGTACAGCCAACTTCGCAGGTGCCGTCAATGCACAATTCCCCAGGTAGACAGTTGCTGTCACTGTAACAAATCTTCACACAAACTCCGTTCTTGCAGCGTTCTCCTTGAGCACAGTTGTTCTGCTCGGAGCATTGGCATTGGCACAGTCCCGCCACGCAAACGTGTTGACTAGGACAATCTTGCGGGCCTTGACAAATGCCTGGAACTCGAACACAACCCTGTTCAGGGGTTGGGTTCCCTTGGAATCCGAGGGGGCAGGTGCAGGTGGTCGCGTGATTCACGCAACTGCAGATAGCATTAGGCCCACAAACGTCCTTTCGTTTGCACGGGTCCTGACATTTGTTATTGATGCAGGATTCACTGCTGGGACAATTTTTGTTGCTTCGACAACCGAGAACGCAAGCTCCGCTCACGCAGGTCTGATCAGCTTGACATTGACTATGAGTTAAACAGGGTACGACGCATCTGTTGTTCACGCATTTTTCTCCCTCGGAACAATCGGTGATAGATCGACAGACGGCTATAAATTATATACCGATAAGGTCAATTTTGAAGTACTAATGAAGGATATATTTATTAAAGTCTTTCGAACTTACCTACACACTGTCCATCCAGACAAACACTACCGTCACAATCGGAATCCAGGAGACAGTGATTAGTTTCCCTGACACATCCTTCCTGCGGCCCCTTCGTCGACGGCACAAATCTGTGTATGCATTTGCACTGTGGTTGTCCGTTTATCAACTCACAAAAGGCATTCGGGCCACATGCATTGTCACAGGGGTTGACACAGCGATGATTTTGACAGACCGAGTGGACTGGACAATCCTTGCCAGTTGCGCAATAACCTTCCGGTTGACACCCGGTACCGTAAGGATCACCCACGTGATTCGGTGGACATTGACAAACAGGATTATTTGAAGCACCAGTGACACATACAGCACTCGCGTGACATGGATTAGGATTGCAAGCTTCTTCAGCAACACACTCAACGTCGGGTACAGGGTTTGGCCTCAGACCAGGTGGACACTGACAGATCGCTTTATGATCATCCGCGATACACACTGCATTGGCTCCGCAGGTATCTTCCCCGCAAACGTCGTAGCAGGTATGTGTCAGGCGATTGCAGAGTTGAGTTGGTGGGCAATCGATGTTGTAGACGCAAGGAACCGTACGACATCCGTTGACGATGTCGTTAGGGTCCCCGGCGTAGAGTCCAGGTGGACATTCACAGTTGGCCACGTGATTGTGAACGATGCAAAGGGCGTTTGGACCACAATTGACGAAATTACAAACTGGCTGACAAGCGAGAGTGCCCTCACCGGTAGTCCTACAAGTCTGATCTTCCGGACATTCGCTGTCGTTGCTGCACTGATCTCTGCGGGGACTCTGACATCCGTGACGATCGTTCGGATTTCCCGCGTAACCCGGAAGACACTCGCAACGACCACGATGATCTTCAGCAACGCACCTCGAATTGGCCGTACACGTAAAACTCTTGCAAACTGAAACGCATTTAAGCACCCCCAAAGCGTCTGGACGGCAAGCTTCGATCAATTTGCAATCTTTGTCGGAAATACAGTCAGGAACTGATGGTTTCTCGCAGGTGGAGGACACTGGGTTCCATTCGTAACCATCTTGACACTTGCATGTGGCGTGGCCAGGAACTACGTCAGGTTCGCAACGTTGATGAGCTCCACAGACAACCTTGCTGCAGGGATTCACACACTCGCGTTGCCCATTGTCCAAGAGGACACAGAAGAATCCCTCCTGGCATTCCGAGTCGTGTATGCAACCTGGTATTTTCGATATTACCAGCTGACAACCTTCGGCCAAGTTCGTCGGGTCACCTTCATATCCGTCGTTACACAAACAAGAGGAAACGTGATTCTGCGTTACGCAAAATGCATTGGGCCCACACTGCAACTTGGTGCAACCGTCGACGCACTTTCGCGCCCCTTTCGCCACTTGGAAACAAATTTGCTGATGCTCGCAGTCAAGGTCATTCGAGCAATGACCTTGAAGATGACATCCTTTGGACAAGTCGTTTGCATTGCCGCTGTATCCAGGTGGACAGATACAAACACCTTCCTGACAGACCGATCTTGGACCACATTTCACACCGCTGCAACGGTTGACGCATTTGCTAGCTACGCAGGTGTAATCGAGAGGACAGGGCACGGACTCACTGCAGGTACAAGTCGAAGGATCATGGCAAGGACCGATATGAACTTGCTGACAACCGACGAAGGGGTTCCCAAAGAATCCTTCCTTACAACGACAATCGTAGCTTCCAATGGTGTTGATACAAACTGCGTTGTTGCCACATGCGTTTCCATTGCACTCGTTGACATCTACACAAAGTAAACGACTTTTATCTCACACTGAATTTCGGTCAAATACGAATTAAGTACCTAATCATGAATGATGGATAATACTTATTTCAAGTGCACTTTACTCACCGAAACACTGAGTGTAAGGGTTCCCCGCATATCCTGGTGGACAGACACATTCGACAGCGTTAGAACTGGCACTGCAATGAGCATCTTTTCCGCACAAAGCGGTTGAACAATCAGCTTTTTCTTGAGTTCCACAACCGTGGTAGGGGTTTCCACTGGTGCCAGGATGACAAACACATTTGGATTCTTCGAGACCGTATTCACAGTGGGCGTTATCTCCGCAAGGAGGGGTGCATTGGGGTGGCTGGATGGGCGGCATACACACCAGATCAGGGTTACCCACGAAGTAAGGATTGCACACGCATTTGTTGCTCAACGGGTCACACATGGCACCTATTCCGCAAACGACACCTTCGCAACGACGTTTGCAACGTCCGCTGATACAGACGCTGGGCTCTGCGCAGGGCACATCCGGTGAACAAACATCCGGCACACACTGACCACCCGGGAACGGGTTGCCAATGAATCCTTCGATACACTTGCAAGTCGGACCATCGTAAGTCACGATGCACTGAGCTCCAGTTCCACAAACAAAGCCATCACATTCTAAAAAAAGGAAATAAACTCGTGACTCAGTCGACCTTGAATAGGCAACTTAGTTAAGGTAAACAGTTTACTTACGTGATACACATTCATTATTCTTCCCCTCTGTAAATCCAACAACGCAGCGACACCACGGGGCGTGTTTATCGGGTTCGCAGTAAGCGTTTGGCCCGCAGGGTACGTTGTCGCAGGGATTCACGCAGCTCCCTTGCACGCAGGCCAGATAATTTTCGCACTCGTCGTTGGAAGAACATTCTGTGCGTCCGGTAGGTACACCTGTGCAACCGGCGCCGTAGGGGTCACCTACCATGCCTTTCGGACATTCGCAGATATGTCCGCCCTTCGTGTTGAGACAATAAGCATCATGACCACAGGGATTGTTGGCGCATTCGTTCACGTCGACACAACCGTGCTGAGGGTCACCTTGGTATCCTGTCTCGCACATACATCTTGGTGGATCGCTCGGAGTACATTTGGCATTTACACCGCACGGGAATCGGTCGCAAGGATCTGAAAATCAAGGACAAATATAGTATTCTTCATACATGGCATTCATGAAAAGTTTGATTGCTTACTTTTGCAGAGATTTCCGTCATGAGGATCTGTGTAGAATGGTGGCGGACAAACGCACTCGCCAGGTTGGACACATTTTTCGTTAGCCTTGCACTCGTGATCGTTGGTACACCTTTTCTGGGCCGGTGAGCATAATCCATTATACGGATCCCCGCCGTAGCCGTGAGGACAGACACACTGATGAGAACCGGGCAAATTGATGCACTCCGCGCCGTATCCACAGACTTGATGACCTTCGATACATTCGTTGATATCCTCGCAGGAACCGTCTGACTTGGTGGTATAACCCTTAGGACAAGCGCAATAACTGACTCCGCCGGCGATGGTGATACATTCAGCTCCACTGGGACATTTTTCGCCTTTCGAGCAACCAGCCAACATGCATTTGCCGTTGACAATTTTATAAGGCGGTTGGCATTGGCATTCAATACTGTTACATTCCTCACAAAGGGTGAAGGGATTTCCATTGAACCCAGGCGGACATTGGCACTCGTAACTTCCTGGCAAATTCTTACAAATAGCGTTCACACCGCAGGCTGGTTTGTCCCTTAACTCCATACACTCGTTGATATCCCTGCATTTGCCAGTTTCGCTATCTCGCGTGTAACCGCGTTGACAGATGCAGACACTGCTACCCACAAATTCGTCCTTGATACACTGCTCCCCGGCAGGGCAAGGGGTGTTCGGCCCACAAACGTGCGGTTCGGGTGATTCTTGACAACCACCGCTATAAGGATCTCCCGTCATTCCGCTGGGACATTGACAGGAGAAGGACCCAGCTTCGTTGTTACACACTGCACCCTGAGGACATGGGTTTATTGCGCACTCGTTAATGTCCGTGCAGCCACCTTTCACACCGGGTTTACCGGTATAGCCATTGCTACAGAGACAGGTCGCAACATCGTTCAGCAACATGCAGTGAGCGTTAGGACCACAGGAAAGGTCTTCACAGGGGTCTAAAATCACACAAAACCAAACCATCGACATAAACATATAAACATTGACATTTCTAGACACTTAAATTGTTGTTAGGTAATTGCTGTGTGGAAAACTTACGTCTGCAGTCGTTTCCAACGTTAGGCTCCGGACATAAGCATCGTTTTTGCGCATCGCATATCGCATTTCCTGGACAATCGTTGTCGTCATCGCACGTGACCACACCGACACACTTTATGAAGGGGTCAGGTGCTGGTATGGTCTCTTCAGGGCACGTACAATTGTAAGAACCCTCGGTGTTGGTGCAAGTAGCTCCGTGGCCACATGCGTCGAGTCGTATACATTCGTCAACATCTACACCAAATCCATTACCGTCATTTCTCTTTACAGAAGTTATTCCTTATTGTGAAATTATTCTGAAATGTTACCTAAGCATTGTTTAAAGGCGTTGCCGGAAAATCCAGGTTTACACTGACAGCTGAAACCGCCAGGCGTGTTCGTGCAGATCGAATTTTTACCACAACGTCCGGAAGGTCCGTTAATCGCGTCGCATTCGTCGATATCTAGTAACAAATTCAAATTTCTTTAAAATTTCTCGGAATTGTCGATCATCACATTGCAATAATGTAAAAAAAGAATTCCTCTTAAAGCGCGTAAATGTTTCGGAGGAGCGTGTGTTATTATCTCTTACCGACACATCCTGCCGCTATGTCATTGGGATTAAACGTCCAGCCATCTTCGCAAATGCAATAGGCTTCGTGACCGTCAGCCTTGCAGAACGCGTGATCGCCGCAAGTCACTTCGTCGCACGGTGCTACATTATGAATAAAACATCCTGTTAATCCCACAAGTGAATATGCCCCTCAAACGCAAACAGACAATGTTTCCCGTAGAGCAAACGACGAGCCGTAGTCTCCTTCGTGTCGTAGTTTTACCTTTGCAGGGTATTTGCGGCGGAGTTCCCACAAAGCCGGATTCGCAAGCGCAGTGGTATCCGCCTCTGGTGTTGGTGCAGACCGATGCAGGTCCGCAAGGATTGGTCGTACACTCGTCGAGGTCCTCGCATTCTGCCCCTACGGCCTTGAACCCGTTCTTGCAGAAACACTGACCTTCGACGCACTCGGCGTTGTTGACACAGTCGAAATTCGATTTACAGACGGTAGTTACGTCCGTCTAGAACGATGAGTAAGTAGCTTTAATTCTCCTACGCCTGGCCAGTGATTTCAAGGAGAAGGAAACGATGTTTATCGCGCGCATTACCTGTTCGCAAGCGACAGCTGGGCTGGGATTGGCACTGTAACCTTGAGGGCAAACGCACTTGTATCCTGGCACGGAATTCTGGCAAATGGCGTTCTTGCCACAAGGGTTCTCGTAAGCCGCACACTCGTCGATGTCTAATAAAAAAGATATGGCAAGTGAGTAAAAGAAGTGCCTCCTCCCTCCCAATGTATAGAACGATCATTACAAAATGAAATCTTTACAAGAACTGTGAAAGTGTGCAAACGGTTATAAATGGTAGAAAGCAATTGCAAGTGCATTGTGCTAACCACTGCATCCCTTAAATGGATCGCCGGTGTATTCCATCTTGCAGGTGCAAGAGAAGCTGCCGATCGTGTCGCTGCATTCGGCGTTCTCGCCGCAGGGTTTTCCCTCGCATTCGTTCACGTCTGTTAATCAGTACGGTTAATCGGAACATGAGTTACATGATGATCAGTCGCCCTCGTTAATCGATGATTCATGATAAGCGTGAAATTCCGTTAATAGCGCAGAATAGTTCACCGAAATATCACTATCGAATTCTAAACTGTACATAATTTGACGAAAGTAATATGAAATGTTTGTGAGATATTCTGCACTGTTCGGGGTATTATTAAATTTTAGCGGAAACTGACTTTCGCATAATGTCAGACCCTGTCCGACAAAACCTTGGGGACAAATGCACTTGTACGAGCCGGGTACGTTGATGCATCTTGCGTTCTCCGCGCAAGCATCCCCGCGACTGCATTCGTTGACGTCGATGCAGCCATGCACCGCGTCCAGTTGGTAGCCGTCGTTGCATCTGCACTCGAAGCTACCCTCGCTGTTGACGCACTCCGAGTTGGGCCCGCAAGGTGAACTCGCCTCGCACTCATTTACATCTGTTAGTGATCGGGTTAGTGGCTTTACCATGTCCTTAACTCTACGGATTAATCCTCATTCAAATTCCGCACTTCGAGAAGCCCTTCTCGAAAGAGACTCTATCTTCGACCACTATCGACTCTTTCAAAATTATCTCAATCGTATGCACTATTAGTGTCGTTATTATTCTCGCTTGTTATGTATGTATGTATGTACAACGCTTCTTTTAAATGCATTAATAAGAATTACTATATTTCAGTCTATTAACCAATCAGTCTCAAGCGATTTACGAAGCAGTTATTAGTTAAAAATTCGCGATGTTGTGTGGGTATATTACAATTGCTGAATTTATTCTATATATGGTACAGTCTAAATATAAGTCCTATGGTAATTATGGCGCTTACCTTGGCAACCTGTCCAAGGGTCCCCCTCCATCCCTTCGGGACAGGTACACCGGAAACCGCCTTTGACGTTCGTGCAATGGGCTGAGCGACCGCAGGGGTTCCTCAGACACTCGTCAACGTCCGCACATTCTACATGTGGATCCCCCTCGTGCCCTTCCGGGCATTCGCACTTATGACCACCTGGCAGGTTTACGCAAACAGCCCCGCGCCCACAGGCACCCTCGAACCCGCATTCGTTAACGTCGAAACACTGTTTAAAAAAGTCAAAACAAACACCTCAAAATATCTCCCCAAAATAAATGAGTATCGCAAGAAAATTGTTCAAGCATATTGCCTCTGGATGAAAGGCAAACAAATTCAAGAGTGTTTGAAGTGAAAGAAGTGAAGAAAAGAAGGAATATTTTTTTCTTTGTGTTCTAAAAATTTACTAACGTTCTCGTACGGATCTCCCGTGAAGCCATTCTGACAAGTGCAGGTATAATTCCCGGGGATGTTATGACAGTCGGTGTTGGCGCCGCACGCGCCGGGAATGGCGCATTCGTCGACGTCTTCGCAGTGCACCTCGCCGTTCCCGATGTATCCGGTCTTACACCTGCACAAGAAATTTGCCGGCAGATTGCAGCATTCCGCATTCTCCACGCAGCGGGCCGCGATGGCTGGATTCTCGCATTCGTTGATATCTGCGGTAGTTGAAGAGGTTTATTATTTGCCGTAATTCGATATAAACGAAGCAAGAACGCAGCAGAGTTTCTTCCGCCTGTCTTCTCACGTACCTTCGCAATGGAAACCGTCGCCTCGGAAGCCAGGAAAACAGGAACATTGGTAGCTACCGAGGGTGTTGGTGCAGTGAGCAAAAATATCACAGGGTCTGTACTTGCACTCGTTCTCGTCTGGAGGAATAAAAATAGAAACGTCGTAACGACAGGGAAATCATTGTATTCGGTTGGACGATAAATCAGACCGACCTTGAACTTTGCAATTACAACCTCCATATCCATCGTTGCAATGACAAACCGAATCCAAACAAACACCATTCTCGCACCTGGTGCCGTCTTCTTGCGTGCAGTCATCTACGTAAAAGAGAATATTTAAGGCCGATTCAAACACATCCGTACCGTGGCCGTATCACTTCCGTGCCGTGTCAGTGCTACCGCGTGAGTGATAAATAATCGACATGTTCGGACTTGTCTTGCGCGCGTCACTGTTGTACCCGTCAGTGACGGACGAACCGGCACAAAACAAATGAAAACACAATTGACGGAGAGCAAAACTTACATCATCCTTTTCCAAACATGTATATATCCGAAATGGTGTCGGACCGTCCGTTCAGTGAAAATATCGTCGCCGGTCACTGTTTCCGTGCTAGCACTGACACGGACACGGAAATGTGAGAATGGATTTATACTATTCTACCGCGACGTTAATTTTTTCAATACACGGACGTACACGACACAGATAATCCTGTAGCCCATAACCTTAAAACCCCTTACACGTATTTGGCCGATCGATTCCCTGTTAACAACTATTACGCATTATAACACAGTTATGATGCATCATTATCGAGGAGTTAACGAGCAACGCTTCCTGTACTCGGCAGAATGGATTACGCGAGGTTCACGAGAAACGATATTTTCGCTAAGGATCTTCAACGTAACGAGCACGAAAAATGAGAATGAATTTTCCCGCCTAATTATCGCGGCGGGATGAGTTGATACAAAGTAAAGAGGCCGTGGCTTGTTCCTAATTGGCCGCCGACGAGAGAGGCTAGACGAGGCGCCTAAGCATACCTGCGGTTTACACGAGCTCGACAGAATTACTTGTCTCCGGCATAATGACATCGTGGATAAGAGAGTGAAGTCAGGAACAAGAGATCTTAACGGTAGTGCGGCCGAGATGTGCACCGGTGGGACATGACTACGTCGTATTTGTCAGCGTCACATTTTTACCCGATGTATACTTATTTTATTTTCGTAACAGCGGTGCAAGTAGGCGCGTATACCCTTGTACGTTATTAGTCAAGCGCACGTTTCTAAAACTCGATTTATTTTCTCGCACCGCACGACCGACTATTTTTCACGACTAATAGTGATTAATTTCGTACAAATAGATGAAAAAGATAGACTCTGTAGCGTATGCTGCTTTCTTACCTGTGCATTTCAGTTTTTCCCGCTGCTCGTCCTGGCCCTGATAACAGTCCACGTGACCGTCGCAGAGCTTTGACAGTTCGAGCAGCTGCACGACGTCCGATGACTCGTTTACCTGGCAGCCAAAGTAACCGTCCTCCAAGTTGAGGAAAAACGTTTCCTTTCTTGGTCCATGAAAAATTTCGTTTTGCGTTTCGGCCTGAGAAATACAAGACAGTCGTATAAAAACGAAAGTCGTAGTCATTAGAATTTTCATTTAACGATTGCTGTTTCTAATACTTACTGGACACGCGTATAAAAGTATCCAGACCACGAACGGCCAAAGATGTTTCATCTTTGCTGTAAAGAAAACACGGTATATATTATTTTCAATTATTAAGGCATTGTAATTTAGTTGTTGTCTTGTGTTTGTGAAATGTTTCTTGGTTTAATGAAAAGTGAAATGAGGAAACAAAATTCAGCCGAATCTTTAACGAACATCGACGATTCCTCGAATTATCTCCATTTAATCGTGCCACTTCGAAAACGATGATATTTCACTTGAATTCCACTTTGCACACAGTTATTTCACTTTCAAAATATCACATCGTCACATAATCTTCGCAGAAAAAGCTGGACAAATTTCTATAAACACTTTCTGGCTGACCAACTTCCTTTTTGCGCTCAAATTTGAGACTGTTCGAGGTACAGTAAACGATGAAGAGCCGATAAATTATTCAAAAGTCGGCTTTATGGCGTTAGCGTATGAAAGGCAAGGCGACTTTACCGTCTTCCTAGAAGCACATTCGCAGCATCATTATTTCACGACCCTCTCGGCACGTTGAAGAATGCAGCACGATTTTCTGAATTCATCGGAAAATGAAGCATGAACACGCGAGCTACGGAACCGCTCCATTTCTTTCTTTTCCGCTGCAACAGGTATTCCCACAGTCGGTCACCTATTATTCACCCGGCAAGTCGACGTCGCGTGAGTCCTTTGAGGGTAATGACTTAACGAGTGAATTTAAATAGAAGAAAAATCTACCGATTATTCAACACGGGGCTTCACAGTCCACGACGGGGATGGTTGAAGAAGGAAACATCGGTAACAATTTTTCGTCATTTTCATCGTACGACAACGAGTTTGATTTATTCTCGGAGTTCTCGATTTCTCAAATTATCGACCTTAAAGCATTCGAGCTGTAATTTATCGACTTTGACGTAAGTCTGGTACATGGATTAAGGAGGAAGACATTTCTGAGAATCGACTATTTCCTCGACGTGGCACGCGAAACTAGCAGACTTTTTCCTGGGCGGGCAACAGGTAAATTGAGGGCTAGAGCCACCTGTTCGCCAACGGACGAGCCCTTCACCGGTTTACTCTGGCCCGTAACCGTCTGGCGAAGTAAATCGCCTCGAAATCAGCGTAACATTCCGCGCAAAGTGCCTGAAGTCGTATAAATACGCCGTTTCCAATGTATCCACTTTGTTTCGCCGGGCGAGAGGAAACGCGAAACGACCGCGCATTTATCCCTTTGGACGGAGACCGGCCGCAGTGCGATGGGGAATCGCGTGTGTGAATAGAACGAAACACGGCGCAATAAGTCGAGGCTGGCGATCAACTGCGCGCTGAAATGTTGACGACCAAGATCAGTGCTCGGAAGGCAGCGAGGAACCGAACGTCGAGAATCGTCGGCCAAGAGGAAACAGAGGAAGACGAAGAAAGAGAGGGAGAGGTGCAATAAAGGAGGGCGTGCGAGTACGATGCACCTGTGGCCATCCTTCCCCGCCTGCCACCTGCAACGTCCTCGAACCTTCGCCTCCATACCCCTACAGAATCGCACCTGCAATCCACACGTAATACCATTGGGGCCCACTTCATTCGTCACTACCACGCACCCTCTAAACCCCTGCATGGGAATTACGTGAGTAACCTCAAAAGTAAACCGTCGTCATTCATCACAAACTTCCGTTGAAGATAATTCTATAATTAAGCGCCTGCGGTATTTACAATTATCAATTACGCGGCTAATGACTGCTTCCATAATCATTCTTGTAAAAAAGGTCCTTGTCACGAACAAATACTACAAATATCTCAAACGACTTAATGAACGTCGTTTTTCCTGATTTCTCATTCGTACATGTCCCGCCTGTGAATCGTAAAGTATAATAGAAAAGGTACAACTGTCTCTGGCAAACAATTTTTCCCTCGTTAAGTGTCAAAAGTCAGCGACATTTTTAAGAGACAATCGTAAGTTAGCGATGATTGGACGGACTAAGATTAATTGCCAATCTAACCGACCCACTTTGCAGCATATTTGTTTTATTTGGAAAACGCGTGTATTTGCCGTACGTCTATTGGTTTTTGCTGGACTGTAATTTGCGTATAGCCCGCTGTCAGGAGCGTGTAATTAGTAAACGGGATATATGTATGTGCCAAGGGAGGACATTGTGCATCAACGATTGCACGTGTCTGTCTGTACCACTGAAATGCACATGACGCAGGTCCCTCGGCACACACGCATATTGGAAACGAGCTCGAATGATACAGCGTGTAGCGGAGCACCTACGTGAAAAGTTGCGAAACCGGTGATCGACTTTGTCACCGCGAAGAAGGAGCGTGAATTAATGCATGACGTCGACAAAGGTCGCTTTCTGCGGCCGATGGCGAAATCGACCTGACACATTTTTTGCATTCTCTTAAACCGTCAATGCGTCACACGTACCCATGAAACAACGTTTTTCTTTTGACGGAAAGCGCTCGCCCGTAGAAGAGAATCGACGGGTTCCTTTTTGCTTATCAGTTGGGCCAAACTCATTTTTCGACTGAGGTAACGCAATGACATTTTTGATGACTCGTCATCGGCTCGCGGGGATTTCTAAATTTATAATTGACCGCCCACGACAATGTCGGTTTATGGAATCTTGCTTAATGCGAACGCATGTGTTTGTTCGACGTCGTGAAAGTCCTTAGATATACTTGTTTCATGTATTATGTGACGCCGGTTATCCTTTTCCATTTCAAATCGGTAGCCATCCTACGCATCACCGCGGGCTAAGTTCCGAAATGTCGAAACTCGTGACACTTTCTAGACGTTTCACCCGAATACAGCGTTGGCGGATTTTAATGCGATATTTCTATGTCCTCGACATTTTCTCATGTTCGTCAGTTGTTATTTTTAATCATCGAATGTCGAACTTTTCACGAACTTAGAACGATTTAGTGGTACCCTCTTTACGGTTTGCGGACTTTTGTGCGTCAGATGATAATACTTGCAAACTACGGAGTTCACTTAAGTAATTACTGGCAATTAAATTAGCACCCTGTACGACTACTGCGATGTCCGTAAACGTCGTGTTATCTTTGCTGTTAGCCTTGTTGGCGAATCGCAACGGTCTTACTTACGCAAGCCCGATAAAATCGCAAAATCGCCTCGGAACAAACGAAACTCTTCCTTCCGAAGGTAGACTTTGTTTAATTACCCCATTAAATTTGACCATTGCTTCACACGAGCCATTTAACGTTGTATTATACACTTCACCGCGTTAACATTCTACTATTTTTTCGCACTGCATTATTTTTGCGAAATAACAATTCACAATGTTATCACTTTGGTTATGCATAATTATTAAAATCCACACATATCCGGAATAATCCTGGCGAAGGGTATTACATTGTACTCAGGGTTAATTAAACAGTATAATTGGATGTAGAAAATTGGTGGTACGTTCGTGGAATGAAAAATTCATCGCGGTTGTATAATTGGCACACGTCTTCCTGGCCTTATAAATAGACAAAACGCATATTCACACGCACACGCGCCAATGAATATTTATTCAAAAGTGTGCTAGTTAACGACCCGAATGCACGGTGGGATGCTTTCTCTTCGCCTTACTCTCCGTCCGTACTTGGTGCAAATTGCATGAATACCTCTTTTAATGTTAATTAGAATCGAGTGTGCACGAAAGAAGAACGTATGGACCTGCCATGAGTAACCATTGTAGGTACTTGGAGGATAAAGGCCGATTCAGACATATCCGTAGCGTGTCCGTACCGTATCCGTGCCAGCGACGATATTTTCAATGAACGAACGGTCCGACACCATTTCAAATGTATGCACGTTGGAAAAGGATGGTGTCTATTTTGCTTTCCGTCAGTTGCGTTTTCATTTGTTTTCTACCGGACCGTCCGTCACTGACGGTACAAGCAGTGACGCGCGCAGGACAAGTCCCAACACGTCGATTATTTGTTATTAACGCGGAAGCATTGACACCGCACGGATACAAAGCCGACGATCTCGATGAACTATGTCCTACCTACATCAACACCCGTTAAGGAAAACATCTTGAACGGGCCGGTCCGGCCTGAATCCGTAATTTTCGAGTAACGGTTCTCTTGTGGATGAAGTAAAATTCTGACCGATGCCTAGAAAAAACGGCGTTATACCGTGGACATTCCTTTCCGTATCCCCAAAGAGAAAATTGTACAAATCACCCTTGACTCAATTCTATTTAGAATTACTAAATAGAATTTTACTAAAATGTCAGAATCAGATAACATCACAATCGTTTCAAATGTAACTCAGTTAATTCAAGGACAGGTAGAAGCTGTCTTGAGGACTACACTATTGTGAAGATATGAATTATCTCAATGTCATCAGGATTCTTGAACTCGGCGGAAGTGGCGAACGATATCCCCGACGCGTACGGACTATGTCGAGTGTTTTGTCGAAAAAACCTTCACGACTCGAACGTTATAATTAAATTTCACTTTTTACGAATCTTACAATAGTATTTACACGCCGGTAAAATCCGTCAGCAATTATCTCTTACGATCGAACTCCGTCGATCGTACACACATAATTTCCTTTGCAAAGAATATCATTACATTCCGTTATTAGGCATTGCTTCCCTTCATCTCTACCTTCCTGCGATTTCTTTATTTTCCAATGATTTCCTGCTTCGTTTCTTTCCCACTGAATCGTTCGCTTTTATTTCCCTCGAGAGCTAAGTATAGGGGGGACTTGTCGGCGCATTGCTGCATCGGGGAAGATCGCTGGAAAATTCGTATTCTAAACACGATCGTGCGTTCATCGCGATTGTCTGAGGCAACATCCGGCATGAATCAACGGTCTCCGAAAGACCGAGGGGGGTGGGGGTTGGAGGGGGAAGGAGACAGGTCCGGACGATTTGGGCCTAAAACTTACGCCCACTACGAAGTAACGAGAGAGCGGCGAACGAGGCGAAACAGAATTATTCTGCTGCAAAGTGAAAGTTCTTAGACGCGGTACTCGGCTGAATATAAGGCAGATCGCGTGGGCCTTATCGCCCCTGCATTGACCGTAACACCGATTCCTTTTTGTCCAACGACAAAGCGCATTTTACCGATACCTACACGTGCCAACCGAAGAACGTCAACATCGCCGTACATCAATATGAAATGTAGAATGTAATCGATAGTGTTTTTGAAAAAAATGCTTGATTCGTTGACATTTTGCTTTACCTTTACTACAAATTACTCGCTTCTTCTATCGCTAATATACAGGATACGATTCTGCCATGTGGATTTCTCAGCGAGAACCTTTCCATAGCAACTTGATTTACCGCCATAAATTAAGATGAAGAGATAGGTAAATTAACATTCGCCCGAGTGATAGTCGTGACTGATAGAAGGGTGACTAAACACGAATACCGATAGTTTGGTACTTTAGTAAAAGAAACCACGCTCGTGCGTCAAGTGTTAAGTGACTTAACGTAACGATCCGGAATGTATTCGTTTTCTAGTACCCGGCAACGATGCGAAAAGTGTGGCGAAAAATGGAAAACGCATGTAAAGCCAGTGAATCGTGGCACACGCAGCTATTGTCTAAAGGCTGCTTGCGTCATCGACACGCTCGATGCTAATGTAACGTTTATCTCAGCGTTATTTCAGGTAAATTAATGCAAGAGATAACCTTGTACAAAGGACGATGATTAACCGCCCGATGATTCTAGCCAAAACGGGCCATTATTTTCATCGGCAGATGATTCGATTCGTGGGAAAAAATAACGAAACCTCTTTCATCAGTTTGGAGGTAATGGGAAAGTGCGAACTTTGTTTCAGAAAACAAAGGAACCCGGCAGACCAATGTAATCGCGATAAAAAATATACGTTAGGCTTGCCACTCTTGCTGTATCACAGATTTATCGTCACTGAACTAAACGTTAGATTCCTTGCTTATCCCTTTCAGAAGCAACTTCCAAATCTCCTGGGGATTCTTTCACTATCGGAAATATGGCTGGACCGTTACATTTTTGCAATTTACCACGTTTATTCACAGTTATGACAGCATTGGGAAACGGCTTCTGCTCGTAAAAAGCCCGACGTACTGCCGAGTAACAGTACACGCTCTCAGCAACATGTTGTACTCTCCGAGAATCGCAGCGATGCAGTAGCGACGAACGTAAGGCGGAAAAGAAGCGTGCAATTTTCGCACGGCCAGATTTCCCTCTGTCGAATTCCTTCTGACAAGAAATTTTCCCAGGAACGACTCCCCGCGTAGTCCTCGACAATGCCGTTCACCTGCCGCTAATTCAGCGATTATCGATCGAAACTCCTTTTTACACATCTACAGATTTCATTAGACCCTCTGGACCCGATTGTCCGATGAAATCCATTCGTTGCGTCATGCCTTAATGGGGGAGCAACAACGGACGAATAATGCACGATACCATCGTCCCGATGCCGTGGTAAATTAGTGTGTCAGTGATTGAATGAATCGAACGTAATAGAACGTGCCTTGGGTAGAAATACGGAAGGGACGACTGTCCAATGTGCGACCTACAATAGTGCAATTTTTATTTATATTTTTTATGCTAAATATAACACACGCGTGTAGCGACTATAGGATTGTACCGAATTAATTTGTTCCCATGCCGTGCGTAAGGTGTCTTCAAAATATGCGAGGGCTATAAAGGCTGATTCAAAGATATCCGGATACGGCACAGACACGGTACGGAAATGTCTAAATTGGCCTTAAACCGGCATAGTTATAGCAGATAACATAATCGCCTCTGATGTTAATTTAAATTTTGAAATACGTCGCAGGTGAGCCTAAAATGGTTCATGCGGGTCTGGTTATTCTTCTTGAACCTCAAACAACTGACTATTGATGGCAGGGTATTCGAGAGAAGTAGAAAAAATTTTCGAGATAGAAGATCTCATGAAAGGCAAAAACCATTGAGAATGATCATTATCGTCACGGACGGACAGAGTCAATTAATAGATGAGGACTTAAAGGAACTCAAACCAATTACACGTTATAAAAATCATCGAGAACGTCAAAGTATTACGTGGTGTATGAATGTGCGTTTATGTACCAAGGCTACGTCTGACCTCGTTAAGGAAATCCTGTAATTTGCACCGCTGACTTCCAGTTTCGCGACACAGTGAAAATTAATTGCTTCGTCGTGGTTTTCCTCCATTAATTATGAACGTCGTTCCACTAACGTCGTCCTTAACTAAACACTGTCATCATACGGGGAGTTAAAACTATAACACAAAGACTTTAACCGTCTCCAGAAACTTTCATTAAGGCGTTAAAACCACAATTCCTGATCTCATCGGTGACATCATTTCCATACTATTATTTAATATAAAAAGGTCGTCGTTTTTAGCAGACCAATTTAGCATGTATTTGCATCAGGAATGCGGTACATGATATTGTGCGACAAGTTTCGATTGGCGCGTGTCCTGCAAAAAAGTACGAATGTGAGAGATTTTTGTGTCCTCGCTGCATATGCAAGTGCAGTAACGGTCTTTTATCTAAATAAGGGAAGACTGGTAACACGATTGTAATGACCGATGACGTTGCATACGCACCGACTGTCGCAAGCATTGAACTCTCTTCGAGGCCCGAGGAAAGAGAAAATGAGAGGGACCGGTATCCCGGTAAGGTTCGCTATCACGTAAACACGTTCACACGAGAGAAGGAGAGAGAGGGAAAAATGCGTGCAATCCTCATCGACTTCGTTTCGTCTCGCGCTTTAAGATCCAATGTCGTTTCATCTCTCCCCCCTCTCCGGTTTATTCCCCCTGCTCCTTTTGCTCCTGAGAAAGTACCGCGTTGATTAACGCACGAAGAAGAACAAAAGGGATGCCGAAGACTTGGCCGTTCATCCGCTTATTCCTATCCGGCTAACGCCGAGACATTAGTATTATTATTATTAAGTGAGCGTTATTATCGCAAGACGAGAATACGGAGAATGCGTGTGCGAGCACGGTGAGAAATAGCGAATTACAGCAATTTACTCGAGCATCGCTCACGAGATCCACGAGACCTATTGTCGGCCGTGGGGCAAATCGATCAACTCAGAACTCGCGGGGAATAATGCCTTTTTCCTCGACCCTCCTTCTCCATCCTCTACGTATTGACACCGTGTTACGCGTCTCGTAATTTACGTCTGGCAAATTTATTCTTTCTCCCCCGTGGAGTGGCAACGGGACTTTTTGCCGTAAAGTCATATTTATTCTTAGCCATTGCCGGCACGTTAATCCGGCTTTTGAATGAAGTAGAAAATCAATGAACGGAGCGTGTATATAATCCCGAATGGACCAGCAATCCTCGTCTATCGGTTTTCTCTCGGCTCGTTTACGATTATCGAGCGCGCGCCTAAGTTATTGGACCTTCGAACGATTTCATTTTCTTCGCCTCGCCGTTTCGACACGAACCGCACTCGCGCCACCGTAGTTACCCGATACCATTTGATTACAATAAAATCGTGGCATCGCGGGATCGTCGTACGCTTAACGGTGCGGCGGAAGACGAAGATCTGGAAAGTAATTTGCTCCGTGATCCCTGGCACTGCCGTCCCGGCTATCAAATAATTGCATCGTAACCGTTAAGGGGTTGGAAAGGTCGCGAATGGCGCTCGCATGCTCCGCGTACGACCAGTGCGGAAAGCCAAGACGGAAAAATAGTGACTGAAAATTATACGTCGACTCCGGCAGAATCGAAGAGTCGCGCGAGCAACCGGATAGCCAGACGTTTATCGCCGTTATTTGTCATAGACCTCCCGGCTTCTTACTCGATAAGTCCAACCAATTCCGCCCGTGCTCGAGAAATACCTCCGCGTAATTTGTCATACTTTACGAGACGATGTAATCACGCTCGTTCGTGCATCTGTTTACGACGCTCCAGGGGTTTACAATTTTTTGTGAAAAATACACGAATCCAAGCAGATATGTTTGTGGCTCGTAAAAGATGCGTGAAGCAACGTCCTTGAAGGACCTATGTATTTTTCATGCCAGTTGTAGAATTTATCAATTCCTCGAGTGTATATATTTCAGATTTTCTTCTGTTTCGTCACGATTTATCAATCTCGGGTATCTTTTCGATATTGCAACTGGTTTCGATAGCTTTCAAAAACGTCTCGCTGCTTTCATTATACCGCCGTGTCTGCGTGTTTGACGCTTTTTATCGACATAAACGAGAGGAATGTACCATCACTAATGACGATGATTTCGCGGTGATGAATGCATCGAGAGGTTCGTTGCAGATTTGAATAACAGGTTGCAGAGACTCCTGGCACGGTAGACGAACGAGTTTACAGTTAGTTTGATAGGCATCCGGAATAATGAATAGACGTCTTCCGAATATTCCTCAACGACGACAGCCTGTTATTTCCATGCAAATGCGCCGGCTATTTATGAATTCATGCCGATCTTGAATTTTCAGTTTACTCTCTCGCTCTAATCAGCGTTTACTTGAACGTTTAACTCGATTATACAGTATAATGAGCAGCAGCCGTAGAAACGCATGGAATTTGCGCTTGCAGAAGAACTCGAAATCCATAAACGAGTTTATATCGGCAAAAAGAAAGCTATATTCCGACATCTGATACGATAAATATATGAGCTACCTTCGCCATAATTCTCAACGAAACGAATTACTTATGAACTTTCGATCGCTCGAGATTAGGTAAACGAAGTGGAGACGAGAAACGATGGTGATCGGTTCGACGAACTACAGAAGAAATCTCTTGGGAATACTTGGCTTCTCGATGAAGCTATTTTATCTATAAATAGGTCGAGTCCATGAGAAGTTGAACGTACAAGACGCGTGACACGTCGGTCCCCATCTTCTGGTGGTTATCGTCACTTCCGTTCTCCGTTTATGGGCGATGCGGGTTGAAAAGGAAGCCGATCGGACGAGTTTTCCAGCTCGTCGCGAAAAGCAAAAGTGACAGCCGAAGTCTTGGCGGCGCAAGGAAAGACATCCGTCGCGATGTGTAAGTGCAGCCCAGCGTAATCGCTGCACTTGCACCGCGACTCCTTGCTAGTGCGTCCGTCAATTAAAAACCACTTTGTTCAGCGATGCGCAACTGCATCGTCTGCCGCGGCGGTATTAACCTTCAGCATACTGGCTTGGAGGTCGTTAACCGGCGAGCACGAATTATACCCTTCGACTTTACTTTCCTACCTACGAATTTCCCTCTGCTCCCCGCTGTGATCTTAACGTTTATCACTGAAACGCTCGGAGGTTCAAGGTGAAATACACGTCCTATACCCTTGACCCTTTCTCCCTGTTACGTGGATAATTTATAGAACAAGGAGTGTGAAAGGTTTGACCAAGGAACCAAGCTCCAAGTGTTTCCCGAATCAACGGCTCGTCTCTTTGCATAGTAAACATAGGAGCGGGACGCTCGTCGAACAAGTCCCGACGACGAAGTCCCGACGACGTGAGAATGCCAAGAGTGAAGTGTCTAGTTGGAGAGTTGCCGGATAAACAGAAGAGATTCGAAGGAGTGCGGATATACGCGTGCTGGAGATTCCCGGAGACAAAGGCCATGTGTACTTACACGGCCGGTTAAAAGGAGCGACCTCCTTGAGAACGGTCCTTGACTCGTAGAGACGGGCAGGATACGAAAAAGAAGACGAGGAGGAGAAGGAGGTGGAAGTAGTAGTAGAAGTAGAAGAGGAGAACCGCCGAGTACGGTGGAAGGGCAGAACGAAGGGTGGAGAAAAGAGGGGGAAACCGAGTAATGGCGCCTACGCTGGACGTTGAGAGAGGTCGTCGAGGATTTCTGCTCCTGAAACCGGGAACCAGAAGCGGAACATCCACCGTACGATGAAGGACGGGGGATTAAAAAAAGGAAGGAAGATAAGGCCCGAAGAAAATGTCTTGTATCTCAATAGAGCGGTCCGGTTTGGAATTTAAAGCGTGCTTCAATCTTCCATTGACTTTCTTCCTTGACGCGGTCAATCAAGCTTCCAGCTAAACAACGCTGACTGATCCCCCTCCTGGTAGGGGGGACAGGTTCCCAGGGAGTTGAGGAACGCCGGGGTTTCGGCCTAAAACCGCCGTGACTAATGGAAAACAGACGGCCGAGATGTACAATTTTCTAAATTACTCATTGTCAAATGATCATTTAGCTAATGAAATTTCAGCGAACCTCCGCCGCCTAATTAATGCCTCGCTTCACGCGACTCCACTCCCGAATTACATTGTTACCTCGTTAAATCATCATTTGTATTACTTACAACTAATTAATCATGAGATATCAATGAAAGCTGTGGAAACAATTTTCTTACGGATCACATTTCTATTTTCGATGTAAGGGTTTTCTAAAGATCAATCATCCCGTTAATTTGTCTAGTAGAAAAACGAGTTCAATATGCTAAATTATTCTTGCGCGGATTTCCGTAATTAAATTTTCGTTTGCTTGAATGTCATAATTAGTAGTTTGTTCTCTTGAAGTAGAGCCTCCAGTTATGTGGCATAGGTATTAACTGATCGTTTGACTGACTGATGGTTCGATCATCGGTGAAAATTAATTACACGCCTTAGCGCCGAACGCGTCTCATTATATCCGGGTTTGTATAAATCATCGGCTCTTTCTTTCCACGCGGGGTATTACCTTGCAGTTTCCTCGATAGAGCAATAATTTGGAGGATACATCCTAGTAAGGCCGAGAAGCTAATCGCTCGTGACTGGAGTAAATCCCGAGAGGAAAGTCCAGATGAACGGAGAAAGATCGAAGAGAGCGTATCTACTGCTCTTTAAGAAATCTTCGTCCATCTCTCTCTTTTCCCCGCGGTCAGCATCGACCTTTCTCTCGTTTATCCTCTCACTCCGTGGCTCGCTGCCGGACACGCGGCAACGGAATTGACCGTGGTGCAGAAATGATGGCGAGGTGGAAAAGAGGAACGGGGACCGATGGAAGGCGAGCGGTATAGAGTGAGAGAGAGAGAGAGAGAGAGAGAGAGAAAGAGAGAGAGAGAGAGAAACTGGAGTCTCAAGAACGGAGGATGCCTATAATCGGCAATGGAAGACCGCGCCTCGGCACTTTCGCGTCGCTTTAGACTGCGATACCAGACCAACCCATCGACCGGTTAATCATCATCTTATGTACAATTATATCTAGCGCCATTGACGACAGAATGTCAAGATCTATACGACCTTCCACTTTGCCATCAAAAAGGTTCTACATTTTTCGCGAAATAATCAAACTCATACTCCTTGTATCACTGTACCCCTAAATATCATCACTGTCAGAATTCTAGTTAAATTCTAACGTTGATTACTTTTATACAAGTTTGCGTGGTTAGCCGAGATTTTGCTTTTCTTCTGACGAGCGCAGAGGATCATCGTAAGAAAGCAACGGTGTTCCAAGGGTCCAGGCTGCAAAGTGCAATTGCAACCGTGTTGACCTCCGGATCGTGGAGAATGCAGGCTCCGAGAGAAATTACGTCGGAATCGCTCTGCTCATAATCACCGGCCGGCAAGATTGTTCTATCGTCGGTGATATCGGTGCTCTCTGTGCGCTGATTACGCGCTCTTAAAACGTTCCGCGCGAGGATAGACGAGGCCGATCGCCGCGGGATCCGTTTAGCCCGTAATGACCAACGCGAAATCATTCTATCGATGTCGATGCCGGGCAATTCTATCCGCGGATTACGTGGACGTCAATCACGCGTGTCCAGCCGAATAGTTAGGACCCGAATCGCCGGCAAATCATTTTCGCAACTCGTCTCCCAACTAACGTAATCTTCCCTCGATGAAATCGACTCATCCATCATTTCCAGCCGTGTTCCCTATTAACCGACTCTCGATACGACCTTACTTCAAGTAGCGAAATTGTTTTTTTACCCTCTTTTACGGAGACTTCAAAGGATTTGTAATGTCGGGATTCGTGTGGCTTGCGTAATAGGCCATTATTCGCGTTTCTCGAAATTTTTAATGAATCTACGGTTCGGTGGAGAGACTGAGTTTGATTATCTCAATAAAAATGGAACGGTGTCGCTTCGTTTTATGACAAGCTGCGCGCGGTAAGAGGGTCATTGTCATCCACATCGGCGGAACATGCCGTTTACGCGATATTTATGGGGACGATCATATTTTGCTCTTCCTCCGCAGCGATGAAACTCGTACGCTTCACTGCGTCCACGACAGGTCGGAGCTATATCGGCAACGATCTGAAAGGCTGAAAGCCACTCTGGATCGCTGAGAATGCAGGTCCAACGTGGGCAGATGACGATGGAAACAATAGCGAGAATCGACAGCACAATTCTCGCCAACGCCGGATTCGCTCGAAATTTCATTCAGAAGCCATAATTTTGGCGTTAATGAGTACGAGCAAGCTTTGACAGAATAGAGAACATCGATACTTGGGAAAATTGTGATAAATCGAACGATTTAGGTCCTTTGATCTGTTTTTTCTAGCATTTAGTGAGGAGCGGCAAACCGCGGATCAGGTTTCTCAATTTTACGTAAGCAACACCGAGCCTGAGGAAATAATGGAACGCGTAGGCGTGTCGAAGCATCGTTCATATCACGCAATAATTTTATTGTAAAGGGGAAGGCACTGGCAGTTAAGTGTAATCTAACGCTCCCTTGTTACTCAAACCTTCGAGATAGAATAACGTCAGTAAATTCGCGAAAAGAAAATTGTGCGATTGTTTAGACAATGAAATGATTTAGTGAAGTAAAGCAGTAATAACGAATCGGCTCGATCCACTGTTTTATTGTAGATCAATGGCAAACCAGGATCATGACTATTACTTTCACCAAATACGTAGGTCATTAGTCACTGAACAAGAAATATAAAAGAAGTGCAATTCACCATGCTTAGAAGAACTTTGTAATAAGAGATTAGTATCCAAATGGTTATTTTCGTCAAGCTTGTTAGTGGCTTCCCGGGGACGTGAATTATTCACATCATTTGACAAAGTCGACTTAGCCGTTCTCATGCTGTACATCATCCTGAATGAACTTTAATTATGCTAATCTTCCGAGTCAAGAGAAATATGGAAATCTTTAAAATTTCAGCATTTATCACTCCTCCGTGAACACAGGTTATACAATGTAATAAATAGCATAATATCGTAGGACAGACGAGCGAGGAAAGTAACGTGGCTCACGCACAATTTCCACTGGCGGTTCGAATCGCGAGTCGTTGTCGTCGCAGACGAGTATTTAAATACCACCGCGAGTCGGTCTGTTATGGCTATTAATTATTTCCAGTAGACATCGGCGATCGACGGAATTGATGTCTTCATAGTTCCCCGAGTTTGCGACGTGCGATACACATTTCCTTACGTAAGACCATGAGGTCTGTCAACGAAGGGTTCAACGAATGAGGTCGCACGCTCTCCGGGAAATATCGTACGCGAATCTATAAGAGCAAGAAAAATAGGAAGACAACGACGACGTGGAAACCGTTGCCGTTAGTCGTTGGTTTATACCGGGCGGAGCGCGGGTATTTCATAAGACGGAAGATTTAACGAGACAAAGGCCATGCGTGGCGGCGCATAGAACGGCAATTTTAATTGCACCCTCATTTGCAACTCGAAAGTTAGCCAGTGTAAACCGGATGCGATCCTTGCGATCGCAGCGACGACGATAAACGATGCAGATAATTTTTACACGTAGCCGGAAACTCGGCAAGGAAGGTGTTTACGAGAAGCGTAAGATTTTAATTGATTTCGTCGAGTAGTAAAGGAACGTTTCAATATCCGCCATGATCCGTATCCGTGGAAAATGAGAAGTTGTTATTAGCAGATGCTAGTTTCCTCTCGGTGCTGTCGAGAACGCATAATCGATTATTGTGTAATCTCATGCTGGACAGTTACACGTGTAATTACATACTGTTGTTTGCACATAACGACAAACGACAAGTATGCCGACTAATTTCCTTCTGTTCTTCGCTCAAATCCGGCATAGCCGTCGCTGTTTTCCGCTCAGCGACCTCGACAATGCCGACCCTTTCGCCATCGATTTCACACATAGCGAGCGATAAACGAGGAAATCGCCACGGACTCAAATCGAAGGAGTTTGTGGGAAAGTAATAGAGGACATTACTCGCGGTACGTGTCGGTCGTAAGAACCGCCTTAGAGAATATCCAAGTGATTGACCACGATTAATTTACGATACGTTCTATCAATCGTGGAATAGGAATGAATAAGTCAGACACGGTGATCGACGTAAATTATCACGCATCATCGAGTTACGACGAAATTGCTGTGGATTTAGTCGTAAAATTATGAAAATTGACGTTCCGCTATACGTTTTATTCCCGAGAGAACGTTTAACTTTGACTCATTAACGGACAAATGAGGATGATTAAATTACTATAGCGACTGGTCAAGGCCAGGAGAGATATTTATGATTCACACAAGATGCTCTCACACAATTTCGCCTTACTTATTACGAGTAGTAGCGACTTCTCGTTCCCACGAGATGTCCTGGCGAGGGTAAAATAATCGCTGTTAAAAATAGGCACTTGCGTTACCTCTCGGTGCGGTGGCGGTGTTGTCCATAAAAGCACAGCAAAGGATTGATCCTGTCACTCGTATCCTTGATAAAATCGAACTGTTCACACACTCGATGCTGCACACGCGCCACGGTTTCACGTCGATGAGTTTTTCGACGATTTCGGTCGGCCGATTTCCCTTGTTCACTCGCGTTCTTCGCGGTTCGTGAGATGCAACGAAATTCTTATCTCCTTCTCACGGAAAACCGTCCGCTTTCGAAGCACTGCACTTTCCTTCGCGAACATAAGTAATCTACAATATTGCTTTCCAAAGGAGCGTTCGAGATAGGCAGTGTTGTAAATTACATATATCTGTAAGTGTGTATGTGCGTATAGAGTGTGTCGTGTTTCGATAAGTGAACAGTAAATTTATATTAATTCTTGGTGAATCGACCGTTCTCGGAATACTAGGCAATTCAAGTATCTCTTATGCCTACTGTTTACAAAAGGTGAAGGCATCTTCATCTCCGTCGCAATGTCTAATTTTATCGGAAGATCAGAGCTGACGTAACGCGATTAGGATTCCATAATCTTCAAATTAATGAAATCGCATGACGTATCGGGGAGCGTAGAGGCACTACGCGACGTGAAATGCTCGGTCATTAGTGAATCCGTGTAAGACGATGAAAAGACTGGAGGTCACGAAAGGGAAACGGTAATTACAGGAAATGAGATCCCTATGTAAATGTCGGCCGGTAATTTCGGCACATCCTCCTGAAAAAAAGTAAGCATTTTTGGAGGAGAGCCGGTCATCCCAATTCCAAGTGGGTGTCACTGATCGCGACTACTTTCTAAAGTCGTTAAGGTGGTTACACACTGACGAAACGACCGGAAACCTCGGGCTGGATAGGATCGTTATGCGCCGTGATTCAATTGTCTCCGGAAGATCTTACGATGGAACGAACGAGCAAGAACTTTCCGCCGCTCTTCCGATTTCACGCGAATGGAAGAGAAAAAACGTAGGCCGGGAAAAATGCGTCGGTCGACAGCGCGGTGCATTTGACTGTGCATCGCGGGACTATAATTTCTAATCGTCGAGCGAACACACCTTGCATCCTTGACACCGTCCGCCTAAAGGATGTACCAAAGGTCGTAGTCACCGCGCTCTGCGTCCCAGTGCACTATTAACATGTGTTTAACGTCACAATGGACATGCCGTGCATAAATTTCTTTGGCGCAGCCAACAATTAACACGGATAATTTCAACAAATGACACACGATCAGGACGAGACTGTCGTTTTAGGCCACTTTCCTCGCAGGAGATTATCCTGAACCTAATTTCCGATTGCCAAGGAGAAAAGTATCGACATCGACGTATGATGGTTAAGTCTTGGGATTCAATAGTCCTTTTGTGGAGATACCGTAAAAGTTCGTGCAATCTTCGCAGTAATTGACGCAACCAACTGGACAATCACCGTAAGAGAGAACTCGAAGTACTTGTTCCCAAAACGGTCGGCAGGAAAGTATCTCGTCGCTCGGACGAATATTACTGCTGTCCGGAAGAACGATAAAAACTGTTTCTTCAAAACGATCAATCGATCATGCTTCACTCCAATGATTACAGTTATTTAAGCAGGAATATTATAATTCCCGGAACTGTTTGATGAAATCTTAGAAAAGGGTTGTCGACAATATCGCCAACTATTGAGGGATGACAATTTTTTAGAAATGAATTTCTTAGAAGAGTCGTTTAAAATTTCTAAAAATCTCATTCGAAATGTCGATGGTCTAACAACTCAGAATATTCTAGAGTCTTTAGAATCGCGAAGTTTTTCGGAGCCAGTCAGAGATACTCGCAGAACAGCGACTCGACCTTGACTCTCGAAGGGGGCAAACCTGTGAAGCGTCTAGCTAAAACCGCCATGGTTTTCCTCAGCTGTGGAATTACCAGTTTCGAATATTCTCCGACCAAGACTAGAATTTTACGTTTCTGAGTCTGCAAGATAACGGAAAAGTTTCAACAAGATTTTATAGGACATGTTGCTAGGCGTATGGTCCAAGCGCGAATTCTGGAGACTTCAACGCCAGACGTGAAAGTATAGCAGGCGTTGCGTTTCACATTCGTAGTCGAAACTTGAATCAAAGGTGTAGCGAAAGTCATTGAAAGGATCGTATTGAATTGCGTTGTGTAAAATGTCCTCGCGAAACGGTCGGATTCACCATGTTTTCAAGGAATTATCCGCCATGGCTGGTACCCTTCTGCTAGGATAATTAACGCGAGTACACGCGTCAGATACACGGAGAACCATGTGCTCTTATCACATTTCTAGCGGTTTACTTATCTCTACGATTCCAAGTGGACCAGTAGAAATCTTTGGAGAACGGTCAATTTTATTATACAACGCGATAACCGCATTCCGTTCGGAGCAGGATCTGGTCCTTAATAGAGCATTTCACCGCGTCGACAAGGGATCGTTTTAAGGGAGCATAAAGGACTGAGCGTAACGATCGGTTTATCAGTGATAGGGTTTGTAAAACTGAGGGGACCGCTAGAAATGCAGATTGAGCTGTGGTCCAGCGAACTTACCCGTCCCCATGGCTGGGTGCAGCCTCCTTCCGGCTCAATCCCCCGGCGTATCCGGGCTCCAATCTTGGCAGTTTTTCGGTGACACTTTCCGGCGGTAAAAAAACAAATAAACGGACTAGAGAAGACGGGGAGGACGATAAAAGTGTTCGAGTTAGAGAGAGGCACCTGCGAACGGTGAAGAGTTTCTGCCTCTCTTCGTCCAGCCGGGGGACCGCGGACGAACTGGTACCCAGTGAAGACTTTTCGTGAGACTCCGACGTGAGACAACGACGACGTCATCGACGGTCTGCTGTCTCATTGGCCGGCGATCCTTCTCGCCCCTCTCCTTCTTCCTCCTTCTGTTCCTCCTGTTCAGATGTGCCTACGTCTCCCTTCCTCCTGGTACCTCTCCCTCTCTCTGTCTTTTGATCACTCTCTCCCTTCCACGCTTTCGACGTATCCCTGTCCGCCTTCGTAGCGGTCCCTCTATCCGTCTCTCTCCTCTCTTCCCCATACCCCTAGCTCTGGCGCACACGAGCGTTTTCCCTCTCTCTTTCTTTCTCACCTGACCGGCTATCCTCCGTAGAGGATTCTCCCTCCTTCTCTCAGCCGCACACTCCCACGGCAGGACACTAGACTCGGTTAGAGCGGGCCGAGCCGCTCCGTGTACCACGCCGCGAAGTCAGCACGCTCAAAGCCTGGAACCAATCTCCCGAGCGGCCGTGCAGGAAAGTCTGTATAAGGCGCACACGGCTGCTAGATGTTCGCCGTCGAGGAACTAAGGCTTGTCCGGAGGGTCCGCAGCAGATTGTTCCGATCCCCGTGATAACGCCCTATGAGCCTGATAGCCCGCCGTATACTTTACAGCTAACAATGAACTACATAACATAGAAGTCTTTGCCCCGCCCACAGGAACGGGAATTTTCGATTTTTCTCGCCCGGTAATTACGAGGGTAATTCAATATCGTAGCTCCCGAAAGCTTAGCCGACTATAATTCCCCATAAATTATACAACGGATACGTTATACGTAGTACGTACGTGAAATGTAGGTAATAGGCTATTCTGCGAAGCAAGAAATACACCCACTACCGGCTGTTCAGGAAGAACAACCAGAATTACAAGCGAGGAAACTGGCTTCACTGGCGAATCTATTCAATAGATGCGAAGTTGCATATGTAGTTCCTCATGGGAAATGTAAACTAATGATGCATATACGCTTCTTGAACACGACACAAATAAACAAGCACGGATAGACAACATCGGTAATACTATTTAATGTCCTTACTCGTACATTCTTTCGCATGTTCATTCATCGGTACATCTATGAACGGCGATAAATAACGGGCAAACACGCAAAACCGAGCGTAATGAGATTCATACGGAAAATAATAATGTTTAACGCTATTTTGCACGTCTTTATTTAGGCTCCATTGGGATAACTTCGTAACACCGTTACCTAATTCGCCAAGATGTGTGGGTGTAATTACAACTGTCGATCGTCTTACAGCACTCATAACGGTGTTGACGTTCAAGGTAGGTAAGTCTCTCTTTTATCATTTGAGGATCAGCGAGATGTACTCGGCTATATAATTCCAAAGCCGGGACTATTATAGACTGGACCGTCTTACCCGTTTTATTTCTATAGCCATACAACGGGAGGCTGTTCTATGCCGTCTGTATCCTCGCAAATAAAATCTCACGACTCCTTAAACATGTAGAAAGGATTCCGTCGCTGTACTTCATTAATTTCTCAATAAAAAATTCTCAGTCAAAATAAAACAATGCACGAAATCATAGTTTCATGACAAACATTGAAAGGTAATGACGAAGGTAAAACAGCATCGGGATTCAGTCGTGAGTCGTAGGGAATATTGGGGGAAGGGGGATAATGGGTTGCGGGCTTGTGAAAAGTGAAAAGCGCGGCTTCATGCAGTTTATTTATGCAGCCGTATTGTAGGCAAATGCAGGTGCTCGCGAGAGACGCATTCACGGAAGTCGAATCTCCCCGACGTGGTCTCATGGATCGCTGCCCGATGCTTCAAAAGATTGCACCGTCGTCCACGGATCGCTGCTCCGATCTACGTAAGAGGAGAATTCATGGGGATCCGAGAATCGTAGCGGAGCATCCGCGCACCGGCACGACTCGTTTCCTCGTGGAATCGCCGTGGAGCAGGACGGTTTTACACGTTATACGCCAACTCGTGCACTTGCCGGTCCGCGAAAGATGGGATACCGGCCGACTCTTCTGGCCCAAGGATACCAGCCCCCCCCCCCTCACTCCCTCCATCACGCCGGCTTCCCTTCTCCGTTGGATCTCGCGAGGAGCAAAGATCACACCCTGAAAAGGCGCCGGCATTTCGCGGCGATTTCTCATCCTCCTCCGACGCGAATGTCGGATATCTTACCCACTCCCGCATCAACGGAATCAATGATCCTACGATCTACCGATGTCGTCAGACCGTGAACTGTTTCCTCGGTCGATCATAATTCGATCCTGTGACATTGAATTTAATATGAAGTCAATCATTTACTTATCGATATTTTGGTGGCACGATATACAAAACTGTAGAACAAGAATACACAAATGCCTATACTTTATTATTTATTAGTAAATATTCTGTTGATGTACGATGTATAAATTGCCGCAGAATAACACACGAATTTGATTCTACCTGACTGTGTTTTCGATGCACCGACGAGTCGTTTTCCTCACATTTTTCCGAGCACCGTCGCTTCTTGAGGGGGTTTTTTAATGGCGCGGGTAAACGTTAACATACGTGCGTGGTTTTAATAAGCATCTCGTCTGTCGGGGTTCGTGTAGACTGGAATACACAGAGGCGAACGGCGCGGTGTCGGTGAACTTGCGCTGCCTTGAGGCATCGGCTCGCATCAGCCGGAGGCCATCAGTGAAATCCACGGACGAATAGACGTACGTACGTATGTAGTTTAAAGCATTACACCTAATACGCGTTCTCCCGGTGTGTACTCGCGTAGCTGCCTCGTCTGTTCGCGGAAGAACTGCCTGCACGTCTCCGCAGAGTCGACGTCCGCTCGGAGATGGCTTCACCGCCGCAGGAAAACCACGTAGGTGTGAACACCGCCGCTACGAGGGATCCGTCAAAGGGAAACAAAAAACAGACTAAAAACGATCACTGAATACCGCGACCAGCCGGTCCACCACCCGGAGGATTAACGTCTCAGTGATAACATCATACACAGTATTAGTGACACTTAACATCTTTTAGAAAACCGTTCTTTTCCTCGTATCTTCGTAGGTGATAAGAATAATGATCGATAGGTTCTTATATTCAGGAATGGGTTTTATTGTTTTTAGAAATATTCAAAAGCATTGTTACATTGTGATGATGACAGATGGATCGTTGTCCTTTTTGATTTTTTTTCTGCGTGGGTTTTTCGCAGGATATGTTCAACCCTGTTTAGACATGGTGTCGACTGTACCTTGGATCTTGTAGCTCCACTCTGCCGGGGCATAGTATAGGTAACGGGTTCGTCGAGGCGCACGGTTCATTTCGTATTCTTTTCGTCGATGCGTCATCCGCTTCGCCAACTACGGATGACTTCGATGCCTGGGTGTATATGCGATCGGTTGCTCGATCAAATTTCAAAAGCTTCGAGCCGTCGTCAATCGGCACGCAACCACCTTGACGGAAAAGCAATCACCAGTGATTTTTACGATCTGCAAGACAATCATTTTTTTTTCTGAAAACGTCCAACGCTAAATTGGCGAAAAATGTGATTGTCAAAAATATAGACGAGAAGAATAAATGATTATTTTATAGACCTTTAGAACTTTGCGGATATTTTCAAATAGATCTCGGCAGAAATTCTGGCAATTGAGCCAATATCGGTACTTTCATGATTTCATCAGTAATTTTAAGCGCACCGTTTGTCGCATACCTTATCAAGCAAAGCCCGTAATCATCATAACGCCGGGCACTGCCAACTACGGGCAGTCACTGTAATTGACCAATTTGCAAACGTTCCTGGCACGTGTCTTCCGTAGACGACGTGAACGATCGTCCATTCGTTGATTCATCTCGTTGCGTCACAATGCAGTCGCAGTTGGCAGACCTCGCGGGATTATTGGGAGATCGATGTAATAGACTTTTCTGTCGAGACGGAATTATACGATCAGCGTAGCGATAGAGGTGAGGATAGTGGGATGAAATAATTCAGCAGGACGTTTACGATCGTCACCGGCGACGATTCGCCAGTGCTTAGCATATAAATGGAAGATCTCTGCACGGAGGACAAAGAGGAAGGGCTCGGATGATCCAAGTTTTACTCACTGCTTCGACGTGGCGATAAAATTGTGATTTGCGCAGAGCCGGATGTTAATTATAATTTATGCGAGCGTTTGCAAAGAATTACGATGATCGCGGGTCGAGCAAAGTTCTTTGCCTTGCTCGGCAAACTCTAGGACTTGGATAATGGCACGGCAAATATTCCATGACGGAAATTCCAAGACCCTCGGTAGACGTGGTAATTCGTGTCAGTGGGAATAATCGGTCAATGCGACGAGTTACACAAGTCTGCATGTAGGCACGGGGATGTCGAGATTTGCCAATGTGACATCACGAGCTGCTGATGAGAATTGTCTACAAAGAACTGGCCCGTAAACCTCTTTCCTTATGACTTCTCCTGCATCGAATACGTGTCCATGACTACCAGAAATATAAATAGCCAACGGATCATCATGGAATAAATATAAAATGACGTTTTTCGTGTAAGAAGGAAACTAAAATGAAATTTTTTACTCGCCTTCATTCATCTTCTTATCCATTGATCATTTGAAATGATCAATTGAAATATTAATGAACCGTGCTGACTGATATCACGTATTCTTTTGGTTTAATATTTATCGTAGGACTTACGTTCGTGTGTCGCGCGCGGCATTGTCTGACCGGGCATTGAAATTACTGAAGTCACTCATCGTGAGCATCAAGTGGCAATGACCAGACGACGAGCAATTATTCGAACCGTCGCATTCGCGGCATTCAATTATTTCCACATCGCTAAGTCACGATATTCTTGACAAATGTAGGCGTGTTGGCGCTAACGGACCTGCAGGCGTCGATTTTTACCAAGGAAACTTGCATTCCTATTTTTTCTCTCCGAGATCGCGAGGATTGCGTAATAATCGTTAGCGAGCAGTATTCCTGCGAAGATTCCTCGTAACGTCGTCCTTTTAAGTATTTGCTAATGATGTTATCGCCTGCCACGAAGCCTTGATAAAAGAATTGCACGTGCACCTCCCGGAGACTTTAAAATAAGCCATTAAGATTCACTTCCGTTAAATAAAAAGGCTTCTAGATTTCCAAATGGACAGCTCATCAGGCGGAACTATTACGTAGTGATTGGCTGTCATTCAAATAAACGCCAGTTTGTCTTAGGGAAGTCGCAACGCCGGTATCTGCCTTTCCCCGGCTTCGCGAAGGAATAAAAGGATTATCGCGCTTTCACCGAAACCGCCGTACCTTGAGGAAATATTTCTTTGATATTTCACGAGGCAGATATGTGTTACGGCCATCTACGTGGGTAGCCGCGTACATCCCACGCACACGCCATCGCATTTCACACCGAATCCGGACGCGATCTTTCGTACGTAAGAAAAATAAGAGACTCGTAAAAGTACTCTGAGTATCCGCAAACTCTCCTTCTCCATGGGCAATCCTCCAACCTACCGCAGACATGTCGTGCGAAACTTGTACGGGGGATCACATAGATACGCCAGAAAGAGATATACCCGACAAGAGTATCGGCGAACAAGCAAAGACACGTTATGTGATATTAATAAGAAGTTTGATTGATAATCGTTAAGAAAAGATTAAGATAAAGTCGTACAATCGCAATACGTTGTAATTTAAATCACATTCACCAATTCGCCGGACGAGTATTTTTTTCAGATGTCGAAATGTAATTAATTAAGGTGTTATTGAGTTCGCAGTTGGCGGAGGATTTGCTAGGTACAAGAGTGGGGAATGAAGTAGAAGGTACGGAGACCTAGAATTAACGTTAATGATAATGCATCGAATTCGAGGCTGTTTCGCCGGGCAGCCAAGGTCGAAGGAGAGACATTAGGTCGATGTTGGCCGGCCGCACGAATTCCTAAGGACAGCAAAAGCCGATTTTAAGGATGCTCGGGGCTACGATCACGGGCTGGAACAGGAATAGCAAGAATGACGTAAGCGCCCGATGTGCACAAGAGACATGGACAGACTCTCACGAGCTCGACCGTGCGTCGCCGGGCAAACTGACCATTTTACCGGCACTTCAAATGCCGTGGAAACTAATTGTAAGTTCAAGCTCGGTAATCCGCCGATTTTTCCCTTCCACGCGAATTCCTAATTTTAGTAGCCTTTAAGGAACTTTACGACCCTCTTATCGCTCTATTAAAAAATCCAGTTACATGTCACACAAAACTGTGTAGCTTACACTGTTCTACCTTTTACGAGTAAAAGAATGAAATGGTATAGAATTTTTTGTTTGCCAAATATTTAGAGCCGGCTGTATACCTTCCGAAAAGTCAAACAGAAATAAGTAACTGCTTACAAGCCGTCAGCGACTCTTGACCCGTCACGCTTCTCGCGTAAAACACTTTGCATAAGGCAAGAAGGTAAGGAAATTAAAGCTAACCGGCGACACACCGTTCTTTTACGCAGGACGCCAAGGGAATAGCAAATTTTTCATTGTAAAATAACGTTGAACTTTGCAGTTGAAAAAGTGCGATTGGAAAGTTACCGGTACTGTGAAAAAAGGAACGTAAGAAAAAGAAATCGGCGATGTGCAGTTTTGCATAAACAGAATATTAATGGGGATACGAGCCGGTCTGGGTTGGCTCTGCGGATGGGCAAAGAAATTAATACGACTCTGCTTCAGCGATTTCTTCTCGCATCGACCGTGGTTCTTGGCTTCCAGGTAAAACGCACCGAAAGAAGATACCACGTATACATGTATGCCTCGCAGGCAATTTTAAGGAATAGACATTAGCCAACGATCGACCTTGCTGTATAAGAACGCCTTCGTTTTTTATGTAATGACTCCGTAATGACTACAATGCTCATGATCATAGATTAGCCATATCATCGATTTCGAATAAATACCCCCAACCTCCCCAAAAAAGAAAAAACGTGTGAACATTGTATTACCCGTAACATGAAAATTATGTATCCAATGGCCATTAATTATTTCTCAGTTTTTCCTGGCCATTGGAAGCTCAGACTTATCTTATTAAGTTGTTCGATTACCATTAATGGCGACAGAAGGAATGCAGTTTCCTTCCTTTATGTTTACGCTATTTATAAATTACGACTCTTTTCAACCGTGCAACTGGGTATTTTTATGACACACGTCCAAGTGTCCCGAGCATACGTATTCCTTCGTTCGATTCTGCAGGAGCCAAGGAATATAGCTGGAAACGATTACACACAGCGAGGGCGACAGAGCGAAGACGTTCGTGCCTAACATACTGAATTAAAGTATACCTCTTTACTACTGCGTATACGCCTAGTCAGTGAAAATCGCGTCGATGACCGCATAACTACACCAAATTTCACCTTCGCAAATTTACTTTTGCTTTCGCCATAAGCCAAAAAGGTAAATATTAATACGTGATGTTTTAAAACTTCTCTTGTGTCCCTGTATATGAAAATAAGCGTGTATAAATAAATACAGGCTGCTCGCATAGGTCAGGTTCCGCTCAAGGTGATATCTGCACTTGGCAGGATGCAGCAACAGTAATTTCGCAAAAGAAATAACTTTGACCTTCGATCTCAACATACACGATGGTTACGATCATTCGCACCACAGCAGAAATTTAATATTTTTTCGTACAGAAATATATCCTAACATTTTAGTACAATTCAAACATACATCTTTAAAGCAGGCTGTTTTCCGCGTGGTTTTTTCCGTGAAAGATTAATGGAAAAATTTGTAAACCGGAATTGATCGATCCGGGAATTCGGGACGGTAAATATCGTCATAAAATGTGAAACTTCTCGTACGGGACTGGAAAGTCCTCATGTGTGCGTATATATGGATGGACATCACTGTTGCGTGCATGCATGCGCAGGGTTCGTGGTTGCGTGGGCAAGCGTGCGTGGGATGATTGGCCTTCAAAGTCCTTCGACGGAAAAAGCGAAGACCAGGATCGTCAGGCGCGTGGGCTTCCGGTGGGAGGACCGGATGAGAGGCATCTCACTATTATACATAACTGTATTCGTGTCGATCAAGAAAGTGACCATGTGAGTGACCTCATAACGAAACTAGCGCGAAATGAGTAAAGATGTGACTGGTCAAATAATGATTAAAAGCAATTTACTAAAATCCAGTATGATGATTTATTCTTTTTTCCTATATACATTTGACATCTCACCATTAAAGATGATTTGATAAATAACTATTAGCATTTGTTGAACATTATTGGGCATGTGTAATTTTGAATACTGTAGTTGCAAAATATTTCACGAGTATGGGTAGAGAGAAAAGATGTTGGTGTAAAAAAAGTTGATTCGTGTAACCGTTACGTCTTCATTCGATTGCTTTTATTTTCTGCTGCTTACGCTGCTCTTTGCGTTTCTCTTTCTCACCAGCTTCGTGGATACGTCTCTTTTTACGCAGAAGCCAGATCTCCTTGGCTCTATCCTCGCGACCTTTCATCATGCTCTTATACAAATTCCTGTGCTTTTTCTTTATCATTTTCTCCCTCAGCCGGTATTCCTGCTTGGCCTGACGTTCTTTCTCCCATGGATTCTCCTTTGCTACCTCACCTTGCTTCACCTTCATTCCCTTCTTCTGCAAACATTTAATGACCAGCGATATTAAGATGTTCTTTCGAAGTACTTAAGAAACTAATCATTATATACAAATGACTACCAACCTTTTTCAAGCGATTTTGTTCCTCCTTCTTTTCTTCTGATACCACTTCTGCTTCGTCTTCTTCTTCTACTTCATCCCTACCTTCTGAATGTTCTACATTCTCGTTGCCAGGTTCGACGTTTTCTTCTTTTTCCTCTTCATTATCAGATTCCTCCGATTCTTTCTCAGCTGTAATGTTAAGAAGAAAGTTTATACCGCCCTTTTACTTGCACATTAAGATCTCCAATATTATAAAACATGATAAAACTCAAGAAATAGTGTACCATCTTGCAGTAGCTTGTAGTCAGGATCCAAAAGCACCCTTTCTTCTGGAGGAATGTATGTCTGATCCATGCGACTGTCTGTGAAAGGTGATAGGTGAGGTGGAAGTACGCAACCCATTAAATATTTTTCAACGGGTAATAACTCTCTTTGATTTATCGAATCAAAAACCCACTGTGGCTGAATATAATACCTGCAACATAACATAGCAATTGATGTACATAATTCTACGCGAAATTTGTTAAAAAATTAGAGGCGAACTTTGTGCGAACCTAGAAATGAACTGCTTATCCATACTAGGCCTATCTACGATCTGATGTGTTATGGTCTCATCATTTTCGTCAAATGTTGCACCTACAAAAAGCAGTTTATCCCAAGAAACTTCAGCACCAAAACACCGCAAAGCAAATACCAGAGGCTCCCGGGGAACTTCTCTATTTAGGAAGAACTTTAACCCTTTGAATAATGTCTTCAGGCGCTGTATTTTTTCGGCTTCTGCTCTAGCGATCTCCAACTGCGTTACGTCACTTTCCTACTCATAATTAGAGGCATATTAAATACTGAACTTTAATACAATTATAAGCGTAATTAAAGTGTGAAATTCTACATACATTCGCAAACTGGTCAAGCACAGATTCTTCATCTGCTATACTCTGTATTGAAGGATCTAGATTAATCAAAGGTACATTTAATGCTGCTATTCTTTCAGACACAAATGCCTCCTCATCCACCAGACCCTTATCACAGCTTCCTGAATAACACAAAACATTTTTACAATAGTAAGCCATAAGTTTCAATTTGACAATAAATTATTACGTTAAACGAGAGATACCTACCGACACTGTTAAATTTTGGCGGATAAAACAAATTGAGAGAATGATAGAGTCTGTAATTGATGAATCCAAGCATCACAATATAAAATTCCACAAATGTTGACATGATTTTAAAATCAACCTCAGCCTTCTGTTGAGGTTCGAAACAGAAGTGATGTGGCACAATCCAGGTAATAGTTTGCCCTTTTAATTCAGCCTGGTAGTAATACCCTTTAATTGATATGAAAACTTTCCTCAAAGCTTTAGCTGCAATTACAGCATGTAAAAATTCAACTGTCAATCTTCTGCAGAGAATAGATTGATCTCTCGGAATATGAGGTAAAGATGGAAAAGTGCTGAACAGGAAGCACAGAGTTAAACAATCATCCAAGTCTCTCAAAGCATCAATAAATGTTGGATAGCGTTCTTTCACAATATGATCTATCTTTAAAGTAGGATGGTTACTTAAATATTTCTTCATGTCACTAAAATCTTTAAGTGCTCGTGCTCTTCCAACTTTCCTGTTGAATATCTGCAATGAGTCATTAGATTTAGTATTATACAGAAGTATACAAGTTTGAAATAAATAATAACTGACTTACTTTGTAGTCTCTTAATTTCCATATTATAGGTTCATGCATCAGAAACTGTATGTCTTTTTTGTGATATAACACTTTTATGCCTGCTTTGCCCTGTTGTGCTCTTTTACGATTACGTGGTTCCCTTGGATAAATACCTTTCAATATGCATAATTTGCGGAAATCATTCAAGGATAATTGTAATTTTTTCAACGCAGATCTTCGGGATATAAACTGGGCGCCCTCCCCAGATTGATACTATAAATTCGGAACACATGTTTGAAAATTGAAATTAAAATTGGAACAAAGTATAACATATATTCGATACAAACGAACACTTTTGAAGTTTATATTATATCGAAGACATTGGGTTATTAACGTAATGTAACCTCAAACTATTCTCAGATCAGACAAAGAATTTTTAACGTAAATGAATAAAGATATAATTACCTTCTTCTTCCCTATAACAACCATTGTTATTTTAATTACTGCTTATATATTATTCACTTTTTATTTTACATTAGTCTTACAAAAATGTACGCGCACGTGTATGACGGGCTGTTTGAAACGTGGTTGTAGAGGAAAACATTTCAGGATGCAGGACATGTAAACTAGCGCCATCATATAGAAACATAAAGAATCATTTGTAGGAGTAAAATAACAAAACTTACTAACTGACGGAAGGTAAAAAAAAGTAGAAATATATTTTACCGACATGGAAGGACAATAAAAAAAGATAAATGATATAGAACAGAAATAGCAATGTTTTTTTTTATTACGAATATCATAATTTTGATTGCGCGCAGCACAAATATATACAATTATATGTTATACATTAATAATAATATATAATAATAATAATGTCAACCATCTTCGTCAGAATCACTATCATCACTTTCATCTTCTAGTTCGGCCATGGGGAAGCGTAAAATGGCTGCAACACCAGTAAGCTGATCCAGTTCTGCAAATATATTTTAGTAAATTGACGAAAATGAAACGCGATTATATGATTTCAGAACTCTGTGAATATCACATTAACAGAAAATTTAATAAATGTAGAGTATATAACTTACGTTCTCCCGATACGTGAAGACTGGAAAATATCTTCACATCCCCACCGTAATCTCGCACGCTTTCAACTATATCAACGTATTGTTTTCGTAATGCAACATCCTGACACCTATAAATCACCGAACAGAAGATTCAACAAATAAAAAAAGCTGTGAATTTTGCTAGTTAATTGCTGATATGTTACACACCTAAATAATTTATCTGATATCAGTAATGTTTCTATTGCTTGAGCTTCATTAGCCTTCTCAACATGTTTCTTGCCATAAAAGGCCCTAGCAGGATCCATTTGCAGCATAGTATAAAACGTCTCTAAGGCCTTCACTTCTCCTGCTGCTTTAGTATCCGAGATTCGTGAAATTACAGCAGGATCAGCTAGCACCTCTACAAGTAATATAAATTATTCGATTGTTAGACATTTATTTTAAATAAACAACTTTATTTGACGTTGGTTTTAAAAGAGTACATTTACATACCTTTCAAGGAGTGCTTAAAGCCAGAGCTGGCATGAACGAGCAGGAATTTACTTTTGTTCTCCAAAATCACTTTATTATCAGTCTTAATTGCTTGCTGAATCATATAATCCAAAAATTGATCTTTTACGAAACCAGGACTGGCAATAATAATGCATTTTACAATGTCAAAATTTACATGCCTCAAAATAGCCTGCATGACACTTTCATAAAACCGGGCTAAACCCTAAATTTAATTGAAACATATACAATGGTAAAATTAGGTGAATTCTAGCAAATCAACACAAATTATTTACTGCAAAAATACTGCAATACCTTCTCATGTTGTGAAACATTTCCTTTCCTTTTTCTTGGTATAACTTGATCTATTTTCGCACGTACTATTGTCATGTTTGATGTAATTAAACAAATATGTGCAATACCATCTTGCATAATTGCAGCAGCAACATCTGCATTCTATAATACAAAAAGAGAAAATAGTCTAAATATGCCAGACATGCTACTAAATGAACGTAATAAACTTTACTATTTACTTGAGTAGGATCACAAGCAGTATCAACTCTTTCTAATGAGATAGAGTCCCACTTAGGCTTGGTGATTGTAAATTTGCGATTTTGCTCTACATCCAGTGTGTGATATGCCCCTGTCTAGATATATTATTTTATATTTCATAAAACACTTCATTTATGTGCAATCTGTAAGTGTAGGATTTCCATTTACATGAATTTTATTACCTTAACATATTTATTTTCTTCTACATTCCGACCTTTGAGCCTTAGGACACATGCTTGTGTATCAAAGTCAATATTTTCCACACATATTTTAAGAGTGGTTCTTACCCTGTATGAATTGGAACTTCCAGTAGAAGATTCTGTTTGAACTTTGCTGTAATAAAATGTAATAGCAACATCAATACATTTTTATGAAATTGACATTGAAAGGAATATAAAAAATCTTACCGGATTGTGGAACAACTAACATAATCCCCATTACTAATAATATTATATGCATGCCACATGTCCTCAGTGTTCTCTGGGACAAGTCCAACACATCTACAAATTATGTATGTTTTAAAATATAAATTTCATAAGGATATAGTCAAGATACTTTGTGTGAAATCTAAATCTTATCTATGGTGTCAGAATTACAAATGATAAGATGCAACTGTCACTCACCCCTCTCCAGTCTTGTCAACACTTTTAAATACCAGCTTCATTTTTTATTATTATATTCGTCTAAAATACAAGACACGATTAACTTATCGCGTCCCTTCAAAATCATGAACAAAACATCCTGATTCTACCTATTTTGCATAAAAATAATTATAACCGACATTTATTAAACATATAGAATTACATTTACACTGATCAAATGTGCTGAAATATAATAAGATTTTGTTCCGCACATTTAAAAAAAAGGAAAATTTAATTATTTATAGGTTATGAATATAGGTTAACTAACCACACGTGCCAGGAAGAATAGAGAAGATGCACGTGACACGATATCTTTGGCTCAAAAATTATTGCATCAATTTATTTTTAAAACACATATCCCATTCACGATACACATGCATTTGAAAAATGTAAAATAAAATATGCCATATGTCAAACATTGTATCAAACGTCCGTCGATGCTACGGACGAACCTGAACCGTTCACAAGTAGATGTCACACATTTAACCACTGACGAAGGTATAGGGATAGAGCTTTCACCTTATGGGGTTTCGTGACAAAACGAGATATAGAAAGATCTAGTATCCAATGTAATTTTCCAGCCACATTCTTACTTAGAGGCCATGTGGCCATTTTATCATTTTGGTGTCACGCTCTCTGTTACCAATGCAGCTTGAAAATACCAGCGCTAATGTTTCGAACATTTTTGGCAATTTATATTTACAAATCAATAAATGGACAAATAATACAAAATTTACATATTCTCACGCCGAAAATCATCAATTAACCTGTTTGCGTGATTTAAATCCATGAATTGCTAAATGTATTCTATCGAATTCCCACGGGATTTTAACGTAGTTTAACGTGTTTTACCAGATTTTAATGCATTTTTAATGTGTACTATCGCAATTCAATGCATTTTAACGCGTTTTACTGGATTTTAATGCTATTTTAACATATTTTATCGTATTTCAACGCATTTTAATGGATTTTAATGCATTTTTAACGTATTTTATGGTATTTCAACGCATTTTAATGGGTTTTAATGCATTCTTAACGCATTTTATCGTATTTCAACGCATTTTAATGGATTCTAATGCATTTTTAACGCATTTTATCGTATTTCAACGCATTTTAATGGATTTTAATGCTATTTTAACGAATTTTATCGTATTTCGACGCATTTTAATGGATTTTAATGCTATTTTAACGTATTTTATCGTATTTCAACGCATTTTAATGGATTTTAATGCATTTTTAACGTATTTTATCGTATTTCAACGCATTTTAATGGATTCTAATGCTATTTTAACGCATTTTATCGTATTTCAACGCATTTTAATGGATTTTAATGCATTTTTAACGCATTTTATCGTATTTCAACGGATTTTAATGGATTTTAATGCTATTTTAACGAATTTTATCGTATTTCAACGCATTTTAATGGATTTTAGTGCATTTTTAACGCATTTTATCGTATTTCAACGCATTTTATTTGATTTTAATGCATTTTTAACGTATTTTATCGTATTTCAACGCATTTTATTTGATTTTAATGCTATTTTAACGAATTTTATCGTATTTCGACGCATTTTATTTGATTTTAATGCTATTTTAACGAATTTTATCGTATTTCAATGCATTTTAATGGATTTTAATGCTATTTTAACATATTTTATCGTATTTCAACGCATTTTAATGGATTTTAATGCATTTTCAACGTATTTTATCGTATTTCAACGCATTTTAATGGATTTTAATGCTATTTTAACGTATTTTATCGTATTTCAACGCATTTTAATGGATTCTAATGCATTTTTAACGTATTTTATCGTATTTCAATGCATTTTAATGGATTTTAATGCTATTTTAACATATTTTATCGTATTTCAACGCATTTTAATGGATTTTAATGCATTTTTAACGTATTTTATCGTATTTCAACGCATTTTAATGGGTTTTAATGCATTCTTAACGCATTTTATCGTATTTCAACGCATTTTAATGGATTCTAATGCATTTTTAACGTATTTTATCGTATTTCAACGCATTTTAATGGATTTTAATGCATTTTTAACGCATTTTATCGTATTTCAACGGATTTTAATGGGTTTTAATGCTATTTTAACGAATTTTATCGTATTTCAACGCATTTTATTTGATTTTAATGCTATTTTAACGAATTTTATCGTATTTCAATGCATTTTAATGGATTTTAATGCTATTTTAACGAATTTTATCGTGTTTCAACGCATTTTATTTGATTTTAATGCTATTTTAACGAATTTTATCGTATTTCGACGCATTTTATTTGATTTTAATGCTATTTTAACGAATTTTATCGTATTTCAATGCATTTTAATGGATTTTAATGCTATTTTAACATATTTTATCGTATTTCAACGCATTTTAATGGATTTTAATCCATTTTTAACGTATTTTATCGTATTTCAACGCATTTTAATGGATTCTAATGCATTTTTAACGCATTTTATCGTATTTCAACGCATTTTAATGGATTTTAATGCTATTTTAACGCATTTTATCGTATTTCAACGCATTTTAATGGATTTTAGTGCATTTTTAACGCATTTTATCGTATTTCAACGCATTTTATTTGATTTTAATGCATTTTTAACGCATTTTATCGTATTTCAACGCATTTTAATAGATTTTAATGCTATTTTATCGAATTTTATCGTATTTCAACGCATTTTATTTGATTTTAATGCTATTTTAACGAATTTTATCGTATTTCAACGCATTTTAATGGATTTTAGTGCATTTTTAACGCATTTTATCGTATTTCAACGCATTTTATCGTATTTCAACGCATTTTAATGGATTTTAATGCTATTTTAACGAATTTTATCGTATTTCAACGCATTTTAATGGATTTTAGTGCATTTTTAACGCATTTTATCGTATTTCAACGCATTTTATTTGATTTTAATGCTATTTTAACGAATTTTATCGTATTTCAACGCATTTTAGTGGATTTTAGTGCATTTTTAACGCATTTTATCGTATTTCAACGCATTTTAATGGATTCTAATGCATTTTTAACGCATTTTATCGTATTTCAACGCATTTTAATGGATTTTAGTGCATTTTTAACGCATTTTATCGTATTTCAACGCATTTTATTTGATTTTAATGCTATTTTAACGAATTTTATCGTATTTCAACGCATTTTAATGGATTTTAATGCTATTTTAACGAATTTTATCGTATTTCAACGCATTTTATTTGATTTTAATGTTATTTTAACGCATTTTATCGTATTTCAACGCATTTTAATGGATTTTAATGCATTTTTAACGCATTTTATCGTATTTCAACGCATTTTAATGGATTTTAATGCTATTTTAACGAATTTTATCGTATTTCAACGCATTTTATTTGATTTTAATGTTATTTTAACGAATTTTATCGTATTTCAACGCATTTTAATGGATTCTAATGCATTTTTAACGCATTTTATCGTATTTCAACGCATTTTAATGGATTTTAATGCATTTTTAACGCATTTTATCGTATTTCAACGCATTTTAATGGATTTTAATGCTATTTTAACGAATTTTATCGTATTTCGACGCATTTTAATGGATTTTAATGCATTTTTAACGTATTTTATCGTATTTCAACGCATTTTAATGGATTCTAATGCATTTTTAACGCATTTTATCGCATTTCAACGCATTTTAATGGATTTTAATGCTATTTTAACGTATTTTATCGTATTTCAACGCATTTTAATGGATTTTAATGCTATTTTAACGTATTTTATCGTATTTCAACGCATTTTGATGGATTTTAATACTAATTTCAGTCTCTTTAATTTTTTCTGCTAGTATAGTAGTTTTTTCGCCTAGCATAGTAGTTTTTTTAAGCTAGTATAGTAGTTTTTTTCAGCTAGTATAGTAGTTTTTTCGGCGAGTATAGTAGTTTTTCTGCTAGTATAGTAGTTTTTTCGGCGAGTATAGTAGTTTTTCTGGTAGTATAGTAGTATAGTTGTAAAGTATTATAGTAATTTTTTATACTACTATACTAGCTGAAAAACTACTATACTAGCCGAAAAAAACTACTATACTAGCAGAAAAACTACTATACTAACCGAAAAAACTACTATACTAGCCGAAAAAACTACTATACTAGCCGAAAAAAAAACTACTATACTAGCAGAAAAACTACTATACTCGCCGAAAAAACTACTATACTAGCTGAACAAAAACTACTATACTAGCAGAAAAACTACTATACTCGCCGAAAAAACTACTATACTAGCAGAAAAACTACTATACTCGCCGAAAAAACTACTATACTAGCTGAAAAAACTACTATACCAGCAGAAAAACTACTATACTCGCCGAAAAAACTACTATACTAGCAGAAAAACTACTATACTAGCAGAAAAAAATTAAAGAGACTGAAATTAGCATTAAAATCCATCAAAATGCGTTGAAATACGATAAAATACGTTAAAATAGCATTAGAATCCATTAAAATGCGTTGAAATACGATAAAATACGTTAAAAATGCATTAAAATCCATTAAAATGCGTTGAAATACGATAAAATACGTTAAAATAGCATTAAAATCCATTAAAATGCGTCGAAATACGATAAAATTCGTTAAAATAGCATTAAAATCCATTAAAATGCGTTGAAATACGATAAAATGCGTTAAAAATGCATTAGAATCCATTAAAATGCGTTGAAATACGATAAAATGCGTTAAGAATGCATTAAAACCCATTAAAATGCGTTGAAATACCATAAAATACGTTAAGATAGCATTAAAATCCATTAAAATGCGTTGAAATACGATAAAATACTTGAAAAATGCATTAAAATCCAGTAAAATGCGTTGAAATACGATAAAATAGTATGTACAACGAGTATATAATGCGTATATAATATATATATTCCGTATACAGCATATATAATAGGTATATAGTACGTATGTTACATATATATTACGTATATAGTATATATAATAGGTATATAGTACGTATGTTGCATATATAGTACGTATATAGTATATATAATAGGTAGATAGTACGTATGTTGCATATATAGTACGTATATAGTATATATAATAGGTATATAGTACGTATGTTGCATATATAGTACGTATATAGTGTATATAATAGGTATATAGTACGTATGTTGCATATATAGTACGTATATAGTATATATAATAGGTATATAGTACGTATGTTGCATATATAGTACGTATATAGTATATATAATAGGTATATAGTACGTATGTTGCATATATAGTACGTATATAGTATATATAATAGGTACATAGCACGTATGTTGCATATATAGTACGTATATAGTATATATAATAGGTACATAGTACGTATGTTGCATATATAGTACGTGTGTTGCATATATAGTACGTTTATAGTATATATAATAGGTACATAGTACGTATGTTGCATACATAGTACGTACATAGTATATATAATAGGTATATAGTACGTATATAGTATATATAATAGGTATATAGTACATATGTTGCATACATAGTACGTATATAGTATATATAATAGGTATATAGTACGTATGTTGCATATATAGTACGTATATAGTATATATAATAGGTACATAGTACGTATGTTGCATATATAGTACGTATATAGTATATATAATAGGTACATAGTACGTATGTTGCATATATAGTACGTATATAGTATATATAATAGGTACATAGTACGTATGTTGCATACATAGTACGTGTGTTGCATATATAATACGTTTATAGTATATATAATAGGTATATAGTACGTATGTTGCATATATAGTACGTATATAGTATATATAATAGGTACATAGTACGTATGTTGCATACATAGTACGTATATAGTATATATAATAGGTATATAGTACGTATATAGTATATATAATAGGTATATAGTACGTATGTTGCATATATAGTACGTATATAGTATATATATAATAGGTATATAGTACATATGTTGCATACATAGTACGTATATAGTATATATAATAGGTATATAGTACGTATGTTGCATACATAGTACGTATGTTGCATATATAGTACGTATGTAGTATATATAATAGGTACATAGTACGTATGTTGCATATATAGTACGTATATAGTATATATAATAGGTACATAGTACGTATGTTGCATACATAGTACGTATATAGTATATATAATAGGTATATAGTACGTATATAGTATATATAATAGGTATATAGTACGTATGTTGCATACATAGTACGTATATAGCATATATAATAGGTATACAGTACATATGTTGCATACATAGTACGTATGTTGCATATATAGTACGTATGTAGTATATATAATAGGTACATAGTACGTATGTTGCATATATAGTACGTATGTAGTATATATAATAGGTACATATATATATATATATATATATATATATATATATATATATATGGCGTTGTATGTTATGTAATAGGTATATAATACGTATATTATGTATATAGGACGTGTTCCGTGTATGCGCTATAGTGCACGAAAATACGTTAAAATAGGTTGAAAATGTGTTGTAAGGTGTGAAAATATGTTAAAATACGTCAATAGTGCATCAAAGTGAGTTAAAGTGCACTAAGAATGCATTATAGTGTGTTAAGATATGTTGAAATACGATAAAATACGTTAAAAATGCATTAAAACACGTTAGCAATGCATTAAAATCCGTTAAAATGCGTCGAAATACTATAAAAATCTGTTGAAAATGCGTTAAAATTAATGAAAATGCGTTAAAATGCGTTAGAATACATTAAGCGATTATTGGCATTAAATTACGAAACTTTCAGGATATTTAATGATTTCCAGTGTGAAAATATGAAAACGTTGGAGCCTGGATCTGCGGTAATTGTAAAAGAAGTTTTTAATTTGGATAATAGTTCTATCCCGTACCTCGTCTACATCGATTGGTTACCGATCCGTTGGCGTGATCTACGTTGTTGACGGTGATAATTAGTGTAGCGATTACAGACTGGTTACCGATGTTCTACAGGGATCTAAACTGACGACGATGATAATCAGTCTAGCAATTACAAATTGGTTACCGATGTTCTACAGGGATCTAAACTGACGACGGTGATAATCAATCTAGCTATTACATATTGGTTACCGATGTTCTACAGGGATCTAAACTGACGACGGTGATAATCAGTCTAGTAATTACAGATTGGTTACCGATGTTCTACAGGGATCTAAACTGACGACGATGATAATCAGTCTAGCGATTACAGATCGGTTACCGATGTGCTGCACAGATCGAAATTGACGACGGTGATAATCAGTCTAGTAATTACAGATTGGTTACCGATGTTCTACAGGGATCTATACTGACAACGGTGATAATCAATCTAGCGATTACAGATCGGTTACCGATGTGCTGCACAGATCGATATTGACGACGGTGATAATCAGTCTAGCAATTACAGATTGGTTACCGATGTTTTACAGGGATCTAAACTGACAACGGTGATAATCAGTCTAGCAATTACAGATTGGTTACCGATGTTTTACAGGGATCTAAACTGACAACGGTGATAATCTGTCTAGCAATTACAGTTTGGTTACCGATGTTCTACAGGGATCTAAACTAACAACGGTGATAATCAGTCTAGCGATTACAGATCGGTTACCGATGTGCTGCACAGATCGAAATTGACGACAGTGACAATCAGTGTAGTGATTACCGACAGAATACCGGAATGTTTATTGAATTAAATATACAATTGGATTTGAATATACCATTTTTAATACATTTTAATACGTTGAAAATGCATTAGAATGTTAAAAATGTATTAAAATGCGTTAAAATAGGTTAGAATATTACAAAATATATCAAGATGTACTGAAATAGTTCAGGAAGTTTCAAAACGCATTAAAAAGTGTATAAATAGGTTAGGATATGTTAAAATGCATCGAAATAAGTTAGCATAGGTTAAGAATGCGTTATAGTGCGTAAAAATACATTAAAGTGCATAAGGAATGTATTATGCTGCGTGAAAATGTGTTAAAACACGTTAATAATGCGATGTAAGTGCGATAAGAATGCATTATAGTGTGTTAAAATGCATTAAAGTTGGTTAAGAATGAGTTATAATACATGAAAATATGTTAAAATAAATATGTTAAAAGACTGTACATTACGGTACGTGAAATGCACGATAGAAGTGAAAATCAATTTTTCATTAATGCAATATGTGGTAAGACAGTTTTCAATAATGCCAGACAGTATGTAGTCAAACAGTTTTCAGTACTGCCGGTCAACGTGCGGGTAGACACTCGGCAGTATTGCAGATCAGTGTGTGATTACAGAGTTTTTAATAATATGAATCGGTATGTAGTTAGCAAATTTTGTGGGAATTTTCAGAAATTTAGTACTTGAATGTACATGTAATACTTGAGTATAGGCCTTGTCAGAAAATGACTTTGTGAAGCAGAAAATCGTATATGATTAAGTGATTGACTTTGTGCCATGTTGTACCAAATATATTTTAAATTTGTACTGCACAAATGTTGCCAAGACTGAATGTGAAAGTATGTTAAGGATGCTTTACAGTGCGCGAAATTAAGGTAAAATCCGATAAAATACGTTAAAATACGCTCAAAGCCCTTTGGAATTCGATAAAATACATTTAGCAATTCATGACGTTAAATTACACAACTTTCAAGTTAGTTGATCATTTTCGGTGTGAAAATATATAAATTTTTTATTATTTGGTCATTTATTGATTCGTAAATATAATGTGCGAAAAATATTCGAAACAATAGCGTTGCTATACATTTTCATGCTGCATTGGTAACATAGAGCGTAAAAGTAAAATGATAAAGGGGAATGTGGCTGTACAATTGCATTGGGTGTCAGGCTTGTTCTATTTTTTGTACCTTTTTACCTATTCTATATTCTATACTTTGTGATAGACTGCGCTTAATGGCTTCTTTGTTTTGACGATGTCGATATTTCAGACCTGGTGGCAAAGTCTCATTCAGTGAAAGGTCTATCCCTATTCCTTGTTAGTGGTAGAATCGAAAAACTCTATTGATAAAGTTCAGAAATGAGTTGTACGAGTTTATTTAAAAAATGACTGTGTTAAAGGAACCATATTCTAAAAAATTATCTTTTATACGAATTGAGTCGCGATATTATTATAAACATTTATACAGGGAGAATGAAAATTATAAAAGCAGCTTTATTTTGGTAGGATTTTTATTGATGATGTTATTTTTAAGAACAAAATTATTATAATACAGTTCACAAATATATGATAGAGATGACGAAGAAAAGTAGATCAGGTTTTAAATAAAGATAATATAAAAGACACTTGCATATCTGAGTCTACTTATTATGTCTGAATGATCCTTGCATGCAGCATTGGATAAATTATAAATTGACTTTTTAATATAAGATTCTAAGTAATAACAGATCCGGTAAAATTGATAACTCATCAACTAAAAAGCATCAAGGGAGGAATCAATGAACTTTTTGTAAATCGCCATGAATCGCGCAACAAAGGCCTCTAGATGAAAGATTGCTTTTGAACCGCAGTGCATTCTATGCTCATATTCAGCGGCAATTCCGACGATCTCCATTTTCAGTTCAAGATCACAGTTTTTCAGGCATTCTTGTAAAAGTCCTTTAAATATCAAGTCACATGGTATGGCGTGTGTTAATAATTCGTAGAGTCTGTTTCGAATTTCAAGGAGTTTCTTTGGATTTTGCTCCGCTACCATCATGCTGGCCGTTCTCCGTATATAAACTTGCCAATCGGGTTCTGCTATCGACTGATTCGAAGTGAATGGATATCTGCGATCAGAAAAAAAATAAATCATGTAAATTACAGAAGAATGACCCCTCACTAAAATTCGTGTTTTTTGTAAACCATACCGTTCGACTTTACATGCTTCCATCATCAATATTGCGCGTCGCAGGTTCCGCCCGCTAGCATCTGCTATTCGCGTGACTAATTCATCGGGCGGTGCAGTTAAACCTTCCCGTTTGCAAATAGAACACAGTATCCGTTTTATTTCTTCTATAGTCGGTGCTGGAACTCGTATTGCCAAGCATCTTGAAGCAATTGCGGGTAATACCCGTGATGTTGAGTTTGCACATAGAATCAACCTACAGGTCGAAATATACTTCTCCATTGTTCTGCGAAGGGCATGCTGAGCATCTTTTGTAAGTCTGTCCACATCAGTTAGTACCACCACTAATTAACATTGATTAAAATTGCAAGTGGAATTATAAAATTGTGTGTCTATTTAGTTAATTAATTTTAATCACTGTATTTTATACCTTTAAATTCTCTCTGTCCACTTGGATCAAGTTGGTGAGTCTGTGCTGTTGTTTTTATCAGATCCATCACTACTACTCTGTCATATATGCCTACATCACTTGGATTTATTTCAATGTGATAATTACTGCTTATAGCCATGATTTCTAATTTTTTCTTTGATGGTGTCTGCAAAGAAAGCAGGGATAACGATATTCATCTATAGATAATTGAATAAGAAATACTAGTTAGAAATATATAACAAGGTAAACCTCAAACTGCATGTTTTCAGTTCGTAGTCGTTCTACACCACTGCCATAAAGTTCTTTAATGATACACATTATTCTAGTTTTTTTACCAACTCCTGGTGGTCCATATACTAATAAATGTGGAAAATCACCCCTTTGTACCTACATTGATATTCAAAATATACATTGAAATTAAAAGGAGACGAACCGATTGTAAAGAATATTCGACGGGTCTACTACTTTGTGTGGTTATACCATATTCTTTAATCTCTCTGCCTGTTCAACATGATAGTCTAATTTTCCGAGGGAGGTCGGTCGATATTTGTCCACCCACAAACTCATTATTTTCTTGTTGCATCAACGAATCAATCAATTAAATTTACTTTGACGAAAATTACTACTGCATACCACTTTAGTCTCATTCCCTTCCCGCCAAACACAACGTTATCCTTTTTCGCACAACCTGACCTGTCGAATGTACCACCTAACTGTTATACTCAGTATTTAAGTAGTGATGAACCTTGTGGTGTACAGTATACGTACAGTGCGGTCTTGAAAAACGATCGTGGTTTAAAATGTACAAGGAAGAAAATGATGTTAAGAAACTGGTCACCTCAATGGATATTTATACTAATATTCATCATTGCGCTGTTTTATCTGAAATTGAGATTAAATTACTTGGAGGAAGACAACAAATCATTATGTATGCATTTTATATCATTACATTTGTGCAGACTAACCTCTAGTGATATTGTAAACAAAACAATTAATAATGTTTCAGACAATGCCATTCTCCGGTCACAAACGGAAAATGAAAAAAGTGCTAAACTGGCAGTGGTAGGAAAACACAATGAGTTCAACATGGATGATGTTATTATCATATACAATAGAGTGCCGAAAACCGCCTCCACGAGTTTTGTAGGTTTAGTTTACGATTTGTGCAAACACAATAAATATCACGTGTTGCACATTAATGTAACTAATAACATGCATACTCTTACTCTTTCAAACCAGGTATATTACATATGTTATTTTCTTGTTTACATAGGAGAACAACAAAAAATATTAATGATCTACTTTCTCTAGGTACAATTTGCCCACAACATATCACAATGGAATGCAATGAAACCAGCATTTTATCATGGCCATATGGCGTTTCTTGATTTTGAAAAGTATGATCATATCGCATAGTGCGAATACAATAGGAAAATATGGGATAAATGATTTTCTCTTGCGCCCGACAGGTTTGGCATTAATGGAGGTACACCGCTGTATTTAAATTTACTGAGGAGACCCTTAGATAGATTTGTATCTTATTATTATTTCTTGAGGTATGGGGATAACTTCAGACCACATTTGATCAGAAAAAAACATGGAGATACCAAGGTCAGTAAAATATAAAAACAATAAATCACCTGTTGCTCCTCCTATTTGCCCATTTCTTAGTGTGTAATACTAGGAGATTCAAGTAAACTTTCCTGGCTTCACAGTTTTAATATACTTTTGTTCATCCCATATACCATGTGATACAAATATTAATATGATCTTTTGTTAAAATTGATTTTTAGACATTTGATGAATGTATCAATGCTGGGCAACCTGATTGTGATCCTAGTAATATGTGGTTACAAATCCCCTTTTTGTGTGGTCATGACCCAGCCTGTTGGACAGTAGGAAATGAATGGGCACTAGAAGAAGCCAAACGTAATTTACAAAAACACTACCTGCTAGTGGGGGTCACTGAAGAATTAACAGATTTTGTCCGAGTGTTGGAAGTAGTGCTTCCACGATTTTTTAAAGGAGCTCACGATGTTTTTATACATAGTAAGCATAACTTTCATTTTCAACTATTCTCCTTTCATACACATGTCCAATTAAATTAAAATGTGACTGTTCATAATTGTAGACAATAAATCACACTTGCGGCAGACTACGCAAAAAATAGATCCATTACCTGAAACAGTTACAAGGATCCAGAAGTCTGTTGTATGGAAGATGGAGAATGAGCTATATGACTTTGCTCTTGCGCATTTCCACGCCGTAAAAAAACGTCTCATAAATGCTTCCCCACAGGATGTCAATCAACGGTTTATGTATGAAAAAATACGTCCAAAATAAAAACAAAAATGACTTTTTAGAAAAATGTGATTTAATATTACATATTACAAAATGTTATGCTGGCCTTAATGCAAACATATAGACGGGGTATAATCCATGAGGAAACTTGGTTTGCAATTTTTCCTTGATACAATGCAAACCAGCTTTTTCAAATATGCTCTGTAAACTTTTAAGTGGACGTGTAACGGACGAATCTGTAGCATCAGTTTCCAATTCATTAGAGCTAGTCACATTTTCTTTGACAATAAAGACTCCATTTTCCTTAAGGCCTTGCCTGTTGGTCCAATTGTTTGTTTATATTCTTATTTATATACATAGTATAAAATCAAGTTATTAATTTATGAGAAACTTACATGCATCTCTTAAAGAATTGTATTAAATCATCATCTGTCAGGTGTCCTAAAACCCACTGACACCAAATAATATCATACTTTCCAGTTTCAGGACAAAAACTTTGTAAACCTTTAGAAGAAAAATAATATTCATGGTCATGATATGTTGGACCTCAGTGATATTAGTAAACAAGTATATAATAAAAAAATACCTATGGGATAAAATTGTCCAACTTTTGTTGAATAACTTTCTAAATTCTTCTTGGCAACTTCCAAAAATTTAGGATTCTGTTCAACTAAATCTACAGATTTAAAGTGTTTTATTAGGAGGTTCTGCGTTATCCTACCAATTCCCGCACCACAATCCAGAGCACACATTTTCTTTGGTGGGTTTTTTAACTGTAACACAAAACTGTTCTCATTATTATTCTGCGAACGAATTGTGCGAATGTGTGGCATTCTTACAAATTATACCTCAAAAATTGTCCGTAAAAAATGTGTAGAACCTCTTATATCCGTTTGCGAAATAAATCCAAATCCACCCAACATGCCATCGACAGTAGACGGAATACTGTCCCAATATTTCGCAGCTGCTCCATAGAATTCGTCGTGTTGCACTGGTTTATTTTCTTCTTGTAACTCTTCCATTTGTGCTGTTGATATACAAATGCTGTCAAAATATCGCTGCTTATCGTTTTGCAATTCGAGGTTATAGTAACGACAAACGTACCATACAAAAAAGGATTTGTTTTATATACACTATGGTGCTCTAGCGGTGATCGATGCAGTTATTTCGAGTACTGGCAATACCGGCCGAGCAATAGTGGATGAATTCCCCACACTTTTTCAAAATTACATGAATATTTTAAAAACATGTTTTTGTAAGTTATATTTCTTTTATTCACCACATTTTTTTATTTTTTACAAATTGAATAGGAAATAATAATGCAAATACAAGTAAAGGAATAAAAAGACGTTTATTATGTTTCTCGTAAATCGTATAAAGATGAGTGTTATTAAATTAATCCGCAACTGTTACGCGATAAAACTGTAACGGTTCAAAGTGTACTTGATTAGTAGCCGTAGATCTTCAGTAATTGTGAAGCAATAAACTCATGTTCTGTATTGTTTCGTGTGGCACACATGAAAAAAGTTGTTAATCATATTAAAAGCTTCATATCTATGTGCCACACATTATTGTTGTCACAGTTTCTTCTTTTTTAAGAAGTTTATTATTTTTTTGGTCATAATACGACTATTTTACGTCAGCTAGGATCATAATGCAATTTAGCTATCTCTAAACACTGAATTAGTGATGGTGACAAAATTCGATTTCTACGGTGTAAATGATATTTATCGTCACCGACTGATTTCATTAATCGAATTATAAAATCGCGTTACGATTGAGATCATCATACCTACAGGGCTAATTCCTTGAAATCAGTATGCGTGCAAAAATATATTCGTAACATACATGTTTGCTCTTTACACAATATAAAGTCCTCGTGATTCTTATTTTGAACAAAAATGAACGCTACAGAAACGAGTACTCACAATTAATAATTAATACAAATATATGAATATTGTGCGACGATTTGAGATCTATGTTTTATAAAACCGTAAGCACACGTACTAGTCAATTTATATGTTATTCTGTGAACGTTGATTTTCTTGAAATCTTATGGATACTTAAAATATATGTACAATGTGTTATATAAAATTACTAATACCTTGCCTTATCTGCAAGGTGAATGTTAATAAGTCCTTCGGATATAAATACACCCTCGCTCGCAAGTGGAATGCCGATTTTCACGTGGGTTTAAATCTCTTTTTAATGCAACTAAGTAAAATGGGCAACCCGCTATTTTTATACACATTTTTTAAAGTACCGTCGGTCTTCAATCAGAATCATCATCATCGTCAGACTTAAGCGCATACGAGACTGGTTTGCGAGCTCGACCTCCGACTTTTCGTGGTGGTGGTGTATCCTCTATTAGGATTTCGTCGTCCGAATCTGATTTCTTCTTCCTCTTCTTGTTCTGAATACAAAGTGATATTAAAATGAACTAAGTATTGTATTGATGTGTGTTAGAGATAGCTACATAAATTTTTCAAAGTCTTTATTTATCAAGTTCAAAACCAAAATACTCACAGGATTTTGTTTAGCAGTGAACATAACATCATCCGACTCCGAGTCTGAAGATTTGGACTTCTTCTTTATTTGTCGTTTAGTTCCTTTATTTCCTCCGTTTTCCGCTTTCTTTTTTGGAGCGGCTGAAAGTATTTATTTGATGTACTACTATTTCTGTATTGTAATAATGTTCGCAGTAACAATGCAATAGCGAATTATACCTTTTTTTGGTGGACTGAATTTAACAGGCGAGTCTTCTCCAGAAGATGATATTACTGGCTTTTGTGGCTTCGTTGATGGTGGAGTGTTACCGACTAAGGAGTCAAACAACTCCTCTGAGCTTGCTATAAATCAAATAATTACGGCATAAAATTACGTAAACCGTATTCTTTACATATGTTCTACTTACGAGTTGGTGGCGGGGCTTTCTTATCCACCTTGAAATTGTCATCTGAATCACTGAGGGTGACCGAAGCCAGTGGTTTAGCTTTTTTCCTGGAAAAGAAACAATAGTTGTGAGAAAGTAAAAATACTTACGTAAAAAATAATGATATATTGAAACTGTAAAGTATTAACTTCATGTTGATACTTACACTTTTTCAGAGTCTGAAGAAAAGTCGTTGTCACTATTGGCCGAGTCTTCACTACTCAGAGTATAATTTCTCTTAGCTGGCAACATAAATATATTATGAAAAAATTAGCCAAATATTAATTACATTGTAAACTCACTAAATTATAATTAATTTGAATTACCTGCTGCTCTTTGAGAGGTACGCGGTGGTGGAGGTGAGATGCTTCCGAAATCAATGTCGTCATTGCTCTCTGAGCCTGACGAAAGTTTCTTTTTTTCCTTTTCTTTTTTAATTGGTTTAAATGGTAGCTTTCCTTGTTTCAATCCTAGCCATAAAGAAAAATATTTAAAGTGAAGAAACTCGTTATTCGGTCATGCAAAAGCAATGTTTTACTGACCTTTTTTGGCTGCTACTTTTTTCTCTATCTTATCAGGCGAATTTCCTAATCGGTCGTCAAGAGGTTTAGCATTTGATTCAACCAATGCATCAAATTCATCTTTGTCTTCAACTGGCTCTTTTTTCACCTGAAAGGGATAAACGCAAATAAAAAGATCTGTTGGTTTATTATTATAGCAGTGTTATGACATTAGTACTGCCTACCTTCGTTTTCTTGATTCCTTCCTTCTTGTCCTTCGACACAATATCTGCTTTCTCAATTTTCTTCTTCAATTCGTTGTGAATTACAGGAACTATACGCCGCGTGTCTTCTTCTTTGTAAAACCTTTGCGGAGGTTTTTTAATGTTAGCCCTTGACTTAGTTTCTTCGGACCTTTCTTTTTCTTCTAACTGAAACGCGATTGGAAGACATATTATATTATCATAAATAAACCACTTAACGGGAGAGCACTTTACAAACTTACTTTGTTTAATTCATTCAGAAGATTGTCTAAATCTTCTTTCCACAGTGAGATTGGTGTACGGGCTTGTAACCTTTTCCATTCAGCTATTTTTTCGTCTCTCTGACGTAGTAACTCATCTTTTCTCTCTTTCGTCAAGCTCCACAAGGTCATACCAAGCAAATAGTCGTAGTTTTCTTTTACTATTGCGGTTGTTGAAACTGTAGCTTCGTCGTCGACATTCTCTGCAACCTCTTCCTGATTGAGAACCAGAAATATCTATTAAGAATCGCCAGTATGTTAACACTAATAAGATACATTAAAAGTACAAGTACAATAATCGATATCAAAACGTTGCTCTACTTTTTCTTGCTGCCACTTACTTGAGCTTCCTATTGTAGCATAACGGATTCACTAAATTAATCTCAAAGTTTTACATAAATATCATGTAGTACACAGCAGTAGAACTCACCAAAACTTCTTCTCGATTCTGAGATAATTTCCACGCAAGCACGGGATCTGAATCATAACCACGTCTTTTCAATTCAGCTATCATATCATTTTTCTTCTTATTTTCGATTACTAAAGTGCCATCACATTTTTCTAATATGAAACGGCCTTGATTAGATAATTTAGATGCTTCTGCTTGTAAAATTCCTTCGAGATAATCTTTCCGTTTATGATACGTGTCTAATCGTACTTTATAGAAACTTTTTAATATTTGTACAACATTATCATATTTTTTAAGACATTGGTTTTCGTCAAATGCGCACTGAAATGTTAATAAGAATAGTGTCAATCACCGTTATAAATAGTGCATTAAGGCTTATACTTATTCTAGATACTATAAGTATAAAATAAAGTAAATATGTGACAAAAATAAGTATGTTTTGTTGTACCATTGACGTGACTGCCATCGTTGTTTGCAATTTAAACGCTTTATGGAGACCATCCCGCTCCAGTTCTAGTAACTTGTCGCGATGTAAAAATACTATAAAGTGTACAGCTGTATCCGTATTATATTCTTTATAATCTCTGCAAAAAAATGTTGAAATTCATACAGAATGAAAATATTAGATGTCTGTATTTATAAGCTGTGTGTCATAAGCTTACGTGATCATAGCAGGTGTTTTATCAGAACCGTGCAACATTGGCTCCAGAACAGTCTCTTTATAAGTCTGTGTCCAGCTTCCAATAGGTAATTCAGTGATTTCAATTTTATCAGGCCCAATGACTGTAACTTCTCCGCTAATTATGTACCGATAATCTCCACAACTTTCTACAACACCCTTGAAATTCTTGTAGTAGGGTATCTGTAGATTATGAAATAATTGCGTTAGTACATTTAATAGGAACACGTATTATTCGAGTTATTACCATAGGTTTAGGATCTGCACCATCCATCATCCTGTGCAAATTTTCGATAATTTCCCTAGGGTTGTAATTCGGTATCTTTGTCATCCACCCTGTACCAATACCATCTGCACCATTTACAAGTACCATTGGAATTACTGGTACATAAAATACAGGTTCTATTTTCTGATTATCATCATACTCATGCTTTAGAAGAGCATCATCATGTTTGTGAAATATGAATCTTGCCAATGGACTGTAATCAACAAACAATGGATATATTTACATATATTATTTCTCCAAATTTTACGAAAAGTTGATGTTTATATGAAGAAATACCTCAGCATTGTGAAAATATATCGAGGACTTGCAGAGTCCTTTCCGCCAGCAAGCCTAGTACCAAATTGACCAATAGGTTGAAGCAAGTTGATGTTATTACTACCAACAAAGTTTTGTGCGAGATTTATTATTGTCGCCATAAGGGACATTTCGCCATGATGGTAAGCTGAATGTTCAGCGACTGATCCAGCCAGTTGGGCGACCTTAACTTCTCGTTTGTCATTACGTTTTAAACACGTAAATAGGACTTTTCTTTGACCGGGTTTAAAACCATCGATCATGTTTGGAATAGAACGAACGTTATCATAGTTACTGTACAGTACTAATTCGACGTTAATGAAGTCGGAGAAAGACACTGTTCGAGTGTCTTTCTCATAAAGGTATCGTTCGCCTAGACCGATTTCTTTCCTCCTTTTTGTTTCGTCCATATGATTCATCAACCAGTCTTTACGTTGATCGACGCACTTCTTACTGAACGCCATAATAATATTTTGATCGTCTTGGTCTCCATCATACCTGAATCGAATTCTGTGCCTTGCCATATTTTCAAAGTACTCCTTTGCTTCTTTAGCAGTAGAAGTACCCAAACCTACGGAAAACGAGTTAGTAATTTCAGTATAGGTTCAAAACAGTTTGAACAGTGTTATATTCATTTCGAGGATAAAAACCTTTGTAGTATTTGATCTTATAAGTATGGAAATTTTCTGTTTCCCTTTTCCATGCTTCAAATTCAGGCAATGAAAAGAAGGATAGAACCTGATTTCCCTTTGTAGCTTTTACGATGGGTGTAATAAATTCTTCAATGAAGTTGACCTTCAATAATGATGGCCAATTGTGATGAATGAAATTTATCAGGAGTCCTTTAATATGTGAACCATCCTAAACATATTTTAATGGATACATTGTATATAATGCAGAATGTAAATCGATTGTAATAGTAGTGATACACATTAACTTGTATAAATGTACCTGATCTTGATCAGTCATTATCATCATTTTCCCATATCGCAGTGTTTTCAAATCTTCGCGAGTTTCATATTTTTTCTTATACTGCAGTCCCAGAATTTTTATTAAATTATTTATTTCGGCATTTTCTAATATTTGCTTGTGTGTTGCCTCCCTTACGTTCAGAATTTTACCTGCAATGTACATTAACATTATGTTTATTTCGTGAAACACAATATTACTACAGCTATTATCAATCTACAACACACCTCTGAGTGGAAATATTCCGTACTTGTCCCTGCCTATCGATGCGATTCCTGATACAGCCATTGTTTTGGCTGAATCTCCCTCTGTTAATATCAGAGTACAATCTAATGATTTTCCTGTTCCAGCATCGTTAGCATCTTCTAATTTGGGAATTCCTAAAAGTCAAAACTTGTTATGAATATATAGTATTTTATTTTCTGACAAACGAAAGTCATCTCTTTGTTGAATATGAGAGAAAAATGAACAATAATATGTACAATATACTCATCAGAGTCTGATAGGATTTTTTCTCATTAAAATAATGTTTATCAAGTACCTTTAAGTTTACTCTGTTTTGATTTTGGGCCGAGTTTCTGAAGTTGACTGTCAGCTTTAAATTTCGCCCATGACAATACTGCTTCTACAATACCTATTTTCGTTACCTGTGTTGTTAAAGAATGGATTAGTATATTGATTTATGTATGAGATGTTTGTAAATTAATGATTGGGCAGACTTACATTTGTAATAAACTTTTCACTTAGTGTACACTTTGATCCAAAGCTTTTCGCTTGAAGAGTCATATTTTCTTTAGTTTGGGAATCGAATGTTGGATTGTTGATAAGACAGTTCACAAAGATCCACAGGTGATTTTTTATTTGAAACGGTTTAATAGTTAACCCTCCTTTGTTTTTCTTTTTCAAAGTTTCTGTAAGTTGCTTTACTATCAAGTCAGCGACATGATCTACATGTCGTCCACCCTGTAAGAAGCAATAAAGTCAGTTACAGTTCCACAAGACTCTACTTGATTTGACATCATGACCTATTACCTTGGTTGTTGCAATGCTGTTTACAAATGACATTTGTTGGAATCCTTTGTCAGATATAGTGAGAGCCACTTCCCAACGTGGTCCACAATTTTCGTATACTATTTTTAGCGGATTTCCAATATCATCTTCTTTTCCTTTAATATAAAGGTCCACGTAATCTTTGAAATTTTTTATAGATATTCTATGTCCATTTAAATAAACTTTCACGCCTCTGCTGGAAGCAGCTACATCAAATGCACGTCTAGACATCAGCGAGACAATATCATCGTCAAGGGTTTGCATTTTAAACTTGGATAGGTCAGGCGAAAACGTGACTTTAGTGAAATCTTCCCCATGAAAATCCTTAATCCTGGGTTCACTAGCCTTTCCCATGTTATTACCCCACGTCTAAAATGAACATAAAATTCCAGTTTACGCAGTTTCATACATTAATGTATAATTTTTTCAGCAACATATACTATTTTGTATAAATATATGGCAAGTTGAACATACTTGTTTTAAAGACTTTTTGTATTCCTTAGATGCTGTTTCCACAGTAAAACGATGACTGAATATATTACACAATTTAGCACCGTAACCATTTCTACCACCTGTGACCTTTTCTTCCTCATCATCATAATTAGATGATGTGAGTAGATGACCAAATATCATGGTTGGCACGTACATATTTTCTTCTTTGTGAACGACTACTGGTATACCTTGTCCATTATTCCAAACTGATATTGTATTGTTTTCCCTGGAATATTAATACAAGTAATATATTAGCACATCAAAGCAACAACTAGTAAAACTATCTTCCTGATTTCAAAAATACTGTGTTGTAATTGTTTTTTACTATTGAATATGTCAAACAATTTTATATACATACGCATCTATATCAATTTTGATCATATCCATTTTAGCATCACGTTGCTTATTGTCAGCTGCATTCACTAAGATCTCATCAAATATTTTGTACAATCCTGGAACATACTTGATTTCCTTCTGAATCATCATTTCTTTATCCTTGTCATAAATCCACATCAGTTCTGTCACAGGTTCAACAGAACCTATGTAAGTATCTGGACGCAGTAAAATATGTTCCAACTGTGACTTCTTCTGATAAATGCCTTCTATAGTTTTCTTTTTGGGGGCATTATCACCACCCCCGTTTTCCACAGTTGAACTCATTTTTCTACACTGAGTTCTTAGATGGCTGGGGAATAACAATTTTTTATTAGTTCCATGTTTATTAAAATTTGTAACTATGCCCTGGTCAATAGCCAATTCTTTGATGTTCAGATATTTTAAATATGAGAGTTAAAAACCACAGTAAACAAGTTACACCTAAATCATATCATTATTAATGCATTTAATGAATTGGATATATCTTTAATTATTTACCATTACATAAAAACTAGGGTAATATAAGATAATATAATGGTTACATTTACTGTCAATTACACTAGGAATTTTTCCTGAAGGATCTGAATATCAGTTGTAAACACCTGATATGCTGCTGTGTTCAATTACTTTGTGTTTATTTATCTATATCCTTTTGTGTTTTGGAGTAAATTATACAACTGATATTTTTCTATTTGCAAAGGGAAAGTTAGTGGTGAGAGAATTTAATCTTCTAACGAAATATGATAAAAATTTACTTCTGTATCCTTTCTAAAAATTTCATTTATGATTAGAGCAAAATGAAAACTGATTAATAATTTAAGTTCATACCCTAAAATTCTTTTAATAAAATGGCGGGAAAAGGTCCTCATCTAATTGGTCGAGATCTCAAAGAGACGCCAAATTTGTGCAAACACCTGCTTTTCGAAAATTGCATCGAAATACGCGGAAAGTTTTGCTATCTCAATGATACAATGATAGATTCAACAGTTAAAGGCTTCAAGGAATCCAACTTCACACATACCTTCAGTAGTTTCCCAATAAAAAGACAATTCTTCGGGTAGCGGGTCAACAATAGAAAGTACTATAATCACAGAACGACCATTACGGTTAAAAGTAACGATCGGCATATCACGGGCACAAAACTTATTGCACTTTGGTCATTTTCCGTGCACCTATTTATGAAATAGCATTATTTTCAGGAAATTAGCAAACCTTAACAATTACGAGTCGTTAAACTGGTTTTGGCGGAAGCTGCTTAGACGGTAAACTATCTTCACCAAGCGGCTAAAGTCACAGCGTGCAAACCGCCATAGAGTATAAAAACACTAGTCAGAAGAACAAACCACAATTAGTTATGTCCATTTCATCTCTGTGATGGTAACGCAGAACGCGGAGCAGATGATAAGGCAGAAAGATTAATAGTAGATTCAAATATGTTAACAGTATAATATAAATTCTATATCGAATATCAAATATAAACATAAATGACTTGCGAATTTAGGGTTGCAGAGGGTTACATAATATGATTTTATTTTGCTTGAGGAAGATGACCTCATATCACGGAAATTCTAATGAAAAAGGTGGAAACAGTGAAGTGTTCAGTGGATAAGATATTTGTGTACAAATGAAGAGTGTCGATAACGCAGACTTGTTTATGAGAAGATAACCATCGACGATAGGAATAACGCAGGTTTCGCATAGCGTCAAGAGACCTCTACTCCTTTGGTTATCATTAATTCATTTCTGATATGGTCAAATGTTTCTAACAAATTTACACTGGGTATATTGCAGTGGAAGCATAATCAATCATTTTAAGAATTATACTCATCTATCAAGTTCATTTAAATGCTTCGTTTTGCCAGCACAGAAGCATCAACCACAGGTTGAAAGTCTGTCGTGTTTTTCTTGTTATCGTTTATGTACCTTGCAGCATGACTGACAAATGTCATTTGAGACGTTCAATTTATATTTCACAGATTTGTCTCATAAGGGCGTAATATTTACAGGAAGACCACTTGTGACTATTTTTATGAATTACTAGTTCATAATGAGTGGAAAGAATCTGCCCAACCTTGATAAAATTTTCAGAGATGAAGATGAACCAGAGTTTCTGCCTTCTGCAGGGTGTGTGACTAGTACCGTTGTTTTAAAATAATCAAGTAACAATGTTTATCCATATCGATATTAATACAATTTTCCTAACACTAAAATACTATTACTCTAAAGTTACAAGGTTAACTTTAAAACAAATAGTTTACAAAACTTCCAAAAAAGTTATTTTCAATTAGTCTTTTATAATTTCAGAAGCAACTTAGCTGCTATTTTTGGAATGACACATAAAGTACAAGAGAATCAACCTCCTCCCAAACAAATTGCTCAAAAGAAACAAAGCAATGTAAATAATGTACCTCATGTTAATTCACCAGCTAAAACAGAAGTTATTATAGCTAAAGCTGTAAATGCTTTTAAACTGTTGGTATATAATATACTTTGCAAACTATTATTCATTGGTATATCAAAATAAGTAACATGATATAATAATTTTTCAGTATAAATGGACAATATGTATCTATTGGTAAACTTGGAATGGCTTTGACAGGAAACACATCAACAAAGTTGTACCAAATAATCTTATACAAAAGCAAACAAGAACATTTATCAGTTGTCACAATAACATGTGATTTTACATATAACGTGCAAGAAAATAATTATGCCAGTTACTATGATGCCAATAACGAAAATTGGTCAATCTTGTTTGGAAACAGTGAATCATTTATCGAATTTGCAAGAGAAATAGGATTAGCCAAGTATTTTTCTAAACAAAAAAAGTTAGATGACAATACTATTTACCAGGACTTAACACCAATTGCCAAAGATACTGTTGCCAAAGAATGGGACCATCTAGACATTCAGTATTCCATTCATACAGAAATAACACAGTCATTCAAACAAAATCAGACATCATCGCAATCAGCAACAATACAAATATCAACAGATGATAGTTGGGAAAGAAGTTTGTTGGGGTTAAGTAAAGGAGCTAAAAGGCTTGTATTTGTCTGCCCTAGCAAACAGGTAAATTACAATATAAATATAGAAACATTCAAAACAAAACATTCCCTGATCAAATATTGTTACTTTGATACTTTTCAGATTAGTTTGGGTCCTGGTTTTCCTAAAGAAACAGATATAATGCTGGAAGTTCAAGTAATTGATATAGAGACACCCGATCAAAATACTATACCCAAGCCAACAATTAGTAGTAAGGCTTCTATTTTGTCTAGAATGGCTAAGATGGGGCAATCAATACTTCCCAAATTACAGACTTCAGCAACCACAGATTCTGAAGATACTGAGGTACTTTTACTACTTTGGTGCTGTAGATTACTGCCTGATATTACTCATCATTACTAATGTATATATGTTCATAGGAAGATGTACCACATAATAAGTCGCCACGTCATAAGAGAGTATGAAAATATATTACTTATATGTTTCATAATGATATGTTAATTTACCAATAATTATTATTATATGGTAACTATTAGACAGATCATAGCGATACACACACGCGAAGAAAAGATTCAGTTGAAGCAACTGGAACGATTCGAAAGGCACATGCTATTGTGAAGACTCTAAATGATGAAAGCAGTGATTCCGGCAAATTCAAACCAGTACTTCCCGCTACAAATTTTTCACCAGCATGGTCGCCTACGCGTGTACAGGTATGATCTGTGTACGCATATACTACTGATGTAAACAGTTTCTTCATGACTATCACCTACAATGTTTATAATTATAGCCACATTATGTAACATTAGATGGTCAAATGTATCCCTTAGCAACTCAAAATGCTGTTTCATCAGTACCGGCAGTAATGGATCCTACTTTGAACATAGTATTGTCAGAAAGCAGAATGGCAAATGCCGAAATGAGAATGGGAATGTCTAAAATAGCTGACAATGTTCAAAAACTTCTTGATAAGGTACTTCTGCGCGAGATATGAAAAGTAAGAAAAGTAAGAACATAGTAAAAGAAGAACAATTCTTTACGCAATTTTTATATATTGGTTCTAGTTTCATGCACTTGAATTGCATAATGCTACTACACCATCCAATGAGAAAACTATGGAGGCTACACTGAAAATGATACTTGCTATGAACAAACCTCACAATAGAACAAATGACGATCAATGTAATGATAAGGAGTTAGTTTCCGATGAAAAAAAAAATAACAGTGATAAAAGCGAATTGAAGTATTCAGCCGGTAATTTCGAATACCAATATGACAGTAAATTTTGCATTGCAATTTCAGCTTTTCATGTTTAATAACTATACCCTCATTTCAGAAAAGGCAGAGTCATTACAAGAAGAAATTAGTAAATTAAAGAATAAGATTGTTGAATTAGAAGAATTATTGAAGGATTCGAATGATACCCTAAAGAAAACTTTGGAAGACTTGAAAGATAGTCGTAGTTTGGCTACTCAATATAAAGACGAAAATAATGTTTTACAAGACAAATATTTAAAACTTATTGCGCAATGTCACGCTTTGCAATCGATAACACAGAAGGAGGTAAGTTACATTGAAAACAACCTCTGGGAGCTTCTTAATAATTTATGCTGTTATCATTTTTGCAGAAAGAAAAGAAAACAAGAGAAATTAAACAGATTATGACAGAAACATATCACATACTGTTAGAAAAATTTACAGAAGAATCATACACTACTACTTACATAAAAACGAATATAGCAAACACAATAAGGGTAAAATGCTGTGTTGATTATACATGTTATATTCTGCAACATGTTCCACCAATTTCTTTGAACCAATATTTTTTTAGGATGTTACTTTACAAATATTGAAGGAAGGTAACAGTAACAAATCTCAACTTGTTCAGTCTATAGAAATTGATGGCAGTCAGGATATGAGTAAACAATTTCAAAATGTAGTAAATGATACTTCAGAGAAGGTAATACACAAATATAAACCATGACTTAGTTTCGTAAAATTTATATATTGCTAAGCACATTTTTTTAAATATAATTGATCATTTTTTATTGGACAGACAAAATCTTTTGTTGAACCTCCACCTATTCCACCTATGGACGACACTATTGATGACTTTGAATAAAATTGTGTTAATCAGTGAAGCACACTATTGGCCTAAATTGATGAGTATGGAATAAACAGAATTCTTATCTTTAATGAATGAATTTATATTATATCTTTCTGTAAAAAAAGATAAGTTTACTTAAAAATGATATTTTAATATAAAAATATTTCAATTATGTATTCAGTTTTTTTCTCCTGATTCATTTGTGCATTACCCATAGATCCACAAAATAGAATTTTCAAGTGTTTTTTATACAATGACTATGTAAATTTTAATATTCAGATGTACATGAATACATACGTAGAATTATGCGCAGATATATTTGAATAAATATATCGCTGATAGAGGTTATGATAGGTGCTTGTGTTACGTCGTTACGTAGTTTCATAAATATTGGTGATGCTAGACAGGAATATGAATATCTATATTACACACAGAAAATATTTATAAATAATGATCCGATTTTGTGGCATAATAAAAATGACCGCATTATTTGGTGAAATGGAAAATTCTGAGAATCACCCTACATGTAATCAGATGTGATGTGAGGTAGTCACTTCGTAAATATGGCGTAAAATCACGGTATGTCCATCAGATAGTCGTTTTTAATGACAATATTTTGGTTTAAGTATTGATCAACATTGATAGAAATTTAATAATATGTCAGTGTACAGTTTTTTTACAAAAATTAAATGTGAAGGTGAAATCCCGCCTGGTATAATGTATCCGTCTCTTAAGAAATTCGTCTTGTCTGTATTCACGGTTTAGCTAATCTGGCTTCTGCAACGCCAATCAAATCGAACGTAACCTCAAATACGTTTATAAACAATCGGCCTTTATATTATAAATGACTGACCATTATTAGAAAATATGATAGCTTCGAAATCAAAATATCAACAAGGTGTATTACTAAACTGAATATACCTTTATACATATATATTAATCTTAGTTTTCAGTCATGTAACAAATTAGAATTTGAATTTTTTAACAGTCAAAAGAATGTTATGGTTTCATAGTAATATTTCATTGCTGAGTTCCAATTAAACTTTTTTAATACAGTAGTTCAGGAAATGAGCTCAATGACGATGGTAAAATATTAATACAGTAAATGAAGTGCTCTGAAAGGATTTTTATAAGTTTGGTTACTACTAAAATGAATGTTATATTTATGGTGAAATAGGTTACTAACTGGCAGTTTTATAATGGATGTCACCACAGTAGAAGATGATGTCTCTTTTCATCTGGGAGAAATGTTTGATAGTTACGAAGAATTGGAACACAAGTTGGAAAAATTCTCCAAGCGTAGCTTAGTTCATTATTGGAGAAGAGATAGTAGAACTGTTAGTGGAGCTCATATGAAAACTGCTCGACCAATCAGTGAGCGATTGAAATATTATTCTGTAAAATATGCATGCATCTATGGAGGCCAGAAGTTTCTTCCTCGTGGAGCTGGTAGAAGACAATCACAGTCAGTTTTTACATGTTTATCATATTTTCTAAAGCAGTCACATTTTGATTTTGTTATGATATTACAAAGATAAATATTAATGATATAGGCAATAAAAATGTGTATTATTTCCATCATTCTAGATCTATACGAACAAATTGTCCAGCACATATTATGCTTAGGGCTTCAAAAGATGGTACAAAATTAGAAGTAACCAGTGTAAATAATGAACATAATCATGAAATTTCAGAAGTAAGTCATTATCTATATTTTCCCACTAGTCTCTTTGTTGTTATCAATATAGTAGTTATTTACTATTATGTGTCTCTGGAACTTTACAGGAACTTTTCAAGAATCTCCCACAAGAGAGAAAACTTTGTGGAGAAATCAAGCAGGAAGTTCAGGATCTAATGCAATTACATATAGATCGAAAAAGATTAAAAGAGTACGTACGATTGCGCACAAATAAAATATTACGTTCCAAGGATCTTTTTAATATAGCTGCTGCCAACAAGCAGAAGAGGGAGATTACGCCGGAGCGGGCGTATCAATTATTTAAGAAAATTCATGATATCGAAAAAATGCAGGGTGGGGATGGTAGGAAAGTATTCTCCGAGTCTGAAGATGAAATTGCCCAAACAATAAAAAGAATGAAAACAGAACAGGGATCACCATGGGGTCAGGATGTAAGAGACGCACGTTATAGACATAAAATGCTATGAAATGTACATGTATATGAGAGTAAAAAGAACATGTCTTCTTTTGAACAGGCCTTATCAACGGAATTAGAAGTAAGCGAAGGCAACGATGGTGAAGACTCTTATAGTGGTCAATTAACACAGGAAGAAGTGGCAGATGACATAGACACTGCCGAAGGTGAATTGCTGAGAGCAAATAACGAAGGCGATATTATAGCATCCAACGGCGAAATAGTAGGGGAACTAGTGATGGAAGATGGCGATCCATCTGTGATCGTTGAATCTATCGTCAATGCTGATGGTTCTGTGTTTGTCGATGAAAGAGAATTCAGTAATTACTGTAATAATCATTTACCTCATGCCGTAGAGGATAGTCAATCGCCGAATTCTAGAGGTAAGATCATTGAGTTTGAGGTATTGTTTAATTTGTTTTACGACATATATACTTTGGAAGACAAATTAAAAATGTGCCAAATCAATACATAGTTTTAGATATTGAAACAATTACACCAGCCACTGATATTACAAAAATGAAAGCAGCATCCACATCACCCAGTCCAATGCAACAAAACCGGCCTTTAACGCCCCAGACGCACTTGATGCCGAAATCGCCAGGTGGATTTACGGAAAAACCAGACTCTAGGATTTGGATGATGAAAGATCCGGGATCTGGTGAAACGGAGTTAGATAGTAGCCCAGATAGTGATATGAACAAATCAAAATCTGCATCAACTCCAAAAACAGACGTTGAATCACCCGAAGTAATATTGTCTGATGAAGCTAGTCATCAATTGTTGCAAGAACAGTTGGCAGTACTTCGTGCAGAAAGAGGGAAACTTTATCAGGAGACAGAAATGCTAAAACTCAAAAAAGACAAGCTTAAATTACAAATTAATTGTTACACGAATGAAATCAGAAAACAAGAGATGGAGAAGGAAAAACTTAGGCTAGAAATTAAATTATTACAGTCGAAAGTCATGGAGGACAGTAACGACGTCTCTCATTATATTTTTGTGCCTTGAATTTGATGTCTTCCGATGTAAATATGTGTAAGCTGTAAAATATTTACAAAGATAAGGAAACGGCAAATGGCAAAAATATATCGAGTAGTGATGACTTTACCCACCCACTTTCGAATCATGATAGGATATCGTTTAATACTGGAAACTTAGTAAATAAATATTACTCAGCATTAAAACCATGAATGTCGTTTTCCATTCTAATTTGTTCAAGGTTATAGGCACAAAATATACGCAGGCACCATGTGATCAAGATATCTACATTCATTTAACAACCGGTCTCACTGATACTGCTCAAGAAGTGTCATATTTTTCAATGCAATGTGTGCAATTCGATTTAATATGATGTGGTTAACTTAATAAATTATTTTAGAAATAAAATTTTTATTCGAAAATTCAATGGAATTAAAACTTCATTTTAAAACGCGTTGCGGTTGTATACAATTCTTCTACAGCAATGTTACACATCTGCAGAATAGATTAAGTTTCCAATTCTTCTTCAAGTCTTTTTGTTTGTGATACAAGATCTTTAATATCGCTTGCCCTGTGGAAAGGACCAATATTAATTAAATAATCTGGATAATACGGAATGTACAGTATGTGTAAGCTAGTAGTACGTACATTTGGCTAAGATTTTCTTTGATGGCGGCTTCTTGATTACTACTAAACACGATTTCTTGTTTTTTCCCATGGTTTTCAAAGCTTTCTAAATGAGCGGTTTGCCGTGTCGATTTCTTTTTGAGTTGTTCCAATCGAATTCGTAAATCTTGGACTTTGCTACGCATTTTCTCCAACTCTTCTGCTTCTGCCCTTTCAGAAGCAGTCATACATGGCTCCTTATAATTTACTAGCTTAACTACTTCGCCGGCCCTGAAAAACGTCATAAATTAGGATGAACAGGTACGGAGATAGGTCACTAAAAGACTACAGCTATGAACATCAACACGAGGGTCGTTTTACCTTCTTGCTAGTTCAACTTGCTTATCCTTAATATCTTCATATCGCTCGGCAAGTCTTTCTGCGGTTTGCTGCAGTTCCTTCTTGTTTTCTAACAAACTATCGAGTTCTTTAAGCAGGTGTGTTTTCACAGCCTTCAGGGCTCGCACCTTTTTGACAAATTCTTCTCGCACTTTATCATGGCGAACGAAATGCTCTGTGCGAAAGATTCGCGTTGCTCGATATAAAAGCTATAAAAAAATTTCAGCAACGTTGGAATAAAATGTAAATATTTTTAAATTATACACTTGTTATTATTGCGTTTACCTCCAAGCATTCTCGCGACGACATTTTCGAACGGAAGCCGAGTTTGGTGATCGGCTGAGAAGTTTCGTGTTTCAGTAAGTTTTTTATGTAAACGTCGAAAGGCTCTTTAGTGACCTGGAAAATGGAAATTATGAAATGTTCTGCGATACATCTGGGATAGTAATTTGTTGATGTGACTGTTTTAAAATCGCATAATTTGCGTACTTTTTTAGTAGGGCTGGTTATGGGTTCAGGGTTTTGGACCCGCGGCAAGTAGTGCAGATCAATGACAGAGAGGTCAACAACGACTCCCGTGTGAAGTAAAGCGATTAAAATGTACGGTTCTTGCAAAAGGCCGAACCCAAATATGGGCGTAGCTTCCTCAATTGCTGTGTGTTTTGTTCTTGTGCAAATGAGATACTGCGAACTTGATGGAGCAGCCAATGACGGCAGATATGCATCTTCTGTATTATCTGTACAAATGTACAATGATGCAACATGAGTTTCAAAATAATTAGTCACGTAATTGCACAGTAAAATATTGAATACCGTTCGTTGCGCTAATGAACTCGTCTAGCTGAAATACTATCGGTAAATTCACCATGTGAATCCCAGCGTTGTGAGAGCAAAAGTATCTGCAAAATATTTTTCGTTGAAGAATGTCATTGCTATAAGTGTTTCAACGAACGGAAGTGGATTATAGTAGAATGTGATTACCTTGATTTGTTGCCCTTATCCCGATGAAGGTGAATAGGGCAGCTATACTTTTTGTCGTCGTCTGTAAAGAAAAGTCCGAGTTCCATTTCGACGCATTCATAAACGTATAACGCGTCTTCCGGTGTATGTAGACTGTAATTCGAACCGTACTGAGACCATGACTAAACGCGAAACAAATTATTATTAATGGTAAGTCAAAAATAAAATGAAGGATTATAACGACGTCAATGACGCATTCATGCGAAAAGTCGTTTCGATAATAAAATGAGCACATACTTTCTTGTCGTCGTCATCGTCTAACATTTCTCGCAGCAGTATCGCATGATAAATCTTTCCAGTGCACGTTGCGATTATAACGACAGGAGGGGTTGTTTGCAGGCACATAATCGAGCAAGAATCTATTCCATAATTATCGTCAGTCGGAGGATACACCGAGAGAGAACCCATGACGATCGGATTCTTATAACTGAGCAACAGACACGTGTACTATTATTAAATTGTTTGTACGAAATTTCATCTGACTAAGAACATTTTTGTACTTCTCATCAATGACGTCACCACGAACGACCAGAACTTCCCCACTTCCGCGAAGAACCAGTATCGGCCATTCAATATCTCGCCAATCCACTGCATTTAGTGCCTACATCATAACGAACAATTTAACGATATTGTAATAGTATAGGTATAAGCTGGATATTGGTCCCGCGGGTATTTCTTGTACCTCGTTGATGTTTTTCTGTGCATACATCTCTGGTTTACGTAGGGTCGGCGTGGCAAAATCGAAATCTACAGCTGTGTCGCCTAAAGCAGCAAAATCTGGTATCTTTGAAGGAGACGCTGAAGGTGTACGACCGACATTCCAGCATTTCAGAAGTTTCGGTGCACTACCAGGCGCGCACTCGTACAACCTTTAATACAATTGTATATAGATACATATATCGCAAAATACGTATCGCATTACGTACCGAAAGCCATTTTCTGACGTGAGAACTAGAAGATGATAATCATTCGTGGATCCTGGATGCCATCGAAGTCGGCGCACTTCCGTCGTAGCTCCAAAGTCCCCGAAATTGTGACTCCTGTAAATAACAAAATCTCACGTTTTGACATCTTCCCTCAGTAGAATAATGTCAATGGGCGGGGATTCAAAGCGTACCACTAAAATGTATTTACCATGAGAAAATTCTTCGTTCGGTCGGGTCGAAAGGCGGTGAGGTCGATGGGGAAGGGGGGAGGGAGGTGTGTTTTTCGTACGGGACAACGGGGAGAGAAGGCCGCAGCGACGGTGGCCGTCTACATTTCGTATATTTTATTATTACCCTCGCACTTTCCGTGGCTGGACACGGGAACGTTGGCATGGGAAGGGGGTACGATGCGGTGGTTAGTCCGTGGTCGTTATTAATGTGCGCGGTGCACGACGGCACGGGGGGTGGGGCCAGCGAAGAGGGTCGAAGGGGGGTTGCCGGTGGGTTGGAGAGTTCGGTGTCACCAACACCAGCACCGTTTTCTCCAGGACACATACACGTCTCATCGTGTATTTTTACGTACTCGTACGTCCGTACAAGCACAGATGTGTACGAACGGTACAGCGAATTCACCGACGCACCGCTGAGTTCTTAATAATTGATAAAAATGCATGCACGCACCGGCAGGGAGAGTCGGTCGAAAGCCAGACGAGGCGCTGGCCCGGCACCCGTTGACAAAGGCACACGCAACGATTTATTCGCACTTTTTATCCCGCCACCTAGCACGGATTTTTCTTCGTTCCGTCACAATTTTCGAATTATCAAAATTTATGCCCGGTCTGCGCCATACCCTCTTCCGCGAGTACTCGTGACATGCTCACGTGTATGTGTACCGTTCTTCACTCATTGAAAATATACTAATGTTCCCTTTGCATGCGGCACCTCGTTTTCATCTTCCGCTCTTTCCTTTGACGGAGCCCGGTTCTTTTCTCTGCTGTTTAATAATTTCGCCATTCTGCAGTTTCCACTGAAGTAGCTGAAATTCTCGCGGAGGATGCAACTATAACACTATTTACTACTTTCCGGAGTGGGGCTCAAAGGTAATTCTTCGAAAACGGTCAACTGGCGTAAAAAGTTATTAGCGCGAAAATGTGTTTCAAAGTCCTCGCTATCAGGTGCACAAACTGCGGCCCGTGGCCCATCAGATCCTTCGTGAAATTTTTCTCCGAAACGGAAGAAAGGTGCGCTCTGCAGCTGGGCGAATCTAATTAAGAAATTCTTACACGGCAGTGCCGACGCGCATTATACCGTTCCTTCGTATTCCCTATCCTTCCCCCTTCAGTCCACTTTCTGGTTGAAACCAGTCTACAAAAATTAAAAATAATTTTCCTTCGTAAATGTATTAACCCCGGCAGTGGTCGAGAGCTTTTTCCGTCCCGCTTTTCTCGCAATTTGTACAAAGAGAGCGGTGTGGACCTGACTTCAAAGCGGATCTTACGCAATGTCGTATCGTTTTATTCTAGGAAACTCCGCGTTGTGTTTTTCTCCCTTCCGGTGTGCGCGAATTACTGCTACAGTCATTGTACTTTCGTTTAAAGCATTTATTTCGCGGCACGTTCTTCGCCACCGTTTGTATTTAAAACTCTTTTTTTTCACGCCGAAGCATTTTAATAAGCTTGATAAACATGCAATTAGTGGAGATCGCTAAGAATTTTGTCAAATTATTTGCATTCGACCGTGGAATGCTGCCAGATATCTGTTTATTATTTGTAATGCTCATTAATTAGAAAATTAGAGCTGTTGAACGAAAGTTCATTTTTAGGATTATCAGTGGTCGAGTAATCGTGCATCGGAGCGGAGGAATGAACGAACGGGAGATAAGCCACCGACATTCTCGCTCTCTCCGTCTTTTCTTTTCCGACGATAAATCTTAGAGAAAAACATATCCAGATCTCTGCAGCTCGCTCTCCTCGACGATTAACGTAAAAATTCATTAGATTATGAAGCCATTAATGCTCATCCGCGCGACTGGGCATCTTTCATTTTCGGCAAATAAATCCTCTACCCGTCAGCCTGCAAACTTCTTGAATTACTAACTCCAACATCGACTGCTCGTTTCTCAACTGATTACTTTTTCACGTAATTTATGAAAAAATTACAATCTACTAAAAAAACTCAAGCAACATTAGCAAAAATGCTTGCAGTGTGAAGCTCGAACCTCATTTAGGGTAAAAGGATCCTTTTCTTAAAAGATGCACCATGTTTTAAAGAACGGAGTATTACGTCACGTCGTATTTTCTCAGCTGTGTCGTTGATTCTTTATGACACCGATTAGACGATCCCCTCACGAACGGCACGTTCGAAGGAACTTAATCGGTGACCGTATAACGATGTAATATCACTCAGTTAGTTAGAATTTTTATTACGGTTTGGTGGAATACTAGTACAGCTATGGAAGGGGAAGAATCGAGGGCAAGTGGAAGGGACGTGGTGTAGTAAGCGAGACGGTAGTCGACGGGGCGGGTAGTGATGCTTACGAAGCTATGCTCACGATATAACGAGACCCATTATGATAAGCGGACGCATAGATTAGACATAACTCGTTAACCCGCCTGCGCATGACGTACAGCGTCAAGGACGCGAAAATCGGGGGAAACCAAAATTAAATCACCGGATCAGGGTTTAGTTTTTATTTAATCAATCTAACGAATATTCTCGAGAATTATGCGATTCGGCTTTGTTTCATACCTGATGGCAATTTTAATTTGGTGTAAGACCAATTGAAGTACAAGACATATAGGTATTGGAGACCTATTTTGAGAAGGGGTGAAAGTACGGGCGTATGAATCTCGATGGAAAGAATAATGAATAGGTGTAATTTGTGGCTGATACATATTGGGTCATTAGGCGTCTAATTCTTATTCTACGTGGTGACGGCTTCGAGCGAAGTAGTCATCCCTCTTGCCTCCCGCGCGTGCCGGAGGGGGTGGATTGGGGGGGGTGAGATGCGCCTGAGGAGTGAGAGTGGCCCATAAAATCGGGATGTTGCGCGAAATATAACGACCGCGCTCTTGGCTGGCTGACGTGCTTTCCTGCCGTAATTCATCCTGTGCTCTTGCTTGCCTTCGCCTTCCCGCGACACCTGCGTCGGCAACTAAGCCCGTTAATTCTCGACATTGCGTCGTCGCGCCTCCATCGTGCGGGCCATCGGTTTTCAGGAACGTCCTTTTTAGCCCTGGCCCATCCCGCGTATCCTCGATCCTTAGTCGATGCTTAGCATCGACGTCAAGGACGTTTCTAGAATGAGATGCGTTCGTCACGAAGCATCGTTTGCCTTTTCAGCAGCTAAGTAGTAGAAACGTTTATTACGGGGGCGACTGGTTTCGCCGAGTGGTATAACGTGGTGGTGGCTGATGTACGCAGGGGAAAAAACTGGCCGGGATGCACGGGGAAAAACGGGATGCGATGAAATTTATGTCTTCGGACGTGACGAAACGCGGAGACAGAGGCGAACGGAAGGGATGCGAGCGAATTCGTGCGCGAAAGGACGTGCGGAGGACGGAAAACGGCAAACAAAAGGATACAGTTGGCCATGGTGTGCAGCCAGTGGGGCCTCGAGCACACGTACCGCGGTAATTAAAAGAACCGACAGATGTCTCTCTTTCGTCCTCAGCTTTTATTTCGTTACGCGAGACGACGACGACGACGACGACGACGACGACGACGACGATGATGAGGACTGTACGACGGCCTAGACGCGCTCCGCGTATTTAAATTTTCCTGCGGCGTTTCGTCCGGAATTCTTTGATTAGAAACCCTGCGACACAGGTGCCTACAGGAACAGCGACACTGTCTCTACGTGGACACTGGTGCTTTTCCTCTGTTCCGTATCTTTGAGACCGTAAACATCTGCCTCTGAAAATCTGCTTACTATAAATCGCGCTACAATTCTCACGGATCCTACAAAAATGTATTCCCCCGCACGGACAAATGTTCCAGCGAATATTCCCCGGGGTAATAAATGGAACTCGCACGATTCGCGGTTAGTGGTGAATTTTTCCGATTGATTTAACATTCAATTTGGCATTCATCAGCCGGCGTTTTATCTGGCCATTAGCACCGCAGGGACGTAGAATCATTCGTTTAGCAACGAGAGCCGTTCTGCTTTGATAAAGAGCGATGCATAAAACACCGTAAACGGTTTATACATACATTTTTCGTCTCTTGATGTGGCTACCAACTTTTTTTTTAAACGCGGATATCATCGGGGACCAACTAAATCATACCCGTGGTCGTGCGGGGTACCCTATGCTCAGGTTTCGCAAACACTCTCTCCTCACTTGGCAGGGGTTTCCATCAACCCCCCCCCCCCCCCCCATCCCGTCGCTGCGCAGCCCCTAAAACAAGGTCCGTCGTCGGTGGCGGCAAGCCGCTGATTTTCGGTACTGTTTGCTCATTGAAAAAAGGTTAAAAAAGGGAGGGAAGAGCGGGGGGGGGGGGGGTGTTCACACGGATAGCCAGTGAAAGAGCCCCATCGGGTGGTCGGTGTGGAAGTTACGGCCGAGGGGATGGAGCGGAAGTTGGGCGGATGTAGACCGGAGGTGTGTGTGGATTACCCGGAACGAACGTACCGGGGCGAACCGCGTGTGGCTCTCCGAGATTAGCCGCGGGTTTATATCGGGATTACATATGTAAAACCATTAGGTTAAATCATTTTTTAAACAAACGCGCACGGCCCGCCGACCGGCCCGTCGCCGTGACAGATAGGAGATTGTCGCTGGTCTCCACCGACCTGGGGTGGGAAATGCGTGCAAGCAAAATATTCACTGGCATGCTCGCTCCATTCATCGATAATCATCAACGTATGTACTGTTCATCCTAACGGTTAGATTCAATCGTACACACGAGATACACACAGTAGATGGGGAAGAGAGTTTTATATTTTTCGGGGAAAAGTATGTTTGACAGAGGATACCATCCAAGTGTTGCGCAGAATTTATCAAAATCCGAAGTGATACGTGTATCGTGGCTATCTCGCTTTTTTGTTCGATCTAACTCGCATAAATTCTATAGTCGGCGTCGGTGATATCGTGACAACAAACGTTTGTCCATTGTTCGATAAATTTTTGCGTGTATACCGTGCATTTCACAGTGCGAAAAAATAGGAGGAACACAATGACGAAGAGTCGTGATGAATGCTATAAATCGTAAAATATTTGGTATCTGATACTCTGACACTTGTAAACTGTATCAGTACAAAACGTAAACTGTTAGCGGTCGAAGAAGTGGCCTTCGGTATTTGTCGAGAATGGCTTGGGGAAATTCTCGGCAGAGTTTGGGAAGGGGGAAGGTGGGTATTATTCATAAACGTATACCGAGTTGTCGACGAGGCGGAGCTAGAGGTTTGCGAATCTCGCTTCTAGGAGACCGAAGCTGAAATTCTACCAAATATTAAGGCGGCGGAGATCTTCCAGCCGCATAATAAACACATAACGGTAATCCTTAAAACAATAATTAGCCACGAAGCGCGCCAACCGGGGAGGGAACGATCTTCAGTCGCATAGAATTGTGTTGGTTCTGCAGGTCGTTATCGAATTAGCGCCCCATCTAGACAAACGGTATTGTCCGGCCAACGATACAACTTTCGCTACATCAATTTTTGGATTTTAATCCGACAGAACGAATTGAACCGTAATTGTTGTTTAATGTTGATACGACACGAATTTCTTCTGAGCATTTTTACCACCTGCTGGAGATCCATCGTTTGTGTTTCAGACGAAAAATGTTTGTAAGGTAGTCGGGGAATGGGAATCAGCGGTTCTCGAAGGGCAAGGAAAGCAGTATCGCACGATGTGGTAATAGTTTTAATCCGCTGTCTTGAAGTCAGGATTTGGCGGGGTGGCAGTAACTGGCTGCTGGTAAGTCCAGGCGAACCCACTTCGCGCTCTGATATCATAATCCGAATAATCACTATTATTGCCGCCATTTGCTTAATCCCAGATCCACCCCCCGCAATTTCACAGTTTCACATCCACGGTGGATCACACCGAAGGCGCGTTACTCGAGAACGTCCTCGAGGTCCTCAGGAATCATGAAACGTTTTTACAAAATTATAAGATATAAGCCGCCATCTTGCCAATTTGATATAATTAATCTGTGTCTAAACTTTCCTACTTTATGTGTGCCAGACAGTTATTTGAATTTCACGTTCGTCTATTTTTCGTTAAGAATAAAAGCTGAAATATTATAAAGCACACACGCGGCATTTCGCGGATTTTCATAGCAAAGTATTTTACGGCATAATTATGCTCCGGAGTTACAATTATACATTCGCGAAACTTCTGGGAAATGATAATACGGTACAACTTTAAGGGTCCTTTTTTCTCGGCGACCAGCAGATCTTTCGCGTTTACCAGAAGTTTCGCGCACAATAACGCATAAACTCCATTTAGTCTTGTTTAAGCTGGGCGGAAGGAATGAGACGTTAAATCCCTGAGATTCGTTCTAATGGTCGCAACTCTCTTACAAACTGCTGCGCGATTCGGCACGGCAGGTATGTGTACTGCAGTTCTTATAAATCTAGTCGATTACGCAGTCCGCGGTAGGTGAAATGGCTTAAGTAAAATCACGGAAAAACTTCACCTTAGCCAGCTCATTTAACGAGCTCATTTAAGCAACTTCCGTTTGTTCTTCCGCGATAAAAAGCTTACTCGCTACCGGATTCGTGCATACTTAACGATCGTGGTTACGAACCGGTGAGTTCAAGAATTCATCGCTACAAATTGTTGCTCGTAGAAAATGATTTTTCTACCTCTGGTAAATGTCTCGGAAAGGAAGATTTTCCAGTTCGCCGGTGGAAAAAGATGTTAGATCGGAAACCGTGTCCTCAGACGTCGGGATAATCTCTAGGCTGCTCTTAACTGCACGACGTTCTAATCACCTGAAAGATTAGGAGGGGTGGAAAGTCGTAGGAGAAGGCTAGGGGGTGGGATGGGGGTGGTAACGTTAGCGAGCTAGCGCGAGAGTAGTGTCGGTGTGGCATGTGTCGTTGATGAGGCGGTTAGTATTCAGCGGTGCTTTCTGCCCGGGAACTTTTGAAAACTAACCGAGCAAAGCCACCTTAATTCCATAAGAGGGAGGCCAAAGGGGTTCGAGCGTCATCGTAACACCCTCTTAATTACAGGATATTAGAACGCCTAGAAGGTACGGAGGTGCGTGAACTCGCGCGAGATAGCACGATTTATTGTCTCCTTTGCGTCTTATCTCCGTTTTTAACAGACCGTCACATACGTCCGCGCAACTGCGAATTTACGATCAATTGATAACCAAGTAATTACTTACACACAGAGGATGGATTCTTTTCCCCCTTGAAAGACGGCCTCCTTTCCCCAGCGTTTCGGCAGTTCTATCAGAACTATACCGAGATTTCCCCATAGCGCCATTTGTGTTGCCGTTTCGTTGATGACGAGATTGTTGACTTCGAAGATCGGTGGATCAGTCGGTTGGAGTACCTGCGGATAAGCACAAAAGGACTTGTTAACAAAAGTTTCGTCCTTGCTCACCTATTAATTGAATCTTCTCGTCAGAAATCGGTAAAAACAATCGAGGGTGAGAAACAGGGGAGGATCCGTCCTGGAAACCGCTTTGGTAGGAATTATAAATTCATTATTACACGAGCCGGTACGCACAGTGGAGCGTTATACGGACGATCGCGTCGTTTTCCACCCCCCTCCCCCTTCCCCCCTCCATTTGTCGGAGGGCCCGCTGCGCTTCTTTTCCGACGTGGAATCGTCTTTCCGACCCCTGCGTGCGGCCCCATCCCTCGGCATCGTCTATCGATTAAAAAACTTTATAATACGATGCCGCTCCTCGTTTGTTTTCCAGTTTGATTTTTATCACGGGAAAGAGGCAGGTGCACCGACTCGACGGATTCACGGTTTCCCGTTCGCCCCCTAATACGACTTCTCTCTGCGTCGTTCGTTCTTCCAAAGCCTCGGTCCCGACACCCCCCCTGGCCTCGCTCCCGATATTTAATTTCAAACTAACTTGGCGAACGTCATTAGAAGAAGACAGAGCCCGTTGGTCGGGTATCGGCGCGTATCAAGGGGCAATTACTTTTTACCCAGAGGCTCTCTGTGCCCTCCCTCCTCAACCCTCTTGTCTTCCTCAGGAACGAGCCATGAAAGCGAGCAATCTCCGTGTATCGAGTATCATCCCCTTACCGCTCTTTATCTCCCTTCATTTTCCTTCCACACGACCCCGAGGAAACGCGAACCACCGATCAGAGTATAATAACGCTACGTTATTTCACGAAATCAGATCGACGGGTTCATTAACTGGCTATTTGACGAGAGCAATTGATCTGGGCATAAGGGAAATGACGACAGTCCTGGGCAATGGTTACGTTACTTGTTTCTCGGAGGAAATTCTCGGTGTGAGAGGGAATCGCTGATCTCGGAGTGACACGCACGAAGATTCGTGTCCGTTTAAAAGTTGTTCTCTCATTAAGCCGTATTCCGGGGGTTGACGGTGGCGTAACGTAACGAGTACCCTGTCTGTTTTTCCCCGGTACTCACCGTCCGTGCCTCTCTGCGCGAAACACATTTATTAACGACAGCTCGTCTTTTCCCGCTTTCCATTTCCGAGAGAAAGAGGCGAGCTACACCCCCCTTTCGCCCCTTCTTTTATCCATCTTTCTTTTTTCTCCCCTCGGTTTTTTACCTCACTTCGTTCCTTCCTCTTTTAAGGAGCTCTCATTCACTTTGGCGGCTGTCTACCGTTTCGTCCGGGGATGAAAAAAAGACGTCACATTGTCGACGCCTTATTAATCCGGAGGCCAGAGAGGGGTTAGCAGGGAGAAAGGCAGAGGGCAGAGCAAGAGCCGACGATTCCCGTGGAAGGTGGTGCCGCGCGGGGGCGGCCCTTTGAAGAAATTAAAAGAACAGAGGGTATAATGTGAACGCATCCATTCCGACCTGACTCTCCCCCCGTTTCTGCTGGAACGGCACCATTAACATTCTCGTTCTACGCGCTCTCTCGCTAAGCACCAGTCAGATAGACATCTCTGAGCCTCGTCACGGTTTCTTAAAATCCGACGTATATACCCTCGCCTTATTTTTCTTTATCCGTGCTTCGCTGCTCCCGAGTCTTCCATTCTTAATGCACTTGACAGTCGACCGGTACTTAAGATACTTTAGTATCAATCGTGCTCATGTACAATCAAACAGATTTCCCAAAATCACATAGATGTCCGTTTCACTTATCCCGTTTAGCCATTTTTATCGGATTTCTGTCCCAATGCGAATACCATGAGTAAATATTTTCATAATAAAGCGCATGACCAACATGAGAATGGCAGACGAAGACATTAGCCGAATAATGCAAAGCAAACTCGTCCTGAGATATAGACGAGCATTTGTCTACATTAAGACAACGTTGTCAGCTTGCAACGTTCGCGACCTTTGTGCGCATATGTTCTGAAATTATATAGCCAGGACATCACCCGTCGTTAGTTAGGCCGCATTCCGTTCTTAACTATGTGTATCTTGAGCAGCCGTTACATCACCATTTGTCAGAAGACTCCTCCATACAGGTAATTCCCTGCACAAACCGTGCACTTGAGTACGCGAAATTTCGGACGTTACGACAAGAAGCTTTGAGGCAATATGTGAAAAGGAGAAAACGAATAAACACACTAATATTGACTGGGCAAATTATCCGTTTCAAATAAGATTTCCAACAAATTGTGTAATGCACTCAAGTGTTTGTTATGCGCGAAGCGCGTAGTGTAATTATTTGTAAAACGTTTAATAATTAGGACCCTTGGCAGGAGATACACCTTTGCATTATCGTTTAATAGAATTTACGCTTATGGCATCGCGGCAGACTTTCATCGTAAGCGACACGCGTGACTCTGCAGTGCCTAAGTTCTAAACTAATAAGGCGACAGAGTGTCTCGCAATCAGGAGCGCCAGGAAGAAGGACGAGGGACGAGGATGTTATAAGTTTCGCCTGGGAACCTTCAAGCGGGTCACCGATAACGATCTTGATGGTCTATACAGACAATTAAATTGAATAAGTTTCAAGGAATTTCCTCTCGTCGCGTCGAGTTACCATGATTTTCTGTCCTGTAGAAAACATATACCCTTATGTTTGATTAGCGATGAACAGCTAATGGGCTGAAAGTAGCATGCCAGTGGAAACAGTACGGTTCTGTCTGACATTCGTTTGACTCGTACTACTTCAACAGCAAACGGCGCGTGAATGATTTACTTACAGATTGATCTTTATACTCATTATTAGTACGGGATATCTAAGTATCGAATTAAAACAGATGTATCCAGCTATTAATGCAAAACAGCTTTGCCTTTTTGGTTGGTCGCTGAAGAAACGGTAGGTGAAACTGCACGACACGGGCGTGGAAGGGAGGCAAAACGCGGAAAAAGAGTTAAACTGCAGGAGAGAAGGAGGGGTGAGGAAGGTTGGGAGGTGGAGGAGAGGACGTGCTAGGTGGTCGGCGTCGGTGTAAATTTGCATTGAACGAAATGAGGCGCTATGGGGCATTCCAGTCCGAAGTTAATAGCTTCCCAACGATTAACTGTATCTCCCTACTACTACTGCTCCCTCTCTATCTCGCCCGTCCTTCCCTCTTCCGCCTCTTCTTCCAGCGACGTGTCAAGCTCGTACATCCCCCGTGCGATCCTCTCGTTTCCTCCTGATTCTGTCGCTTTCTCCCTCGATCCACGTTTCGTCCTGTACGTCCTCGCTCTTCTCTACCCTTCTTCTTCCCGTACGCACCCTTTCCTTGTCGTTCTCTCTATCGCGTGCGACACGGCGTACGTATATCGTCCTTCCTAATAACGTACGTTCCGAAGGTCGTGAAATAACTGACTACGTTACCGTAGGACGGGCTCGACGGTCCGTTCGACTAATTCCTTCCGATCGGGCGCAAAGTGCGACTGATTGGACGGTTCTTTCGCCGGGGAATTTAGATCGATCGTCAGACCGTCTGTGTCGGTAAAGATCGGGAGGTTTGCGGGGGGGTAAGTGATAGATCGTCGTTGAAACGTAAAAGCCGACTGGCCGGTGTCGGCAGCCAATAGTTTCTAGGCGCGCAAAGGCGCCGCCATGGGGGTTATAGGGCATAATTTAGTGGACAGTTTGATATACAAACAATCTTTAATGAAATTCTTGGTGTTCATTAATAACGCATTACAGCCTCGAGCGCGGCGTCGGTGTCGGCATCGGTACCCGGGAATCCCGCACCCTTTCTCCGCCTTCCCTAACACCATCCACCGACGCCACCTCCATCGTCTCTCCACCCACCAATTCTCCACCCTCCCACGCTCTTGTCCCAACTCGTACGCGACCGTGCGACGCCCTTTATCGTTCTTGATTCCGACTATCCATCGCCCGCACGCTCGTCTCTTTCCTGTCCCCGTCCCACTATTTACGGTTCTCCCACCCACGGTTCTTCGATCGTTCATTTCAATTAATTGTCCACGTGCGACACCGTGTCGCCACATTTGGAGGAATTTTACAAATAGCTCAGAACGGACAATCACTCGCGTAAATCTAGCCTGCGAAAGGACGGTGAAATGATATTGTCGGACGTGGATGAAGGGCGAAGAGCGCGGTTAATGAACGAATCGACGTAATTAGAGGCGCGGGGCAAACGAGGAATGACAATCGAGTTTTGCATTAATGCCCAGCCGCACCCACGGAGGTCCCGTTGCGTCCCTCAGCGAAGCCGACGACCGCCAACCTGATCCTACGTTTAATCAACCATACCATGCCCCGCTCACGCGATTAACTTATCGCGTATTTTCCCGTCGTCCTCCACACGTGAGACACGAATCAGCGATACACAAAAATAATTCCCATTACGCCTCTTCCCTCGGCTTCCGTCCTCCAATTTCGTCCGCTTGGATCTGCCGTTTTTCAGCCACCTGTCGCATTATCTAAGTGACGTTTCGACGAATCACTGGGCGCGTTCGCCTCTGCCTTTCATCAAGGCCGTACATTGACCGAGGCTTTTCTGCTCATCCTAATTCATCCGTCATCATTACGGTCTAGCGTCGACTGCTGATATTAAGAATCTCAGGGCTCATGAAAACAAAGTCAGGCTTTCTGGTCGTTCAACCTCCAACTGTACTACCAAAAAGATATAGCAAAGCCCACATTCTTAGCTATAATGGCAATATGAAATATTTCGAAGAGAACGTTTGCCTAGCATTTACTAGCGAATTTGACTTCTTTAATTTCTTTTTTACATCCGGGCTTTCATATCCGTCGTGTGCTGAGCGATACGTACATATTACGCCCGCGTTTTCCGGAAAGTCGACATACTTGGGGAGGGGGGTAAGGGGTGTATAAGCTCGAAGGCGCCAATATCCACACGCATGGCCGCGAGAGCGGACGTATAAAACGAGGAGGCCGCGTGTCCGGTGGACGCTCGCAAACCCCGTACAATGTAGAGATCGTTAGGGCGGTTATGCCGGAGTAGCACGACGCCGGGGACGTGCGGGCGTCAAAGGACGGACGGACCGGGGACGATATAGAATTTTAATATAGTGCTTTACGAGCGCGATTGTCCGCCATTTTACGGGCGCTATAGGGCGACCATTTGAATTCTTAGATCTGCATACTTTACGGAATTGCCGGGCTGAGCTGCGAACATGGCCAGAGACGGATTCGTCCACGGTGGTCCACCTTCCCCGAACCTCCCGAGTATGGGATGAGTGGCTGCCAGCTTCGAGGGGGCGAAAGGTTCGCAGAAATTGAAAGAAGGGACGCTCGGAGGTGAATGTGGGATACTAAATGATACCTAGCCCAGGGTATAAGCGGATGTGAAAAAGAACGTAGCAGCGCCAAAACTGAACCATCGAATGACTGTCAACTGAAATGCTTCCCAAGTAAACAGTTTTCCAAAGACAACTTTCAGTAATTCTCATAAAAAGTCCTGTCGTTAAGCACTTCTTCTTCAATAAAAAAAGTACACGAATAATTTACCCATGAAGGAACGATTATTGTAATTATTACTCAGAGCGTAGGATGAATGAGAACTCATATATGCCGCGAAGACCGCTACGCAATGCGGTCAGAGGCGGAACGGGGATAAAGAAACTAATAGAAAGGGCATCGTTGTTCTCGGAATGTATGGGTACGGTCGAGACGTTCAAATATCTCGGTCGTCTCTCGTACGCTTCGTATTATGGCTTAATAAAATAATAACGTATCGCCCTGGCCACTCGGCGCGTTTGCACGAGCGGCCACGCAGATGGGATCTCGTCGTGCTCAAGCATACAGAAAGGTTCGAGCGAAATTCTGTCGGCGGAGAAACGAGGACGACGGCTTTCATATTGCGTTCGTTGCTGGCGCGTCGAAGCCCATTTGATTATCATAGAATTCCAGTTTCTTCGATTCGACGCCGGATTATTCATTCTTTCGCCTCGCGCTCCTCGGCTTTGCCACACGGAGGGTGACAATTTTCGCGGGGTTCAAAATGTGCCGACGAAGGTTAATAACTATTTTCCTTGTAATTTATCGAGCCCGTGGAAGGGAATTACAGCCCGGTCAATGACCGTCCATGTGCCCCGCGAACGACACCGACGAAAATTCCGCCCATTATCATACAGATGTGAATTTCCTTAGAGACATAAACAGGTCAATAATTCCTTTCTTTTCATCCGAGTCGCGTACTTTAATGGCGCTGAATTCTCGCGAGAGGATCATGACAAACTTAACTTTTCGTCTCTGGCAGGTATCCTCGTTTGGGATTGATAATTCCGGAGGGGACGGAGGATCGAGTTTTCTGGCGTACCTTAATCAGGAAACAGGAGGCCTTCAGGCGTTCGTAATCGTCCGAACCGTCGGGTCGAGCTCGTGCTTAGCGCCCACCCGTTTTCTCTCTCTTACTCTCCGGCGCACGATATAAGCCGTATCAGTTATAATTTACAATGTTATGGCGATTTTATGTATATCTTCCTCGGCGTATAACTCCCGCCCCTCCGCGCCCGCGGGAGAAGTATTATTTAAATTAAACGGGGCTAAACTAAGCGAACGCGAAGGCCCGAGGAGCGAGGGAGGACATCGACGTGCCGGAGAAGGGCGGGAGTGAGAGAGGTGCCGCGGCGGTATGCAAATTATTATCGCGGGGCGATAATTTAAATGCATATTTCGCCTCCTATATCATTTTATTATTGCCAGGCAAGTTAAGTCGAGCCGAGGCTCGGCCTTGCCCGTCGTTTCACGGGGAAATGGCGATGCCTCTTGTTCGCGCTAGTATTGGCTCGTACGTGTACTGTCAGCTTATTTGTATTAGTCACGATTACCAAAAAATGCCGCTAATAATGGCTGAGCCAACCCCCACATTCATTGGCCTTTCAAAATTCCTGCAAAAATTAACGAAATTCTGCCAAGTGGCAAAACACACCCCACATAAAAGTCCTCGTAAAAGATAGTTAAGAAGTGATGAAGCATTTACAGGTGGTCGCTTGGTTGGTCCTAATATGATTGGGACGTGGGTAGATATGATATTCATTGTTAGTTTCGAGGAACCGTAATATCCTGTTGAGTTGAGAGAGAGAGAGAGAGAGAGGAGGATTAATACTGGACGACTAATTGTATAACCCAGTAAGCGTTGAGTCATCCACCTTCTCACTAGTCTTTGAGTTGTCCTCGTCAACACTGGTCTTTTGTCATTCCCGTCCTCAATAACGCTCGATTAAATAACGATCGTCACTGCTTAATCATCCTACTAATCAAGGTCTTGTTTATAAAGAAACATACATGAAAAAAACAATGAATCTTCAGAAGTTTACAATTGCTTTAACGAGCTTGCACTTTACAGGACAGTAATCAGGGTACCTGATGTACAATTTTTCAGGATCGGTAAAGTTGTACCTCGTACTCGTCTTGTAAGCCCTGTACGTCGTATTCGCCTGTGCATTCTGAAGAAGGGTTAAAACCGGTGGGCAGTATTTTAATCCCCGACCGTTATCGCGTCGGGGAGGCTCGGGTCAGTAGCGAAAGATACATGTAAGTTGACCCCGCCCTCGAGACCTCTCTGGACGCTTATGCATATTAATTCCACCCTCCCCGGCCACCCTCTGACCGCAGTGCTGGCCACCGAACGGCTCTCATTCGAAAGCACAGTCGGACAGGAACAAATTAGATCTTTTCTTCCATACATTTCCCTTTTATTCGCGTGGCTCCTCTTAAACATCCGGTCGCTGCCGTTCTTCCCCTCGAACATGCGGTCAGACCCGCTGTACAGTTAAATTAATCGGACCGTTATTGACCATCGTCGATGTTCCTTTTACCTTGCTGTTAACAAAATGCTTCTCGCAACAATAAAAACGAGCATACGCATAATCCATTTTTCTCTTCATTGGTGAATCTGGATCTTAAACAGTTATCTATACGCTGAAGAGCATCTAAACGACATTAAAATGCACGCTGTAAAGGTAATCTTTCCTGGCTGCATGAAGGTATCTCGCCAGTAAGTTTGCGAGGTGCTAACTAAGCAGGCGAGTATTAGCGCTCCGACGAGGAGAGAGATACGTGTGTGGAGATACATTTTGCACTCCTTCCTCGCGCGAGAAGTTTATCTTCGTATCTTCCGGATGGCAAGACGACCCTTGGTATTTCCTACCGTTAGCTTGCAGCATGCCGTTCGGCGTGATCTCGAAGGGTGCGTGTTCCGGGTCTCTGTATTCTTGTAGCACACATAAATAGAGGAGCACAGTTACACAGGGACGTGAGGAAAACGCACCTCCACCGGCGCAACCGGCAGACGTACGTTACTTGGCTTTCCAGCTGAATCTGGAAATCTCACGGCCGTGGATATAACCAGGAGTTAAAACCGCAGCGCGAGTGTCGTATCTTAGACCTGCTCCTAATTTCTGCCGAGATGTTCTCTCGCCGGCGTCGCGCTAGAAGGATCTTATTATCAGTCTCAGTTTCATTTCGGGATACAACCCGAAACTGTGAATCTCCTTGAACGCCGCGCGGCCCGAGATATTGCTCAGTACAAAGCCAGCTAAAACGTAGAGCGGAGATTCCCGATGCTGATGCGAGTTTCGGCTTACTTTCACGAGCGAATTAAATAAACTTCCTACCGAAGTTGACGATATTTGACAACGAAATTCCACAGCCGAGAAATCTTCGGCGTCCAAGTTTCTACTTTTTCAAGGTACCAGCCGACTTGAAATAATTCCTTCGTAATTATTGGCAAATAACGTCGTAACCGTATGCATTAAGAATTTGTTTCTCTCTTCGTCGGTGTTCTGAGGCGCAGTATCGTGGTCCATGGGAAGAGTTAAATAAATAAATAAGACGCGTAACGAGGGGCGTGTTTTCCGGGCGTCGACTCACTCGGGGCGCGTAGGATGTGGAACGGGCTCCAAGGTCGTTCGTATAACTCCGCAAGAACAAACTCGTCTCGTAGCCCGAATTTCCGGCGGCACTCTTCCGCGTACAATTTCCCACCGAGCGACGCTGTTTCGGTTTCCCTTAATGGATTTCGTTGTAATTGTAAAATATCTCGCGAGTTCCGCGAACGCTCGTGCATTTACGAGCAGACACACGCGCGCACCTTTCGGCCTCGTTTCGCGTTAATTCCGTGCATCCGCCTAACGAGTAACTTCCAGAGTAGTCGTATCCACGCGCCGAGTGAAATGTAAAAACTCGAACTTCGTCGTTGCCCTTGCGTCCATGACCGTCGCTCTGGGCTAATAAATTATTAACGTAATAGGGAACTTCGCGGGCCCCTGTTAAAAGAGTTTTATTATTAGCGATATTCGCCGCGTTTAACGAAGCTACTGCGTCCATCTACGAGCAGATCCGCCATGATGTCGAGAAGGCCAAATGTACGCAATGCGCCTTGCACCGTTGAAAAATCGTCTCTGGCATAACGCATTGCTCGTTAAGTACGGCTCGCGTTGAAAAATAGCCGGGCAAATTGAATGTAGGTGGTTGAAGCTGCAGAGAATGGCGCAAAGATACCCCAGACACGCTAATAATGTGAAGAAAATTCCAAAAGATTATGCCAAGAATGTCAATTCTATATTCTGCGTTTTCTCCGAAATTCCTTGGTATTAAGATAAACCTTAAATAAAATTTCAACAACGATTTCTTAATTTACGCGTAACAATGACTTCATTAAGATCCAGCCCGGGCTTAATGGGTGTAAAGTTTCGCGATCGTAAAAAATTTCTCGTTTGCATAAACGTCGCGCGTTATGTTAATGTCGTGCGAGTGTTCAAGGAAGGGCTTTCTTTGCCCGGTATTATATATATTTATTAGTATAATGTGCGGTCCGTGTTTAAATTCATTCCGGAACTTCCTCCTTACCTAACATTATCTCGTGACTTGCGTGGAACGCTATTCCCATCGTTTCTCACGGCCCACCACTTTTCTTGCAATTACACTACATTCAAAAAATGCTAACTCTAACCTTTTATACCAACATAACAGCACAACGTTTACAATTTCATTAACGACCGTCTGACAAATACGACTGATATTTTCATTGTTTTGTGTCTTAAACGCGTAAGTATTTCGATGAAATGTTCTTCTTGTATCGGCGTGTGGAGGATCCGAATGTTCGGGGGGTTGAGGGGGGGTGTGCCGCATGGAATAACAATGGATAATGCCCGTGGGTAGTTGACGTGGGGCTACGGGAAGAGACGTCAAACATTAAACATAATGCCTGCCGGCAAGAATGTCCCCGCGGTGCGACGGCCACGTAAAGTGGCCATTTGTCACGTTATTACGCGCGTCTGATAGGACGTGTGGAAACCACGCACGTGCTTTCTGCGAGCCCCTCGCCGCCCTCTTGTCCTCGTCATTCTCTTTGTTTTTCCCCCCCTCGCAAGCTAAGAAGAAAATGCGGATCTGTCACGGCTAAACGCCTGCTCCTAATGCGAGTCGATTTAAAATATAAATTCACGGCAATACGTATCCGCGGAATCCCGGTCCCCCTTTTGCCCCGTTCTTCCTTTCAAATTCCTCGCCGTATGCACAACTCAGCACCCGTGTCATCGCTCCGCGGACAGAATTTCTCTACATTTCCCAGGCGTATTTTCAGTACCTCAGGGTGACCACAGATTCGTTCTTAAAAATTCTCCATCGAGGTAATTGGTAGATTAAATCCTTTCGTTTCGTGAGACGAGCCCTTGAGGCGAACTTTAATTAGGTTCCCGGTGTTTGTTTTGTCGTCCGTGACAAACGGGCTGACCGCGTGCAGAAACCTGTCGGAAAGTCTTGCAGAAGCTCGTAATACACGTAATAAATACGAGCCATTCGTAATAGCTCGGGGCCAGCCAAACCGTTCGGCGCCCGTTGACGTTCGCCCGGCCAGACGTCGCGGTGACGGTTTTTGCTATCGATAATAAATTACCCATCGCGATATTTCTTATTGTTAGCGGGGGTGCTGCCGAGTGCGTCTGAGGGCTTTGATCGGTACGGAGTCTATATATATCCGGTGTCGCGGTCGTTAATCAAAGACTCATGTATGTATACACGTACGAAGGCGCGCACACAGGGGTAGAACTTTGTCGCAGTGCCGGGGATAGCCAACTGCTCCCTCGCGGCGGATCTTCCTATTCCCCACGTCCCCCTCGATCGTCCTTTCTCCTCGTTCCTCGAGTTTCCTCACTCTCCTTCCCCCCGCGAATACGCAATCATCGGAGGGGGTTGTATCGCTCATCGCTCACGTCACAACTCTATCCGCTGTACGCGATTATGTGCTCTGCACTTGCATGCCATTTCTGAAATCCGCTCGACCGTTTCCATCGACGCGGCGTATCTTAAGGAATATGAGAAAATGAAATACCGCAGTCAATCGGGGGTAGTTTGGCGAATTTCGCGGCAACGATAAGCTTCGCGGTCGGATCGGTATTAAGAGGGCCATTAAGTCGTGACGGAAATCGTAGCGTCGCCGTAGGCCGCGGAAAGACGGTTGCATTTTCCGAGCCATAAAGATCGGATATTGCGAGAATTATTCAGGATAATTTAAATCGCGCCACCCCCCTCCCGCCTCACAGGGTACGCCCCACGTGGCGTTCTCGCTTCGAGTTGAACGTTACGTAAGCAGTTCGGCAAGAAAACAAGGATATAAATTACGTACAGATAGGTAGCGTAATTTAAATTGCTTTTCCGGTTCGATATCTCGCCGAATCCGTACCATAAAATTCAAATTAGATGCCATTATTCGCCTGAAAAGTGATGCCGGCTGCAGAAACAGTTCTTCGAAAACTTAAATGTATTTTAGTCGTAGCCGTTATAAATAAAAGTACTGAAGTTTAACAAAAAAAGGTACGTGCAAGGAATATTTTCGAAATGGGTCATAGTTCGTAGAGACTGATAGAAATTTGTACGGTTCATTCATCAGACCGAAATGATATAATCGGGACATGTGCTTCCTCAATCTTTTCTATTTGACATGAAATCCTGTGAGGAATATTCCAACTGGTTCGTCGCTCATCTCGAACGACACAAATCTATCTATCCGCCTACAGAAGTATAAAGGCATAATATGAGAATCAGGTCCGACATTGTGGATGATGTATGATGCCTGACAGATATAGCCTCACGGCAAAGCGACACGGTTCTAGTTTTCTCCCCCTTGCTTTTATCCTCCTGTCCCTTTCGATTCTCTCGTTGTCTCTCTTTGACAGCCCTGGAATTTCGTGCCTCGTATATTGATGACAGACGTGGCAAATCTTTGCCCCAAATATCCGAAAATAAGCTCGCTTGTGTGTGTGTGTGTTTTATACAACCATACCCCGTCTGTCTAGACACGGCACAAAAAAATGTTGGACACTCGCGGTACGTCGACTTGTAAAGAGTCCACCCTCTTTTCCATTTGGAGGTCAGTCCTGGATTCATGGACATTACTCGGCCAATCGAACAGGTCTACGAAATCCAACGTCTGTCTGATCGCAGGGGAATAAATCATCGTCCGTCTCAGCGCAGGGGGATAATGATGAATGGTGATATTTAAGAACAGTAATGAATGACAATGAAAACGTATATACAAGCTTACGAAATCTATATAAATCCAATTTTATGGTTTGTGGAAGCTAATTTCACGCGTTTCTATTCTATAAAAATCAATTGAATTTTAATTCTATATAGCACACGTGGGTATTGAAAACTTAGGCTTGGACAATTCAAGTTTTTGCGAGCAGTTAGCGCAGAAGGTTTGTGGCTTAGCTTAGGCGAGGGTTTCAGTAGAAACTTTAGCTGACTCTTAATATATTCTGAACGAGCAGTTACCCTTTTCTGGCCGGCTGCTTTTGCCGTTCGATCTTCCATCGCATTAAATCCCCTTCCGTTGCGACTCTCGAGGTTCCTCGGCTTTTCCGTTCCCTTCAAAGACGGCGAAACTCCGATGTTAATGGTTTAATTGAATTCCGATTATCCGGAGAGCCCTCCCGAGAACGCGTATTTCTCGATCTGTTGTGCTATGAATCAAAAGCAGGACGCGCCTGCGACTGACGTAATTATCGAGACCTCGATTTTGCGAGACCATCGAGGATAACTTGCCCTGCCCGACGTGCCCGGGACGGCACTGGTATTAAAATATTAATGACTCTCGTAGCTGAAAGAGACTTCGGAAAAACGGCGCGGGGACCCTTTCGTTTCGTCCAATAAATCACAGCCATCAGGTTGATCGGTTTTTTCCTTTCTTCGCGGTGTACCACAGTCTTATTTCAATTTCTCCCTTACCCATTCCTAAGTACCAAGTTTCAAGCACTAATCACGTCAACATTTGCATTAGAAATATTGTTCACCGATTTTTAAAGGTTTCGCTCGTTTAACGAAGATTCTTCTTCTTCTTGGTTCGCTGTTTCGTTGAAAGACCACGGTTCCCGGAGTGGATAGTTGACGGGTATAGAAACGTCGTCTAGAGTTGGAGGCAGGACGGATCAAAAGTTTGCAGCTTTTCCTCGGAGCTTCGTGGTTACTTTTACTCGCGCAGACCGAGTCACGGATAAGCCGGATCTCCGGTTCGTACGGCTTACTAGCTTGCTCGGCCGGGCACGGGGCGTATACAGTCTCAGAAATGGAAATATCGTGGTGCGGGTCTCGGTGGTCGCATCCATAAATCAAACTCGGCGGATTGTCCGTAAGACAATCGTCTTTCCCGGTCCCGAAGGGGAATGTATACCGCCGGCGGCTGCTTTTTCTTGATCCCGTGTCATATCCTGATGTCGTTCTTCGACGCTTATCGTTTCCATCTTTAATTCAAATGGGCCCTCCGTTCCGCCCCCGAGCAAAGGGTAACTGGAAACCCATCTGTTCTTGACGTTCCTCACAGACATGATCCCGCCGTGAATTATAACATACGTTTCCACTAGGAAATGTTTCTTTCGGGAAACATCTATGAGAAATATTCATCTCTCATAGACGATTGTTGTGCGAATTCGAGCGATTATAGCGCCATGAAAAATGGCCAGGGGATTGTAGGTTGTCGAAGGATAAGCGTTAATTTCGCCGAAGGAACGATAGAACGCGGCATATGGGTCCGATATCGAGAAAGGATCACCTGTTGCATCCGGAACGATGGGGTTGGGATACGGGGGTTACGGTTCGAAGGCTATTCAGGAGTTCGAGGTGGAAACGGCCCTCAATCGGCCCTGCAGTAGCCAGCGAGTAGCTATATCTCTTCCGATGTCGCGAAATCAGGGTTGCCCTTTACTCCGATTTCTGCGGAGCCACGGGAGACCCTTTAGAAGGGAAACCCTTCGCCCTTGTCCACCAACGACTTATTTCAATGATTTCAAAGTTCTCGACGCGTAAGTCAAACCGTTAAAAGTGAATTATTAAACTTACTCAATGCTTCTTTATAATTCCTATGACTGAGTCTATCGTACAAAATATGTGTCGGACTAAACTATTGTAATTGTGAGAAAGGTAATGACATTGCGATGGACGAACGAAGGCATTTAATATTGTATCGATACGAAGGAGAAGGAGGGGGAATAAACGAGCAGACGGGAGTTAGCGAGCGGCTGAAGGAAATTCCAATAAGAGGGTGGAGACAGGGCCGGGTAAGAAACGAGCCCATTTTGATAATGGTGCCCTATATGGGAGCTAGCTCTACCAACGAAGCTCTGTAGGGATTTGGCGAGCCATCGTCGCCGGATCAGTCAGGAACGCACGGAATACACGTAGAAATGTGTGTGTGTGTGTGTGTGTGTGTGTGTGTGTGTCGTTTCTTTGTAACGAAACGTATACACTAGCTCTTTCGTGCCAGCTTTGAATTATCGACTGTCGGATTTGTGCGAGAAAAATTGTCGGCTTCCGGAGACGTCATTATTCGGTTCATTCACCGGGATCATCGCGGCTTTCATTTCTTCAAAGCAACATTTCTTCTCTATACTGAGAGCAATGATTAATCAAAGGGAGCACACCTGTCTCACGACACTGTCCCATGAGTGATCAAATTAATTAAGATGCTACGTTACCCATTTCGTATGAGTTTGAATGTCGACGCTTTGCTTTTTGCTCTTAAGGTTTTTTCCACTCTGAACCGTCCTGTTTAGTGTCTTTCATTGACTGCAGCGTCATTAGTACCCTCTCCCGCGTCAAGAATGCAATAAGAGAAAACCCTGCGCACCGTCCCCGTAACGTCGAACCTACCTTGCGAGAAGGTTAATTTCCACGAATTCAACGAAGCAGAAGAGGTCGGAGTTTAACAGGATAAGCTAATTGTGGGGTATTGGCTAAGAAGCCCGGAGAAATAAGTGCGAGAGAGCGCTGGATTAACGGAGTGCGAGAGACGGACTGTGGAAAAGAGACGGTAAAAGGGTCTCTTCTCCTGTCACCAGTCGGAGATCGTTAGCAGCCGGGCAGGCGACCAGAATCACAATGCAGTTTCTTACGAGAGCCTGAGGACGGGTATTCTACTTTCTAAGAATGTTTTTCGATGTTCCAACTCAATAAAAATGCTCAAATTAAACGCTTTCTCACGATTTAAGATCCCGTCGACCCTTCATTTCTTAATAATTACATACAACCGTCGCTTAATCGTGGATTTAATTTTCATCACCCGAGCTGAGTGAATTGGAGGAATACGCAAGTAGAGTTGTATTTGTATTTCCACTAGGAATTGTATTGCGTTTCTGAGCTTAATCGATGGAGTTGTTGGTAGAGGCCGATCCGGGGCATCAGTCTCTCCCCGATCGTCGCTTTATACTCGAGGCTTAGATTAAGTCTGCCAAGAAAAATCTATCCGGCATCCCCGAGGACGTCTCTTGGACGTGGAGGGGCAGGAAGGAAGTCGAAAAAAGGAATCCAGCGATGCGGTCGTTGTCCTGGCCTGGGTCTCTGGTAAACGATATCCGCAGTTTTCGCGAGAGGAACGCTGGCAGGAACCCGGAGGGTTCGACGAAGAAACAAAAAGGGAAACGGAAGGAGGGTAGGAAGGAGAAACGGACGAGTTTTCGTTATACGTGGAGGTAACTCAATTTAGATCGAGTGCCGGGCATTTGTTACCGTAGCCCGAGCTCCACGGCTACGCTTCATTCTGTCCCTCAGGTCCCAGTCGTTTTTATTTCCTATTATTTATCTGGATAAATAAGTAAGTCGCTTCCTCGATATAGCGAATCCCGTAATGCACCGACCATAATTCACCGTAGTCACTAATGCTACACACTTTACTTACTAAAATTTCCTTACAGTACTTTAATTTTCCTTCAATAATTCCTACTCCCACGACGACACTTTTTTGCATTGCCCCAGATTAAAATGATTAATATCATTATTCGAAATATGATTATAAGACGTTCCGTAAGCAATTTCCAGGATAATACAGGGGTGTAGACATTTTTCGAATAAGTTGACGCACAGTTATGGGTGTAGGTGGAAATTGTCGAGTAGGTCGACAATAGAGACAACAGACGAGATTTACACGTGCATGATAATCGTTACGAACCGTAAACGCCCAGGTCCTCTCGAATCAACGTAATACGGCGCAATGCAGCGATGCACAGACGTTATACGACGATTGCCGTGGCGAGGGGCGTAGAAGGCAGGACGAGCGGTTCGTACACGTTTGCCCAAGAATTAATGTAACCACGGAATGCCGACGGTGTTTACGATCGGCTCGATACGTTTCGTCTGCCAGTAGCGACGGCAAAGACTCACTGAGACATCGTTCCCTTTATTGCCGCGCGTAATTAATTATACCTGGAGCAGGTACTTTTAATTTGGCGTACGTGGAAATACCACGTATAAAAAGCGGGCATCGTTGAACGTCGAGGACTGGCCAGGAAAAGTACGCGTAAATGGGTGTCATCGTTGCTTTCATTGCGGAGTATTATTTCACGCTTGGTTTTCCGGCAACTTTGGTTTCCCGCGCGATGCACCGGACATCGAGGACCAAAGTGCCCGTTCCGCGTGGTCTAGGATAAAATATGCCGACGGAAACGTTTATCCACGGTTTACTATAGCGAGGAGGTAACCTGTCGCGCTGTGCAGTACATTTAAAAATTGCCGAACGAGGAGTGGCCATACGTGGGTCGAGACAAAGAGTGGTTTAATCGTCTGACGAGCGTAGGGCAGACGCGGTTTTTTCGGCAAGTGTCTCGCCATACTGCACGAACTTAACGATCGTCCAAACTGATTTGCCAGAATACATCGGGAGGAAGGGGACGATGTAGGGCCATTGTTCTCGCGCGAGATCGTCCAAGTGGGTTGAGAAAAATGCGAGCGAACGAAAACCAGAGAGAGAATGAGAGAGAAAGAGTGAGAGGAAGGGGTGAAACGGAGGCTAATTTTGAAAAAGTTCGTCCCCGAAGACCGGAAGGCCCTCGATGAAGGAGGGTGGAGGGTAGTGAAAGTGGGCGGCGGTGACCATTGTTCGCTCGGTGTAAAAGGTGGGCTAACAGTGGGACCGGCGGACTCAAAACGCGATGGTGCAACAGAGATGGGGGAACATCGACATGGTAGGGTGGAGGGGGGGGGGAATGGAGGAAAGAGCCTCGAGTGATTCAGGGGGTGTAACGCGGGTGTAAATGCCAAGTGAACAGTTCGAGTGAACAGCCCTTCAGGACTCGACCTGTGCTGGCTCTCGACCTTTATAATCTGCCCGTAATTACTGGACGGGCACGGCAGCAACGTCGGCAATGCTACCGACAGCGCCAGGAACGACGTCGCTGCCATACACGAGAGATTAATTGTTATTAATTATTTTGCTGTCGCGGGGTAATTGCGTCATCGTCGGCTTCGCCGTTTAACAATGAAGCCGAGCCACGTCCTTTTCAGGTCGACCGGAAACGGACGCTCGAAAACTGCAACGACCTGCACGCCCTCAGCCGCGTCTTCCGCTTTGGATTCTTTCAACTGCAGTCTCTCCCTTCGGTTCTTTCTCTATCCGTCTCTTGGCCTCTCTACCGGCGCTCTTCTCCGCGTATTCCAGCATTGTTCATGGCTTCACACCTGATTTGTCTGCGCAATACCCGTCGCGACGGTTCGCGTCCTATCTTTGAATACTAATGGTCTTATCGTTTCCAACATGTCCAATAAACACTAATTCTTCTGCCCATACTCACCAAGGATATCGGGTATTTAAACATTGATCAAGGGAAAGATATTTTAACGAAAATACAATGAAGATCTCTGTCGACAGAGACAACAGATAAGGCAATTTCCTAAAAGCTTTATCCAATTCCTCCGATCGAGTGTCAGTGTTCATCCGCTACATGTGCCACATGCAACTTACGTCCGGCACTGCAATAATCGTATCTTGCGGACGAATTAAGACACCCGACGGATCGAGATCGGAAGATCGTAGCAATAGGAAGGACGGTTTAATGCACTACGGAGACCACTACTTCGGTCGGACACTAATCGCCGGTCACACAGTAGTTTCGTTAACGGTCAGCTAAGCGCAGTGGAATACCCTAGTTAGCTTCGCACGATGATTACTTCCAAGGGGACAGAAAGACTGCGAAGGGGGCAGTGGACGTTGTTGTTTGCGACTGATGTGGGTGCCATATTCCGAGCGTGTCCATTTTCAGTCGTGTTTTCGTGCAAACGCGCGTCGTCTTCCTGCTCTACGTACGGGTTACCCTAAAGGGAACGTAGGGCTGAATTTAAGACTGCTCAGGGTGTCGTAGGACGTGAGTTACACAGGTGTCTGGTATCCACGTTTTATGTACCCTCTTTGCGATATCGACTGTGTTCTAAAAATTTGGCCAACAATTTCGTTCTTGAGGTAAACCGAAGACAAATGTAAATTTGTATTACAAAGTAATAAACCGGATCGTACAAGAAATACCCATTCGTTGGGAATAAAGAGATAATGCTGTAAGAACAAGAGAGACAAAGGATATCGTTAGAAAATTGCATGCATGAAAAGGCACAAAGACGGCGGTGAGATGGGTAAAAAAGCGAGCGAATGAGTGGGTACAAGCAGGAGGTGCGGGTAAAAAGAGGTAGTAGCCAGGGCGAAGGTAGCGAGGGAAACGAAGACAAAATCATGTATGTAGAAAGCTTGGACGGTAGGTGGGGCTGGTCGACCGAGGCTGGCCGCAATTAAAATAATTCCCTTTCTGCCTGCAGCCGAGCGGAAAGAACTTACCAGCACCCTCTCGCGGGTACCCCCGGGTCCCTGCCCCCCTTTCTCTCCGCGTCCAGAACTACGCCCCGTATCCCCTTCGGCGGCCACCCCTCCTGCCTCCCGTCCCTTAGGGTGGTCGCTCCGCTAAGCATAGCTATTTTAATTGTGTCGTCCACCGGCAGGATGACCAGTGCGCGCGGGACGTCGCGGAATGAATGCACAGTGCCCCTCCCCCTCCTCTCCTCTCCTCTCCTCGCTTCCAACCACCCCCCACGTTCGCCGTCCAGTTCCGTGCCACGAAAACCCGGAGTATGTGGCTCCGTTATTATGCTTTACTCGCGAGAATTACCGGCTTGAAGAGAGGAAGAAGGGGGCGTGGGCGAGGGAGGGACCGGAGGTGATTGCGTCGCCGGAGAGAAACGGACGACGGTGCAATCTTCCTCGGGACGTGAGAAAACCAAGCAACATGCCTGACCGAGGGAGGAACGACATACACGTGTCGTCTCCCCGAATGGGTATTTCCACTATTCGCGCGTATGTCCGCGCATTCACGCGAGAGGCTAACCTGATGGGAAATCTCGTCACGGGAGTCGGACCAAAGGGAAGAACGATTCTACGCTTCGACAGTCACGGTTGAAAATCTCACCATTACTCTGACATACGTCGTGCAACATATTGATCGACGAGAAAGAAAATGTCAAACTCCTGAGAATGTCGTTTGGTCTTTACAATTCCGTCGTATCGCTGATGTATACGTGGGAGGGGGGGGGGGGGGAGGCTTTGCGCTTGGCGGCATCGGAGGACCTTCGGGCATCCTTCCGCACGGGGGAAGCCAAGCGATCTCCCCGGCGCGTTAGGTAAATGATACATTTAGAATATATTGTGGAAGGCGGAACATAGGGAAGAAGAAAAGGGTCGCGAGGAAGGAGGAAGCAGCCGTAGAGCGTAGGAGGCGATGCGCGAAAGGCGCGTCGTTCAGGCGAGTTCCCGTTGCTGGAGATTAATCCGAGCGAGGGCCACGCCGGTTAACCTTCTGAAAAGCCGGGGAACCGACGGTCTCGTCACCACAACGGGCCACCTCGGTTAACCTCGCTCGCGGCTTTTCATAGCGAGTCAACGGGTGCCTCGCGATGCTTCGTTATGCGCGTCGTCAACACCGTGATATCAACGTCCTGTCCTCCTTGTGCCTCGTCGAGGGCCCAGCGCGGGCTCAGCCAGACGGATAGGCCGTAATGCTTTGCGCATTCAGTGGCTTCTTCTCGGCCTAAGGGAGAAAGAGGAGGGCGCGATTCGCGACTCGTCGAGCCTTTTCCCCGGGAGAAACGGGGCCCTGGTCGCAGCCGCGCATCGTGTAATAAATATAATGGGCAGTTTTCCGTCCGCGCGATACACCGACAGTTGACGCGCGCTCAGTTTCGTTCGCGGCACTGTGACGCGATCCCTACGCCCCCGTGGAACATAACAGCCGTATTCAGGGTAGTCTTTAGTCAAGGATTAAGAGTAAACGCGGCCTTTGACGTCCGCCAACCGGGGCTTTCACCAGCGAAACGACTTTATTATATTTAATCAGGGGCCGTGGACGAATAGTTTACGTCCGCCTAAAGGCGTGCATGTTAAAATATCCGCTAGATCTTTCCTCTTGAATTCCATGGATTTTCGTATCGTGGGGGTGAACGTTTCGCCAAGTTCATGAAAAAGTAGAGCTTGATCATGTACTTTGGTATTTAGGAACGTGAACGAATGGCAAGGACGATCCAATTGCTGTTACTGGACATGGGTTTTTCATCGGGCGAAATCTCAAAGTCTTGTCGAAGTCGCGACTCCTCGGCGCTGGCGTTCGCCGGAAGGGCGCGTCGTCGTCTCGTTACGCAGCAATTAAATGCGTGGAGCCGGGCTGCCAAAGATATTAGAGGCATCCGAGCGAGTGGGCGGACGGTCGGGCAAAAATAAGTAATTAGAAATACCACATGGATAATATACGGCGCAATTAAGGCCGAAAGAGGGCCACCTAGCCCCCGCGCCGCGGAACTCTTGGCCCAGCCCCGCAAACCCCTTGCCTCGTGCCGCCACGGGAAGAGTGAGAGAAAGAGAGAACGAGGGGTTCCACTCCACCCCCGGTGCGGCTCCCGCGAGGTTGCCGCGGCGCCGTGCAAAGGAAGGTGGAGCTTCACCCGGATGCGGATTCATAATTAAACACGCCCTTAAAACAAAATCATTACGGCTGTGTCGGCTGCCACCCTATTCCTACCTCCTTCCTCCCTTACGTCGCGTTGCTCTCTTGCCGCCCCTACTCTGCGCTTCCTCAACGGGTGAGTGGGGGGTCGAAGGGGGGAGGGAGACGCGAGAAACGTGCCGAAGAGGCCAGCAGTAGGGGCTGGTTTTGTCGATGTCCTCCATCGTCCACGGTGGTACGATCTTCCTCCACGTGTCCACACATACGCACCAACTTCGATCGTACTACTACAAACACCTATCACGTGCGCTCAGCCCACTGTCTTACGTGTAGCATTCGAATTATAGGCAAGATCCCACGCGTGAAACCCCACAAGTCCGTTTTATCGTTTTCCTTACGAATGTGCCACAATGAAATTATCGGAAAAGGTCGACTTCCCTACCCCCGGGGCGTGTAAGCTTCTAGATTACGATCCTAATTCCCCATACACCTGACTGGAATATCGTTTTGACTACACGCTATAGTCTGGAAATTCTCGAGAAACGTTTATTAGCTCGTCCACCCAATACCTAGAACTATACAATGCTCAACTGTCTTTAAGAATGTACTTTTCAGGGCTACGTTTGATGAGTGGACAAATAAATCTCAGGACAGAATAGTATGAACCGCAAAGTGTGTATTGCTTTTCACGTTTAGGGGCGAGTACTAATCGGGACTGTCAGAGTAATGAGTCATTTAGAAGGGAATTCTGGTCCCACGGAAGGATGGTATTGGCTTCCTTCCGAACGTGGAGAGCGCCCTGGAGGGTTTTCAGGTGGCGAAAGAGGAGGAAGGGGGTGGATCGTACCGGTGGTGGAAGCGTACGACCGTAGACGGTGGGGGCAAGAGCTAGTTCCATACAGCGGGGTTGGGATGGGGTTGGGCAGGCGAACCTACCGAGGCATCCTGGGATTCGAACTGGTACCACCCACAGAGTCCATCGCGCCGGTCCGGCCGCCCTGCGAGAGGAGAGATTTCCTATTTTCCTTGTTCCGACTAACGACGGAATCCTCCCTTCGGCTTCGTCATCGTCCTACCCCTTTTCTCCATCGGCCAGTCATCGAGTGGCTCCGGCAGATCCGTTAGAAAACTAGACTCCCTGACGCACGCGCGCTTTCCGATATGCACATCAAACATTTTTCTCGTGCATCAGCATTTCTTCTATACAGAATAACTGATTGTTATAACGTGAGAAATATACCCAATTTTTTTCGCCAGCTATTGCTACTTACGGTTAAATACTGATTAATATTGTACTGATAACTTGAAAATGTGTCAAGCTTTTTACGTACTGAATGAAAACAATGGTTAGACGAATACCGTAGTTTAGATTAATTCTTCGAGAGATAAGGAATACGACGGCGACTAAAAGTCAGGGCTAACGAATGGCCCGCCCTCCTCCATGCTAAGGAAGCACGACTGCATTCGAAGTTTCCAGCATCACGTCGCGTTGCTCATTGTTAAGGAGTCGCAAGATGTAGGAAGGTGAAAGGCTCCGCGGGTAGGGGACGGGCGAAGGTACATAATCAACGAAAAGCAACGAAATGAAACGTTCGCAAACGAGTCACGATCCCCTAATTAGGCGGCTAAATACCGCTGACGTTTTTTGCCGTTGCAATATTATCATATTTAGTATGCAAACTTAGGAAGTCGGCTTAAATAAGCCCAGGCTACCTCCCGGAAAGCTCGGAAGCTCCGGCGAGCACGACTCTAATAAGTTCCACTGGCCGAGCTGCGAGAGAGAGAGAGAGAGGGGGGGGGGGGGGAGCGGATTGCATCTCGTATTTCTATGGGAGCTTTAAACTCCTCGGTCCACGTGCCTGCGTTTCTCAGCGACGACGCGGAGAAATCCTACGGGAAGTATGGGCGAATCGCTCTGGCTCCACCTTGTTCTCGGAGTAACAGTCGACGGATTTGCTCACACGGCCTTCGCAAGCTTCGCGGCGATACCAGCGAGCATCTAAAGTTCCTTTTCGATTCCCTCCTGAGGGGCATTGAAGTCACCTCTCTGTCGCTTCTGACATTTTGTCGTTCGCAACGTAAAAACTATCTCTGCACTCGCCAGTCCGTATTGACAGGTTCCTAAAATTCTACGTGACTCGAACGAGAAGTCATTTCGCCCGACAAAAGATACTCGTTGGTTCATCCGAAATTTACACGTTCAAATGACTTTCCAGTAGATATATGTATGCCCGAAAATTTCGCCGACAAAAAGAAGTTATCAGTGGACAGTAACGAAGAAAAACGTTCGGCTAAAGTCCAGCGGTGAAGTCTGGTAGAAAGGATTCTGCAGAACTGATTCGGAGGTGCAAAAATGACGTGGCAAACTTTTGACAGGGAAGAAAGAGGAGAATCGAGATGAAAGAGGGAAGTGCCAGTGTCGCGAACAGGGGGACGACGGGGGGGGGGTGGCAACGGTGGACGGTAGGAGGCAGGCTACGAGAGGTTCTAATTTACCGGGACGCAGGGACTTTGCGTCTGAGGCCGGAGCTAACTGCTAATTTAAGGGTTAATTCCTTGGGAGACAAGTTGGCAGAGTTACGGCAAAAATATTCATGGCATTATGCATACGCTTAGGCGGATGCGGGCGTTGCTAATAAAAATTAAAAAGTCTAATTGCTAAAGGCCGTCTTACCGGCGTTAAGGATCCTATCAATTTCCGTCGCCCCCGCCGTGCACCGAACGGAATACAAGTACCGGTTTTCCAAGTACACGTTGTCACGAAGTGACAGCTTTTCTTTGCCGAAATGAAATCTGTGCACTCGTGAGGTTACCACTACTTTCCCTTTTTTATTAGTAATCAGGAGAATCTGTTGGAAGGACCATGTATGACCTAGTAAAAATGATCACCACCGTTCCCATGATTTAAAATTTTATCGAGGACCGCGTAGGACCAAAGTCAATGTCTCGTCAGATTAAAAAGCTTCCGTTTTCACTGAGCAGCGGTTCAAAGGCTAACTGACGTCATTTGCACTTTAGAACTCGTGGAAGTAAGGTCGACGCTACGACGTCTGGGTAGGTAGTGAGCAGAAAAGTCGGGCGAGGGTGGAAAAGTCTGACGGGAAGCTGACAGCCAGATTTGTACATTTTAAGTACCGACTCGTCCCCGCTCCCTTATTTCACGCGATAAATAAGGCCGTAACTTCACGACGAGGGTGATAATTAAATCGTGATGCTTCGAGCGTTTTTCAGTCTTCTTTCTCCTTCCGAAGGAATTGAACGATCACGATGTTCTTCGGAGGACTGGGGTCGTGTCCCTTCTTAATCACAACGTGCCAGAAGTAATCTCGGGAAGCTATATAACATCGTGATAGGACAAAGTCAAGAAGAAAATGACTACCTGATTATTCAAAAAGATACATCACCTAGAATACGTGTAAATATGTTTGTCTAAATATGTTAATGAAACTTCTCAATTTGATTTATGAAATTTCCTTCGACGATTCTAACTTCCCGTGGAATGCAGTATGCTATCGAGTACTTGAGTAGCCATTCAGTGTGGTCTGTATTTCACAGCGGCACGGTGCTGGCAGTAACTTGAGCGGAAAATCGTTGTCATTAAAAGCTCGTGGACGAGGTCGGTAGTTCATCCTCCTCGGTAACGCGGCTCGCGGGGACATCGTCCCACGGAAGAAGGCGGTTGTAAAAATAAAGGAAATTTATTTGCGTAATTTGAGCGGAAGTCGAGAGAGCGTATGTTGAAAGCCTGCAATCGTCCCCTCGCCTTCCAGCAGAGTCTTGGCCTGTGGTACCGAGGCCGCTACCAACACCGAGTACCGGATATCACCGTTCTCCTCGACGGTGTGGGTGCTCCCGCGGAGAGTGGCAATATAGTTTCCCTAATGGCGCTTAAAAAATCTTAAAAAGACGATATTAAGAATGTGACTACGGCGGAAAGGAGCGTGGAAGGAGCTCGGAAGGACGATAGGACAGCAGTGGAGAGGATGACGGCTGCTCGGGTGCTCGCGTCTTTGGTCGAGAGGATGAGGATTACTAAGGAAGGGGACCGGTGAGTCTGGTTAATCGCCGTAAGACAACCGGAGAAATGAGCGAACAGTAACGCGGGGGCTGCTCTCCACCTCCGGCAAAGCACCGGCAGAGGACGAAGGGGTGGGTTAGGGTGGAATTTAAAGGAGTGTCGAGTGGCGTGGAAAAAACGCCAAGAAATTAAAGATGAACCTTCAGCGAAATGGGGCGTGAGTTTATAAGGACCCTCCGCTCTTCGTGGCACTCGCCACGCCACTTCGCTTTTATACCCGACCCGAGTACCACCTCGCTGCTCGATTCTGTCTTTCTCAGAATAAAACACGTTTATATACCAATGAAAACCGTCATTGGTGGGGCCAGGTCCCAGGTGTTCAAATACACTATTTGTTCCCGAGGATTAGTAATCAAAAAACAGCATGCCAAGATTAAGGAGGTCTATACACTTTGATATTTTGCACTAGCAATTAAATAAATACCGAGCGACTAGCAAAAACTATTGTCAGTGCGTAACGAATTAAGCCTTCGCTTTCGAATTTTCTTAAACGCGATGCAGGGGCCATGTTCGCCACCGCAATCGACCCCAAGTGCGAGGGTGACGATGGTGTCTTCTGAATACAAAATATCAATCAGCCGTAGGGGTGGGTCGGGTGAGAAAAATACTCGGTAATTACGAGCAGGTCCCCCTATCAGCGAGCACCCCCATCGTCGAATAGATACATTCGTTGCCCCGATTACTCTTCACGGAACAAGATTTCTATTGGCATTAAAAAGCTGATTCACAAAAACAGATGACGCTACATCACGTGTCCCAGTGAAAAATGGTACTCGGACTTTTATACAACATTGGACTACAATGCGGGATCCCTGCCCTACTGAATTTACTGGCGTTAATTATGCATTTTCATTTGTCGACAATACGTAGACGCTGAAGAGTACTCCAATCGACATGGGTCTCTGTAGGAACATACCCAGACGGCAAGAAGATCGTCGGGAGATAAAAAAAAATGCCGTGCGTAACTTAGGACGACCTTTTTTTCCTCCGCATCGTGACCGACCCTCTCAAGTTAGGAAATCCACGTTTCACCGGCCGGATGAGAGAGAGGGTCACGACGTTATAACGAATCCTCGCGGAAATTAAAGGAAAGACCTTTATGTATTCTCCCGAGAATTCATACGTAGCCGGTTAATTACGAAATTCAAATTAACGCGAAAAATGGCGGATCCAGCAGGGGTCCGACGGGCGTTTTTTAAGGATCTCCTTTTTTTTAAGGCCACGGACTCGTCTACTTATTACGTTTCTCGGTAACTCTGTAGCCTAGCGGTCGGTTATTTACCTACTCGAGGTTTTAATTACCTGGTCCGTTCCATTCCGCCCCGTCGTACAGAAAAGAGTAATCTCAGAAGCATAGAGTCGGCTATTGCATTTGCAGAAAAACATTAGACGAGACCGTATTGGCCCGAGACTCCTTTTTCCACGTCACGTTCGGGGAACGGTACGCTCTCAGCTTTCACAGAGGGTCATTCGAAAAATTAAAAATATTCTTACATTCTTCGGAGGCTAAAGATACGTCTAAGAACACTAAAGATCTTTTCGTAAAATACACTTCGAGTGCTTTATTCCTGTCTTTACATTTTATCGAGGTTTCGCGTATTCCAGTGCTGTCGAGCGATAAAAGTCGCGGTTGTTTAGAACGGTTTATACCGTTGGAATCGATATGGCAGTGATCGTATAAAGAAATTGCCGAGACGATAATACGAAAAACGACTTAATGTTCCGATCCTGATGTTCTCCAGTTGTATTGATGTTACGAGGGGCATAAAAAGTTACAGGTACATTACAATAAGCTGCTCGAAGGTGAGGGAAACATCGTCACGGAAGACGACTCGCCGCGTTTATACGCGGAGGATGTAAATTCCGACAACGTTTCGAAGGAGCATCAAAAGCTGACGATTTATTCGCGCATAAAAGCAAGAGGCTCAATTATTGGCGCCTACCGCCTATAATGGAGTTGTGGATATTTTATAACTTGTACGTCGTTGCAAAAACCTTGCCAAGTTTATTCCCTGAATTGGGTAGCATCTTACGGTTGTCCTTCGGGTAATCTTCGGGACGTAAATTTATTCACGTGTTTTTTATTCGCACATCCAATGGGAAACTCTACCGACTGCTACTAAAAACGTTATGCACGATTATAGCAGGAACATTGCTGATGCAGAACAGCTTCGTGCTGCACTTTCTTTCAACCGCTGTCGCAGGATTTTTTTTCGCCGTACTCTGCGTGGCAGAGGTCGAATTTTTCGCCGGTATCGCCCGGTCTTGCGTAATATATTAAGCCCGTTCGGCGAGACGAAGTCGGAATAAACGGAAATTACCGGGGCCATCTTGTAATTATACGGCTAATAGGAAGGTAATTTAGTGTCTCGAACTCGAGTTACCAGCGGGCAGCAGCCGACCGTAGTAGTTGGTGTTCTCGCGTTGGGCGCGGCGTCGGCGGCCTTCGCGGAAAATTAAAATAATAAACGGCATCGTTAGGATTCATCATCTGATTTTAATTTCCATTCCGAAATGATTGCGCATTATCTCCGGGGGCCGTAAAACCGTTTCTGGATTTACTGCCGGGGGCCAAGCCAGACGTTCTTCCTCGGCTATTGCTCAACCACCTTCCTTCCCTTCCGCACACCCCCCCACCACCCGAGGAGCCACCCCAATTTCTTCTTCTACTGCCAGCTTCTCTTTTCGTTCTACTTCCTCGTACCCATCACCTCCGGCGATTTAATGGTGAAAGAGAAAATAAGTCGCTTCGGAGGAAGAAGCTTCCGTCACGGTCGTTAAATGCCGCATTCTCAGGGATGGTCCTCGTAAATCGATCGCGATTTGTTTCATGTTTCTCCAAGTAATGTCTATCTTTCATGATAGCTGTCTACGAATTCACCAAAGACTTACCAACGCTCGACTCGCCCGAAAATTCAATCCAATTTATTATTAGTACGGCCAACTGCGTCGAGGAGAGAGATGAAAAATCGTGAAGAATCGAGATATCTAAATCATAACCACAAGGCTATTATTTAACGGGCAGTCGTCCACTATCTACAGCCAACACTAATGCAATAACACAGTTTTGACAGGAATACAAAGACACGAGTAAACAGCCGTACATCTCGGCTGTCCTTTGTGATGCATAAAACATATTGCTCGGCTTGCATCGTTCATGAGCAGCTACGACCCCGTGGACGCTTTTTTGCCGGGGAAAAAAGTTGTAGCGGTGGAATTACATTGCGAAAAAGGTGGCAACAACGATTTTTTTAGGTCCCCCTGGGTTTACGGTTTCGTTCCTGCGAGCTTGCCGCGTTATCGCGATGCTTGCGCCGGACGCGGGCTACGCTATATATGCATCGAGCGTGCGTTGCAGCGATTTTGGAAAATAAAGTTTATCGCCTTGCGCCGGTGTCGTCGACGCGTTGCGTTCTCGCATAATGGGCCATCCGCACGATACGCTAAAAGTACTACGTCGCCAGGACCGACGGACCTGGCTATAATTTCGCTGCTTTCACGTCAGTTTCACGGATTAACGTCAACTACCGAAAGATGCAAGAACTGCTAATAAACCCCTCTTTACACGTTATAAATGAAGCATCGATAATCGTCCCGTTGATGCTTCTATGGATTTTTCCATTGCTCGGATTAAACCGAACGGCCTCGAATCAAGGCAACGTACCGGCTCGTCCTCGGAGGGAATTCTTGTCAGATCTAGACGGGGATAGGAAACTTCGGGGAACCTTGAGAAAGGAGTCCGATTGTCTACGAGTATACGGTTAGCTAAGTGTCTAATTAACATTACAACTACCCGCTAGGAATCTCCCCCTCCCGAGCCCCGTCTCTCACGCTAGCGTCCCTTGTACGTTGGTGTAGGTGTACCTGCTGGCTGTGTTGCTCGTCGTAGCCGCGTAATTTAAGTGTAGCACCGAAGACACGGTTTCGCCATGCGACGCCGGGCATTATCATGGTAATTTGTTAGAAACAAACATTATAATTCCCGGTCGTGGCGCGGAGAGGTGAGCGGTGGCCGAGCGCGCGTTCAAGGGACGCGGTCGTTCCTGAGGGGGGTAGGGGTCGTTTTCCGCACGGGGGGGAGGGTTGGGGTGAAGAGCGAGGAACGGGGCCTGCCGTGTTAGTTGGAACGGCTTTCGCAGCTGAGGGTTGAGACTTCGTACTCAAGTTAAAGGCGTAAGATCTACCGTGTTTTGGACAGTGTCCATTGTCTTGGGATTATTTATTAGAGACGGTGCCGCTGGTTTCAGCTACCGCCCGGGCCAAGACCAACCAGCTAAGATGTCGGTTATACGCCGTATAGCGGCAGCGGGATTTATATCTCGGCCTACAACCAAGACGACAGTGCACTAAGATGCCGGGGGTACATTTCTCAGGGAAATATAGGTGTGCCCGCCGTCAAAGTTTCAACATCTTCGTTTTTAAGGTCCCTCCAAAAGTATAACAAAGTACAACTGTTTCAACGAAATACGATGTAGTCACTTGTCAAGGAATTGATCATTCGATATGATCCGATTGCAAATGTATCTAGCCGACGAAACGGATAAAGGAATAAACGTAATGGTCAGATGGATTGCCGTAATTCACAGGGCTCTTGGTTTCAAAGAGGAGGCAGATGAGCGAGTGCGGCGTATAGATGTGAGAGGTACGAGGGGGTAGTTAAAAGTGAAAAGAGAGGTCGAACGAGTGACGTCAAGTCGAGGATAGGAGTTCAAGGGGGAAGAGGATGAGTCGCCACTAAAATCCGTGCTGTGTGCCACTTCCTGAGCGAGGTAGAACCGTGGATTTATTAGATATGCAACCACGACGGCTCGCCTCCTACCGGCATTATTAAACTTAGTTATGAATGCCCATTAAAACTGTAAAGGAAATGCATTAGCCCGCCAAGACTGACAAAGCCACCCCTCGCGGAACGAGAGCCATATACTTCCCCTTCACTCCTGCCAGTGTTACTCTCCCTCTCCTCGCTTGGAAACATCGGAAGAAAATAGTCGATGCAAAGCGTATGCAGTAAAAAGCTGATAAACTTGCCAGCAAAATAAAAGCGATTAACTACTTCCCAGTTGCGTGGTTTTCGAGAAACAAGCTACGTACATCGGTGTTTCTATATCCTGTTTCCCGAGGCACGTAATCTTTCGTCTCGTAACAAAGATTGTACCCTCCTCGTGAAAACAGTTCGATAAAATAATGCTACAACAATCCCGGGGTACAAAGCCACGGTGATATCGTACGGGCAACGGGGGTGAACTCCCTGAGAAGTCTCCGTAAGGGGTTATTAGCGCAGAATTATTGTCATTGCGGGAGCTCGCAGCCCTTTCACCGCTTATAGGCTATACGCGCGGCGATAATGGAGAATATACACAGGGGTTTCGGGGAGGGGGAAGTAGGGGCGTCTGGCTCCTTCTGAGACGAAGGGTGTTGTCCGTATTTTAACGGTCAGGTTTGACAATGGCTACCGCTGTCACGGTATACGACTTCGCGGAAGACAGATAAAGACGTCGATTCGTCAGACGGCGACTGTACGTCGCCATCGTTCGCATCGGTTATTTACTTTACACCCTGTTCTGCGCAAAGATACGAACCGAGAAGTTTGGTCGAAGGTACCGCATGATCGTCGTATCAATTATTGTGACCAAGACTGGAGATCGCGCGGGTAAGCTCTCGAAGTGACCATGTAAAATGCGTGCATAATAGACTCCGGGAGTTATTTTATACATTCGCTTATTAATGAGCGCGCCGGGCGAGGTGGGAAAGTTGGACACGGGACTTTTTTTGCCACCTCGGAGAGCGCGACATTCGAGTGTCCCTACTATGTACGAATTACGAGAGTGCACGGTACGACGAGGAAAATGTATCTACACCGCCGCCGTGCCGCGAAATACGAGTGCCATGGGAGGAGTGGGGATAAAAAGGGGGAAGTTGGCCGATGACTACCACAAAAGCCACGGGCCGCCACTTACTGAATTCGTCGAGCCTCCACTCATCCTCTCTCTTCTCCTGTCCGGTTCTAACCCACTCCAGTCCCTGTACGTACACAGAATACCGCCGATGTAAAACACTTCCTGTGAATTTTATTGCTCTAGGTACCTCCTCGTATACCTTCGCGTGCACGGTCGCCCCGTTCTGCGCTCAGGAACCGCGACCACCGCCTCCACCTCTGTTTACGCGGACGTTCGGGCGTGAATGTTGCCCATGGGCCAACACAGCCTCTTCTTTTACCCCCGGTCGAGATTATTTTACACCCGTACGCGTGCACCAACACACTCCGACACATCGTGGGACAGAGATGCAGTTACAGACGTCACCCTAAAATTACTTTTTAATTATCATCCAGCGGATTTCGCTTATTACGCGATATTCGAGTTGCCTTCTGAGCCCCTGCGCCCTCCGATATAGTCATAATTCGCCGGGATTTTCTACCTCTGACGCAACGCTGACCAACCACAGTCCGAACAAGGAATTATTTTAAATTCGATAAGACAAGATTCGAGGTTACACAAATTTCAGGATCAACAATGTCTTCTGTTTTCGTCTCATGGATGCGACGAAAAAAGGAATTCTCGTGGGATACTATTATGTAAAAAAGTTTTGTAAAAACTATTCCTACTGTTAGAAATTCATAAGATTTATGATGAGCTAAGTTGGTCACATTATCACTCTCGGTGTCCAATTTTTGTGTGGGATCTAGGACTCAAAAAAAAAAAACTAGTGACGATGGCAAACTGTTCTAGGCGGGTACAGTTATCTCGGTGATAACGCGGACGATTCGTTCGCCCGGCGGTAAATCTGCGAATTAAAGAACTTATTCCATTTGGGCAGCCAAAGGGGTGTGAACGCTTTCGCCTTCGCATTATCTCGTGGTGAACGGAGGGGGGACAGGAGAAAAAGTGTGACGGGAGGACAGGAATCAAGGGTGAGATGAAATGGCCGGTGCCCCAGAGGAGGAGAGTGAAGGACCGGAAAAGAGGGAAAGAGATCCGACAAAGACGGAGAGCGCGAGCGTTCCTGGAAGGGGGGGGTAAAAGGGTAGCGGGTAGAAGAAGACGGGATGAGAGTAAAAGGCCCGACCGGCCACGGGGGAGGATGAGGGAAAACGCGTTTAGACGTTCGTCCCGCTGGTAACAAAGATAACTCTATGCAATAAAAATGATTCAAAGTTTCCCGCGGCGGATGGTGGTTCCGATGGCGGAGCGGTTGACAATGGCGTGTCTTTGTCTCCGCCCCACACCACGGGACTGCCCCTGCTACCTCTTTTGAGGCCCCCCTTGCCTCCTACGCCTCTCTTCCCACGCCGTTCCGTATCCTGCGACACCTATCTTCCGGTTTAAAGTCCCGCCGTGCGCGCCAGAGAGGAACCTCGCTAACTTTTATTATTTACGGCCGATATTTCAGTCGGCCAGAGAGCGACCGCACTCGGCCCGCCGAGAGGGGAAACCATCCTACACTACGACGGTGCAACCACTTGCACCGGCTCGTTTAGCTCGATCGACGCACCGCGACGAGGAAAGAATAGTCTTCCTGATAAACGGCCGGCAAGAGCCCCCTGTAGCCCCACCACTCCTAGACTTATCCCGCAAGAATATCTACGTGCGATTGTTGCACGAAAAGAAGGCGATTAAAACTTCTCATATTACCAACTTACGCAGGGACTTCGCAAACGAGAGACATGCCTGTATATGGATGAATCTTCATCCATAACTTTTACGATCGTAATTTTCACAGAATCGTAAGTCATGGGGAAAAACAGAGAATTGCATACAACATGTGTATTGCCATTAGGAAATAATACTGTTTGGGCTTTACAACAAAACATGTGAAAATTTCAGCGATAACAAAGAAAAAAAAGGGGTGATCAGGAAACCAGCACGGTGGAAGGGAACATAGGGAGGAAAAGCTCGGAGGTACCTTTGGAAAATGTGCCTTATCAAATGAACGGGTGACCGGTCGACGATCGGTGTTCAGACAGGGGCTGAGGGGGAGGCTAGGAAGGAGAAACAAACCGGTGGGACCTTTTCCCCCTTTCTTCCTTCCTCCTCTTTTCCGCCCTCTCTTATGTGTGCGTTTACTTTTATCTGCGTACCTTCGCGAACCCATACGTAACCCCGTGAAGGGTCTGAATTTGCATTTTATTCGTCGAGCGTGGACCGCGCATTCGTGGGCAGGATCCTCCGTGGGTGCGGACATTTATTTTAATTAAATTACTCCGCAGCGTCGAACAACCCATTTCCTATAAATTATCCCCTCGCCGCTCTTTTACTTGTGCGCGGATGGCGAGGCATTAATGTACTCGCTGATCCTGCGTTGCCATTGAAATGAAATAAAAGCACCGGCCCGAGAACGAAACGTTTCTGCCCATTCTCATAGCGATTCCGCCGTTGCCCCTTCCCTTTCATTTACCGCGTAATCATTTTCGGCAAGTGCACGCTTACGTATGTACCTACTGTTCCGCAACGATTAACCCTACCTACCTCCGCAAAACGTTTATAGATATCTACGACTGCAAGTAACGTATGTATGTATCGCGCACTTGGAATTTAGCAAAAATTCATTGTCTTTAATTGAAGAATTAAATGAGGAATAGCAGAAGTAAGACCTGAGCAAATCATTAATTCCACTTAACAAAATTGATATTAAATTATATTTTTGATGGAGATATGGTTTTCTTATTTTCATTAATAGAATAGCTTGGTTCTCATTATATAATATATGGAAAGAAGATTAGTGCATATCTTGCACAATCGAGTAAAGTTGGTTTATAAATAGTATTATAGTAGACTGTCGAAAAATATTTGTTGAATTGCCAATCTAAGCGCATGCGTCAAATGACGCGGGATGCGAAGACGAGGTTAGGTTGCATGGTGTAAACGTTCCTTAGCCTCAAACATGCTTTTTGCGCACAGACAGAACACATGATTCACATTTTCTGACGAAACAATCAATAAACTTCATTCACTTACCTGATACGGAACATCTTCTTCTGTTTTACTGCGCGCCACAGCCACGTTCATCGTGAATACACAGCATTTGGGGGCATTCCACACGTACAACACATCGTCGTGAATGTCAAGAATATTTTTCGTTTCATTCGCATCGCTGCACAAGTCTTTCTTTAATTCCTTAAAGAGGCGTTTTTCGTTTAAACGTAATGGATCCGTACAAGACGTCATTTTAGCACGGTGATGCGAGGTTAACACTTCGCGGACACTCGAAACAACAACGAAATTGCCCGGCGAACACCATCGATACCGACAGCTGACGGCCAGGCCTGCCAATGTCCTCAAATAGAAACATCCATTACTAATGAAGTCCCCCTACTTGTCGCCCCCTTCCAGCATGATTGTGTATTGTTTTTAAATGGTTGACCGTTTGTCAAGGAGGAGCAAACGTTTATCACGTAACTGTTATTTCAAGAAATAGGGCACAGGTTTGTAATGCATAGGTTATTCGTAAGCTAAGCTTAAGTAATTTCAATATTTTAATTCTATATTAACTGTCCATCAGATACATGGAATTTTAACGTCAAACGAGAATTCTTCGAATTGGCAATAGAACATGCAACGGCGCTTTTTAAATCGGTGAGCAATACATTTTTTTACGAACATACAGAAGTTTTTCAGATTGTTTGTCAGCATTTTGCATTGTGAATGAAGGCGTACACAAACTATTTCAATCTTACTTGCTAAACCGTGGGTTTTTTACAATATATAAAGTGATGTGCAAATAAGTTGGTTAAAAAAAATATATTGAAGTGAAACTCTGCTCGCTCCAAAGGCCCCGGAGGGATTCGAACCCTCGATCTCCTGTTTACTAGACAGGCGCTTTAACCAACTAAGCCACGGCGCCACGTTTGTGTGGGAGAAATATTCATTTTATGATTGTACGGTGCATAATATACATCAAATATTATTTAATATATGGCCACGTCGAACGTTATCATGCGTTTACCCAATCCACTTTGAAAAGTAACTGTCGAAGATGTATTCTTGCAAATTATTTGAGACAATACATTACTAAAAAAAACTCATAACTTTCATGTCGTATGATCGCGTAATGAGTAGTATAATGCGTAGGCCAGTAAGATATGGATAGCTAAGGTTATGTTTGCAAAGGACATTAAAAAAAATCGCCCCCGGGTGGGCTCGAACCACCAACCTTTCGGTTAACAGCCGAACGCGCTAGCCGATTGCGCCACGGAGGCTTTGATGCTGGGTGATCGCTAAAAAATAAATATATACTTATTGTGCTTGCTAAACTTTGATCTGATAAGTGGTATCAAAATTGCTAAGGCTCCTGCTTTAACACGTTTATTCATATTGCAATATGTTTCAGTTTCGGAATTAGGAATTTTATGAGGTACTACAAATAATGTGTTTAGATTTAACAATGTGCATTTTTTTAAGAAGCCATACATCAGTGTATTTATGAAACATTAAAATCACAAATTACTTTTTTAGGAATCAAACAGATGTGTCGACATTAAAGCCTTTTAATGAAATATTGTTTTACGAATTGAAAGGGATCGAAAAGGGTGGGGAGTTCCTGCCGAAGTGGTAATGCGTGCATACGAATGGGAAATAATCTGGCAATTGCATCGAAGCCATATACGGTTAATTAAATGGGGTTGGCTCATTAGTAACTGTCTATATGCAAGGCGATGGGCGAGACGCGATTGGAGGGTGGTCCCAAGGTGATTTATCCGTTGCGATGGATCGCAGATGTTCGAATGGTTGGTTGTGTGTGTCAACACAATGCCGTAATTATAACCATAGTACGCTTATATGCATGGGCAAACAGACTTTGCGTTTTTACATTTTTTATTGCCACATGGGTTATGAGATTTGCTGACTTAAATGGGTTGCATACATTTTTCGTTTAATCACAGTTAACGGACAGTCGTAGCAAAATGATTCTGCTATTGCTCATTCTTTCTTGTCTTCTCAAACAGATAATTAAATACATGGATGTTTAGAAGTAATAACAGAAATAGTAGCCCTCTATCTTCTCATTTTCGAGGAAACCTCTTTAGCTTCTTTCCTCACAGTTCTAATTAACTAATGGTCCGAATATGAATCGACGTGTACCGATCGCGAACACCCGGTAGACATGACGTCTTGGCACTCATAGGTCATTGTGGCGTTGAAAGGGAGTAACTTATAGGGGCATTGGGAATTACCAGTTTATTATTAGGGAGATAGCATAGAGGGCCAAGATCAGGGGTTGCTGTTAATTCTCCTAGCACTCGACTCCCCGGAGAGAACACGTTGCCTTAAGACTTTCTCCTTCCTGGCTGCACCACCCCCATCCTCCGCGCAGTTGGCGTCTTGAATCGCTGCCCTGTTAATTAGCACGACTTTAAACGCACCCATATGCGGCGGCAATCAGAATCTCTTGGGATGATTTCGAGAGCACGGGCTGGAAATCACGACTCGGGATTGTATTTCACAAATATGTTAGAATCTGTCTGCCTGTGTCTAGAGTCGAATGCTCCGTTCGAGAAGATATTTTCTACGTAAATATTCGATTTCGACGGTCCTTCCTTATAGCGTCTAGGTAAAATATATTTCGTTGGTCGTCCTTAATCCACGCACGGGTCTGAACATTTACGAAGAGGACAGAAAAGACGAGTTACTCGGAGCTTTGACGTATGGATGATGTCGGATGTGGGCCAACACGGTGGTGTCGTCGATTCGTCTTCCCTTGCCCATCGCCTTTCGCGAATCCTTTCCGCTTTGTTACCCTCTTGGTCGGTATATAAATGGCGTACGCTGTGTCTGCTGGCCGTCCGCAGGTGAAGAGCTTCACTGGCCTTACCACAGATTGCTGTTCTCGGGCACCATGATTTATCAATCGGTTTCTTCGCAGTCCTACATCTTTCATTGCCTTTGGAAGACAAATAGTCCGACGCTCATACCAAATAAAACTCTATTCTAACCGGAAGAGAACGCAGTAATGAATCACCAATTCTGGTAACAATACTTTTACACGTGTGAAGTGCATGACCATTGCAGTCGTCAATGTCGTAGTACTACTTTTTTATTCTTTGTATTAAAGCTTGCCTTTGAATCATACCAGAAGGTTTAATGAAATATTATTCGTCACTGGCGCTCACGAAAGTAACATATACTAAAGCAAAGGCAATATGACAAAATGAAATTCCGTTGTCGGTTAGAGATGTAGAACGTCATTGCAGCACGCACAGTATTGTGTCAGAGATAAGATCTTATGCGCTGCATTATTTATTGTGTATTATCATACAGCGATGTACAACAGCCATAGATTTTCACGTGCCGAAAAGCCTTTTTAGAGGCTTCGAACCCTCTGTAGAGAGCCGTAACGAGGTCGACTGGGCTAACTATGCTAATAAATCAGGAGATTTAATGAAAATGTGGCGCTATCCGCTGCAAGAGCGCTGAACGAGCGGTCCGGCCTTTCCCGTTCGTCGTTTTAAATGAAATGAAAAGAACGTGCACCGTCGGAAAATATCCCCCAAAAAATATCAAGATAAGAACGACTCGACGATGAGAGGGGCCTGTTACGGATGAGAGATGGGGTGGGCACGTTATTCGAGGGTTACAAACATCCGTAACTACACCGAAAAACGTTCAATTACTATATATTTGAATGATTTTAGATTGATGAAACAGGGGATTCGCGGTTTGGCTTAAATTCATTATTGTCTCATGCGTTACCTTACGTGTAAGTCTATATTAATTATATACGTAGTCACGTTTGAGCATCCGAACATAAAAGATGTTTTAGCGTATCACATGTCATTAATGTGGTTGTTTATTCTTCCATTCGCATGGTATGGCAATCACATAATTAATTAATAACGGAATTAAATTAGTAGATGTTCGTAATAAACTTATCGCGGCAAATTTATTAGCACGATATTGACTTTAACAAATTGAAAAATCTTCACGCGATGTTATACCACTAGATTCTGTGAAGTTTTATGACCTACGTTTTATGTACACTGTCATAACGTACATTTCCCGTTATCTATTTACTGAAAGACAAGGAGCGAGTCGAAAAATAATATAATAGAGATTGCCCATTGTCGCGTAATTAGGGTAAAATAATCGTGAAAGTCACGTGTCCTTGTGACAGGAGATATAGATATGCTTTCTTTATGGTCAAACGCCGAGTAATCGTTGGATCTCACGTTACGGTTAGAAACGAAAAGTTATGCGCGTCATAAAGACTACTTCGTATCAGTGGTTTTTGCCATATCGTCAAACATTTAACTCATATGTTTGCTGATAGGTACATATATCGGCCTAGGAAGTCTACAGTGGACTGTCGGTAATGTTCGATGTTGTATAGACGTATTTCGGAAGTTCTTAAAAAGCTGTATCTTTTTGTACAGTGCTATAGAGGCGAATATATTCATGTGAATACGTCGGAATTTTACTGGCGACTGAATGAAGGGGAAGTCGACAGACAGATGCTCCGCAGTCAGATAGCGGAAGTTGTAGACGACAGCTTCCGATGGCCCGCATTGTGTGCGAATCGCATATGCAAAGTATAGGATTCGAATCTGAATACCCTCTGACACGATGTTCCATGAATTCTGTTTCTTTCAATTGACTTTGTAGGAATATACAGATAGAAAATGTACAGGTAGAGGAGGGTTGTGATTCCAGAGAAAGAAGCGGGCGACCAATATATGATTCTCAAATACAGTTTTAGTATTCTATGTTTAATATTAATATGCAGGTGTAATTATGCAATCTGTGCAGCGCGGGTAAATTTCTGTGCAATACGAATTTCTTTACTTCCCATTACGTATGGAGGTAACGTAAAGTCGAGTATTTGTACGTATGAGTATAAATTTATTACCATCGCGGTGGATGGTAATGTTTTTTTTTGGTATGTCATGATTTTTTCCACGCTTGCGGAAGACAGTCTGTCCAAAGTCGTCCGCATACGATGGTGGACAGCGGTGGTTATGGACGCGAGGGGCGGGGGGTGATTCTTTAAGCGTGAAATAAATAACTCGAGGGGCTCGGCCGAAACGTGACACGGACCAGTTTTCCGGCCCTACTCCACGGCCGTGGCCACGTCAAGTTAACGAGAAAAACCAGGGGGAGCACATTTTAATGTCAACAATTAAAAATATTGTACATATATTACCGAGCAACGTTGCTGCTCCTCTTCTTCCCGTACTTCCAGTCCCTTCTTTGCTCATCTTTCACAGACAGAAACGCGGCTCCCTGTATACGTGAATTCGCATGTGTATCTGCGCGAGCACTAAATCCTGCCGGGGACATTACTTGAGGGAATATTGCAGGATTTCAGTTTAACGTACTTGTAATTAATTACAGTTTACTTTTCTGCAATGTTATCTTTCTCGCATGTTATATTGTCGTCGTTGCGGGACTTTTAATAAAGGCTATTCTGTAAAATTCATGAAATGTGCGCATAGCAGTAGAATTTGCGAATATATCATTGCCCTAGTTGCTTATTTACTGTTAGACTTATGTAGCTTCCACGTCGGTCTAATGATGATATTTCCCTGAGCTCTGTCGATACATTTTGAGTAATTTCTTGTTCAGCAAGGGAATGCATCGGGCAGTTCCCATGGACGTTGCCAGTATGAGCGGTAATTGTAGGCACTGCAGCCGTATTCTCCGCGCGAGTCGAGATGACGAATGTAAGAATAGCGTGCGCGGTCAGAACCGATGGAAACGATCATACGTACGCTGGCCGATGACAAACGACCTCAGGGGTTGATCGGGTATTGGCATGCCCCGTGCGCGCGGGGTTGTATAAATGAATCGCATCCCCTGGGTCGTATCTTACGGGAATACGAAACATTAATGGACAGATGCGTTTCCGCCGACGGGAATGAATGGCTTGCGCTAGCCTGTCGATTTATTTTCGCCGAACGATTCTGTCACCGAAGACGCGTGGAAGGCACCGTCAAATCATTATCAGAATAGGCCAAATAGTTTTCTCCCTTTCTTCAGAACACTAAGAATTATTGCTTCAGAAAGATATACACGCTATACGGATATCTTGTGGAATATGTTTGTAGAATGGGGAAAGTCTGTAGTGGTGATCGACAGTCTTTAAGTGGGTAGTCCTTCTCAAGATAATTATATTCAATCCACGCCTTGTTGATAATGTCAGCTTTTCGTGATAATTCGATAGACCGGTCCTTTATGGAATGGATTGTACAGTAGTTTTACCTCGCCTTTTTACGTAGGAAAAAACACCGAAGCCGTCGTTCGGTCGTGTATTTGCATAATGATGGTAATTATTATTACTCCGCTGCGTTTAATCTATAACGCGTTTCAAACGATAACAGCCAATGCATCGAGGACACGAGAAAAGACCGTTAAGGTTGTGCATGCAATATGGAATGAAAAATGCTACCCCCCTTTTCGCGAGAAACGTTATCAAGCTCGTTTAACTTTTCACGACATGTTTCGTCGAATTTTAGCAAAGGAAACAAAGGTTTTTTGAACTTTGATACGAGAGTCGGTAGGGCAGATATCGCTGGTAAGGGACCGCGGGTTGGCTCTAGACCAGCGTCTTCTTATCGACTGGAAACGTGATGCAAAACGGCTCCCTGACTCCCCGACAGAAAGGGGTAGTTGCTAGTTGTCACCCCAATTTCATAGCAAATAAGTATTCACTCGTTTTCAACGGAATCTTTAAAATTTACAAACGTGCCTGTAGCCCAGAGCATTCAATATTAGGTCCCTAATCTTGTTTGGATGTTAAAAATAGAAAGGCAATTAACAATAATCTCTGTTTAATAGCGAAGCAAAGTAAGTGCAACGTAAGCAGCTTTTTTTTAGTTTCTCAACTGATACGCGCAAGATCCTCGATTCTCAGCAAGCGCGATTGTAGTTTGGCGTGACCAATGCTATTCTCCTTGGCATTTATTTGTCGTTGATTAAAAAGTAAGATTTGCATAGCGAGAGTCTTGACTTGCTTGATAGTTTCGAGGACGATACGTGTCGCGATATACCGCTAAGCTGATGGCGAGAATGATCTCCCTACGTTCATTAATAATGATAATTATCGTCGCCCTAAGATACTGAAATTAATTTATAGCACTGTTATGTTAATAAGGCCGCCGTATGAATAGCATGTTGGTTACTCTTGATTAATTGTACAATTAATTGGCAAGTGTTTTATATTGTGGCCTGGTATTTAGTAATTGACATATATCGACGTGATATATTGAAAGTAGTCTCGGTGAAAAGCTTCAAGTAAATATTGTACCACAAATCTTTCATAATGCAAAATGACATTCCAATATATACAGATACACATCGAATACACACGTACCTTTTGTTATGGAATCCCCGCGTGAGTTATGGCCATCCAATTGAAGGAACCCCCTACAAACGGTATATTGGATTCGCGATACGCGTTTCGCGTGCTTCGCGATACTCAAATTTCACTCGGTAAATCACAACTACCTCGCTCAGTGCAGTCTTAGGAAAGTTGTAAGAAAGCCATGCTTTCTCCATTGTGTTCCTTTCGATCTAATATCCACATGGAATTAGTTGCAGTAAACGCAGCACTTCTTTCAGACATTAAACGTGGATTCAATGAATTCATTACGTCCTCGGTTTGAGATTAAATCAACCTTGTGGCAATAGAACTGCGGTTAATTTGAAACAACCTGTTTCTGTCTGGGTAAAAAGTAATACGAAACTCAAAGACGGTTGGTATCGGTAGAGCCCTTCAATAACCCCGATACAAAATTCTTTTCAGGTGGACTTTGAATGGCTATAGGAAATATGTGAAAGGCTCGCCCGTTTGATTGAGGACGGTCTGTGTTGGCTCAGGCCTTTCTGAATGTATACGGAATGGGCGTTTGCAAGGCGTCTATAAGCCGCGGACCGTAATGAAACATAAATTATTCAATCGAAATCAGCCGCGAACCGTGCCCACACGTCTCGCTATTCGTATAGCTCCGCTGTTTTTATCCGAAAACGGTCTTTAAACCAGACCCTCGGACGTTTTCACCACGAGCCTAAGAAAGGGAAGAACGCGTATTTTCACCTTCAAACGATTTTTCCATCTGGTCATCGCCGCTTGGAGTTAATAATACAAAACACGAATACTGAATGTCTTTTAATTTTATCGGAATGATCTTTATGCACATTGGAATAATCTTCATAAATTCTGGAAAATTAATTCTCGTTTCTTCTTCTTGTTTATGTAGAATGTTCTCAGAGCACGTTCTATATTCTGCTGTAAAAAATAGGCACGATCCTAATAGGTTGCTCGAGAGGTTCCGGTTTGTTGGCAGAAATAAATTTTCACGTGCATGTAAGGCCGTAAATATCCGAAGCAGACGGAAGCGCGTATAATGTCGTTCTCCCCGAGGACCGTTCCCGATTCCACCCGTGCATCGGAGAAACGCGTTTTAAAATTGAATGTACAGTTCAATTTTGGCGTGTCGACGAGCGCTTGTTGTCGACGGGGAATAAAAGATGATCTTGGCCGTGAGCGTCAAACAAAATACATACTCGTAGAATGAAAATAACGTTTCCCAACTGTCCGATCTTCATTCGTTTTTTCTTCGTTCGGATCAGAAAATTTAAAGTTGGGGAATATCTGGGGGAATTTGATCGAAGGTATGAATAATTCTTCGTCCTCGCATAGTCGAGTGTTTCGTCGTTTGAATAGCTTCCTTGTTTTTCCGAATGACGATACGTGTCGATGCATTGTAAAATGCACATGAGGTCGCAAGGATAAGAGCGCGCGGGCAATTGCTCGGCCAGTAGCGCGAGGGTATAGATTTTTATGCAAATCCTATTGATATCCGATCGCAGTGAATGATAGTGCACGGAACATGCACAGCGCGGTTAGTCGGAAAATAAGCCCGCTTGCCCGTAATTCCTTTTAAAGCACCGCCGTTGGCCGGTGCCGACGAAAACGTCGTCGCCATTGGGCACAACCCTTTCGGGATCTAACGAGGACGTGGTACGGCAAATCGCGATTAACGTCCACCGCTCAAACTCCCCCGCTACCCCGCAGTGGCAACGTATTTTATCAAATGTATGTGTTTTAGAAATTATAACGGTGGATTTATCGAGCCGCCGGACCAACTGGAATAAACGGCTCGCGATGCACTCCCGATAAGATGACAAATTTCCAAGAGACACGAGGAGAGAACTTTTACAAACCTGTCCTGACTGTTCGAGACCGGATAAAAATATGAATTAAAATTTATACGTCGACGTTCCACTTTTACATCCTTTCACTATGACTATAAATTATTAACTGTCACCAAAATCTAAAATCATTATTGCTTCGCGGTAATCTGATTCAAAAATTAAAGTAGCATCTTCTGTACAAAATTCCTGGACATACGAAGCCCAGTTTTTTACAGGAATTCTAGTGCTTGTTTAAAAAGGTTTATCCTTGAAATTCATCGTGTCATCTGTGTCCCCGTAAAGACATGTATCTGACGTGTATCCATCTCTTTTTCTCGGGAAAGGTGCGTGTGAAACTGCGTGCGTGACCAGAGGTACGCGATTACCGCGCCGGCGAGAAACTCGGTCCAATTTGAAATATAACCCACTCGTTATTAATAAAATTTACATTTACAAGGGCGAGAAGGTGTCACGGCACGACACGCGTTGACGAACGGGGGCCCGTGGCATGCTTAACAGAACTTCCGTGATTACGCCCTTGATTCGTAATAACGGGATTCTCAAATCGTTGGCAAACAGACTTCTATCCCGATAATTCCTTCTAATTTTGTAAGCTAAACATTTTGGCGTTGTTATATTTTGTACCCGTTGCACAGATGCCAGAGGATGGTACAATCTGTTTCTACATACGATTCGGTAGTAAGTGGTACAACCCCAAGTTTTGCAGTCCATTAGGACTACCATCGGTGCTCGTTCCTTAGGTAAATTTATTGTTGATCGCTTGATTTCTAAGAAAACAGAAATAACGGTGAGGGTTTTAAATAAATCTAGATATACGAGGCTCGATGGCAGGGCTTAGAGGTCGTCAGGGGGTTTGATTACTCGTTATCGAGGTAACTCTACCGTCGTCTGGCATCTGATAAAGGCTCGCGGGTAATTATTAATCATAGAACGGGCAGTATAACGATCCATCCGAGTCTTATCTCGGTGTCGAGTGATGTATGCACGTGGCCAGGGTCTGCGCTGGTCGAGGGTAGGAGGACGGCGGGGTTGTGGGGGGAGGGGTGAGGGGTCGTGTGTATGCGCGTCGAGAAGGAGCGGGCGGTGGGTGGTCGACGGTGGTGGTTTCCAGCACGTCTGGTTACTAGCTTGCGAGCAGCGTGGCGGAGTTGCAATACTTCATCAAGATAACAACTAATAATCGATAGCGGCATTGCCAGGTACGCAACCCGGCACACATCTACGTAAGTCCGGCCTCGGGAAAAAAAGCCTTTCCACGGACCTCCACCCCTTACATCGATCCTTCTACTCCCTGTGCCCCCTTCCCCCGTCCGGTATAAGTTGCATCGTGGTAGTCTCGCCTCTTAACCACCCACAGTCTGCATGCAAGACGCTCGTAGGTCAAAGGTTACGCGCACTAACGGCTCCGTAAATTACCGTAAGCTCAACAGTCACGTTACGTATACGTAGTTTCGACGACTCGTTCGAATGCAGTGTCTGCAATCTGCATTTTACAGGCGTGTAAGGCCAGAGGGAAAAAAAAGTGCAGACGTTGCTGGGAACGCGAGAAAGTCCTACCGAGATTTCCTTTGAAATACCGAAGCTTTGTTCTAACACAAGACACGGGTTTATAAGAACAATATTCCCGGGTAATTTCGCTCATCGATAGTTTATGTACGTAGCGATATAACGATTTTTTCATGTCGTTTGCACATGCACGTTTAACTAGCAGCTGCGGTAGGACATAGACGGGGGGTGATCGAACGATAGAATGAGAACGGAAAGTACAGAGGTCGTCGATGGGGGGAAGGATGGCAGATAATGCCGTTAGATGGTTAAAGTACGGTGCATACGGTGCTCGCAAAGTAAGATAATGTATTATAATCGAACGCACGCAATAACGCCTATCGCTGCCGGTCGATCGACTGTAAAATGTAAAATTCAAAACACCGGCAATTATCTCATGCCATGTATCTAGGTGACTTGTCTACGTGCCAGGTGATTCGATTCCCCCCTCGCCCCCTCCCTTCACGTCGTTGACGTCGCCTTCATCTACGGTTGATTTTGCAGCGGCAACGGCAATGCTACCGGCGTTATCGGTAATTTCGCTTCCACCGCCAGTCACCGGGTCAATAATTAATACATCGACGACACCGTATCGTTGCTAGGCGATTATTACGACAAACACGCGTCTGTTCTGCCCTGGCATTACTAACCCGACGTGGAATTTGCCAACTTTCAAAAGCTAAAAAGTAACGATATGCACGTAGTATTAAGTTTAAGCGGGGCCCTCGAACGTGACGATAAGTCGTAACTGAGATTTTTCGAAGGAACGCCGCATTTCTTTCATTCGAATAACACAAGTTCGTAAAGAGGAGATATTTGAGGTAGAGGGCGAGTTATTAGGACGATAATTATGAACTCGTGCAATTTCTCTCGAACTTCATCGCCGTTATTACCGGTTAGAGGGACAGTGTTTCGGCGCGATATGGACTTTCCCGCTCTGTTTGTATCGCGTGTAGCACAATAACGAAGAGCGCTTAGGAGGGTAATCGCAATACACTCTCCCAGGTTTTCGAAATAATGCGTCTTTTCGAGTTTCGTGCTCGGAGAACGTGGCGCGTCTTCACGTCCCGTGGGGTGATTCTACTTTACGATCGGCGTACTTGGCAGTCGGCACAAAGGGCTACGCCACCTCGTTATACGGGGGGACCCGTTAGAATAAAGTGTGATTAGGACGATAGTTATGGCATTTTGTATTATAATTGTGCGAGGGTACGACCCTCCCTCCCATACCTTCGCCTTCTTCCTCTTCCTTATCCTCGCTCCACCTTCTTTCGTCGCCTTGTCCTTTTCCCCCGATGCTTTCTTGCTCTGACCTTCGATATCAGACCTCTACCTCCTTTGGTCCGTTCTCAGAGGAACCCTTAAGGTTCGGATTAAGTTTCCATTACAGTAAGGAGATGCATAATGTCGGGATACTTGCTGAAAATCTCCAGCGTGCACTTCATTTATGCCTGTATCCGATTTTTCGATAAGCCCACAGGTATAAGGTACAATTGTCCTGATAGCGAGACATAAGAATCCAATCAAGAAGCTTTTCTTTATTCCTCTGTCTGACGAAATCCGAGAAATGCAACGACCGGGCGCTGATTTAGCGAGTGACCAATCGCAGAGGGACAGCGTAGATGGGCTACCGTTTTCGGGGTGCAATCGAAGTTTCGAGAAAGTTAATCAATCGATCCGAAAGACCCGTGAGAATTGGGTAGAGAGCGGCCAGCCGGCGGCTGCCCGTATTTGATTGTTTAATTAGCAAGATGACCTCGGCCGCTCCCCGGAGGCAGCTCGAAGGAGTTTCAGCTGAAAAGGAGAGAATGCGAGGGCCACAGAGGCAGGACAGACGACGCTCGGTCTGGAGAATAGGAACATAGAGCGAGCAGGCTCAGAGCTACGGTTTCCGAGATACCCTGAGATCGGATGTAACGGGGAATAGGTGAACCGTCATTGGCAAAGAGAGAAGCATGCGAAAGGAAAAACCAGATTGACTCGGGACGAGGGTACAAGATTTTCAGACATAGTAGGCGGAGAAGTATGCGAGAAGAAGGGGAAGGGGATGACGACGGTTCTTGGAAGAAGAGATTCCTTCTCTCCGTCTTTCCCCCTGTCCCGAAGAACGGGCAGGTTGGATTTCTCGTGTATAGGGGTATTAATCCCTACTCTCAATTACCCTTTGTCTTGGGCACAACTCGGTCCACTTGTTAAGACACCGCCACTGTTTGTCTTGAGGGGCAGGTAGGGGGCCAGGGGCGGCCAAGGCGGTCTGGCTGTTTCGGGTGGTGCTTTACATACGTCCGTAACCGGAGACGAACTACTCCGGGAAGACTACTGATCGTTGCGGTCTTGCCCTCCTCGTGATAGACGCTGACTTGCTATGTTTAACGTCGCAAGTGCCTCGAAGACGCAATGCGGACTCTTCGATGTTGTGTCCTCTTCAAATTCCTCGACGAATCTCAAACTTTTCTCCCATCCAAAGAGAGCCGTGTCTTTCAACGACTATTTACTCTTCCTAATTGTTCACCGTTCGGATTAGTTCAATAATCTCGGAATTGCTTGTACGTCGGATTTTTCCATTGCTGCGATGTGGAAGGTGAATGACCGATGCTCCGTCGTAAAATTCCTTCCCAATGGAGTTCGAAGTGGAATAAGAGTCAGGTAGCTCGTGGGCGCGAGTAATGGAGGGGGATGGCGCGGGGGCGGAGGTAGCCGTGCAAATCCCGTGTAAACATTTGCAATGGATTTGCGAGCTATTCAAACGGTTAAATTCTCTTAAGAATTTGGTTTGTTCAGGGGGTGGTGCGCCACGGGTCGCGCCCTCCTTACCGCACCCTCGACTCGACTTCTTCCTTCGTTGCATATATACGTATATAGGTAGATACATATATATATATATAGCGGCTCCTTCTTACCCTAAACGACGAGACGTTTCTCCCTTGGCTGTCTCTTACCCTTTGTATTTCTAACAATTGATATTCTTCGCAGTGCAAAGAAACGGACCGACGGGGTGGGCTCCGCCCTCCCTGTCTTCGGAATCGCGCCAGACCGATGTCGAACAAATAGTACGGCCGGAAAATCCCAGGAAATCACCGCCGAGGATAAATTCGCCGTACTCTCTCGCGGCCTTTATCTCCGCGGTCGATTCTTTCGATTTTCACACCGTCTTCCTTCGCCCCGGGCTAGTTGGACTTTCCACGGAATTAGGACACGCCGGGCTGGGATTTACCAACTGCTATCTTCCTTAAGTTTCGTGGCTGAGGGTTATTCCGCGCAATTATTTCACGGATGGATACAATCTTAATCTGAAGTAGCGTAGAGGCTGACTGGTTTTTTAATGCGCCCGTACGGTGCCAATGAGGGATTAAAGCTGGCGATCGGACGACGGTGAACCGCCCTTCCCGTCCTCGCCGCGGCGAAGTTGGAATATGCACGGCGAAAGGAATATGGCTTATTCGCGTGCCACCAAAAGTTTGTGGCAGCAGGCCGGCGTTGCATGCCCTGGCATTAATAATTGCTTTACAACTGATTTCTCCCTCTCTTTCTTTCCGGTTCGCTCGGGTTCCCCGTTTTTCTCCCTCGCTCTTTCTCTCTTTCTCTTTCTACCTTTCACTCTCTCCCCTCGTTTTTAATTTTATTTCATTTTTCGAGCGACGCGGTCGCGGCTGCCGCCGACGGTGCAGGCGGTGTGTGCACGTACGAGGATCGACCTCCGCCTCCGCCTCGCGTATATCACACAGTAATTATTATTCCAGTCTGATAAACCCCCAGATCGTCGAGGTTTGTTTTTTAGGCCGACGGAAAAAGCCGCTCTCAGCTGACAGCGTGTCATCATTTTAACGGCAGCACGCGTCAGTTCACGTGGTTAAACAAGGTCTCCCGTTTCTTCGACCTCATATCGACCGTATTCTTTTTTTAACAGTCACTGATTACGTACTACTGACTTAATTCCTCATTCTCTCGCGCTTGCCATTATCGAGACAAAACTCCGTGCGAAATGCTAAACAGTTCTAGGCAGAAGACTATTGCGGCGCAGAGAAATTACTTTAGACGATATTTTTTATCGTGAGGCCCTTGATATCGCGTAGGAATTGGAGCCTATGAGTCCCAAATACTTAAGTCCGTTATTACGGAAAGTGATTAACGCTAACCTGGGGCATAGCTTGAAGCCAAACTTGGCGAAATCAGACCTATATGTAGCGCAGTAGAGCATACTGGTTAACCTCAGACATGATATATACAGGCCCCTCAATCTCGTCCAGAAGGATCGCCTCGTAAACGTAACTCGGAAGTCGTGCCACCGTAACCACATTATTCCGGATTCATAAGCTCGATGCGCCGCTTCATTTTGAATTCCAAATACGGATATATTTACGAGTGGTCGTTTCGTTACATGTCCACTAAATGCTTCCTAAATTTTTCCCCACTGTAATCTCGCTCCTCTGGAATTGACATTTCGCTGAACATTAGCATTTCATCATATTATATAGCGAGCTAGTTAGTTCCTAATGGAATTTAAATTTACCATCCACAGTGGCGAAACGTTGGATGTTTATCGAAATTCTCGGTATATCGTTTTAATCGCTCGACGTAGAGTATTAGAATTGGAACGTGTAAGGTGGGGGAAATTGGCGAATCGATTACTGCTGAGAACCACGTGCGAACAGGCATTATTGAATATGCGAGTAGCCTTACCGAATCGATTATTATGAAATCCATGATGGCCGAGTGCAGCTGTTTCTCGTGTCGTTGCAATGGGGCTGCACGATAAGGGGTGCAGAAGCGAGGCTCGATTACATCGCTGGATTAAAGCATGATTGGCGAGTCACGATATTTCACGATCAACTGATCGATGAAGGCGAACTGGGACAAAAAATAGTGCCGTAAAAAATGCATCTTGCCATTAAAGTATTCTTCACATATACATGAATCAGTTTTGAACTGCAATTATTTTCCTGCTCTTCTGGTGTCTTCCTTGACGTTTAGCGTAGCGTGGTTTACTTTTGGTTTACCTGAAAGCATAGTTTCGTAGTGAATGCCCGTTAGACACCCTACGTGTTGTTGTAACGTCAAACACGTTCCGATATCTTGTCATTTTCTTTCGCGCCTATGTTTGCGTACTATCCTCTGCGTGAATTAAGCAAAAGTCGATGACCCGTGACGTGCGTGGAAAGGTAATTATATTTGGTCAGCCATAGGACGTTCCGGAAATGGAAATTCAATGAACACCGGTACATTCTCTGATTATTTTTCGCCTCGTTTTTTCGTGTAGTCTCACGTAGATTCTGAGGTTTCGTAATCACGGAAGGCGATTGCATTGCAATTTGGCGAAGACCAACGGGCTTTACGGTATAACACGGTGGAAATCATTCTCGAAGATTTCGCATGTCAGAGTAGTGCAATTTCGTTCTGCGGCGTCGAAATTGGATCACGTGCCATTTATAGCCATTCGATAATTACGGCGGAATCGCGATGAAAAATTTCTAGCCAGAAAACTGTCGTGATGGCGTGACACGATACGCTTTTTATCGACATGAACTTTGCACTTTGCACGTACTGTTCCAAAGCCATCTGTCAAAACTGCGAACTACATTCCCATTTAGCGTATATATTTAGACTTTCTTATCAATGAAATTATTCCTTCCTTTCGTGCAATCAAGTTCACGTCCAACAAATTTTACCGCGTCTCATATTTTATTCATACAGATTTATTGAATCCGCGTGTACAATCATCATTGTTTCAATAAGAAATGGGTCTGAGAAATCGTTTAATTGTCGGCAACAAGCATCAAAATTTTCCAATAGTCTAGCACTCAGCTGATTCTTTCATAATACGTACAAACTGTAACAGTTCCGAAATTTTCAATGTACAGGTCATCGTTTTACTCTTTTTCCGAAGTTGTACGGTACTTAGGAATAATTTCCTTGGCCGGTCTGTCCAGTGGGGGCTCGCACTGTACGATAGCGACGCTCCGCGGTGAAAGACGGAAGTGTCGGCATGGTCGAAGGGCGAAACGTGGCCTCGGGGGGTGTCGGCGATACGCGGTTGTATCAGTTTGCAAGGGTGGGGAGGCTAGATTCGGAGGGTGGCTGGAAGGGTGACTCTGCGGGGCGCGAGGAGGACCGCGACTACTTCAGCAGCACACTTTACGATACGTCGAATGACTAATACGTTGAAACAATAGGCTGTCGTCGGCTGCCCCGATGGTTCTGATGGCCGGAGGTTGGGAAGGGAGGTTGGACCGGGGCTGTACTGGAACGGTGGATGGGGGATTCCAATGCACCACTTAAGCGTTTCTATATCCGTACCTTCGGGCGTCTATACGTGTACTTCCGAGCTTTTATCGCGCCGAGTTCCCTCTCTTTATCCTGCTCCTTCTCTTCCTTGCCTCTTCCACCGTTGCCCGGACCGTCGAGCGCCGGCGAAATGAGTCCTTACCGTTACGATCGTTATTAATGACGTGATTGTCATAAGGAAGTCAACTTTCCCATCGTCGACGTCATTATGTCGTTACGCGTACTCTTCGCCAACAGTCTGTTCTCCGGCCGTGCATAATAGGGCACTTTGCATCCTCCGAACACCTGTTTTTTCCTTCTCCGCTCTTCCCTTTACGACGCGATTGCTCTCTTGCCTTCCGCAAAAAACAAAGTTTTCTAAAAGGCCAAAATATTGGGAATCCAGTCTTCAAACCGACCTCGGCGGGTAGTCGCGTATTTCTGGAATTCGAGGAGATATTTTTCCGCGGAGATAGATCCGTCTCGTGTATCAGGCTGTTCCTCTGTTGTGTGGAATAAGAATAATCTTCATTAGAGTGCATGCAGTTCCGCAAACATACGCCTATGCATAAAAGACACACAGACGAGACACACGGGCTCACCTGGCGCTGGGAGTTCTGTAGTCTGATAAAGTCAAAGTTCAAAGTCCGCGAGTGTGGTGCGAGGAATCGCGGGAGGAGATAGAGACTGCTGGGGGAAAGGGCTGGAGGCTCGATCCCAGCCGACGGTGATTGCTTCTCCCCCAGTCTGCCTTAAAATTGACGTCATATTCGTTATCCTTTCGACCCTTCTTCCGCGCCGCCCGCTCGTCGCTCTCTCAGCCCGTGGGCATCTCTTTCTGCATGCGTATAAGCTTACATCAACCCTTCTCCGCACGGCCACACCCAGTTCCACGGTACCGCCGGTACCTCGAACCCGAGACTCGTCGGATTACGAATTAAAATAAAAAACGAAGAGAGGCCCGGATTCTTTATTATATAACTCTTGACGTTGCCTCCCATATACCGCTAGGGTTTTCTAAATTAATGCGAAATACCTCCGTGCGAGCGTCTACGGATTCGGCCGGCGGAAAATTTCGCGTTGATTTTATCCCGGCGTATTCTACTAGAGCAGGTCGAATAATTAGTCGAAGTCCGAGGAAAAGTCTGATGAATTTTCGACATGCTGAAATATGACGGTATGTTCTAATGTGTATTCAACGGAGTTTCATAATGGAGGAGGCGGAAAATGAAATGAGCTTCCTACTATCTCCTGGTTCGTTGTAACTTTTTCTCAATGTGGTATCCTCTTTTATAATGTAACAATTGTATCAATATACGTAAGTATTTGATGTTATGTATTGTTAAATGATCGGGGCGGCCAAGCACACGTGTTTTGATAAGACGGTTAGAAATACTGCTTATTCACGTTTTCAACGATAATTGATCATCAGTTCTTACGTGATATCTAAAATATCGAGACACGTAGGTGTTTCGCTCATTTGCATACTGGTCTAAAAGCCATGACTTTAGTCGGACAATTACGAAACGTCACCGATACTAGCCGGCAGCTTTCGGGATAGGAACTGGAGGGTGAATGAAGCTTTGCGAGCGGAATAGTGTGCATCCCTTACCGCTTCCTCCCCGAACCACCCCCTCCCTTTCTCTTCCTGAAAGAGCTTCTATATCCCCGGAGAGAGCTTCCATTACTAATCCATGCAAAAACCGGAATATCTTTATCCCTTCGCCTGCCGGGGACGTATTTCCGGAATAAATTCCATTGGCCACCGCGCGAAAATTCTTATACGTTTCTTTTCCTTCGTTCCCGCTGCCTTTTTCGATAAAGGAATGCGTTTATCTTACATTAATTATTTCGCTAGTGCTATTCATCTAACGTCACTAAATGATCGTTCCATTTGCCCTATCGCCCGTGTATTACATGAATAATTTCCGTAGCGATGGGGAATAATTTTTTCCACCGGCGAATCAGGAGCGTGGCTTTAGTAAGAGTAACGTAAAGTAAGCCATATAACTGTACATTTGCTATTCGAGATTTGGGAATTGCACGGTCGTTCGAGCAAGAGGCGCTGACCGTCGAAAGGGTTGGAACTGGAAGAGAGAAGACCGCTGGGAAGCGGCTGAAGTACACCGAGTTGGAGGTGGTCGAGAGGCGTTTGGGGGTGGAATACGAATATGAGAATTAAATCCGTCGTAGGAATTAAAGCGTATAACCGTAGCGCGGAGCTCTGAGCTCTACCCGTCCATCCCGCTCATTCGTCTGACTACACTTTCGTTTAAGCGTATACGTACGTTCGTCCGTGAGGATCGCGGTGCCACTGGATATCGAATGGTCGTGAATAATTCTTCCAAGAAAATCTAGCACACAAGAGCCCATTGCATGAAAACTTATTTTACGTACCGCAGGCGTAAGTAAATAAACACGTTTACCGTTCGTGTCCTACCTTTTCTTTTTTCCTTGACTCAATGTTTCTTACTACGAGGTTCTTCGAGATTGTTTTCAGCTCGTTTTCGTAGCGCTGGCGTTTGACTTCTTCCGCGTGGCTCTGTATGCAGAAGGGCAGTAGATGCAGCCGGTCACGCTGACGGCTCGCAATGGTCGCAGATTCGTACGTCACGGAGTCAGCACTAGCAGTTGGCCCTGTAGCGACCGCATCTCTCGCTCTATATCAATCACTTGGCCGGTGGTCATCCCGTTGCGCAGCCCTTCGACTGCCCTTCTCCACCGCTGGCCTTCGTTTACCCCTGGCACTTGTGCAGCGACGCACACTACTGCCCTTGGCCCGCGCGGTGCGTGTACGTACACGTGGCAGTGGCACGCACGTGGCAGTGCGAGTGCACAACAGGCCGCACCCGCTAACCGATGTTCGGATTGATAATTTATGCCCGTTAATTATGACCGTGCGGTTTCGTGCCGGTATTTGCCCGCGCACGTAATCTCGATTTTGGATTTTCCGCTACCCAGTGTGCTCCATCCGCGTCTCGGCCTTTCGCCCTTACGACTGAACTACAAAGTCCAGTAGGTCTTCGCGTCTACGGACCAGAAGTTTAGCGATCTCAGTGAGAAACCAACGACTTCGTGGCTACTGCGATCTTCCGGGAAAAGGTCCGCGTGTGGCCTGGGGATATTTTTTCACACAACGTGTACGCAACGGTGGTTGCATTCTAGGAATTCGCGTCGCCTCAAGTGTTGGTAAAGTTCCACCGGTAAACTCGTGCGTAACGTGCGTTTCAATTACTCGAAATCACAGGTGGCTCCGGGGTTCTGGGTCGAGTCGTCGGCCAAATGAATGCGTTGGGTCGGTGTGCATTAATTGCAGCCAAGACAAACGCGTGGCGTGAGCGCGAGCTTATCCCTGGCGCGTGTTCTGCCGGGCTTTGTCGTGTATCTTTCAAAAAATAACGACGCGCTTTTTTCCTAATCGCCTGCGACGCAGGTCGCATCCATCCAGGGCGGCCGATCCCGACGGAAGCGCGTCGTTGCGCGAGCGCATGCAGTTGTCAGTTTTGAAATAGCCGGAGACACTGGCGAAAATAAAGGCGCGTCAACAGAAACGACTCGTCTGCCTTGTCCCTTTCGTCCCCCTTCGTATCGTCTCTTTGCTTCTCGTCATCCGTTTTCTTTGCCATCTTTCTGCCTATACAGAAACGATTGTTTCGCCGTAACGGTACAACCGTTTGTCCCGCTACGTCGACGAAGAAAGCTTCCCTTTATCGTTCGAAAAATGAAAATCCCATACAGAGTTCGTCGTTATTCATACTCATATAAAAATTATTGACGTTAATTACGTGCCTTTCCCTTGGAAAATATGTTTTTCATCTTGCATAAAATCCCCCCTTATTCCAACTAGAAAAAACATTTAAGTGCATTTCTTTGAAACATGTCCCGCGGAACGTTGCGGGGCATAGAATATTTTGTTGCTTTGCTAAAATTGTTACGAGTTTTTCTGCCGCTGGGTCTGCCTGTGTATTCCGTGCTCTCGCTTGTTCTTCGCCTCGTGTCGTCGTCCTTCCTTTATTACAATGATACTGATGAGCGATACACGAGGGGAGCGGAGGGGGACAGGTCGACAGAAACGTCATATCATTAAAATAGAGATATCGACAAAAGGAGCGCTTGTGTATGTGTGTAAACGCATGGCTACGTATGCGGGTGGGTCGGCTGAGCCTCGGGGCGTCTCACAGATCAATGGGAATATTGAACGATTGTCTCTCTGGCTACGGTTGAAATGAGCGCGGCCAAGACAATCAGCCCTCTGCGGAACAATGCGTAGCTTAATGACGTAGCGCCAGCGCTTTTGGTCGTTCGGCAGAAGCCGCGGTGAATGCCGTCGCAGCTCGTCCCGCTACAGAAATATTATAATTAAAATGCCGAGGTTGAAGGCTCGCTCGACGATGCAGAAGTAATCGGTTGGTCGCGCTACAAAGACTTCCCGTAATCGATGGTTCCTTCCTGAATCTCGCGAGCAACCGCAGCTCTGGCAGCTTGGAAACCATTCATCGAATGCCAGTTTCCTCGAGCCTTCATATCCCGTAAATATTCACCCATCGTCTACAATCGTCCGATTGTTTATGCAAATTTGCATCGTAACCCGTGACGCTGACGATTAATACCGAACGTAAAATCCCGTTCAGCCTTTAACGTGAGCCTCGGATTCCATCGCAAGGACCGTTTTTCCGGTAATTGTTCCTGGTGTTTGTAGGGCCGACGGAGATAAGACGTCGACAAACAGCCGGCACCGGGAAGCTAGGGAAATCGCGAAGGCTAGGGCGGGGAGATGAGAATCACGAATCCTTGCGCGCGCGGTCCTGGCAGGATACATTGCGACGACGGCTCTCCTTAAGGCTCGTTCTCGCCGCAGTGGCAATGGCATTGGCGGCGGTGTGTTTTAGGGATCAATAATTTATGTAAATGTGTACGCGGCAAGGGCGCTACCGTGTGGCGGTGAGTTACAGCCGCCACAAAGGGGTGGGGCGGAAGGAGGAAGAAGCGTAGACGAGGAGACGAGGCGAGCTGGGGGGGGGGGTTGCTCGGGGTGGTAGGTGGCGAGGAGAAGGTGAGCGGGAGGATGGAAGGACGGCGGGCTTTAGGGGTGAGCCGCGGACCGACCGAGGGTGGAGAAGATCGCGACACGAAGGGGTTTGACGTTCAACCCTTTCATCGATTGTACTTCTCTGCTCTCCTTTCTCTGCTCCCTACTGGCGTGCACCCTTTTTCGTTACCCCTCCGGCCTCTCTCCTTCTGCGCCTTCTTCTTCCCTCGGCGGCTCGGGTTCGCGCCAAAAGCAGCCATCGACTAATGCTCGATAATTCCCAGCGCGTTTGTTCGCGCGCGAACATGTTCACGGCTTCGCCGCGATGGGAACTCCGCTCCAGCCTTAAACGTTCTTTTCATACCGGCTTCTCATATATGCTCCCACTCCCGCCTCTGCGCACCCTGCTATTTAACCCTTTAATGCCAGCGAAAATCTTCCTTTTTACTTGCAGAGATTCTATTTCGCGTGGAGATCGATTATGTTGATTGAACCGACTACGAGGTCTTAGGACTTCGAAAACGGGAAACTGTCTTATCGGTATTGGCGTGCAGTTAGGCAGAAGACAGTTCTTGAGGATGAAGAATATTCGTGGAAAAACCAAAGTGGTTATGAAACCGAGGGGAGGCAGGGGGAACAAGAGCGGCCAGTTGTTTCGACCCTTCGTCTTTCTCTTTGCTCCTCGACACTGGCGTCATCCGGGCGTCCCCTATCCTTTGATCCCCCCAATAATCAATATATTCTAACATAACTCTAATGGCCACCCCATTTGAATACACAGCCGATTCCGTCCCTCGATTTTCTCCCACTCTCTCTCTCGAAGCCCTCCCTTTCCCTACATCTCGCGTTGCTCTGACAATACCAATCATCCGAAATATTCCCTTCCTCAGTCTTCTCTTCTCTCCTTCTTCTTCCTCTGCCGTGACTGCCAGTCCTCACTCCGGGAGTGGTATTAAAAGTTTCGAGGACGAGACGCCCGTGAGCGTCCTTTCCCGAAGCAACCCTCGGAACGAGCGTAAAATTCCTACCGCTGATGTCCAGCCCAGCGAATCTTTCTTCACACTTTTTCGTTGTTATGCCTTCCGCCTGTACCGGGAACTTACCACTAAAGTTTGTGCAACTCCAGCGCTCTTTACATCCCCACACGCGGAACTACGATTACGCAATATAGTTAGGCACAAGTTCCAACGAGCATTGGTACAATTTTTAACGTCTTATCTTTTCGCACGTTTTAAAGTATTTCCTATGCATGTGTTCATGTATCTTTTTGAAGCAGACTTGATCGCTCGCCGGCTAAGTGAAGTGGACTAATAAATCAATTCCACCGTAAAGGCGGAAGGGAGAAGGTCGACGATAGAGGGGAGACGTTCTCTTCGGTTCTCCGGGCTGGTTTTTGGTTTCCAGCGCACTCGATCCGAAAATAAGGATTTACATATTCATGTAAACATTTCTCACGCAACATAGGATCCGCCGAAGGAGCCGGCGTCCTTCCACCAACGTACCACAGAGTCCTGGCGATAGTTTGTAATGAGATTTTCGCCCCTATTTCCGCTCGTTCCTCTCCTCCTCCACTTTGTCACTTTACTTTTATTATCCTCTCGTGTTTCCTATATTTACATTTAAACAAAAATGTTCTTACTCACGGCACAGGATTAGAGTCGCTCCTCCCTTTCTGTGCACTTCGTTATCTTCCTTTGGATAAGCCGATCGGGCAAATATATTTTACGTCAGATGTTTCTCCCGTGATCACTTCCGACCTTCGTAGCTGAAATTGCGAAGGAACGACCGCGCCAGTTACGTGCACGGTAATTCGAAAAGTTTGTATCATCGAATTTGTAGCATCGAGTCGAGTCGGAGCGAAGAATAAAATTCGATTTAGACGATCCCGCGAGATAGAAGTGTTCCCGACATTCCTTTCAGTTCCTGTGGATTGCTCCTAATTCGAAAGCCACCCGTCGTGTGAGAATTGCTACGGTCCAAAGGATCTTCCAAATCCTCCAAGAGGAATCTAACACTCGTATCACGCACGATTTATTTAAACTTTCTTTTCATCCTGGTCTTCCTGGTCACACGTGCTTTTCGTGATAATATTGTACCCCATGTTCATCAACCTGGGTTCTGGTTATTACATTTCTTGCATTCTTTCCCTGCATATCAGTTCGCTATTTTTAAACAAATACTCAGCGACCGACACTGCTTCCTTATTGCATTTTTCCCAAACATGTCTGGGGTGATGCATGGCCGAAATTCGCGTCGTATTTCGTGACACGGTTTAAGATATTTGTTCGTGGGGCACAATTGGAATTCCGTGACGGCGGTTGCGGTCTCTTAGAAAATAGGTACAAGAGCAGGACGATCTCCGCCCTCGGCCCGCGACTTTATACTTTAAATCCGCCCTATAAATATCACGCTCCTTTGGATTTGGGGCTGGTTTCCGAAAGATTGGCTTGCGGTATCCTCCGTGGGAATCGCTCACTGCTTTGCGTCGATATATCAAGGGATGAAGCGGTCTCGATCCCCCACGAAGCGCACGGAACAATTCGTCATCCCCATTTTCCTTGTAAAACAGGCCACTGGTTTTACGTATATCCCTGCGGACTGTCTAACCGCTGTCTCATCGATGCGGGAACGAAAGTGTATATAGTATCGAAATCTACGGGCGAGAATGTGAGGGTGCAAGTGGATTCTGTAGCAGGTGTTACTATTCTCGAGTACATTCAACACTCAAGTACAATGCAGAAATGTAATCATTATTAGATTAACACATAACAACTGCCCCCCTTACCAATCATCATGAAATATGTTAGAAATTTTCTTTCATGATAAAACATCACAATTTTAACAGCTACAATTGTTCGCTTTTATTTTAATTTTCGCAGACTGTGATGATTGTGTAAGAGCTGAGGAAGTATTTCAGCGTTAACGAACGATGGAAAATGTTTTGCTGTGCGCGAACCGCAGGCGTGAGCTGCTGGCAATCGAAGATGGAATGCTAAACAGCCAAAGGGTTGAACGCCGTGTCGTCGGCTCGTTGAAGCATCATGCCGTGAGACTTCCACCCGACCCTCCCTGCTAGCTCGCGCCAGGCGCTGCGCGCATTTAGATAAGTTAAACTATAAATTAGACGGATCACTGGTAGCTACTCGAGGAAATGTTGTCGGCGCCTGAATATGTATGATTTATACAAGGAACCCGACTCGCCGATATAATTCCAGCCAGCCGGCGGGACGAACAGCCGAATCGTGAGATTTTGCGGAAAACCCACGGGTCCTTACTTCTGTCTCAATATACCCTACGGCAATTTTGACAGACAGAATTTTCCGCCAAACCATTCTGTCGCTTTATAATCCGAAAAGTACGAAAGCCCTTTTAATCGTCGTTGTACACTGTTCGGTCCATTCTTTCGCAAACGACAACTTTTCATTAATTGCATTCTGTGCACGAACTTTGTCGAGAAATTCATGCAGATTCTCGATTAGCTAAGGTTTCAATATTAATTCATTAAGACTTTGACCACGATTTAAAGGGATTAACATAGATGACCTTGAATGTTTCTCCGCTGCCGTATAAGAATCCCCACGTTCTGTTTGCCCTGAGCCAGTGATATCCCCGTGGAGCATCTAATTAGTTCTGTAAAGGGGCTTTATTGCTGAGTAGAAGATCCGGCGATTTGACCGAATGGTCAGTTGCTGATGACCGAGACAGGGACAGTCCATCCCTTCTATTTCTTCTTGGATTCTCTATACGAATTGAAATTACAACGTGCTTAGTCCGGCTGTGATTCTCCCCGCGGTGTCTTTGGACACCGTGTGCCGCAGTTGATTTAGGATTCGTATATAACCGCGATCAACTACATCTCTCGTTCCAACCATTTCTCTGTCTCCCTCCCTCTCACTCTCCTCCTCTTTCCTATCCGAACGCCGTTCTCGAACGGAATACTAATCAAAGATACACAAATTCCTCTGGCTAATACTTCAAATCCCCTTTAGCCGGGATCCTGAAATTAAATTATTGAATTAGATGGCAGCATCGCCAACCCTTCCGTAGCGTCAGTTTCGCCGGAGATATTTCCTTATTGCGTTTACAGATTTTCAAACTTCACATTTCTCATGGTATCGTGAATGTGCGAAATAGGGTTCATCTTATTCAGTGAGTGAGCGGTGCGAATCGGCACGGCGTTTACCGAGAATGGAGAAAAACGGCCATTCGAGGGGGGGGGGTGACAGTGGTGGTCGAAACAAAAGAACCTCAGATTCTCTCCATTTCTCTTTAGCGTCATTCCCCCTTCGGTTCCGTGGCTTTTCCTCTCGTTCCTCGGCGTTCGAATCGTTTTCGAGCCCTCCTGGCCTCGTAGGAGGCCACGGGGTGTGCGACGGGAGACACGAAGGGACAGGGGGCAGGGCCATATTTTCATATCAATGATTTTATGAGCGCATCCTCCCACCTTCTCCCAGCCTCCGGGGTTTCAACGGGCTGGAGTCTCCGACGGCGGGCCCCGTAGGAAATCTATATTTTATAGCGCGTGAAATTCTTCCTATTTATTCGCGTGTAAGAATTTAAATGTTTCCAAAATATGAGTTGCCCGAGCATAGATCGTCCGCCACTCCCTTCCTTCCTTCGCTCCGATGCCCGCCTCGTCCTTCTTCGTCCCTTCAACGTCGCCGCCGCGGTAATCCTCGCATGATTTAGACTCGGGGGATCGTTCCGAGAGTGGAACGACGCGGAATGACGTTGGCGCGGGGGGGTGAAAGGGGATCCTGCGACGAAGGTGCAGGGTGGCACCGGAGGTGGACTCGAAAAGGGCCGAACTTTGCCGTTTTATTGAGTTCGATTCGCCGCGGCATATTCTTCGCGGCTGAACTCGGGAAATATGATCGCTGTGTTTTAAAATAACGGCGCCATTAACGGGGAATTCGGTGAAGCAAGGGACCCCTGCAGTTTCTCGTTCGATGCCCGAAGACATCGGAAATGTTTCTTAAGAGACTTTTTAAGCGTAGAAAAAATTATCTGGGTATCTTCGTTTCATTACACACCATTTTAAACAATACGTTTTTCCATCAGGCTGTATAAAATATAAAATAAAAAAATTATTGTCCAAGAATTAGTCAAGTACGCGTCATGTGAAATGCCTGATTGTAGAGAAAAACGTGGAGAGGTAGAAGGTACGGAAATTTTCCATTGTCACACGTATTATAAATTCAGGAATCGGGGATAGTGAGTGTACCCCTCGGGAGATGGCGCCAGAATGCCTGTCAATAAGTTTTGTGCGATGTGCGATACGGGTGCACACGCGGTATAACTGTTCCACGTTGGTTGACACCAATAATAAACCCCGAGAGGGCGAAAGAGAGACAGAGAGAGGGGAAGGCAGAGGGAGAGACAGGAAGGCTGATGCTTCGCGAAGCTTTGGCCGCATTGCCTGTACGAACTCTCGGGGAGCATCCACCTCGCGGCTATAAAGTTGGAGTTTACAACGCGAAATGGACTGGAAAGCAAAACGCGCAAAAAAGAGAGTAACGAGGCAGCCCGCGGAGACTAGAGGGGAGGGTGGTAGGGGAGGAGGGGTTGAGTAGTGCCGATGGCGACGGTGGTGGGAGCGTCGGCCCGAGAGGGATGGATGCGAAGATCGAGCGAAAAACATTAATACGGAGGACGGCGGAGAGAGAGACACAGGCCGTGGGAACGGCAGAAGAAGCAGAAAGGACGGGCAGAAGGACGAGACGAGACGAAACGAGGGGTATCGAAAGGGAGGAAGACGGGAGGAAGGGCGAGGTAGGTCAAACGGCAGAGACCAGGTGAAGAGGATCGATAGAGAGGACAGCCAGGGAAAAGGATGCACGAAGTGACGGGTCGGGTGTGGAAAGAGAGCGGTGGGAGGACCGACGGGATGTATGAAGCGAACGAGAGAGTGTGGAGTAATGGCAACGGCAGTCGGAGAAGTAATATCCAACGCAACGTTCCGAGAGGATGAGCTTTAATTGGAATATGGATCCGCTCTCTGTCGTTTCCCGATACTCCGATAAATTATCCTACGTACCATTTGCCCCGGAAAGCGGCACTTCAATTCGCCCGACGTTCGACGCGCAACGCGTAACACCTAGCTAAAGAGATGATGCGCGTGATTCCGAGCGGCCGGATATGACGAACGGTGAATAGGTTTTAAAGGGACGCAATCCTCCGAGGCGGGTCATTGTATTGCGCGATAAAGTAAAGCGGATGCTCCGATCCCATTCATCGAGGAATAAAAATCACCGCTGGCCTTGGCCATTTATCTCGTCACATCGGTCGCACGTTGCTCGGGAAAGGACGATAATGGACAGAGGCGATTTAATCGAACTTTCCTTTCGCACGTCACTTTGGGCAAAAAAACCATAAAAATGCGGAATCAAAAGACGACGTAGGGAGGGGGTGGGGGGCGGGCGAGAAACGAATGACAAATACCGTAAGCCTTTTTCGGTAAATCCACGCTAACAGGTAGAGGAGATTCCGGTATCCTTTCGGGGATGAGGATAAAGCAAAACGTCGAGTTAGGATCGAAAGGTGGGCGTAATTCGAAGTCGCGAGGGGATGACCGTCCCCCGGAGTCCCGGCTATACACGAGGCCACGCGCGGAGAGCAGTCGGAGGTTGTTCGGAGACCGATGAGAAATGCGGGGCATTAGGTACGGGATGGCGGGCAATGACGGAAGTTGATTCGCCACCACGTTTCGCCGGGGGACAGGCCGCTCTCGCGAGTTGTGATCTATACCCGGTATATTCCTCTGGCCTCGGAGGCCTCCTCTAGGGATTCCGTCTGACGTATGTGGCTACCTGACGAGAGAAAACAATCTTCGAGAATATATCGCTCTTACCTGCCTCGCGGAACACGACCAGCCTGCACGGACAGTGACAGATATCGCCGTACGAGCGAATATTGAAATTGCCCTTAAACGACCTCCGCGAAAGTACAAGAACGATGGAAAGTATCTCGAGTTAACACTCCCTCGTCTCCGATTTTAACGGTTTTTAAAATACGTATCTAGAAAAAATGAAGACACTGAGTACACGAAATTTCGCTTGGAAATTGGTTCATAAAAAGTCATGGCTCTTATACGAGTATTGTTGTATTAAAATTTTGGGGCAAGACGTAATCGCAATAGGCGATTAGAAAGGACAGAGTAGTCTGGAGCAGTGGGGAACGCGTTGTTGCTTCCTACTATCTGTCTTCGAGTAAACGCGTGCGGTTTAGCCAATTCGCCCCTTGACCGAGAAAAATGGCTATCGGCCCTGGGAATACGTTTACGACCGTTCCGGGCCGAGTAATTCTATTACGTTGGATTTTTTCGCTTTGTACTATATCGGGACAGAATGCTTTTTTTCAGAACCCCTCCCTGAAGGTTTCCTTCCCCTAATAAGGTCCGGCTGCCTCAAAAGAATATCGATGGTTCTAATACGTGTCGTGATTTCTCGTCGTTTCATTCGTATTTCTCATAGACGTGAAAAAGTCATACAAGTTTCGCGCAAATGTCATAATACTGTACTTACGTTAAAAAATATCTTAATGTCTATTTTTATTTCTGACGTCGTTTTCCCGCAAACGATTCTTCACTTTATTCATCTTCGAAGATATAGCGAGTATATGCGTTTCACCGCTGAGATTTAAATCTTGAGTCGTATAGCTTTAGTAATACGCGTAGGTGGAGCTTTGAACGATAGCACGTATGTATATTCCGTGGCCATAAATTATGGCATTTCAGTGGACGATTTTTCCGGCTTTTATATACCGCGAATCGTCCCGCCTGCCGTTTGCCTGTTCACAATACGAAGTATCAATCTCATTCTCGAGGGCGAGCGGCATTCCCGGCTTTTTCGTTTGCGCGAGAGCCACTCGATACCCAAGCATTTGCATGTCTTTTATGAAAATTCTATAGTTTATGGGAACATTTGTATGTATTATCATATTAGCATATTCCAAAAGACAGCAATCTCAATATTGGATACCGACGTTGGCTATATCGCTTGTTTACTACCTCTTCTCTTCAACCCTCCTCGATGAAGCACACGTGTCGCCCCTTTCTCCTCCGCGCAACGTAAACGTCGGTCTTCTCCTCTCGAATTTTGAATACTCCCTTTGTGCGGCACACCAGAAACAATGCCACTTTTCAAGCGTTCATTAATAAACAATTCCTTCCGTTACATTTTTCCATTTAAACCCCTGAGTTTACCTTGGATCGATTGAAAGGTAATTTCACAATTATTTACCTTTTAATTTCTAACGACGTTTTATCCGAGCAGGTCAAACACATTTTGGATAAACACATCGTCAACGATGTCGACAATTTTTCTGTGTATGAAAACAGCACAGATATGAGGATTTATCGAGGATTCTCCCAGCGCGAAGGGTGCGTTTTCGTTACACAAAGAAATGTCATTTGGAAGGAATCGATGCTGTTTCGTGGAGTGACACGTGACGTTTGACGTTCGTGAATTTGAATACGCGTTCTGTTGCTTCAAGTTTGATGAAATTCGAGCGGAACATCTGCGATGATTTATTACTGTCGGGAATACATATGTCATATTTGTACATCAGATACGACGCATTTGTATTCGCATCCAAAAAGTTCAAACCGCCCTGCCTGTGTCAGTGGAATAACTTTAGCTAATATACGCATGGTTAAATTTCTTTTTATTGCTTGTTCTTAAACTCACGCTTTAGGGGAGCGGAACACCTTTACACCTATTGCATTTGTTGCATATTTTCCACTACGATCTTAGAAGTACAGGTATAGCTTCATTAGTCGTCTACGTATCAGCAAACCGTCGCTTCTATCAGCTACCGGTTAAACAGTATAAGCGGTATAACTAGATAATGCTGTTTCGTATAGATGTAAGAGCCTGGAGGAGTAGATATTCGACGTCGTCTAGGAGAGGAGGGACTCCTGAGAAGGAGGATCGATGAGACACGGCGGGAGTCGCGCGTGGAGGATGGCCGATGGAACGCGCGTTGGGGGCTAATCAAGCTAGTGGGGCTTCTAATACGCTGGAAGGCATTTAATCTCGACAACTTGCTAACGACCTGACCAACACACTATACATTTCCGATAAGCGACAACACACTGCGCAAGAAACATTCCCCGATATCCCTCTGCGAACGACTCGATACTATCCACATTCACCTCCACCTCCGTCTCCGCCTCTGTCCCCCCCCATTTTCTTCCACTCCGCGGAGAGTCACACTTGAGACTTTCCTCTGTCTCTGTCGATCGAGGCCAAACGACGGAACCAGCTCGGCCACTTCCTCATCGTTCCACTGTATTCGTCTTTCCAAGAGAATTCGTGGCCATTTGAATGCTTGGAAATGTTTGACCAGATATTAAAGCCCCGCTCCAAGAGTGGAGATAATAAAAAGCTATACGACGGAGGGAAACGGTAGATAAGAGTGTCATAGCTTCTGCTGCGTAACAGCTAGGTCAAATCGCCGATACAAGAGGCCATTTCTATTGGTACAGGGGAACGTGTTTTTTTGTTTTTGTCATTACGGTCGCTTGGGCGAGGTCGTGAAGGGTATCGAGAGGGCGGCGAGATACGGTGGTGTAGGTGGTAAAGAGGTGGAATGGCATCGAAGTGGTCGTCGAGAGGCTGTGGGGTGTGTATCCGAGGGGGTCCTAGCATTAACCGGGCGGCGTTGCACGTTCCTGCGCTCGTTGCCAGTTGAACTGTATCTCCGTAGCGTTACTTGTCCCATAAACAGAGAGCACTATTCCCTCCAGTCGATGGTCTTCGGATACGATGCCGTCCCTGTGTTAATCCTCTTTGCACGTGCACACGCATATACGCGCCTATGTGTGCACGTTTCTATAGTTTTGCCAACTAGCGCCATGCCATGCCAACCAATTCAATTTAAACTTGGCGCTCGTGGGCCCGGGTACAGGGGGTGGACGGGGCTGGATCGCTGGGCGAAGGGTTGAAGGAGGATCGGCGCACGCGCGAGCGCCACTAAATCGCTCGAAATTAACGCGAGTTATTAGTTGACGGTGATAATTAGGAGGCAATTGCACGGAAAAGCGACGTGTTTCCCTCTCTCGAAGGGCTGCTGGGATTCCGATGGTCCGTCGCATCGGCCGTCCGATTCTCCGCAACCCCTTCTTATCTGCATCTACATCTGCGCGGATAGGAAATGGGATTCTGGATGGATGGAGCTTCGCGATTGTACTCGACAATGGCTGCTAATAGCTAGTTTCAAAATTCCTATTGCAATCAATCGAGAGTGATACCATTCGTAATCAGGTTTATTCAGAATTCAGGTTTGGCAAACACTTCTTACACCAACATATTGGAACAAATCATTTGCGTTTGTACGTAAAGATATCACTCTTGTTGTCGTCCTTTTAATGTCATTCCTTGCCCTTCATCGAAGTATACATTTATATCGTACAACTTAATCGAGGAAACTCCACGTCGTCCTTTCCCGCGACATTCATATTGACAATACACTCGGGGAGGGCCACGGGGATGACTGTCGTCGTTCATGGCATTTTCCTCTCTTCGGGAACGGGACGAAAGCATATTAGATACTTGGGATATTGGCCACACCGCGCGAGAAGGCGAAATCCTGCGGTCGGTGTGTGCGGATTCTCCGGGAAATCGAGGGAGGAGACGTATGGCCGTTTGATTTCCAACAGGGCCACAATACACTTAGCTCGATATATATTTGCATGCACGCACTTTGCAATAGGAAAAGGGGGAGATCGAGAGCGTCGGATGCGCGCGGGCGCGCGGTCGTTAATATTCATACGGGCCATGAAGCACGGCGCAGCACAAACACACTTTCTCGTTTTCTCCCTCGCACCCCTGCCCCCCGCGCCTCCCTCGCTCCGGCGCTCCGGCGCTCCTACGAAGTATCGGTAAATAAATCATAATGCGTTATTGCGTATTTGAATATGTTTGATGCGGAGAGCCGTGGATGAGAGCGAATTTCGAAGCGTCGGTACGCAGGGAAAATCGGCTCGGTTCTGATACACCGCGGATATCCCACGGGCTTCACTGAGATATTCATTCAAAGTTCTCTCAGAGCAGAAACTCCCGGCTAGCTGGCCGATTTCGTATTCCGTATTAATCAATCGTGTTAATAAAGGTATGATTTGATTAAACGACGAAAGGTACTGTCGTCACTTAAAAGTTTTCCTGGACGACGTAATTCTTAAGAGAAATTTCTCTTCAAGATGAGTAAGAGACTTAGCGTGTCGGGCATTTGAGTTTCGGGTAGAAATTTTCATCGGATCTGCTGCTTGATGTTTTCGTCGCTAAATATTAGACGTATCCACGCCTCGCTCATAATGTGGAAGACGACGTCGGCGGCGTTATCGATTGTACGAAATGTTTCGGTGATTCATTGCAGCCCCGTCCCTTCTGTCACGGCCGAGGGTTCCACGAGTCGGCCATTGTGTTTGGAAAGTAACGCAATATATACCCCGCGCGTAACGAAGCATCGGGGGGTACAGGAGATATCGATATTTTAAAATACATATCTGCATATACGTAGACATTACTGCCACCCCATCCGCCCCTTCCGCCCTGCTGGGATAAGGGCACCGAACTTAATGAGTCGGGGAGAGTCGGTCCACCACTACGGCGGTATCGACCCCCTTCAATACGGGTTTCTCGCACCCGGGGGACGTGGCCAACCTCGCTCCGATGTTCTTCGTTCCCCGTTTCCCCTCCCTTGCCAACACCCTCTCGCTTTGTTCAACTCCTTCTTCGGCTCACCTTAGTTTCCCTCTCTTTCTCTCCCACGTGGACTCGCGTGTGCACAGTGTATGCTCCTCCTCCTTCGGTTCTACACCTCTCTCTGCCTTTTTTTTCACGATTTCTCCCGGCGCAGTCTGATTTATCGGCATTCCTCGAACCAACACGGTAACGAGGGACCGACTCTCCTAGTCCGTGGAGGGTCGCGAGAACACGTGTTGGCTCATCGCCATTCCCGAAGCGCTTGCGATAAACGTGGCTTCTGCAATTACGCCGTATTCTCGGCACTTTCATCTGCCGATGAAAAGGCTTAACTCGATCACTCGGTGAACCGTCAAGCTGAGCAGCGATGCAGGTGTTCTCTGAAGAATTGGCTGTAAAAATAATTAAACGTGAATGAAGATACGTGTCAGTAGCCGCGCTTTCTCTTAATTTCGATCGATCGTTCCTTCTCCGTTTCCGTGGAGGTTATTTATGGAGCTTGCAGGACTATTGTTGGACGTAGGAGATCGGGTGGCTGGGTATCGCGAAGGCGGAGAAGGTGACGATGGGGTCGTGTAAACCCCACGGCGTTTCTTCGGCATAAATCTTGAGTTACCGGTTGAGCTGTGTAAGATGCTGTGATACGAGGGCAGGTGTCGCGGTAAACTCAGTTAATTAGACAAGATCCAACCGTCACCTCCCCCGTTGCCATCCCCGAGGCTTGTTAATAACGCGTAATTACCATTATACACGGCGATACACTCTTCCAGGGCCCGGCACCTACCGTGCCCATTAGATAAGACGACACCTTATTATAAGCGAACTAACGTCAGCCTGTATATCTTCTATACCCACAAAACTTTGAAGCTGGGACCTTGACGGAGAAGAAACGTACAACGCGTTCCCCCGCGCCAATAAGGATGATGGATAATAAATGTCGTTCAAGTCGTAAATTACGAAACGCGATACATTGTCCCACGCGCGCCTACCTTTTTACACCATTTCCGTGCGTTGGGTAGAGGGTGAGAGATTTTCCTCGAACAACCAAACGTCCCGGCCCATCTCATCAGCGATATATTTCTTGACGCTGGCAATAAGCCGATTATTTTCAGTGTCTTCAAGAGCACACAGAAAGCCTGCAACTGAGGAACTGCTTGAGCGATTACGTTGAAGACGAGGAGCACCGATGAGTGTTTTCCTAGGTGTTAGGACGGTAAGGTGAGGTCACCTGGAAGGGACCAGCGAGAAGTATGCTGTCTGGTCTTGTGGGCGTAAAAACGGCCCGTCCCATCCCTCCTGTTCCATTTTGCTCGGCGAGCGGGAAGGCGGAAGAGCAAGAAAAGCCGAGAGGGTCGTCAGAGGAGCTTCTGTATTCGTGAACGCAAAATGCATTTGGGTTTAATGCGACGTGTGTCGCTCCGTTTTCAATGGCGCCGCTGGAAAGAGCAAGCGAAGCGGCTCGTGCAAGTCGCACGAAGGACTCCGTCCTGGAAGTCGCCTTCATCCGCCGACGGTGAAATCTCCGGCCTCTGAATGCTAAACCACTAAATGGTAGGCATTCAGCATTCTTCCCCTTCGCCGCGAGTAGCGTTCGTTGACACTCGCTGCCACTCGTAGGTCATCAGGAGAAAAGTCGACGCTAAGTGTTGCTTGATTAAGACATTTTTACGTTATCCTCCAAATGTGCTATTTTCTAAGTTGAACGCAGAACAATTGAACAAAAATCAAGATAAAGGGCACACGTGTTACGGTGCAACGAAACATTGAATAAACTGTGTTTTTCGATATTATTGGTGATTATACTGTGCTCCAAAGGACTGGTTGTTCGTTCCGATGTGAGGAAATATGAAGACTGGAAGTTCAGCTAAGAAGGGCGATAAAATGACGTCGACGGTATAGTAACAGTATAGACACCTCGGTCTTGTATTAGAATCCAAATGATACCATTACCAGAACAGCGATAAAACTAACAAAGATGAAGCCTCGGCTATGCGGCGTATTGCGAGGCTCGTTTTGAAAGTTCAAATTGAAGGGTGTCTCTCCACTGTTGAGAGAGTACGTGTATGTACGCATAGACACACACACATACACACACACACACACACACACACACACACACGAAGTAATAGATGCACGTGTGAGCACGTACAGTTGGCGAATATGGCAAGATTAGAGCCTTCAGAAATTTTCATTACGTCTCCTCGGCGTTCCGCTTTTCCTCCTACGATTCTTACCGTCGATCGAATCACGAATTCACGGCAGGAAATAATTAGTCCTTAGCAAGAATTTCCTGATCAGTGCAAATGAGATACTCGTCATTTGCTGTAGTATTTCATCATACTTTCGTACTATAACATGTTCTTATTTCATTAAGGGCGGAAGTTACCGTATGATTGTGGATTAGAGAAAAGCCCGCTGACGACGGAAACGAGTGCAGACGAAGCTGCATGGAACTGAGTCATCGTCCGTCTAGTTATAATTTTCATTGAGCCACGAGGATGGAAACTACCACTCGACAGAGTGGCCCGGTATCGCGGTACTTTGGATAACGCGCGTACAGAGGGCATAGAAAATTTCATTGCCGCGGTTGGTTTCGTCCTACGAAACGAGTACAAGCAGCTAGTATGAAACGTAGCATCAGGCTGATACAAAGGGCTTTACCTTAACGACGAAATGCCCACCGTTAATACAACTTTCCCCGCAACGTGTTAAATATTACGACAGAGGATTCAGCAATGGTCCTGATGACAAGAATAGCACATATTTATGCCTACATACATTCCTTTCGCGCACTTTCGAGCAAGATAATTTTCTGTTTCCTTTGGTTCTAAGAGTTTTCTTCTACCTTCATTAGAGATCGAGAAGTAGATTTAACGCACGTACGCCAGTATATGCGCGAAAAGAGTACGAATCCTGGTCCTGTCGTCTCATTTTCGGAGTTACCGTATGTTTAAGAGGGAGAAGGAAGTGGTCATTGCTGCCCTCGTACACACGTCCTGGAACGGCTACTCCTCGACATTTTCCCCCGGTGGCAGGAACCGTACGAGAAGGCATTTAGACCTTTTCCCCGACTCATCAGCTTTGTGCTTTGCTCACCTTGCGCCATGGGGTAATAACGCAGCTTTGCGGCCCTCAAAAACACGAATTTTCACTTCAAACTTCCCGTTAACTGCCCAAAGTCTAAATGAAAAGTTAATTTTTTAATTATCCCGCGAGTCACGCTGTCCCCCCGTGACTCTCCTCGGCTTCTCCGTGTGTCTCAGTAGGCAATTGGGAAGTTGAGACCGGAAGCATTGTCTCCTTCTACGCAGTGATAATACTCTACGATCGCGCTCGGAGAATGTTTGCCTTAATGTCGTGAAAGTCTAACTGCCAGTCATTTGCTGAACTCCTCTGAAAAAGGAAGTTTCTTTTATTTCCCACTCAGAGCAAATATGTTCGAAATTTCTTCATGTTCAATGATTTAACGTTTAACAATCATTTACGTGTATTTTTCCACAAACGAATTTAAGTTCGCATTCAGATGGTGGAAAGTATGGCACGAACTTTCGGCTTGTAACTAGAGGAACAAATAGGACAGGTTGCAGGACACAAGAGACGATTTGGTGGAGGGTGGAGGGTGGAGGGTGAAGGGTTAAACCGGGGAAGGGTTGCTCGCGACTGTGGACCGTGAGGGTAGCTGGGTTTGCGTTGACGCAGGTAAGGCCGTTCCGTCAGTCGCGTCACGGTTGTCGTGGAATTAGAACGTACGACCGGTCGTATTTTAATTCTACGGACAAACCACCCCCGTTGACGCTCTCCACCCTTTCTTCTTTGCGTTTCCTCCGAGCCCCTGCCGTCGCCAGGGCGCTGCCTCGAGAGCCGTTCCGCGCCGTTGACATTACCGCGCATAATATTTAATAATTATTTTCATTAAAGTCATAATAAAGTTTAGAATACTTTATTAATTTATAGGCCAGGGAACACGTTTAAAGGGTTAGCCGGCGAGCCAGCTCTCTCGGCGTCTCGCCATTCGTATCAATTATCGTCCTTCACCGCGGGATTAAGGACCGCCTTTGCCGCGCAGCTAAACTCCTTTGACAGTCTTACGTGTCCCCGTGTTCCTCCGTGTAATTAAAAACCATAGACCTCCTCGGCACATTGGTCACAGCAAATCTGACCATTTTCTCTTTTCCCCTGTCTATTTCTCCATCTCAGTCGGACCAAGGAGGTGAGTTTCATTGAAATCCCTCAATCAAGGAGAGACCGTATGATGGGGCAAAAATCCTGCAGCATGTTTCACCATTGTAACAGAAATCTTGGCTGTACGTATCGTCGGGTATAAAAAGCTGGGCGAAACGGAATGCTTCAGACTCTTCATTCCCGGCGAGTAGAGGGATTAACGAGACGTAGCGAAAAAATAAACAGCGAACGTAGAATAAAACGCATCTCCTCGAAAAGAGAGAGGGGAGGATACAGTCTCCTAATTTCATTCCGGCAAGAGCAGCCGCTGGCGGTATGTTTTAAAAAGAATTCGCACGAGTGCCGTTTTCCACTCGTTGGCAACTTGAAAAACAAAACCCAAGGATCCCAGGAGCCTCTGTACAGCGGCACCCACGCATCCGTATTTATTATGTTATGCACAGCGCTTCTCGAGTCTCCTTATACTTCAATTGAAAACCTCTACGCTCGGCGAGATGTATGCGGACTGTCGGCTGTAAGCAAATCGTGTTATCCCATGGCCAGGCAGTTGGCCACCTCTGCGTTTCGCGAGGGAGGAATTAAAATAAATACATATCTTAATTAAGCCCCGCTCCTCTCTATCTCTGTAGGTTGACCAGAACTTCCGAAAGAAATGAGCCCCTTGTAAGCGGAAGCCAGAAGTAGATGATTTTACGAAATATACATTTCGGAATGCTTCGCGTAGTCCTGCGGGAGCGAATTTCTTGAACGTACCGTAAAATATACGAGCTTATGAACGAATTTGTATTTGTGTGCACGTTGGACTTTCCGTGTGTTGCATCTTAGGCTAAACTTATCTCTTCCTCGGTGAACCTCACCGTCGTCGTTAAGAGTTTCTCATGATACTTCGTCACTTTTTTCCTCCGCCCTACCGAGGCATTTCGTTCATGAATAGTCGAAGGAAGTTTAGTTGTTATAACGTGACTGGTAGAAAGTAAAACAACAACGTTTACGGATTACCTTACACACCCCGGCAAATATAGAGGGGACAAAAGTTTACGCAAAGTTGCTAACTTTTTTCATGTTGAAAGAAAACTTGCTGCGCGTTGAAAATAATACGGTTATTTTTCTTATTAATTAAGGATATACCCTTTATTACGGGTAAGTTAAGGATATTTCTTTGTGGCCAGTGTTTCTGTGCTAGTAGGGATTACATATTCCACGCAACGGCTACATCGGACGTGTGAGACAGGCGAACTGACGTGGAACACGCACGAGGTAGCGTCGTTCCTTTTTATTTCGTCATTTGCTTTTGCCGGACGCACTGTCAAAGCGGCCGGCCCTCCCCAAAGTATAATTATTTTACGTAGAATTAAAAATGTGCGGTTCCTCCGTCTGCTCGTCCTCTTGACGGATGTACAAATACAGATTTTTGTAATTCCACTGCCACAGTTGCGTGTACATTACGTTAATCATCGTAACAGTTGCAAATTCACGGCTAAACAGGAAGGACGAACAAGGACGTGATTTTCTCGGTTTCTTGACGAGTGGACATACATCTCCGGGCGACGTACTGAACGGCCACTGGTTCTGGCTTATTTAATTATCGCACAAAGAAAGAACGGATGGTGAAAATGCAACATAAAGGCCGAGCCGCGTTTTTCCACCCTTTTTAGCCTCGTCCATCCATTTGACGCAGTAAGTTTGAGGTTCTCTCTTTTCATGGCTCCCTTCTGTTCCTTTGCAAGCTCGACTCGTCAGTCTCAAAGGACAAGCATGGTCTTCCTCGCGAAGAAAGAGCCGGCAATGGCAAATAAAAGACCGAAAGAAAGGAAACGAGAAGCGGAACGGCTGGGGCTGAAAGGAAGTGTAAAGGGTTAACTTTCCACAATTAATAGTGACTAACGTCCATTAAAATCTAATTCCATTATTTATAGCTTGCCTCCCGATTCCCCGTTGCCGGTCTCTTCGTCTCGCGGACGATCCTCTTGCTATGTCCTCTCCCTTCCTCTCGTCCTCGCCGGGATAGTACACCCTTTATTTGCTCGCCCCCACGAGCAACAACTTGTTATGGGACGAAAGTTACCGCTTGTTCCTTTTTTTTACCAGTGGACCCACTCGAATGACGGATTAAAATTGGAAAAGTTTTTGCTACCGAGCCATATTTTACCGCGGTCGGCCCTCGTTAAAAGTAATTACGCGCGGATCCTTACCTGCCGTGTTCTTCCATCGATCTTCCACTTTTAATTGTGGAGCCACAATGCCCTGACCAACATTTTGCCCTATGATGGCCAAACAGTTGTGATCTTCAGCCCTGCTTCTCTCTGCATGGACACATTTTTCATAGATTCTTAAAAACAGCAGATCTTCATTATGTCCTGCCTTACAGAATGATAGAGCTTCGTTGTAACAATTTTTTATCAACTGCTAATTAAAAGCGTATATTCTTGGGCTGAAAACCGATTATCCGAATTCCACGGGGGTAAGAGTGTAAAGTTGTTAGGTGTGAACGCGTGTACGCGCCTACGGATGGATATTACGTCTTGGGGACTCGAGTGCATAGTACCCAAGGTTGGAGTTATATTAGACAGGAGCGAAGAGCTCTGGTAGCAACTGCCGTCTTTCACTCGGCACTGAAACCCTGCGCGCCAAGAATCTCGCTAATTAGATATATAAGGAAGCTAATTGTAATAAGGTGGAGTCGGGTGTACAGGAGTGGGTCTCTCCTGTTCCTCTTCCGTATCATTGTATCCGACTCTCCCACGTAGGCAGATACGCGTATGACATTTACATATATTTATAGTACTGAGACCGCGCGCTAATGTGGTTTCAAACCGACTGACATTTCGTAGGACTCACGGTAGAAGGATGATCGAAGCAAGGAACAGTGTGCAAATTTGCCGATTGCTGGGTGGGACGGTTATATAATTGCTCGCTGGTATATTGAAATTTTAACGAATCAAATACGGACAATCGCGGATCGATAGTGTGGGAGTGTGGGGTTGAAGAGGGGAAGGGGAAATAGAGGGATGGAAGTCGGTGTAGTCATAACGAGGAGGCGAGTAATTTAACCCTTCTTAGAGTCATCCTGTCCTTGCCTACTCACCCCCCCCCCCTCCCCCCATGCCTCCACATCTCCTCCCCTTCATGATCTCACCTCACTCGTGTCGTCTTATCACCTCTCACTCCACGCCGTAATCTCCAACCCCATCGTTCAGTGCTGGTTTATTTAGACACGGCGGAGATGATCGCTTGATTAAATACTTTTGTCGTCAGTTTTACTTTCGTCGCACACTTCGTCCCCGGGGTTACATATATATGTACCCTGCAGTTTAATTACTTATCATAATAAATTCCCAATTGTCCCCGAGGGATTTCACGGACTTTAAATATTTGCCGTATTTGAAGGTCCATTTGCATTCCGTTAGGGACGGGGAGATTTTCAGCGAACAAATGAACCGAATTTAAAGAGTACACGCAGTTTCTACGGAACGAGATCTCTATCGAAATTATCCGTCTGGAGATTTTCCCGATTCAATGAGCATTTTTCGCGGCGATACGATTCTCCGAACTCTTGAGTCGGGCTTAATGTAACTGGATTTCTGTGAAGTAGGCGAATGACGCTGGATGGCAGAGTCTGTAGATAGGGCGAACGATACGGGCCTCTTCGGTCTGTCGGTTGGTGGCAGATAACAAAAATACGAGGCAAGTTTTCGTAGTCCATAACCACGCGAGCGGGCGAACCGTCCGGACATTAGCATAGTAATGAATATTATTACATTTCGGGTGCACACTCAGTTTAATTTCATCTTCCCAGTCGTAAAGATAATAAGGCAGAGGCGGCTGCTTGGCGCTGTATCCTTACTGTCCTACGCCATGGCGAAAGGAAAAGAGATAGGTAGACAAAGATGAACTGGACGGGGGTGCCGTGGCCCGGGGAGAGCGAGAGTAGGAAGTGAAAGGTGAGAAAGGGAGCGACCACGGTACGGATGGTTGTGCGATGATGGCGGGGGGGGGGGGGCAAGTAGTTCGAAGGAAGTGCGAGGACGGTGGATGCCACGGGGGCCGAGGCGGCTTTAAGAGGTTCGCAGGAGGAGTAAATATAAACTTGGGAAAGTGACAAAGATAATTCTAATAAAAGCGACGAGGAGGACTGCTACGAAGACGGCGCTCACGACGGAGAGCACTCCCGGTTTCTCCCCGCTTAATTCCTGACATATTCCGGCATTGCATTACTTTTGTCCCCACCTCACCTCCCCCCCTCCTCACAACCATCCCCGACGGTCGTGGCTTCGCGTCGAGTTCCGCGGAACTGCCGTGTTGCCCTTTATGTTCTCTCGCCGTATACGACAGCTCTTGTCAAGGGTACGGATTCCTCGCGATACAGAAAAGACCATCGTCTTTGCGTACACGAAGCTTGTAAGCCCCGTTTAAAGCCACCACTGTCCCGCGTTTTAATCCGTTAAACATCTGAACCGATCTACAACAAATATACCTAATTTCGTAGAACCTTTTAACGTCGTTACTTACGGCACGGAGCACAGAATCCTAGATTGCGTACTCGTTGGAGCACCTACAAATTAATCCACGCGCGCGAAATGGCTATCGCAGAATTATGATTGCGAGATTGTCCGCGGTACGGTCAACCACTTACTCGCGGCCCGCTGTGGTAATCATTTAAATCGGCGAATTCATGGCTGATACCGCGCGATATTGCGGCTCCGCGATATAACGCATTCGCGTAACGCGGCGAGACGAGCGATATATGTATATATGTATATATTTTCCGGAAGAGGGGGCGGTGGGGGTGCACATATGCCGACGGACTACCATGCAGTATGTATATTTCCATTCCGGCGTTACGAGGTGCGCGGGATGATTTTATATGCAAAGAGTAGTTTAGAGCTAATTGTTAATAATAGGATTGGTAAGGTGGGAATTCGCCCCGGCCAGCTAGCAGCCAGTCCGCCTCTTTTCGCGTCCCCCTTCCCTGCCCCCCTGCTCCCTGGCTGTCCCCCGCCGCATCTCATTTGGCAGCGGAGTCAGCGGGGCTGGATCTCCGGACTGTCCGTCCGTCTCTCTGTCCGTTATTCGCCTCCCTGCGTGTTCGTCCGTACGAATACGCACGACTCCGCGTATACTATATCGGGCTGCGTCTGTGGGACGGACGAGCTCGTCACACCGTTTCCGTCCGGGGCATAAACGTATAAGCGGCCGGCACGTATCTACCTACGTATTATTACGTATAAACGCGTAATTCTGAGTTATACGCCGGTCTTGTTAATGATAATTAAAACGCCTCGCTCTATACTTTTTGCCCCGGAATATTTTCTGAAATTCTTGTCGGGTATAATGTCGCTGTCCCTGGGCTTTCCGCGCTCGGACGCGCTCCGAGAGACCCTTGTTTCGCATAATCCTCGCGTCGCGGTCGTGAAGGTTAGGGCGACGCACGCTCGATTCCTTTGATTCGCTTGATTTGAAATCAATTGTCGAACGGTTCGCGAGGATCGTCAGCATTATTACGAAATAATTGCCACGCTGAATGTGTGTGACTTTTCTTTTTCATTGGATATTCGTTTACGTCGAAAGCAAAGATACTCGTACAAAATTGAAATTCCGCTAACGGCGGGGGTAGTCGAGGATGTCCTTCGTCCATTCTCCTATCCTTTCTTCGTGGGACATCGAAGCTGCAAGAAATAAAATCTGAAATCCCTTTATGCGACGAGAATCGAGGCCGTCGGTGCGTATACACAGCGCATACATAAAACATACTTTTATACAATACCGCGATGCACGTGAGTGGGGGGGTTGAGACTAGTCCAGCCATACAGTTGGTATTCGCGGTATTAGCGTATAAAATCTTGAGTTTTGCTCGAGTTTTATCGCGCCGAGGAGCATAAAAGCGAAGTCGCGATCGCGGGGAGATCTTTGCTGCTCAAGTAACGAGGATCTTCTATAAAAGAGCTTCGTTAATACCGTCGCGCAAATAAACCTTCCACCGCGAGAACCTGCAGTGGATAAGCAGGAGATCGTACGGATTAATGTACCTCTAAAAATGGAGCAATTTACAAGATTTCATTTTACATTGATACGTGGTGAAAAATCTCCTGGTGTCAGTCGTATTTTCATACCAGAAACGTTCTTTCGAGAATGATTAGGTATCGACAGTTGCTAGACCCAGGGTGGTGGGGGTGCGAGGGGGAAATATGTAGGCAGACTCGGGGGGAGGACGGTTGCTGTCTGAATATATCGCGCAAAATATGGCGGGCGATGGGATCCTCCACGGGGCAACTTTACAACCCGGCCAACGGTATTCACGCCCTTCCATCTCTTGCCACGGTCCCGCGACTCATCAGCATGAATATTCATTATTCGATGATATTTCTCGAGCGCCCTCTCGCCCCTCACGCAAGTAAGGAACCCGGGCCGCCTCACGTAGGATCGTTAATTCGTAACAACGATCGGCAGCCATGAGACCTCGCGTTCGGTGGAAGGAGTCGGGGGCAATACGGATTCTCCGGGCTTCCTGAAATTATTATGAGCCCACGCGAAAGTACGTGAGCCCGAATGACGACAGACGGTACGTTTCTTATTCCTCCCAAAGAAATTCCCTTCGTGAATGTTGCAGCTCGAATTCACGGTAAATTTCTAATTAAAATCCTCCAACGCCGCAGAGGTACTCACGAAAATGCAGAGAAATGAGTACCGGGTATTCGTTATATCGTTGATACCAGAAGTTATACATCATCATCCGTAGAAACCTGGTAAATATTCATTGCAATCCGTGACTAATTGTCAGGACGCGCATTGAATAATCGATGGGCCAAGAGTGGGCTTCATGCTGACCCTTTGCTTAGAGCGAGATGGGAATGATGGTCGAAAGTCGGTCCATTCGCAGTCTGCTCGATGGGGATGGTACTGCGAGAAAGAGAGTATGTGGAACGATGGTTCCATGGCGGTGGTGAACGGTCGTGGCGGTGGAAATGGGTGTTGAGGTTAATAGGTAGCGCAAGAAGGGTAGCTTTAATGCGCGTCCGTTCTGAAATATTCAAGTTCGGACTCACCACGCTCGGAGAATCTGCGGCGCAGTGGATACACTCGACGATCCACCGGGCGCGTCTCGGTATTACGATTTATAATACGCGTATGCACGTACACGCGCACCCGGCATGAGAACTAGGAGAAAGCCCCAAAGCAGATAGGGTTAGTGGATTAATGAAAGCCAATTCGGAGGGCCAGGGAGTAACTCTTCGGTCCCTGCCAGAAAGCCCCTTTCCCCCGCCCACTCCTTCTCCCTGTCCCTTCTCTATCGTCATTGCGTTATAAACTCGTGCGTGCGATCGGGAGGTTCCCGTGAATATCGGCAACTCATTGTCCAAGGGATTGTGCGTGAAATAAAGTCCCTGGATCGTTTCCGTGATCAAATTCTTCGGGTATCGGAAGTGCGACTCTTCATGCGACGGGGGAAGTGTACGACGGATAAATAGTTCGTTTGTTAAGTGCAGATCGTTAATCCGATGTTTAAGGAGGCAGAAGATATTCCGGCGGCAGCGGCGAAAATTTGAATCCGTTGAAAAGGCCGAGGCGGGCGGGGCGCTTAGCATATCGTAAAAGCGTTGCGCGTACAGAAGGAGAGGATCCGAGTGAACGGAAGAGAAACCGCCGAGGGGAGGGTGTAGGCAAAGGAGGAGAACGTATAGGCGGTGTGTATCGCGTCATAAAGATTACTGCCAGCCAGAGACTTTATTGTCATGCGTTATAAATGACGGCGGGAGGACGCACGCCAAGTATTCAAATGACATTTTTATCCGAGATGCCTTTCGAGAGGACGGATTTCGACAAGCCCAGACGAGAAAGGAAGCTGAAGAAAAGGATGCAGAGCACTGCGGGGAAAGGGGAGGCTACACCGAAGATGGCTAATGCGGCTTTATCGGGGAAGACATTAGGTCGGAAATCTTTGCCCACTTACGAGAACGAAAGCTTTCCAATGACTACCTCTGTCTCAAGTTATTCTTCATCGTTCTATCTATTTCGTACGGTAGAAAATATTTGCAGTAAAATTTTAATTGTTCCCAGTGAAAAATTTCGGCTGTCTGGCTGCTTTTATTCGGGCTTTCGATGAGTCCTTCACGTGCGATTTATCCTGCTCTCTTTGCAATTTAAGGTGAAGAGATGAGGTATGACAAGGATTTTTCTGAGCAGTACGTCGTCCTTTTTTTCGCCGGGGGAAATTTCTATTTCAGTCGGCGTAACCGAGGGGCGGAGCCGTTGATACGGAAATACGGCGATTTCTCAGGGTATTAAGTGCGCCCGTGACCTTTTGATATTAATAACAATAATAGTAGGCGACGTCGGGTGGTGAGGGGCGCGGAATTGCGGTTCCGTGGATGGGGAGGGGGCCGAACGAAAAGGTGCTGCGCGATGGGCGAGGGGGATAACTTTTGAAGCCAGATACAAATTACGGCTCATTTTTATGCCATTTTAATATAGCCACGCGTCATTAAATATCCCCTTGCTCCACCACCTACTCTCAGCCTTCTACCGCGGCAAGCACCGCGCATTCTACACACTTATCCTAACGGCCGTCTTATGGGGAATGAAAAATTCGTACGCACCCATTAGCGTCTCGAAGGCGGAAGCTCGCGAAATGGCACGAATCGCACGAAGGAAACGTACTGGCGATGAAAAATAGAGACGATTTTAAAAGCAGCCCGACGACGACGACGGCGGGCAACAAAACTTCGAACGAAGAAACATTCCTGAATCGATGGAGTCATATTTTAAGATAACTTTTGTACTGTTTTCAGAACTGTGATTGCTCGATTTCACGTCTTTCCCTAACGCTTTCTTTGTCCTTCGGCAATATTATACATAGTAGCATCGAACATGTTCATAACTCGCGTTTACGGCCACGTCACTTGGCCTTTTATTCAAGCGACTTGTTTCTTTATGTTTCCCTTCCGTAGTTGACGGCGACTTTATACTGACTTTTATGATCGCCAGGAACATACTTCGAATCGGAACTTGCTAAGTTATGAGTTCTCGGCAACGGACGTGTTTAGTACGGTACCCAAAAGACCGATCGAAATCGCCCTACGTCCTTCGTCATTTTCTTAATTCACTTTCAGATCCATCGTGTTTAATCAAAAATCGATAAATTACGTGATACTATTTGTAAGTCAAAGAATTTCGAGCTGTTAAGGTCTTGGGTCGTCCGTTCCGTCAGCAACAGAGGATTTATCGAAGACGCATTTGACCCGGGTGCGAACTTCCAAGTAATTCGCATAATCGTGGCTCGCGCGGGGATCCGGGAGGAGGGGGGGGGGCAAGGGCTGAGGGATAATCGTGGTGTTCCTTACGAGGGCGGCAAAGCACCGAAGGTAGTTCGGTGGCGGTCGAAACCGGCCGGCGGTGGGGGAGTTGTTGCACGATAGTTCGGACGATCTATGACCCGAGTTCGCTAAGAGACCACGAAAGGGTGGATTTACTGGTCCGTCCCGCGTTCACACCACACAAATCCAAGTGACCGCTCGGGAACCTTCCTCCCTGGCTGCTCGGCCCCTTAGACGTCTCGCGCCAGCCAACTTACGGCGATCCAACTATTTCCGTGTTGTCGAGCACGAATCGGCGCGACGCGCTCAAAACCCCGCCAAACCTACTACGTAGCCAGGCTCAGTGACGTTCACTCTTCCGGGGCTAAACCGTTCATGTGCCACGAGCGTCGGTCGGTTAAGAAAATCGACGTGGAAACAGGATCTCCTTGACAGACAGGGAAAACTGGATTCTCTAGAACCAGATAATTCACGTAACTTCTCTTGTCCTGTACTTTTAACGTGAACAATAGAAAATGTTATCACTGCAATGGTCGACGATACGATTATTTGACAACGATTGATCCACTATGATTGCGCGAACGTTTTCAATGGCACATTTGTTTATCTCTTATCAGGAGTCGTACGTAGGTTGGCGACGTAGAAGGGAAAGCTCCGAAAGAAAAGCGGCGCTCGTTAGTTCCGTGAGAAATTAATTATTTGCCCGCCATCGCCGCGGTGCCGCTCGAGTAATGGTGAAAAATGTCTGGATTGTGCGGGATTACGGAGCGCGGGGGCGAGGACGCGGGAAAAGAATACGGAGGAACGTATCGGTGTGGCTCGTTACACTTAAATTGGAGGGAATGACTGAGCGGCCTCGTTATTCATCGCGAATAATATAGGAAAAGACTTTCGACTTGGTGCCCGGCGTTCCGGGCGGCGATTCCTCCACTCGTTCGACTCAATGTTACCACGGAATACGAGGACTCTTTTCTCCCTTCATCGGTGATAGAATTGAAAGCCCTCCCCCGTTGGTTTGAACATCAGAAACACGAATAAAGAGGAAAGAAAACAAAAGTAACAGGCACAAAAGGAAAAGGAGCATTTTCATTCGAAAGCAGAATATTAATGACGTGAATATAAGAGTATGAAAAGAAGGGGACAAGGCATTGGGTAAATAAAATGTGAATGTAAGTGGTTTAGATATACGAACGTGGTGACCCTGATTAAATATCGTTCACCTAACTCTTTGGCAAATCGACCTTTAACCCCCTCCCTTAATGCGAGGAAACCACCGTTGGCCGAGGCCAGTGGTGGTAGGTCGGTGTAGTTTGAGCTGGCCACATCGGCGGTCTTCTCTCTAAGATCAAGTGCTTTCCAGTGGCGCACTAACAATAAGCCAATCCTCTGTCCTAACCATTCGTCCAGTCCGCTCTTCGTCGTCCAGAAGGGGTGGATTGATAAGTCAACAATCCTGTCCATTCTATCCGGGTAAATTGTTGCGGGCGATCAGTAAAGACAGCGGCTCTCAATGAATTCCTTGACAGCTTCAACAGCATTTATAAACCACATACAGTAACATCATTTAAGAAAGATGTACCGTTGATCCTCCTGATCGTCGACCCCGAAAAAGTGTACCCTTGAGTAAAATAGCGAATAAATTTTGCTCCATTATCCGAGTACGTAGATGAAGCAGTGATCTTTGTGGATCCATAATTCAGGAAAAATGTCCTTGTAGAGGCGGAAGTGCACTGATATTTATTGCATTAATATTTTGGTCGTGTTCGAGGAGGAGGGGGAGGGGGAAGGGGGGGGGCGAAGATCGGCCTGTCGTCGCTCTGAAATAGTAAAACGAGCGTCCTGGAAGGGACGTAGAGGTATGAAAGGGAATTCGGCTGGTCCTTTTCTTTTCGTATTTCTGCGCCTCGTGTATCACACGAGGATAGCGTGCGAGCGACGAATAGAAGGACGTCATCAATGGATTCCCGCGCGGGCTTTCGTCCTCCCCGGAGGATCGGCTGGACCCGTTTTGCCGTTCTGTCTGTGAGTGCTCGTAAGTCGCTTGGCCCTTTCGTGAGAACGACGTCGTGACGCGAGCGGGTCGCGTGCGTTCCTCGTGCCGCGAGAATCCTCACGGAGGAAGGAAATCGAATGGTCAGCCATTGCTTCGCCGACGTTGAGCACCCCCGCGGCGAAATATCTGTCGCCCAGGAGTAGTGGGTCAACTTCCGAGAAGAGAAGAAACCGAGAGAGAGAGAGAGAGAGAGAGAGAGAGAGGGGAGAGTCCAAGGACAAACACGGAAATGAAAAGGGAAGATGTGGACAGGGGTAGGGGGGGTAGAGTAGGAGAACACGAAAGACAGAATCGGAAGGGCCGGAGCATTGTCGCCGAAAGTCTCCGTCGGGAACGTCCGAAGGTCGGGGTAATTGGATAGAGGATCTCTTCCTCCTCCCTTGCTCCTCGTCGTAGTTGAAGCTTTGTACGGTTCACTCGGTACCATGGATTGTCTCAAATATAAACCGATATGCCATGGCCCGTCGTTTAACAATTGTCCACGAATTTTGTCGTTTTAATTCAAACTTATTGGCCTATAAGGGCGCGAATTTTTGCGCATTGGTAAATGGTTAATGGTCTCTCTTGCGGCAGGTAGGAAATCACGCGCGGGCAGCGCCACTCGAAGGCATATACTGTATAAATCGCCGGGCCGATTCTACGAGTTTCCGTACTTTTGATTTATTCTAATTGCTATTTCGATAATGGAAGAGGGGCCGGCGGGCGCGTTCTCGCAGCTCTTGCATTCTCATTATCGAACTCGAACGCGAGCGCGAGAAATACAATCGCATTCGAGTTAAGGTAACGTCCGGCGTGGGAGGCTCCCGGCAATTATTACCTAATTTGCCGTTAAATCTTCAGTGACCGCTAAATTATCGCGCCAGCAGGAAAACCGGGTTCCGTACAGTCCATCCGTATCCCCTTTTGAAGCTTTAGCAATTTGACCGATTATTTTCGAAAATGTTTGTATCCCAAGTAAAACAATAAAAAACAATAAAAATGAATTACTGCGACTTATTCCTTAAGTTATCGAAAGACCTTCAGTACGTACATTAACCTTCCATAAATTAATAAGTGAAGAACGGTACGTTTGCTTATGACGATTCAAATTGAGAGTGACGAGTACAGGGACTTCTAATACGAAAAAGCGATTAGTCCGGTCAAATGAACCGCAAACTAAGCAACGTCCAAACCCGGTCGTGATATTCATTTTCACTTGAACGTCGTGTATTGTTTTATGCGTCTGCAGAAACCGCGGATCCTGGCATTAGACCGTACTCCAAAACCACACCGTGTGGACGGCATACCTACCATTCGAGCGATCTACCCGTTACAGGATATTTCGCTGGATTCGTTTCTTACGCTACTTCCATTGCAAAACCGGGTAGGAACTTCGCAAACGACTTAATGCATACTTGAAGTAAATAGTTGAAAATTGGGTACAGATAGATTGAGCGTGGAATCGAGCGTCTGTCGCATATCGTTAAGTGCATCTTTAATGTGCGCGCCAACAGGCTGGGTCTATCGAAATTGTCCTTGGCGGTTTTTCCGTATCCTCTTAGCATATCGCCCGTAGGAGAGCGGCGAAAGAAGAAGAAGCAAGCGCGTCCGAATGGCTCCCAGGAGTACCGAGTTCGAATCCCATTACCGGACTCGCGCCCGTTAAATAGGTTTCGCATCGTCAACCGGAAAATACACATACAGTCCCTGGGTAGCCCTCGTGTGGGAGAAATACGTGGAGATCGATGTGGATTCATCGAAAGGACAAGAAACCCACTCCGACTTTTCATCGTTACTCTTCCCTCGACCTGTTCCATTATATCCCCTCTGCTCGACGAATATTTCACGGCATATTGTCAGGTAGACAGTGTTATCACTGCCGTTCGGTCAAAAGTTCCTCATATACGGAAAAGTGGGGAAAATATATGTAGAACAAAACATCGGATAAAACATTGGGTAGATCGTTTGAAGCGATTCGAAGATTCATATCGGATTGAATTGTAGCGACGTTTTGGCAATTTCTTCGGTAAATAAATAAACGTTACTAGGCGTGTAAGCACGGTAGGAAGTAAATGGGTAGCGACACCTGCAGAGACGAAGAATCGTCGTTCGTCGTTACGTCGTTCCTTTCCACTCTCCCTCCGGCATTCGAGTCGCTCTCTCAGCCGTCTTTTTCTTTCCGCCTGGTTTTTCCCCCGCGCGAGCGGGCGGTTCCGTTCCCGAGCGTTACGAACGAAACGAAAATAAAATGTAAGTGGAAATTTATCGCTCTGGGCGATAGGAGACGTTTCCGTACTTTTAAATATTTTATAAACTTTCTTCTTCTTGGCCTGGCCCTTCGCGGTTCCCAGGAGCGCCGGGAAAACCATGGAGGGAAGACGGGCCGATAGGAGGGGCGGGACGAAACGACGGAAAGGAGAAGCGGCACGACTTGAGACGGAGAGCCAGACTTTCCCTCGCCTCCTGTCGATCTTTTTCCCATTCCACTCGGAGATACTGCGTATATATTGTAATGTTATTAAAACTTGGAAAAATTCCTGTCCGAATTACATTGCCCGCTGTGAGCGTTTTCCTTTGAAATTTAACCGTAATTTTGTCGCGGTTCGGGTCCGCGCAATAATAGTGACCATGAAATTGGCTAAACTTTTCCATGTTTACTATTTTATAGAAGCGGAGAATGTCCCAGCGCCTGTTGTACGTAATCCAGGATACTCAACGGTGTTCTTCGAGAAATCTGCACAGGGGCTCTGTCGGTAATCTGTTATTTAAATCTCTGCTTATCAGAAACCTGTCGAACAGCAAATATTCTACTAGGTGTTGAGTTTGCCAATGTCACGTGATTTAGATAGCATTCTGGCGGAATATCCTTCGGTTGGCACGTATTATTCAATGTGTCAGGCAATGGGAGTGCCATGGTTAAACGTGTTTTCCAAGACGAATATGAAGGAAGATCGCAGGTGGTTTCGTTGAAATCAATAACCAGTACACATAAAGATAACTGGCCTAGTCCCCCTCTGCATATAGACATCCGCCATTACCGGGTAACACGCGAACGGTCTGGCACGTCAGTCGGATAACGTTGTAAGGGCTCGTTGAACTGCTGAATATTTGATGGCAGCCTATCAGCTCCTTTCAATACGGTTATATCCGAAAATTGACAGCACCCTCCTCCCGTGTCGAAGTCCTTTCGTCTTTTCTCCCCTAGTCTCCTCGACAGTGTAAACTGTTCGATGAAAGCCACTACGAGCTGGCCGTGGAAGGGGGGGATAAGTAATAAGTTCTTTTTCATCGTTTCGCCGGAACTAATAAGTCCCCCTGTCGCTTTACGTTCCATCAAACCCTTTGAATTATTTAGCTCCTCTGATATGTTGCCTCTAAACTCTACGCCCAGCACAATTTCTGTCAATATGGCCTCGTTGAATCCTTCCTTTCGTACAGTGTGTACATCATGTATCGATGTGTTACTTCTTCATTCGATCTTTACGCTACGTATGGAGCAGTGAGATCGAAGGATAAAAGAAAGTGATATTCGCGTTGAGATCATGCAGGGCACGAAACAGTTGGAACGAGAAGGTGGTAAATTAGGGGAGTTGCCGTTAACCCCGTGGCATCCTCGACTCGTACGAAAACGCGTGCTTATAGAGGCAGTGCCGGGGTAGGTAAGATTGCTTTTCGATAAGGAATAATTAAAAATTTTCTCGTTTAAAGTAGCTAATTCCATCTCTGCGTCGCGCCCGCGGGGGTAATGAGCGACTCGGAAATGCCGGCTCGCCCGGGGTGGGAGGAAGGGAGAAGGGAGAAAAAAAATAACCGCTAAAATACTCGGAAGATAAAGAAGATAAAGTCTCCGGTGGGCTGCCCGTAATTTACATCGGCGTATGATTCCGGAGTGAGTCGCGAGGAGAAATATTTCAGGCTGCTATACTCCCGAGATAACGGTAATTAAAAATTACAGGGGGAAATGGCGGAGATGGGATGGAAACGGCCGGCGGGGAATATATATCGATTACGGTGCATCTATCACTCGAAGCTGAATGGTGTAAAAAATTCTGACAACATGTAAAAAAGTGACACCGATAAGTTTGATCTGGCATTAAGAAATCTCGTCCTCGTTGTCTCACGGGCGACGTTATTCCCTGTGATCTTTCTTCGTGGCCGAGGAAATTACCATGTTGAAATTGATTGTTGAAAAGCCGATTTGCCCGGTCTATCGAAAGTTCCGGTCAAGCCGAAGCGAAAGGACGATCATAAATCCCCGCGATGGAGACTAATGTAGTGGTAATAGAGTATAAATGGGGGTCACGACCCGAGGTCAGCCCGTCTTACACCCCAAAACTGTCGTCTGCCACCTTCGCCCTCGTGTAAGGGCCGGCCGAGACCTTAAACTTGCATAACACCAACCTACCATTATTTCGGAATGACTTATCGTCACTCCGTGTCCTGCTTGTGTCGATTCTCTAATTCTCTTGCAAACCTTATTCGTTAGACCGTTTACAGCGATAGAAAAAAATAATGAAAAACAATAATTAATTATCGGAATTCAAAAATAGGGTGAAAAAAATTAAATATTTTAATGGACAGTGCGATGTACTTCATTTTTGTGCTACCAAAAAACTGGGTTCGGTGATATCAGTTAAATGTGGTTTTAGCAATGACATGTTTTGCTTAATAATAAGATCATTCTTGTTCTGGGTTTTTCGAAGATGTAAATTTCAATGAGCCGTTAGATGCTGCCATCTTCTGGCACAAGTACAGACCATGAGGATTCTTGACAAAACTTTTCCCGCCTGTTCTCTCTCCCAAGTCCATTCCGTCCTTACGTGTATTTCCTTCCTGTACATTTGCGAGAAACGATTTTTTGGCTTACGATGGCGATGCATAAACCACAAGAGTTTATTTGCCATTTTACGATTTACGTTATCATTTAATGCCGGGACATATCTGCCGTTGTAGCTACATTTTACGCTCCTGAGAGAACTAGAAGCTCTTGGAAATAGTATTTCTTATTCGATCGCCGGCTTGTCTCGTGTACTTTGATCCTCTGCTTTACTTCTCCACTGAAAAACACGTAGAGGCGGGGATGATCTTTGAGCAGCAGTCGAAATTTCGACTTTCCTCGGGCAAGGACAATCGCGTTACGGTTTCCCGGTGTCTGGGTAGGTTGGTGAGGGTACTCTTTCACCGAAAGTTGTTTCAAAGTTCACGGGACAATGGGCGTACGTACAGAATCCCCTTTGCCATTTCTCTCTCTGGACTCGATGGCAGATACAGAGAGCGGGGAAGGGAAAAGCGACTACGTCCGGGTTGTGTGAGTGGCCGGTGTGTAGTGCTGACCAATGTTCGTCCGAAGATACGGTTGACGGGTCCGGTGCTGGCCTTCACGTCACATCCACTTCAACGGTCCCCGTTCGTATACCCTTTTCCCGTGACTGCTTCGTCCCTCCCTCCTTCACTCGCATTCAATTTCAACACCTATGTCCAGCGTCGTGACCTAGCCGGGACAATCGATGGACCCATTTGTAACTTGAGACAATTAAATAGAAATTCTAGCGGACTTGACGCTCAGCTCTCGATGAATAAAGTGTTATTAAAAAGTCCTCTTTATCGTGCGAGTCTTTCATGGAAGGAAAATCATACTTCTGTAGCACATTGTTTATTCTGTTCGACTTGGCAATGGTGTCGTAAGAATTGAGAGGATCCTCTATTTTTCCTTTCCTAACATGGCCGGCGCCTTCCAGTGGGATTTAAAAAAAGACTGCCACCCTTTCCTTGGCAAGGAAGCGCGGAGAGATCGATATCGAGATTTATTTGACGGGTTTATTTGCATCGGTACCTCGCCCGATGATTCCAGTCCCTCGAGAGGGTCGAGGAGGATAGCCGGATCTTTGGTGAAAATAATTGCGCGTCGAGCGGCGATGGCAACCCTTCCCTTTGCTTTGCTTTATCTTAATGAAACTCCATAAATAAGGAGCGTAATGCCACGGAAACGCCCGCCAGGGGGTAAGAAAAAACCACGGCGCGTCGAACAACAAAGAGCCCCGGGGTAAAACCCTCGTAAAATGATTAATCCGTTCGTCGATTCATCGACATGAATATTAACGGTTCGAAGGAACCGTAAAGTTCCTGATAACCGGTTAACCTTGGCTTGAATAATGGAAATGCTTAGAGTTGCATCAGTAGATGCTGATAAACAAAATTACAGTCTCTGCGAAAGTGGATAAAAAGAGTAGTTGTAAATGTTTCACTATATTTTACAAGTTTGGCTAATGGCCCAGATACATCGACATTCTTGCAAGACTTCTGAGAGTACATTTGCTCCGGGAGATGGAACCCTTCGAAGTAAAAATCGACGCAGCCCCGAAAAAAAGGGTTGAAATGCAATAAAGGGGGATTTACATCTGTAGAAAAAGTACCAATAACTCATTGACAACAATCTCACGGGGTGGGATAATCACCGTCGTATTCTCAGAGGCGGCCGGTCCCTGCGTGTTTCCCCTTGATTAAGAATTAGGCTCGGAAAATAATTATTTTTAATTTGTGACCACGATAAGGGGTTTATTGTTCTACCTTGTGCACGGTCCGTCCTAAGTGCGATAAGAAAGTGCGCAAAATTGATCTCCGTGCTTGACGCCAGTCTCATTATCTTTGTTAACATTACCTTTCTTTAATAGGTACCATATTTATCACCCAAACTCTGTGCATGCATTGTATCGCACTTTGCATTTACATTATAATTATTTTACGTCCAGGCTTCGAAGGTGCATAACTTTGACGGTTGTATACGTGTATTAAATTTTCTTGCTGTTGGTGCACGATAATGTTGAGAGGTACGAACGGGGCAACGGAAGAAGCGAAAGCTGGACGGCGAGCCCTTCGTGGTGCAAGCATGGCTAATATGACGAGAGAGCCCTTTGCCAGCCAAGTCGGCGACACCCCTCGACGATACACTCCGTGACGGAACGTGGATCCCCATTAATTCTTTTTTCGAGCACTATAAATATTTAAGAGCATCATTTTTCACGAGCAAAGCAAACCGGTATCGCATTCCCCCTACTTTTACAATCCCCCGCAACGAGTTCGGCAAGTAACGTTTTCTTGCCCGCGCCACGCTAATCTTTCGAGGGTACTTTGACTGCGCGCCTTTTATAAGACAATATCCGCGGGGGGAGGACGTAAATCGCCGTTGGACCGGTGCAGTGGAGACACACCTGTGAGGGAAAAACGGGAACGCGCGAATACGGAAAGGGGTTAGGCGGCGTGAGGGGATGGGGTGGGGAGGGGGGGGATAAAAGAGTGGAGTCTAGGTGGGGCGAAGAGGGTGGGTGACAACGAAGGCGACACCCGGCTGGCTGCGGGGCCTTGCGCGCTATCGCGCTATTGAAACGGCAAGTGAAATATACGAAATAAATCTTGCAAGACCCTATTCAACGGAGACAATGCAGCGTCCAGTCTATGGACGCTGTCGAGGGTAGGTGGAGCGTATTGTGCGACGTCGGGACCGTACGAAGGAGAAACGCGAACTCCAATGGTCTCTCACCCTTACCGCGCGACGTCCTCCTTTCCCAACCTCGTCACTCTCGAAACCACCCCCCTCTCGTCGACCCCTGCCTCCCAACGCGTCCGTCCTTCTTCGTCCTTCCCTACTGCTTTGCCTGCTACGAGCTTCCCTCTTTTTTTCGCCGAGCTTGAGCGTCCATTTACTTGGCTCTGTCCTTCTTTTCTTGGCAGTCGGCGATACGAGCGGTGAGTGGTACCCCGGCTGGCTTGCACTGCCCTCTCAACCCTTACACGAGTCCCTCTGCAGTCCACTGTCTCCGTCCATTTTTCATACCTCACTGAAGAATTTTCGTTCCATCGCCTCTGCTCGTTTACTTTGCTGTCCAACCGTTTCCTTCAAACCCTTTCCCCGTGCTGCTCGATCGCCCTGTTCCGTCCACTTAAAAGTAATTGCCTTCTTGACTGTCGGTCCATTGCGGGCCGTGCATCTGGCTCGTTACGAATTTCTATCGTTATCGCTTCTCTTCACGCCTCGTACTATCGCGTACTTTGCCGTATCGGACTTTCCCGACCTTTGGCTCTCTTCTCACAGGGCCGACCGAAAGTCTTTCCTCGCTCTTCCCTTCCCTTCCTCCTTTTGGTTCGGCGTATTTGTTCGTACGTTTCGGCCATCTCGCGGCTCTTTCTCGCTGGTTCGCGAAATGCGAAGCCTCCGTGAGTTGTCGGTGTCGTCGGGTAAATACCGGCCGGTGTGTAGGCGATCTTTGCATAGCGTGGTCGTAAAGAATGGTCGCATTCAGAGGCTGTTGGTGTACCAGTTCTGTTCCAGCTCGGGCCATCCCCTCTTCTTCCTGTTGAGTTCGTTGGTGCGGTCATGGCGACCACAGTGCAAAGTTTCTGAAGCGAGACAAGCCGCAATATAATGCCACCCTTGGGCACCAACTACGCACGTCTCCCGCTGCCTTGCCTTCCGCCTTCGATTTTCCGAAACCCGGTCCCTCCTTGACGGCGCGTCATTCTGACCATCCCCCTCTAAACTACGAACCTCGTGATTTCGTCAAATCCTTCGAAATATATTTCCCACTTTGACGATCGAGAAAGTCTCAGCGTGGACCAAATACACGTGCACTTCGCACAATTCGCTGAGACTTTGCCTACGTCAGAGGGAAATAGACCGTTCGATATCGAACTTGGTGTCCTCGACATTGAGGTCGAATTCTCCGTAGGCTCGATAACGTTGAGTCGCGAGATAGCGAGGGTCGGGGGTTTGCCAGGGAGAGAGAGAATCGGACAAGCTCTCGCGGACGGACGGGCGCGAGGCGGTTAATATTGATTTACGCGGTAGGTCCGGAAGCCTAATCCGGCCGGGCCATAAACAGATCAAGTCCAGACTAAATCCCGCGCAAATTGTTACTAATTCGCATCTTAATAATGACCGCGTCAGGGGGCGTCACCGTATCTCAGAACGTGGCAAATTAGCCGCGATGACAAATGACAGTCGGACGTACACGTGTGCCGCGCCACGAACGTTCGTACTAACCCTCGACTAGCCGAGAGAGAAACGATCGTTTCTATGTGCCCTGCGATTTCCCCGTATCCGTGTCGCCGCTGAGCAACCCCTTGCCCCTGTCTGCGTATCTCCTTCGAACGTGTGTGTATTATTCCGCAGATTCACGCTGCGGTACGCGTACGAAAGTCACGTTGTCTGTTCTGGTCAACGGTAGAGACAAGTTCAGCTATTGAGGGGTATTTCACAGAGGGGGGAAATCAAGCACTTGTTCAGAAATCTTTTGTAAGAGCGGCCCGGCCTAACTCTGAATCATACTTTTAAAGCGTACCACGTGTAAGAAACTTTTATATAACGGGTATAGCAGTGATGTTAAGTGAGAAGATTCGACTTTTCACGAAATCATGCCTTGACGGTGCAAGTCGAAAGTAGACGGTTCATGTATAAAACATATTGAGTATCATGGGTAGTGGATATTACTGTCAAATTTCCTTGAAGTAAGGGCATATGTCGCAATATGTCGCGGACTTTGCACGAGTGTGGGTGTACGGTTAGCTACCTACGAGTCCTCTTGGACATACCGCAACCGAGACGAGCATTGCGGTTGTCTATTCAACATGTGCAACCGTCAACGTGCGTGGATACGATCAATCAAATCAATTAATGCTTCGATTCCGCAGTAACGTCAGGGAACATCCTGAATTATGGAAGACAATACGTCGTCTTACGACTCATCTGTAAATAGCCCTTACGCGACAATTCGCTCTGAGATGTTTGTATTACCTTCAGCTGCAGTTTGGACGAAACGTGAGTATCGTTAGATGCTCAGTTAAATCGAATGAAACGATCAATTTCTGAGTCATTGATTTCCTTGTCACTTGAACGGACGAACGTGAAGACCGGTGAGGGTAAAAAGAAAAGGGGTCTATGGGGTGCGAAGACGAAGAAAATTAACGAGACAATCGTTGGTTCTGCGGGATTCGCGCAGACCGCAGAGCTGAGCACGATACGTACATGAAGCCGCGATTAATCTAGATTTCAGCGTCGGTACGGATAGACGTAACGCTCGTACCATCCGGTGCCTCGTATTCGCCGTTTCACCGGCCACCAGCGCTCCGCGTTATCGAATGTCACTCGCAGGATCCGTCATTTCCTACGGACCGATTCGACCGCACGTTATTGCGGTAAGATCACCTCACCTATCACCCCGTACGTTTGTGATTTTCCGTCCGCGGGTTTCATCCGATCCTCCCGGATGTCTTAACTGCAACGGACACGAGCTCTGCATCGATATTCCGGCTCGAAAACCGTTCCCCTTGCACAGGACCCGACAAAATAACTCCTACCTTGTCCCTCCAATTGTTTTAACTTCAACATCATCGAAGCTCTACTCTGTTTTTCCTCCTTGTAATCAAAATTCGATGTCTAAAAGGGATCATATTTAAGTCGGTTATGGAAAACCTTTCATCCGAGGTTGACATGGACACTTTATTCCCGTACGAGAAATTCCTGAAAAATTCATCTTGACGAGCGCGTTTAAATATTAAGGTAAAATTCTGCTAAAATGTGCGAACCCTCGCAGCGAGTCGAAGGCATCGTTAGTCATTCGTTTTGGTCGAATCGCTGGTTTTAATGACGTCGGCCGCGTGGCAGCTTGCCGACGAGTTGGGAATCGACGGAATACGGACGCATCCGCGACGCGCCATGCGAATCGCAACGGTCGCAGAACGAGATCTATCCGTGCAGATGCATTGTCTATAGCCGCCTTGTCGTGGAGGGTGGTATTGTGTGACGTCATCATTTGCATACGACGCACCGTTGTGGCGGTTTCAGCCCGTCGACCTCCTCCTATTCTGCGCGAACCTCCCCCCTGTTCCCCCCGCCCCCGTCGCACCGTCTCCTTCCGTTTCTCCCCGTCGGCGATTTCTCCTTCTCGCTCCCTTATTTCACCCCCGTGCCCTCGGCCCCGATCCCCCCTTGGCCCGCTCCGCATCGGCAGATACCCGGCGTCACCTACGTCCCGTTTCCATTCCACGTCTGCGTCCCGTATCTATCTAATTATTGTCGCGGGCCCCGACGGTCCGGCCTCTCGCCGTGATATACCGCATGCTAATAAGCGGCTAAAGACCGGGGACCATGCCAGGCCACCGATAAATCTTAACGAGCGATTCTACACGGCCGAGAAATACATACACACACACACACAGACGCACACACAGACACACACGTAGGACCACCCGCGTTTCGGGAGTACGTGGACGATCGACTTATTCCTCCTACTACTCCCCTGTTCACAATCTTTCACCGAAAGAGTCCTGTTCACGAGAAACACGAGTCCCTCAGATCCGGTCAAGATTCGTGAAATGTTAACCTCCTCCTTATACTTCACGTGGTTCATATTTCTGGGCAAATCGATTCTCAAGATTTTAACAGTTGACAGTGCACGGTTTGGGTTTAGATTTCTTCGATTTGAAACAGTGATACAGGACGGGGTATTGTTAGGACGAATTGCAGACGTTCAATATCGATACGTGTCATCAACGTGAGTAAGGAGGTGGTGGGTCTGGGGTGGGAGGGGGGGTGGTAAAGGGGTGTGGGTAGCCGATAGCCGCGCGACCGCGTTGTTGGTATCTGGCCCGGACTCACTCGACTCGCCCCCGTTTCAATGCGGGCTCATCCCTCTCGATGGTGCAGGCTCTGTTGTGCACAGTGTGCGTGCGTTTCGCCCCTGCGCGTGATGCAACACTGACCACACATCAATTCACTGCAAATGGACATCAATACTGGTAATTAATACATCGCGCCTCTCCCGTTGGTTTCCCCCTCAGCCTGTCGTCCCCGTCTCTTGCCGCGACGCTCCCCATAGTTCCTCCCGCTGACGTTCGCTACCCTTCTGCGGCCGGCACTTGCAGGCCCGTCGAAACGCGCCGATTTTACCTCGGTATTTGCATGTCCGCGGCTCGCAGCTATTGGCGGAATTATCGGCGGAACTGATTGCCAGCTCAGTTAAGTGCGAACCACTTTACCCGCGAGCGCGTGTATCCGAATTCCCTGAGAGTTCATCTCTTCTTCTCGATTCGTCGAACATTCGACGAGTTTTCGCGTTTTCTGATAATTAAGGGCAAACGTTTTTCGTTGAACCATATTTCTGTGCATCTGAGAAGCTTTCTCTCAATGTACAGAGAGGTATCGCGTATGTAACGCTTGCCGGGATAACGTTGGCGAGGCATTAATGACTAAAAGTCAATTAGCGAATGACGATGGAGTCGGTCGGCGTGCTCGAGAGGTCTTATAAAAGCGAAGTCCTCGAAGCGAGACGGCGCATTTATGAAATTACCGTACGGTCGGTACAGGTACGTACCAGACAATCCCATCGGCCGTGCGTTACGCTAGCGAAAAATCCCGGGCGTTGCAATTTATCTGAGTAATACAATTTAACGTGCCGTCCGAGCCGGGGGCACGAATGCTATGGATGAGGATTCCGGTCGTCGACAGGACCGGCTCAAAGGACATCACAACCCTGAGCAAATATTTTTTTTACCATCGTGCACGTAAACCTTCGCATATGCTCGTCGCATGGAATTATGTTGAGTTACGCGATGGCGCTGATTAAAATTTCCCAACATCTTACTCCGAGTATAAATATTTCCACAGGAATAAATCGTAGCTTTAAAAAACTTTTAATTCTGGCGATGATTAGTGTTAGATTTGGGCTATTAAATGTAATGGTTAATTAATTGGCACCTTTGCGGGTGATTTGTGTGACGAATGTAGGGAGGGAAATGAATAGTACTGAATATGAATGTGGAGTATTTCGGATTGTATGTGGAGGAATATGTGTGCGGTTCGACGGAAGGCAATAAATAAAAACACATCGAGTGCAACCTTTTATGCCACAAATTGATACGCGCGTTGCTGGTTTCCCGCGGAATATCAGGTAACAGGTGACCGGATTATTCTGTCATCCCTCACTGAGTGAACAGGAGGAGAGGGAACGAATGAAATTCATGCCACACGATCGAGTGTTCGCAGTAAACCGCCGATGCAGTTTCCTGGCCGAACGAAAAGTATCGGATTCGGCACGGATAAATGTACGCGTATCAAGTTCTGAAAGCACAGGAAATCAGGAGATTAATGCCTCGCGTTGCAAGTTGATTGACAAGTGTGAATGACCAAACCGTCCAAAGCATCGAGAGAGTATACATGAAAACTACATATTACATTGAAAAACGTTTAGAATTCTACTTGCATATTTATTATCGGTTGACTCAGGAGAATGATGGAAATATGCTACTGAGTGTCGTTAAACTTGAACCTTCTTTTTGTTGGTACTGGCATTGAGGATAAAAGTCGAGACACCGGCGGCCACTCGAAATAAGCGTCCTCGTGTAGAGGGTACCATCGGGATGCAGAGATTGATTGTTAAAGGGTATACCACCATAAGCTGCACCGTTGATGCATACTCGATTTAATACGCGACCGTCGTACCACCCTCCGGTGCCTCGAAAATGCCGAGAGAAAATATTTGCGTGCTCTTCGGCACGATCCGATTTTCCACTTGCGGCACGGGCTTTTTATTAAAAGCTCTTCCCGCTGCCACCCCAGCGAAACTCGTGTCTCTCATTCATCTCCGATATCGGATCATACGCTGGAATTGTTTGCTACGGTAACGCGAATTCCTTTCCCAAGGACATATCAATGTTTGCACATATCGGTATTCCATTTTTCCCGGGTACGTCGGGGCATTTCCCGGTGTACAAAATCGGAGTAGAAAAGTCTCTTACGTTTACGGTATTTGGGATTTCATAGGGTCATGGCTGTGGTTTATAGCGCTGTTGATTTCCCCTTGTAATGCTTGCACGTCCGCTACGGACTGTCGTAGGAAACGGAACGCGGTATTACACGGGGCAATAATCAATGATCAGGCTAATTGAGTGGGATTGATCGCATCGACGATAACGATAGACGCGCGCGCCCGGTTGCAGCGCACGCCGGACGTCGGTGCATTAGTATTGGATCGTGATGCATGTCCTTGCAGTCTGCACGTCATTTGGCAAAGTTATTGCAGCCTCGTCGATGACACGGCTTATTTCGCAAGCATGTAAATACATTAGCACAGTCGAGGTACGTCAAGGAGCGTAATTAGTTCCTCGAAATAGGGTTTCTTATTCAGCAGAAATTTGCCTTTTTAGACTAAACAGAGTAATTCGATAATTCAGTAATGCGGTAACTTTTAAACCGCTCGGTCGTGTATTCATTAAGTAGACCGCAGGAATCGTTACGGTTAATGGTTACGGTTGCGTCCGTCAATTGGAGACTTTGCGGCGGATGCAAAACATTGTATGTCGAGTAATGACGAAGGAGGAAACGAGGGTTACTCGAGTAGTTAGTACCGCGATGAAAGACGAGCTCTGCCGGTACAAAGGAGATCGGTAGGTTTTTCTCCGCTTCCTTCAACGTAACGACCGACGTACAATCAAAGGTAAGACTATACCGCGTGACAGAAAGGAAAGAGGCTGATACGCAGGCCGAAGCGGAAAAGTTGAATGCAAAACATAGCCCTCTCCCTCTCTTCAGGCATCACGTGGCATTACGCGATTTCTTTCTTCTTGCGCGACTTACAACCTTCTGCTGCGACGTCGACAAAGCCAGCTCGGACGGGTGAGGTGTGCCTTTGAGACACACGACCTTAGGGCAGCGGGGAGATCGTCGGTAACCGATATCCAGGTGTACCGGGGTACCGATCCCGTCGACCGCGGAATCATGGACTGTCAGCCATTCTTCTCCGCAGCCGTGTCACTTCCCTTCTCGACTGTTCTGTCGATTCTTATTCGCCTTACCGGATTTCGCCGTGGCTCCACATCCTGAGGATTCGCGTTCCGCCTGGCCTATTGCCGTACTTAATTTCATCGCGGTTAGCCGGCTATATGTGTCGAAGGGAAATAGGATTTTCATCATGAGTTTCGAAGGGTGTTTCAAGGCCGAGGTTCCCGTAGGTGTCCTTGGCTTATCGATAACCGGACAGGAGGGGGTTTGACGATGTCCCCTCGCGAGGCTCGTCAACCCTTGATTTTTAGCGTCCCGCTGTGCGAGGCCAAGAGCAAAAGCGAGTTGAGATTTATTCCCCGGCCGGTGCCTCGGGAGACCCTCTTTCCTCCCTTTCGATCCCCCTCTTCCGGCCGGTTCTCGGCGGTTCGCGCGTCGCCCCCTCCTACGACGGGCTTTATTGACCCTTTATACGTCTATTTGTTATGCCATGGCCCTTTGTGCGACGGTAGACACGGGAGCGGAGGGCTCGGACGGGTACTTGCCCGAGCGACTCTCCCCTGGCTATATTTGACCAGTATTATAAAAATCAACCGACCGATTTCCTACGTGAAATATTACCCTCCTGCGTCTCTGAATATTTTATCACTGTCCACCGTCGGCTCCTTCCTTTCTTCCTTCCGATCCGCGCTACCCTTATCCCCTCTCGTGCAGGAATAATCGACCGTCAAGTTTCCCTAGAAATTCCTTCAACGTCATCTTTCTTACATCGTAATAACTCCCGTCGGTATTTACCCCGTGTTCGTTAGAGTATGACGATCGCTGTTTCCTTCATCCTGTCTCGGGCGAATTAGAACACCGATAACCCGGAGAAAGTGATATCTTGCGAGTGAAATTTAATGAAGCCGGTAGGACCGTATGCAGAATTCATGTATGAGCTACATACTGGCCAATCTAGAGACGGTCGACGGATCTGGAGGATAACGAGAACGACGGCGGTATTCCTGCAGGACGGGGTCGGCCACTAATCTACCAGAATTATAGACGGTGACGGTAGCTAATTGTCTATCTATATCTGGCGCGACGTAGGTGCGTCTCAATGGTCCCTCTCGTCGTGTATGCCAGCCGTGTATGCAGACATTGTATTGTACCGGCGTGAAACCTGACGGACGGTGTCGTACTCTGGAACCCGCTCGCTCTCTGCCACACATACTCTCCTTCTCTCGCTCTCGCGGCTGTTCTCTCTTCCCGGTCTCTCTCCGTCTGGCCTTCTCATTCCTTCCCACGAGCCGGTCTCCGTCGCATAATGGCCAGCGGCCGTACGTGCATTCCTAATAATGAAGACAACGATAAATCAAGCCGGAGAATACGGCCGCGGATGTGCGCCGAATATCCTATGCATAATATCGCGTCATTATCTGCGGCCACCGTGTGCGCACTCCGCACATCTCCGACTTGCCTTCGGTCCCTCCAGCTGAGTTGCCACGGCACCACTGTTGTCGCTCATACCCCGACCGGCTCCCGTCAGGATGCACCCTGTTACGGCTCCGTGCTACTCTCCGAGGAGAGACACGAATTGCCCCCCGCTATCGATCACCTCATTAATCAGCGAACGATGAAAAAGACTTGCCAGCCGGGCGTCAAACTCCCGTCATTCGCCACCTACGCTGGCTCAATTTCATTTTATAATGTCGACCCGCAGCGACGATTGTTTCCGTCAATCATTTCTCTCGGCGGCTAGATTGTTCGGCGATAATTACGCACGTACGGGGAAACAGGAAATTGAATCTTCGCGATACAGATTCTCCTTTATTTCTTGGACGAACAATGTCAGGATATTATTACACTTGCATATGATTTTCTTGTCCTTTATCTTGCTTCATTCTAAGGGACGTGTATATTTGTTCTAGGGATTTCCTTTTTGTAGGAGAATTCTCGGGTATTAGAATAGCGCTGGATTATTCCGTGAAGCGAGGACTGACGAGACGAATCGTTGAAGGGGGTTTCCATGATTGCTCGTTTGATACCGGCTCGACGGTGACCGTAACATTAGTTGGACGTGGTGGCTCGTGACAGTGAACATCGATCGACGAGCGAGACTGCGCGACGAGCCGTCAGCGTGCCGATAATGAGCCGTCATTCGTCCGGTTTAACGAGGTAGATCGATCCCCGCTGATCGAAACGTTGGAGGGTCATCCGCAAGGACACCGATGGACCGTCACGTAATTTCCTGCGTTTAGTCACGCCGCGGTCTATCGATATCCATCGAATTTCGCCACACCACCGAACATCATTCCCAGCGGATGAAAACGATGAGACAGATTTTCGGGCCGTCGGTTGTACATTTCCGATGGTAATACCTGTCTATGGAAAGACAATACGGTAGTGGATGAAATTACGGACACTCCTACGTAACGATTCATCTCGTCAAAGATAAGAAGATGAACTATCGCTTTATCGAGTAGCGAGGAATGTGAAGTTCCTTGGGGTAATGTTATTTTAACGTAAAGATAGCGAGACGAGTCAAGGAATACCGTGACAAATTATCGTCGGGAGACCTCTGTGTGTATAGACATTTTTTCCCATTTGCAATTGGCCGATACCCTCGTACCGGTATCTATAACGGATGTCAGGCAAACGACAGGAATCGTGTGAAGTCTGGCGAACACAGTCCCGGCTGGTCGGCGTATCTCCCGCGGGAGTAGTCACCTACTCTCCGGGTCTATCCAATCTCGATGCCAGGACAAAATCTGCCGGCGTAGATCACGTTTATGGACCGCCAGAGGTGGCGCGGCCCGACGTGTCTATAAAGCCCGCACCTCCGGCTCATTTTACGTCCTTTAAAGCGGAGTTTCCATATTTCTCGCGGCGCGTATCCGTATCGCGGAATTGGTCTTCCGGGGCTTTCGAAGCGTACGGTGGAAGGGTGATCGTCTGCCAGCGCCTCTCACTCCGTCCCTTCGTTCCCCCTGGCCGGTCTCCTTTTGACGCGCCGACAAAACTTTGGCCCCTCAGCCTCCCGTGGCCGACGTCGAAGTCGACCCGCGAAACATATTCCCTAATAAAACTGCCCCGGGGATGGGGCATTGGCTCGATAAAAAGCCACTTGGTGGATATCGCCCGGAGAAACGTACGTCTCGTTAGATTTTCTGGCCGAACGTTAGACCTTATCGGCTCTACAATTCCTTTTTTTTTCACCCATCGCCAGATCGAGAAGGGGCTCATCACACGTCTCATAGGCAGATGTCGGATAAAAGATTGAACAAATTTTTGTTTAGACTCCATGAAAGGTTCACGGGTCTCTCGCTGACTCGTTCGTGGATATTTTCGCAGCGAGTGTCATCGATCGAACGAATTGATACTGTCGTGGTCCTCTGCGGATGACGGCCGTCCGGATGGGCCGAGAAATGAAGACGAATGCTCGCGACCGGCCGAAAATCGCGAACGAGGGGCCAACAACACGCGGAAAGCAAAAAAAAAAAAAGAGAGCAAGAGGAGAAAACGAGGGGCGGATGGTGGCGGAGCGCGAAAGGGCGACGGCGATGCGTCATACGATCAGCGGGTACGGCCGTCACGCTCGCTTTCCGGCAATTTGAAGAGCAATATGCAATAATATTAAAATTAATGGCTGGACCTTGGTAAAAACGGCGCGGCCGGCGGTGTTCCGCCGGCGTGCACGCGATCCGGCGATAGGGAAACCGAGGGGGAGAGAGAGAGGAAACGCCGAGTGGAGATTGGAGGGACCGCACAGTGTGAAGGAAGAAGAACACGTCGAAAGAGAGAGAGCCAGAGGCGTACGGGCACCGCGAGAGAGCTCACTCGTAATAATCTCCGCTAATTTAGCTTCTGGAATACGCTAACTGTATCGTTAATATTCTGAACCCGCTTAATAATGGATGTTGATGCGCCATTTGGGCCGATGAGATTTCGGGCTGGAGTTCGAGGCTCAAGTGGACCGCCGAATGCGTCGGCACACCATATCCCGCTGGCCCTTCGTGCCTCTACGACTGACCGTTCTTGCCTCCACGATACGCGATATTTCGGCTACGTCCGAGCGAGGGTCATTTATAAATATTACATAGTCGCGTTACTTGTTATCCGCTGACAATTCAGCACGAGCTTCCGACGGTTTCGCTCCCTTCTGTCAAATTTATTTATCGACGGATAAACGCTCAGTAGTCACGTGAGCGTTTAGCTCGTCAATTATATAATGAAAAATCGTTTGCTGTCTTGATAAATATTCACTTTGATGACACAAGTGCAGTCTGTAAGTTACATCTTTTCTCGGAAAAGTCAATGTTTCTGATCCGAGGGCATAGCCGGGAAACTTGGGAACGACCGTGAAATATTGCGAGCGTTTTAAAGCTGTCGTAGGAATCAAAATGTTGCCCTTCGAGACAGACGTTATCTGGTGCGGGAGGGTAAAGTACTACGGCGGCGTCATCCCTCGGGTGACTTTGGACAAACCGTACACGGATCTTCTCTCTGGCTGGCATACAAATTCAATAAGCGATAATCAATGCCAGCCAACCAGCGTAGCCGTCCGAGCACAAATCGTTCAAACAGTCAATCAAAAGGGTTCGCCTCTCTGGCCCTCAACCGATTTTTCCCCCCACTGACTTTGCCCTCCTCTTTTCCTCGACTTCACCCCCCCCCCTGCGCGTTCGTTTCCGGATTTTTCTCAATTATTCGTCTGTTCGTTCCACCTTCGACTGTCACGTTTGACGTTTCAGCGTCAAAGAACATGTGCCTCATCTGTATCGGCGATTGGAAAAAAAGGGAAGAATTCGAGGAACAGTGATCCTTCAATTTCGCTCGTAGAATGTAAAATTAACATCCTCGAAAATAGTACTCGATTATCTCGTGACCCCTAATTGTCTAAAAAAACTTATAGAGAATTTAGTACTAACGTGTTCGTTTATTATTGCATACGGTTTGATGGTTCACGTAAAATGTCTTCCACCGAGAATTGTCGATAACCTTGTAATATCTCGGTGGGATGAGATGTCCTCGATGAGGGAGACGTCAAATATCGTACGGCCTGCGGAAAGAAACGAGGACGATTTCATGACTGTTCCAAGAGTGCACGTCTGAGGACCTCTCCGGCCAGGTAATAAAGGGAGACAGCGGACCGTGGGCAAATTAACCTGGGTAATGAAAACACAATGAAATTATAATAAACCAATTGCCGGGTTGATTCGCAGTCGGGAAGGAGGCCATTCAATAATAAAACACGTTGCCCACCTCGGCGCGGAGAGGTTGCTTGGCCGCGGGAGCGAGGAGAACAGGACGAGGGGAGGGGAGGGGGGGGCCAGGGTGAGGTCAGAGCGGAGGAAGAGAGAGAGAGAGAGCCTTGTACGTGAGGTACACGAGTGGGAGAAAGGTGGGGCGGGGGGAGGGGGGATGGGATGGGCGTGGGAGTACGTACCTGCCAGAGAATTAATTTCTCGAGAGCCTTTATGCTCTCTGACTGACCAAACTACGGAACGTACATACAAAGGAGAGCAATTTCTATGTGTCTACGTGCACACAGACACGCGTATCTCAACGGACTACGCCTACGTGTATGTACGTACGCATTCACAGGACCTAGGTGTATTCATAGGGAGCACACGCGTGTCCCTGTCCTACCTGTGAACGCGTTTCTACGATCCTCATCGCCGTGTGGACTCGTTCCGACGTTCGTGCGCGCTAGGACGCGCGCGGATATGTGCGTGCGGATGTTCGACTATGCACGGCGTTTGCGAAAATACGCGCTGCGGGCCACCTACGTACGTACACCGGCTGCAAGATTATTACAACGAGCGAAATTTCAAAATACACTTATGGCAAGTGTGCGCCAGGGGAACCGTATAACACAATGATCAAACACGAGCGGCACGGTAAAGAGCGGAGCTCGGCTACTACGCCCTCCACGGCCGCCGGCCGCTAAACACGTTTCGATAATACGTTTTATCGAATAATTTCGTCTCCGTATTCTCGGTGGTCCAAGAACTACCACGATTATACGGAAAATTTGCGTATCTTACAGGGATGAAATCGTTCGATGACTTAACGTTACTGTTACAATTTCCATTTTAGTTCCTGAGCCGTTATGTTCCTTCGTCAGCATTCTTCGTATTCAGCGTACGGTATTGCCGAGGCCATCGTGCCTCGTGGCGACACAGGGGAAACGAGCGGCGATATTTAAGGGTGGACCTTTTTGCCGGGGTGGTTAGAAGGAACCTCGAATTGCCGATGCAGGAATTTCGCTGTGCTGGAAATTCGTTTACGCGCGTTCGCCCGGTGCAGACGCACAGGATGGTTGAAAGGAGAAGGAAGCTCACGTGAGACAGGGGAGGGGGGTGGAGGGTGGCTGGAAGGGGATCTTTGTTGCGGTTGGACGCGGTCAGATACGTGGAAGGTGGTGGAAAAGGGGATATGTTTTCGCGTATGTAGGTGCGGTTCTCCGGCTGCCCCTTATGAAATTATTTCGACCCTTCGCAGGCAAGGGGGGCGGGCAGGGAATTCGAATCGCAAGCACGGAGAAAATAGCGGAGCAGCGCCGGGACTTATTAGAAAAATTAATTATTTTCACGGTCCCTTAATTAATTCTACAATTACTTCTATTCCCCCGATTCCTCCGTTTTTCGTGGCCGCCTTTGAATGGTCGGAGAAGGGGCAATGGAACGCGGAAGATCGCCGGGGGAGGGGGGGGGAGAGTACAAGAAAGAAGACACCCGAACGGCGGGATAAGGGAAGAAGGGTGAGAGACAAACTACGCAGTAAGAGCTTTCACGGTTGCCTTGGTTTGCCCGCGCTCTAGGTGCTCGCAGTTTGAATATTTAAGTAGCTCTCGTGCTTACCACTGGCGTTCGAAGCTTTCGATGGCTAGGAGGTAATTTATGTGTAAATTTCACCGGCCCGAACAAAACACCGAAGCTCCTTCGAAACAGCTGATGTTCGGTCGTCTTAGTTCGAACTCATTAACATTCCCCGTGAGGATATTTACGAAACAGTGGGACATTTCGTTGATCGATCGAGTAGAAGTGTCGTTAGAAAAAATTGCCTGGAATAATTTAATAACGCTGGCCGTTCCTCCGCGGCGTATTACCGTGATATGGAAAGTAAGCGAGGGGGGTATCAGGGCGGGGAATTTCCCGGAAAGTTCTGATTTCCGTGAAAAACCGGGAGGAAGGGTCGGTCTCGTTCGCGAGACAGCGGCCGGGCCGCATCCTTTTCCCCCTTTCTGGGGATTTTTTGCCGGTCTGGCCACGTCTCAATTATAGAAAGCCTTGCTTCGACTGCCACGGACGAATTCCAATTAGTCGCCGGGTGGCCCGTGTCGCGGGGACCCCGTATGGGGTTTCCCGGATTCTGTACGAGTTCCTTTCATGGAGAGACTCGTTCATTTGCCTTTCGTCCGTACCACCTCCACCTACTCCTCCCCCCCGTTTTCTCCACCTTTCTCCACCGTCCGTTTCTCCTGTCGTTCCCCCACCTACCCCGGCTCCCTTTTCTCTGGACCTCGCGCTCAACCCGCACCGATAGACGGGTAGAGGGAGATGGATAACTCGCGAGCCGGAGAGGAACGGGACGAGGGAGGAAACGAGAGAGAACCTCCTGTCCAGACTGTCCGGCTGGATTAGCAGGGCGTCAAAGCCAGCTACGGAGTAGCTTCAAAGTGGGTGCGAGAACTAAATACGCTTCCGAGCCTGGCCGACGAGCCCCCGTGTCCGTCCTTCTTTCGCTTCTTCGTTGAAGATACAGTCGGCTAAAATTAAGCAGAATATTTCGAACGTTTGAAAATTACTCGAAAATCAAAGAGACCTGGGCTTTCTCTCATCTCCGTATCTCTGAAGACCCGTCGACTCATCCAACCTCTCTCGACTAACCTGGTCACCATATTATCCCTGAAATCTACAATTTCTTCCGAAAGGTCCATTCGACGAAATTGTATACTTTTGTACTAATATACCAAAAACGAAGGAATACCTCGAACCATTTTCGAGCGATCGTTAAAATGGCTTTGGTACTTTATTTGATAATCCCGAGTTATTGTGCTAAATCTGTCGTACGGAGAACTGAAGGTTTTGATCTGATTATCGTGGACCTTTTATACGGATGGAATTTCATGGCAACGCGGAACCCTCGGGTGATAACCGTGATGTTTGATAAATGAATATTGAAGCGGGCAGTCAGTCGGGAAGGGCCGGCGTCGTAGTAGGTGGCATCGATTTCGTGCCGCTCGAGTGTGTACGCGTAGAAGACCAAAACGTTGGACCTTATCTATCGTTTATGGGGGGTGATTTCGTCCGGATCCGGCCGGGTCGCACTCGGCAGTCGCCGTAGGGAACGATAGTTCGCGGCAGGCTTCACGGACGGATGAGTCGACCTTTAATATGCCGTTTGAATCGGAGCTTTATACAACGTTACGAGGAGAGATAGCTCCCGGCTTGACGTGTTTGCATTTGACCGAGCCCGGCCGTATTGGATGCATATGTTAATCAGCAATATGGCGCGGAGTAGATATTACCCTATGCTATCGTGGAAGGCCATCCCTTCCGTACGACCTCGGTCCACCCCCCCACCCGTCCCCCTCCTCTCCGGCACTGTCGTTATGTCCTACCCTCTCTCTACCGCCCCCACGACGACTGTATCCTAGATTCCTGTAAGCTCCCGACGCGTCGGCATCGTCCTGCATCGGATTTCTAATTTCAAATTCACGATCCCATTCCAGAGCGGCGAAACTTTCGTACGCGCTACAACGACTACTATCGCAAAATGAGTTTCGGACGGCTGATATTTCGACGTCCTGCGTGTTCCTCTATCCACGCAGACGTAATTGCAGCGGCGTTTCAAAAATGATAAGGTACGTTTGAAAGATAGGAAAATTTCCTCCTGGATGACGAAGGAGCTGGTTCATTCTCCTAGCGATTTAAGGTAATCAATCGCCATGAGCAGCAAAGTAGCAGCGATTACGGAAATTTTCCGAGACGTGCGGCTATATCTTGGCGAATCACACACATCGATGGGCTTAAATTGAATTCGAATAAGAAATCCATAAGGGAGCATCCTTTGGCGATTACCAAGCTCTTCGACTTTGATCGTTCAGGCGTCGAAAGTCGTTCTACCTTTCCTTCTTCGCTGCCCCCCCCCTCCCTCTTCTCTCTCAGTCACCCTTCCACCTTCGGAACATCGCTTTGCGGGATATGCGGTGAAGCTCAATCGGAAAAGCAAATCTTTGGCATCCTTCGCTCGTTCCTCTCGAACGTTCCCCGATAAATTCGTCAGACGACGAACGGATTACCGAGCCTTTAATCTGGGATAAGTGCGTTCGGATTGCGGAATCGCGAATCCACTCCCCCCCCTCTCTCTCTCTCTCCTCTCTTCAACCCAACGTAATAAGCTTCTTCCGTTTTTTCTCTTTACAAAGCTGATTTTCCTCTCGTCGTCGGAACTTCTCGTCTCTGCTTTGCTTTTGCATAAGCGCAGGGAGAATTCCGTTGTCCCGTGGCATTCGTCGAAGTCCGGGAAACGTCATGGTACCCCGCCGTTTTCGTATCCGGAACGTGGAGTTGCGGCTGGAAGGCGTTGTAGTCCATTAAGTTAAACGTATCCCGGCCGTTCGGTCAACAATTCCCAAACGGTCCTGCCGAGCGGATGGAGCTGACCACGAAACGCGCGCGGCACGTCGAGTAAGCTCGATCCCTGGAAAAGAGATATCGAGTCGGAGGGAGCCGACGGGGCGCATCCCTTTTATCCCGCCCAATCGTTCGCGATACATCGGGGGCTCGGCTTACAAGCGCACAAATCTACAGTCCGGTTTACCCTCCTCCCCACTTTGCCGACGGTGATTTAGCGGGTTTTCCGAGGGATTCGAGGGCCACTAGCCCGGGCTACAAACTCTTTTATATCAATCGCCGATCCTGCCGGAGTCCATTGAATGCCGGCCGTTTCCGGAAAAGCCAGAAACCCGCGACCCTCCGCCTCAAGTGCGAACTGCTCAAAGCACCGCTGATTTTTCCACCGTTTTTCAGTCGATTTCAAATCGATTACCGGACACGGGCAAAAGCCCATTATGCCTCAGTACCCATCATTTTCTGCGACACTTGCCCCCTGGAATGTACTTTTCATTATTTTGCCTTCTCAGTAGGGATGCTGAAGGGCAGATGCGAAAGGTAAAATCATATGACATATTAACAGGATTGGTTGTCCAGACTTGTGGCATGTTAATTCCATTCATTCCACTCACTTTACGAAACTCTAGCGATATACGCAAGCTTCATCTGTGTGCACGTGCGTATGGAAATTGGAATTTGAAGTATGGTCGGCGAATGATGTAGTAGCAATTTCTCTTGACAACTCGAAATTGACTCCGCGGCATTATTACTTACTACTGTGCTCTATGTATGCGTGGAATGCCCCTCGTACGGTTATGTTCGCAACGAAAGTCGTTTTCATCGGCCCATCAAATGCAGGGGAAAAATGGAAATTTTTGCGCTCAACGGTAAAATTCTCCGGGTTCTGTCGTAATTTGTAATAATTTATATTTAATGCGTTAGTAAAGTAGGCGACGCCATTGAACTTTCAAACACAGGATTCCTCGAATATCCCGATGATAATTAGCACGTTTCATATATCTAGAAATATTTCCCATAGTTATGGAGTCGTTGTTTGCTGTAACCAGATGAATAAAGTGCTAATAGGACGGGTTTCCCCCTACGCAAGCTGTGTTATCTTTATGGAAAACGTAGAGAAATGTGAGCTAAATAATAATGGCTACGTGAAGTGGCTTGGCGTTTGAACGAACAATTAACATCTATATGAAATCATTTTTCATCCGTAAATACATCAACACCGTTAGACGAACTTTGAGCGTAATTTTCCGTGGGTAGAACACTTTGAATTCCCGTCGAAACTTTTAACTTCCCGTACTTTGTTAGCCCGGAATCGTCGTATTCCGAGTTATCTGTTGCGAAAATTAGCGAATTCTCGCGTCGCCGTTGAGCGTGTCGAGATTCTATATTCCTTTGCGCGTTCGCCATGAGTATTACCCACGGAATGATTGCGTTAAACCGCGTAAACGGGGGCGGCAGGGGGGGTTAAGAGTGTGCGTAACTGGCATACACACGGGGTCGCCGTCGCCGGCGACGTGAGTTTCTTGCGGGTGCGAGAACTTTGGAATCAATCAGCGCGAGCGGCTGCATTCGGGAGAATTAATATCAGCGTCGTCTGCGACATCCGCCCGCGACATAATCGGGTTAACACCCGGCAGTCTGTTCGAATCGGTGGCAGAGCCAACGGGACGAACCGGTGTGAGGGTGGGGGAGGGGAGGGTGGGCCTTGACATCGTTGGAGAGCTACGTGCCGTACTGATTGAGCTTTTTCTGTAATTCGATTAATAGCAGACGACGTCTCTAAATGCGACGTACACCCCGCCAGCATCCCATCCCGACTACTTTCCGCCACGGAATTCTATTGATGTACGTTAACTAAGAATTTGATTGCGTTAACGCCAACGAGACAAGAGAGGCAAATGAGCTAAGGGTATTAACGAATGACGCGTTTAGCTACGGAAGATCGTCGAATCCTTCCGCAAAGGGCTTTACGTTATTTTCTATTCTTCGAAACGAGAAAAATGTACCGTCGTATGCAGGTCGTGCAACGCACGCGGATGTAATAATTTTTCGCCTTTTAGGAAGATTTGTTGAATTAAAGGCAATGAAATCGTCGCGGAGTGAACTGCATTGCGACTGGATAGGACGAGGTACATTAATAAAGATTATTATTAGCGGAAAACGCATTACGCTGGTAATTAATTATATGACTGAGATTGTAGACGATAGATATCTGCTGGATACGGATGATTTCTCTCTTCCTCGTCCGTATCAAAGGGGATTACGTGGCTCTGAACGTTTCATTCTGGTCTCTCCCTCTGTAGATTTTTGGCGGGCCACGACAAAAGGGTAGCCGGGCTCTTATACGGGCGATTTTATCCGGCCAATATTGGTATGTAAGCGACGCTGGGGACGCTCGAAGGAGCCGATTTTTCCCCTCACCGTAGGATCTCTCCCTCCACTTTGCGGGCCAAACCGACTGTCCCGTTCTCCGTGTCCTTCTTTATAAGGATTTGATCCCTCGGACGCGCCGTTATATATCGCGGACGATCGAGTGGCGAAACTTTTGTCCAGGCCCGGGCATCGTTGAGCGCCGCCGAGAGCGACGTTCATTTCTCCGCGCGGCTTATCTCTCGGAGAACGCGACATATAAACATCAATTCAATGTATGAAATCTGTCAAAATGAATTTCGCCTGGGAGCCGAGCCGCCCACCGACGCTGCCAGGACCTGCCAAGCAACCGTCATTTTTCTTTCCCGCGGCGAATGCGATCTTGATGTGAAATATCGTTGTATTATTGCCCACCCACCTCCCCCACTACCCTTCTATCTCTCCCGCCGGTACTTCCCGTCTCTCTGCTCAGATATCTCAGGTATTTCGCTCACAGGGTAGGTTTGCACCCAGTCGATGTTTTCCCGGAAATGGTATTCCCCGTCTTAGAATTTCAGCCAAGTCCTAAGAATTTTGTCGGTCGATTCAAGGCAATAAAATATCACCACCGCCGGATTGATCGATGTTGCTTCTAACTGAAAAATACCATTTTATCGGTACTTAATTAATCATGAATTTCGACGAGTACTCCCCGCGGAAAATGTTTATTCTTTTACAACTATGTTTCCGCGGCTCACGTGGGTACCTTTACGATCGTTCGAGAGCAATAAGCACTTAGCGTTGCCGTAAAATCAATTAGAGCTGTTTCTCTAACACGTGAGAATTTCACGACAACCAAGCGAGACCCTTTTACGCAATCTTTTCTTTTCTTTCCCGTATCTAAATGTGATTTATAGATCGTTTTATTGCCGGCGAGCATTCGAATCCCTTTTATCCGTTCGTACATGTATGTCTCTATACATATTTATACTGAAACTCTTACTATAAATCCATGGGTTCTCGCACGATCTTCTAGCAACATGTTCGTACAAAGTGTGAGAAATCATTAATCTGTGCCATAAGAAATTCATCAGGAACATATGCAGGTGCACTCTGTTCCATTGGCACTGCATTTTTTGTCCGGTTTTCGGCCGATATAATTGCGATACGGGCAGCGATACTTTTTCGCTTTTAGCCGCGGATCGTAGCTGCGGGAGGGTGGCGAGAGCGCATCGAAACATTTCGAAACTCGGCCGACGTGCCATTAGTCAGTCACGCGAGCCACCAATTAAATGTAAATGTTTGTTTATGTGTACGCCGGGGACCGCGGACGTTTATGGATGCCCGGACATTAAGTTTACGCCATCGACGTGCACTGTATCATGGAAACGGAATTGCAGAGCGAAGACTGCGTGCGTGTTGTATCCGAAATACCGATATCCAATGCACACGTTTCCACGGCGCGTAATATTTCACCCACGAATACGGCCATTCGCTTTTGCACTTTTTCCCTCTTTTTTAAGAGACCCACTTCGTTTGCGCGGTTAATTCGCAATTCGCCAATGGATCGCTATTTTTATTAATCTCAGTCGGTTAGCGTTTTTATTCGGTCTTTCGTGATAGTTAGTTAAATCGGAATCGAAATCCGTTCTGGGATCTGTTTGTGTTTCATCGGTATTCATGGGAACAGGTGCTCCATTCAGTGGAAGCATCGTCTTAATGTTTATTTAGGCTCGGCTGATATACGACTAGCGGATATCACCTGGCGGAAAGCCTGTCTTTCGACACAATGCGCACTTTCACCGAGCGAACATATTCGTTGCGAGGAAATCCTCAATGGAGATTCGTGTTATATCTCCTCCAATTGCGTTATATCGTAGGAGGTCGAGATCAATTGGATACGTGGTTGGACATCGAAGGTAATTAGATCAAGGGCCAATAAGACGGGTCGCGATTTATGTAGTGTTAAATATGTGGTCAGCTGCGTGCACCGACCCTAGGACCTAGGATCTCCACTTAATTGGAAAGCCAGGGAGTTTCCAAACAGTTTAACTGGCCTTTGCTACTATCGTCCAGCCATCGTAATGTCAGAAGGGCTCCCTTGAATATCGTCTCGCTGGACGACACGCAGTGGTACACATTTTCTATGTACATTTTCTACAAGCGGTTTTATCTCTAACCTACAAGCACATATCTCGCAAATTTCAGACCTATAATTACATAAAAAGAAGTTTTCCAACGTACTGAAATTGAACGGTAACTAAATGAAAAGGGCAACGTCCTTGGAACAAATGTCTCGATCGAATTTATTCCTAGGGTATTAAGAATTTTACAGTGTTGACAGTTTTTAATTAACGTAGAATCGATTATCATCGTCTTGTAGCTAATCTTCGATGAGAAGTGAGAACCACTGGGGCTTCGTTGTTCCATTTCAGCTCGAGGAGAGACTGTCCCAAACGTTGTATTAGGATGCTGTACAGTTAATCGGGCGATCCTTCGACCACGAGGGCGAAGTGCCGGATCGTTTCGATGGTTGTTGTCCAGAGGCTCGTACGGTGTAACGGATCTTCGGTCTTGTAATTGCAATCTGCAGACATAAAGTCATATTAACTGGTTTCGTGTAAACGTATATCTGGGTTGAGTAAGGCAGAAGCAGAAATTCATAGCGATGTAATGAAAAATTCGTAACGGCTTAAAGATTATCACGAATCGCTGGACAAGGGGATAAAACTTAGGTACAAATAAAGTACAAAATTGGCACGATCCGGGGGAAAGACCGTGGCCAGGCTGGCTAGATTGAGTGGCTCTGCAAGGGGCCAACCGCGGAACTTTATTCCCCCGTGGAGAGAGAGTACGTGCACACTCGACTAGGCTTGGAAACCATAAAAGTAAGTGGTATAGATTTGAAACGGTACTACCATTCCGGACGGTGGGCCATGGACACGAGGATCGAGTCCGATGGGGAAAACAGAGAAAGAACTCAACTAACCCAACGGCTGATCGAAAGAGAATTAGAACGACCGACAGAAAGTACAGGTCGGAGGGGAATGACAGTACCTCGGGTATAAAGACAAAACAGATCAAGAAGAATCTGGATTTAAAAACAAGAAAGATGAATGAAGAAAGACGTGGAGGAATAGAAGGACGAGAAAGAGTGGGTGATGAAGCCACGGATGAGGACAGAAGGGGAAAGGAATGGAACACGAGGGTGGGTCGTTACGAGCGGTGCGTTCAATTAACGGTAGTCGGTGATGGTCCTCCCGTAGCACTGGTCATGGGGGTTGTTAATGTTGGAGGCATACCTACTTACCTACGGCAGTTTCTTTTTATGGCCGGACCCACCACTGCCCGGGGGCAGTTTCTCGCTAATTGGTATCGAACTATTATTCTCCTTCATTAACGGCGCCCGGTAAACCGAGCCGAACGATCTCGCGTGTTTCCCGATGAGAAAAAAGCCGCAGGGGGATTTGCCGGTCTACCCCGAACTTCACGCACCCCATTCGCCCGGGAGGAATTAAACGCTTCGTCGAGAATCGCCAAGTCTCGTGATTATAATCTGTCGCAACAAAATACAAACGTAATCTTACGGACAAACGACATTTCTCATACAATCCTAATACACATTTTGTCTCGTCTTAAAACGGTTTTCATCCGAAACCCACGAACGAAGTATGTACTTCGGTCGGTGGAGAATTCTATTGGATTGATATATTTACGGTTAATGTATGCCGCACGGGTGTAGATATTTTTTCGCCAAGATAAAGGAAGGCCTCGAAACCGTTAGGACACGAAAGAAGATCGATGCTACGGAACGAGACGTGCCGGCGTAGAAGAGAATCGGTTATCAGAGTACCATTCGCAGGGCCCGAGGCCGACGGTATACGAGGGACACGTCAGCCGGGAAAATAAGCGCGGCAGAAAAATGCGAAAATTATTGATATTGCCCGGGTCACATATCATTGTCTCGGGATATAGACGTCGTCCCCGTTACACCTCGCGCCTCCGTATAACACGGTCTTCCTTTCGTCCCTCTCCCTCGCTCACGCACGTCCTACCCCCCCTCCTGGCCCCTTTTCCCCTCTCTTTCTGGCAGTCCCGGCGACGTAACTCTCCCACATGCGGCATCGCGCGCGCCAGAGAGCATCGGCCTAGGAGGGTTGTCGGTGAAACTGGAACGCGCCAAGGTGGTCGGGGGAAGGGGGGAGGGGGGAAGGTTCCAAGTAGCGGGAGAAAAGCGTCGGCGGATGCCGGGGGTGCCGACGGCCCTGATATATTCTTGTAATATTTTTCGATCATCGCGTGCCGCGGAGATTTATATAAGGGAGGAGCCACGAGCACCCCGGCCACCTGATCGCGAGTTACTACCTTCCAAGTAGTTCCGCAACGTACCTCCCGCCCTCCTCCCCGCCCTCCCTTGCCCCGTCTCACTCCTCTGAATATCTTTTTTCACGGGCTTCGTGCGTCACTGTAACTACCTGCCGTGCTGAATTCTGATATATTTCGCGCGGGCTAAATACATGTGTTTCCCGAGGAACTAATGCAACGGTAATACCGTCAGTTTAGCCGAGCGAGTTACGTACCTCCTACTTTAGCATTATTAACGATACGATGATGATCGTCCGTACAGAAATTTTAAATTTCTTTAATCAGGTTTACGATTTATATTAATTTCATCGCCGTCGAAGATTGGTGCAATTATAATTGAAACAAATGCAAAGTGCTCGGGAGCTTATGATAACAGGATCCTGCGGATTTGCCGCTGAAAATACACGATAATCGTATGGTTGGCGATTAACATGAGAGGGTTAATTGAATTAGATTTTCGCAGGATCCCCGGAGCTCTTTCTTGCGTCCGGCAAGTGGGAAAACCGGGTAGTTTCGTCCTGTTATAAAATCAACTAAAACCATACGTGACAAAAAGGAGAGCACTGCCCTGGCCCTCTGAATTAATTTAATCCGAATAAAACGGTCGACCGGTCATTGTATTATCAGCTTCCTAATGAAGCCCCGAAATCCTCCCTCGCCTGGATTCGTCGGAATTCCCGTCCTTCGCGAAACTGGTCAAAATTGAACGGTCAAATTTCCGAGTAGACTTTCAAGAAGGTGCAAGTAAGACACCGTTCATGGTGTTTTAACGAGAAGAAGAATCGTTGCACTCTGGGAATCTTTTATCTTTCTGTAATTCCTCGGCCACGTTAAACTCGCCGGCTACCCCCTTGAGGTCGGCCCGACGGAGTACATTAACGCGGTTTAAGTCATGAATGAAAGCGCCGCGTGGCCCGCGTTGGGTGGTTTGTTCGCGGTTATAAAGGCCGCGACTGCCACGGACAGAAGGGTTTACGAGCGTTTCTCGTATCCCCCAGCCCCTGCGCTCCTTCTCCTTCCTTTTCTTCGCTCGTATATCAGTCGGTGCGGTTTCGAAATTATTTTTATGTCACTCTGTGAAAGGCCGGCCCTCGTATCGTCGGTTCACGAGTCCACTCGTCGCGATTGCCGCCAATATCCGGCCTTGAATCGCGCAATCTCGGGAACGATTCATCGTTCGATTGTGTCGATTTTCACGAGGCAAACTTGTTGCATCTACGCTCCTATTACGATCGGTCTGATTATGGGTATTCTATTGTATCGCGGTGCGTTCTATACGACGGGATTAGCTTTGATATAATCCACGGAGTGGGCCTCGGGTGGGAAAAGTTTAGTCGATGACGGATGGTATTGCGCATAAGTCTCATTGTATCGTTTATAAATGAGTTTCATTACTCTTTCATTCGTGCCGTACGTTTGACCGACTACACAATATCAGTGGGGCCGGAGTTACGCACACAAGCGTAGGGCGGATCTGAAGATAGGTGAAGGAAAGACTGGCTTCTCTTATATTGTCGCCAGGGATCGAGCGACCGGCCTCTAAGCTGCCGCTTCCTTTCATCCGATAAATCAGCGCTCGTAAATAACATCGAGTGTAGGGCCTCCTCTCCTGCTCCCACCTTCGCGGATGAACGAAGAAATAAAGGGACGAATAGACTGCGTGGAACCCTCCGTCTTGTACTCCTTTAACCCCTCCGAATAACTGCCCTCCATCCTGGCAAGTATCATCTATCAATTCGATCGATCGAATCTCCTTAATCTCTCCCTTATTTCCTCGTCTTTTTAGCCTCGAGTTCCTACGGTGCCCCACGGTATTTCGTCACCTACTCAACAACGTCCGTCGCGTAACCCACGCGGGATACATCGCGTTAATACAGAAAAATTGTACTCCAAGTAATCTTAATCACGATCATTCTTGAACAATGAGAAAAAAAGGGTATCCACATTAACACGTCGTAGCTTTTCATGAAACGACATTGCGGCGAGATATTTTCGAGGTTAATCAGTTTAACGCACGTGTACGAGGTCGAATAATACGTGGATCTTTTGTCGTGGAAGTGAAATTAAAGGGCAAGTCCGCGAGTATAAGAAATGCTGGATTGGAGAGGGGCGGGGGGGGGGGGAAGGAGACAATAATCGACGGCGGGACGCTTTCGACGGGGCTCTTTTATAGGAGGCGCTGGAAGGCCGGATGACGCATTGCCGGCCTCGTCGGCGAGGAACACGGGACGCCATAAGTGGGGACCCGTGTGTCTTTCTTGGCTGGAGAATCGAAGGATCCTTGAGCGGCGTATATATCGGGGCCCCTCTCTTCGGGTATCACGCTGCTGGAGGCACGTTGATTTATGCCCGGCGCAAGATTTATGCGGAAGAGCCGCGCGATTGAGTCGCAACACGGCGCCGACTTATCGCGAGTGGGTAGAAACGACACAACGCGGCAAGGAAGAGCCGAGCAGGGGAGGTCTCGTCGACGTAAGAAGCCTCGGGGAACGACGGGTACGAGCATTGAGGATCGATCGGCTTAATAAAATTGGCAAATTCGCGCCGGAGGACTGTTAATCACCGCGGCGAGGATCCTTCTCCGAGGGAGAAGCTTTCGATTTCTCGCCAACTTGTGCCTCGTTTCTTTCCTCGTGGATCCCTCGTTTCGTTCTGCTGAATTCCGTTTCCGAGTCGCGCTAGCGATAGGTCGTAGAGCCTTAGGATCGCGCGCTAATGACAGCAATTAACCGGCCGCAATGAATAAAGCGGCAGGGTTTTTCTCGTCGCGAGTCCCGATAATGCGTTTCGAGGAAAATTGCGGCGTCAGGGGCACAGCGGGGGGAGGGGGAGATCGGGATGCGGGTAGCGAACGATGTCTTTGCGTTAACCGCGAGCGTGTATTGCCGCGACGAAATGCGAGTAATGAGAGAGCAGCAACGGCACGAGCCTCGGAGGACCGCAGGCCTCTCTTTATTGGTGCTTTTGCGTAACCGCAACGCGCGGCACCGCCGAGACCGACAAAGTCTTCTATTAATTGCAATTAGACCGCCGGCCGATAATAAATATCAATTAATGCGACGCGGCTGAGTGATTTACGTTGCTCCGATCGCTTTTTCTTGCGGGCACACGCCACCGGGCTGCCCGCAGCCGTGAGAATGTCGCTCGAGGAACTCCGTGCAATCCTCTTCCTTGGCAAATCTGACGCGTTTTGCCAGAGGCACATGAGTTTCCTCTCAATTCCACGTACAGTTTTCCTCGCTGCCTCGATGTTTCTCTCAAACGTTTCCAATATTTTCCTGCTAAATTTCCTGCTTCCACGGCTCGTTTTTAGGCATCGTTCGAGCCGTTAGATGGGACGACAGAAACGTCGAAAACCAGTTACGAATGATCGTTATTACATCCCTCGTCACGTAGCGGGAGATGAAGTACGATAACCTCGAAGAACAAATACGATACACGCGCCTTGCGCCGGGGTTCTTACCTGACGTGTATAACAGCCTTGTACCAAGAAACGACCGGTTGAGACATCGGTTTAGAATATCTCGTTTTATTTTCGACAAGTACTCGCGGACTGTTCCGATACCTGAAAATCCGAAAACGAGTCTCGATCTTTGTAATCGACCGTCCGACACTCATGTTCAGTTTGACCGTGACAAATAACAGCGATCGACGTTAAAGAATGTACAAGAGAAAGTTAAACGTCCGTCAAGTTTTTGTCAAAGTGAAGAAACAATCGACGTAAATTTACAGATTTTAATGCATTCACGGATTACCCGTGAAATATGCATTGTGTTTATGCATCTGAGGATAATAGAATTTTAGTGGCGATTATAGCGGAAGAAATGGAAAGAGATAGGCCGGTGGAAACATGTTTGGCAAGAGCCGGTTTCCTATCGAGCGTTAACGTTGAATTGAAAAAACATTCACGGATGACGGATGATCGAAGATACCGTGGAGTCGCGTCGATTATTCAAAGCAACGACAACGGTGTACCATTTAATGGGCCTCGATAAGGTCCGAACGCGTCTTCGGCTATTGGTAGCTATTACTTAGCCGGGGATAAAACGGCGCCAGATATTACAGACAGATCGTTGACAAAGGGTTCCACGTCGGCTCTGTCCACCGGAAATAAATGCACACGAAAGCCTGTCGTTGGTTGGCTGAATCTTTCAGATCCTGGCACGTTAATCGGTTTCTCCGAGCGCAGGACAAATTGGTCGATAAGTCAGAAGCTAATGGCATTTCCCAGATGTCTCGAGGAACATCAGGAAAACCCGACAGAATGAAAATCGTTCGGTATTTCTCCTTCGCATTCTCCCTACTGCTTTCCAATTAAGAGCACGGAATTCTCTATGATCAGTTTTGAGATCACAAGTCGATTGCCCCTTAGGTCTCCTACCGATTTCATTCCTCAAATAACTCTCTCAGGGATCTGGCAATCTAACGTTACTTTTACATTTTTTTTCGCCTTTTCCACGGACGTTTGTCACTTATACCTCGCAGGTGGAAGGGAACACTGCGCTAGGTGGCAATGCAGTGTCCGTCGTTGCAAAAAGAAGAACCTGACACAGTTTGTTCTAAGGTATGAGACCATGGGTCGCGATTAAGCGCGAGCAGGCGAATTTCTGCGTGGAACAAACGATCCATCGGTCCGCTCATAATTTTCTGCTATGCGATCGGTCGGCAGAAATGGCGCTATTGAAAAATCGCTCCCGAGGTCAGGGCGTTTGTCATCGAGACGGGTCGCAGAGGGCCCACGAATTGATGGTCGTTCGCACCTCGGGCCCGGCCAGTCAAATGTAAAAAAGCTGAGCAAAAGAAAACACGCAGTCAGCGCCAGACACACTCGTGTTAACGAACTTACAAAAAATTTGTGCCTTTACCAGGCATTCGGATGATAATTACTGAAAAACGTGATTAAAGTTTTTCGTAAAATTTTATGCCAGACAAGTGGCAATGGTGAAGCGTCAAGGGCGGTGAAGAAAGACGGTCCCCGATGGGCCAGGGGGCGGGGGTAACGGACGGGTTGTTTATCGCCTTCGGCTCGTTCAATTCGCATAATAAACAATCCACGGCGGGTGGAATACGGACGGGAAACCGGGACATATCTCGGCCCTCGCGAGGAACCAGGCGACAAATAAACTATTATCGCCGGCGACAAGTTCTCTCACGCCTGGCCCACGTCGTAGAGGGCCGTAACCACGTCTCCACGGGGCCCTCAGGGGTCTGCCTCACACACGGCCGTGCGTGAATCAAACGCGAAACCCGCCCAGGAATGCTTTACGGACATCGAAACATAGCAATGCTTTATGGTGGTCCACGGCTGAACCTGATTTATATAAGTGCATTACCGTACGACGGAAAGTGCAAAGGCTGCGCAAAGGTGCGAAGACGGGACCTCGCGTGCGTGTGTGCGTTCGTGCGGTAGAGAGAGGAAAAAAAAGGGGAGGACGGGATCGAAAGGGAGAGAGAGGCAATCGTTCGTATTCTATTGGTCATACATCACCACCTCGGCCATACTCGTTCCTTCGTATCTCACAGCTAACAGGAAATCATGTGATTTAAGGCAACCACGAAACGCAGGCAAACCAGTCGTTCTTTTAACATACCCCATGACCCTCCGATACATTTTTCGTCTCTTCCACGACGTACAAACTCACGTTTCACGCACGACAAAACGATCTCTTCAATATTCCTGGCCGTTGATCGATGAGATAAATTTGCCTGTTCAATAATTTCGACCGATGGACGTTCGCGAAATCGATGTGGTCTTGCCGAACGTCCTTGTGACTGTTGGCCAGTCGTCTTGGCGAGCGCTCAGGTAAGGCATTTACGGGGATAGGCGGTGAAGCGTGTGCGTCGTGCGATATCAGGCGCATTATCGCGCACGACATTACCGGGGCTTTGACTAATGTCCACGAACGAATGCCTACGCTTCGCCGATTTATAATGCCGGTCAACGAGATGTGGACAAACACCGGGCACCGATATATTTCAGATTATGGCTAAGCCCGCGGTGAGGCTCGCAGCGCATCGAGAGCCGGGGGGATCTGAAAGCAGACCAACATCAGAAGTGCATCTGCGGAACTCCCTCCGCCGAGATTGTTGATGATAATACCGATCGATGGTCCGGCCGACACGGCCAAGAATATCTACGGACACGTTCTCCTCCCCCCTCCCCCTGCTGACTCTCTTCCGATTCCTCGTCGTCTTCCATTCTTTCGTCACGGACGATCATCGTTCGCTATCGGTAATGGTATTATTAATCATCGATGCCATTATCAATCACGTGACAGTTATGAATCATTACGTCGGTCAATTTTCTTCATCATCCATAAGTTCCTTAGGAATAACGAACTTCCACTTGTGACAGTTAACTATTTTGAAATTAACGAATGAAACGAAGGGCCGGGCACGCACTTTCCGCGATGCTACATTTCCAGGGCTCGTACTTGCTAAGTGGGTCGTGTAGGGGTGTGTAAGTTGGGGAGAATATGAAACTCCGTGTTCTACCTAAGGATTCTCGGTGCCCCGTGAATTCGTAAAGCGAGGATTCCCGAGGATTTTCGGGAGGTGGGGTATATCCGCGAAGAAGACGGAGGAGGAAAAGTCGAGGAGCGGGAAGAAGGGGTAGGCAGGGAGATCGGCGGGGGAGGGGGGTATGTCCCAAACGACGTATGCACGGCGAGACACGTAAACGATATATCAGGGGGTTAGCCGCTGGGGACGGACGACCCAGGCTATCTTTCTTCCACTTATACGTGTGATATTCACATGCTCAAACGTGATACACCCTATAGAGAGATCTACCGGCAGATACTGCAGCATTGAGAGACAGCGTGAGAGAGAGAGAGAAAGGGAGAAAACTCTCGCGAGGGGGACGCAGAAGAGAAAGAAAGAGGGACAGAGAATTCGTGAGCTCACGTCACTAGTGCACGAACTCTCTCGAGCTGTAAATGTATTAAGGTTTGACGACTGTGGTGGGACTCCGTTCGGCTCGGGGGGTGGAAACATCTTGTCTACGTACGAGGCGTTCGCTGAACCTGCACGTACGATGCCGGTCTTCTGGGTAAAGGGTAACAGTCGACCCTCCCATGACCATAAGTCTTTTTTGACAGACCAAAACTCCCTAGGATGAGAATTTCATGGCGATTATCATGTCCTTTGGAAAAACTATATTTTATTACCTCGCAGACTGATTACTGGCGACAATGATAAGTCACTGTCAGTTTTTACTCGGCGTGTACCGAAGACACGACAATGATATTTCGAGCCGATTCGATATTCGTGTCCATTGTGCTAGGAATATATTAGCGACGATCGTGTGGCGAATAAAAGAAGGGTTTTAGCCAAGCGGTCGAAGAGCAAGTCGACGCTGAGAGAGCGACGGCGGTGGTCGTAACGGTGATGGTCGTGTCGGTGTACGTTTGCATTATTACGTCCTTATATTATATCGCGAAGGTACAAATGTCCGTACGTATGTAAAATTCCTAGCCCGGGCCGCGCGGAGCCATAATAATATCTGTGCTGATAAATGAGACACATAACCGTACACGGTGCCCTGCCTCCGTCCACCAACCCCTTCTGTCTCTCTCCCCCCGCGGAGAGTCACCCTTCCCTGTGCTGCAGGGCCTGGCCACCACCGAGGCACCCACCCCGTATGTCTTGGCTTATTCCACTTTTCCGACGATGCATTACGAATTTTACATTTTACAAACGGCCGCGCTATCTTCCACGACACGCGATCCTTCGAGCTACGAAGGACCGAGCGCGTGATAAAGGACGTGGCGTAGGTGTCGCATACCACCGAGTTGCACCGCTCTCTCGACGAGGATAGCTCGCGAAGGATAGCTCTGTCACTTGGAGAATTTCCTGCCGAGCGCACGCTCCGTGCCGATTTTCCCAGGAAATTCTTCCAATGATCGGGGATAAATCGGTGTCCCTGATACCCAAGAAACAGGAACGAAGTACAAGGAAAATTGAGTCCTTAGCGATTCAGGTATGGATGGTAAATTACGAGCTTTTGGAGTTCAACGATAAGTTGGAGTTTTTGGCAAGATGTTTCTCACGCCACGATCATGGATTCCATTGACAATTTCCGTGCACACGCGTGTGCCATACGGTTTCCGGGAGGGGGGAGGATTTAATTCATTCGCGCTTCGTGATCGGGGTTCCTGGGCCTGGACGTGGGATTCCGGTGCAACAGTGGATTTTTGGATTTGCTGTTAATGTAATTCGCCGCTCCTAGCTCGGATTACGAGGGGAGGTCGTAAATAACGAAACATCAGTCGATGTATCACCGTGAAGTTCGGAGATCGCATTGTTATTCCGGCTGCGTTTCGATCCAGTACACCGTGTCGGTCTGCTTCTACACACATGCTTCGGGAACGTGCTTTCTCCACTCGGCACACGTTTGATCACCGACGGCAAGTTTCCACGTAGGACTCTGGACTCATTGAAAGCGACAGAGAATATCTTTATACCGTATCGTGAAAATGGACAATTTTTCTACGGTTACCTAGCGACGAAACACTTGCTGTGTCAAACGGTGCGTGAAATAAGGAGACCTTCGTTGACAAGTGAAATCTTTATTGAATGTGCGGAAGAGTTGTTGGACCGATGAAACAGCGATTTCAGTGGATTCGGTAGTACAGAGGGGGAACGGTGGCAGGCTACGAGGGGATTTCAGTCAAAATACACCTTCTTGGTATACCGCGGCAGCCGATAAATTATTATCTCTCGAAGATTAGCTCGAATGTCGCGACCCTCATAAATATCAGTATATTTTTGCCCGGTAAGCCGATTTCCTTTCTGCCGATCTGCCTTCGAAACGTAGCAGCCAGCGGCGAAGAACGCGAAATCCTTCCCCGTTCCTCCCCGCTCGGCACCTTCGACTCTTTCGTCTCTGACCTCCTCTCTCTCTCTGTCTTTCTCTTTCCCGGTAGCTCTTTATAGACCGGGAGATTAAAGGGGCTTCTCGTGTTCGTTTTTAATTTCGCCCCTCGAAGCTCGAATCCACGTGCGCCTATTTTCAGCGTTACCGACGAACCCGGCGATCCGATCGTTCCACGAAGTTATTCCTCTTCGATTCTCGCGATATTACCCTGCCCACGGATTTCTGTCATCCTCGGGCCAACTCTTGCGGCACGCTTAAGCTCCAGCATCGCGATACTCAATTAAATCGTAAATACCATTGCTGGTATGTTCCTTTGGCGCTTATACTCTTTTCATCGTACCGTGCTCTGAACACGTGGTTATATTCTGTTGAACCGTATGATCGTCATCGGTAGGGTGGGGATAATGTCGATATAAGCTACGTTTCTACCGGTGTGACTCTCTTTCGCGGATTTCTCTCGTCATCGCGAATTGGTATGCTGTACGGTCTTCCAACAATACGACAATTTATATGGATTTGCCGGAGTCTTCAGCGTCTCTACGAATCCGGGGTCTCGTGCTCGGCCGTTCGCCTCATTCAACGTTTCCCCTGCCCCCCTCCGTCGTCCCTGGCTTTCTTCCCTTCACCTTTATCTAGCCCTATGTTTCTCCCGTTTGCCTCTGCCCGTTCTTTTTCGAAGTTCGCGCTCTCGACCGTGCGGGGCTTTTCGTACAGCTAGGATCACTCTACCGAGCGGGGTTTTATCTCGCATTCAGGGCCTATAGCATTCCTCATGGATGGATCGGCAATCCTCTTTAACCCTCGCTTCTCTCGTATACTCAGCCCGCCTCTTCCCTTCAACCCTCTTTCACCCTATGTCTTTCTCTCGGTGCACCTTCCGTCTATCCATCCATCCACTCAATACGAGATTATGGCGCACTGAGATTCGTGAATTCCATAGCCGTCTACCGGTATTCGTCGGCCTTTTATTCCACATGTGTGGCGAAGTTTCGACGAAAATCAGCACTATCCAAACATATCTATAATTTTCGTTCCCCAAAAATCCGTGTGTTTATCAAAATCTTGCGTGCCGAATGCAAGTTTCTTTGGTTTACGGTTTATTCCGGACTTTTAAGTATTACTTAAAACGCTTGCACGTGTTATTAAACGGTACAGGTATAATTTTAAACCCAGCGTCTGTTAAAGTTTTCACCGGAATTTATCGCCGGTAATGCTTTATTTAGAGGTCATTTTATTTGGCGACGAAGATAGCCTTTAGTGGGCCCCAACGTGCACTTTCACGACGTGTAACGATTTTGCAAACTGCTCTTCTATGCTAATATCGATAAGGTGGAAAGACTACAGCCGTATTGCCCGTTGGGGATTTCCTTCTACATCGGAAATCGTTCTTTTGAAGGACGGTTCTCAAATCTCTATACAGCTTTCTGTACTATGGGCCAAGTATTTGTAATTAATGACGAAATTTACATTCATATCGTAGTTGTAGTATTCTCCTACTTATAGATAGCAATTTATTATGAAGGAAAAAAATGTTTTGGAACGTATTCTTTGTTTGCGAACGGTATGTTTAAGATATTCTTTTGTACGTAAGAGTTTTCTAAGTGAAAATGAGAAACACTGAGGGTTTATCCCAGCTTCCGCTCCTCGGCGAGAGATGGCACGTGATGTACCATCTCTTTGTGATACTTTGGAATTTTATTGACATAAATACTATTGAAATGTGCACAAATTGTCATTGAAGTTTATATTAAATAAAAAAGTGAAGGTATCGAGCTGCATAAAAATCAATAAAGTCCATTTTTGCTTATTCCACTCATTCCACTAAAGCGGATAGTATTCAATAACAATCACTTCCGGTTTTACTAAAATCATTTCTGTAAAACTTTGGAAAAATATACAATGATATAATCTGTGATTACTCTTCGTCAGATTAATTCGGTGCTTCAAGATGGCAACTTTTTGTTTTAATGAAAGTAAAGGATACCCTTGAACAGCGTTTCCTGTCCCAATCAGGTTGGACGGTGAACTGCGAATGTACTTTTTCTCTCATGTTCAATCGTATCACGGACAACGTCGTGTCTACAAAAGAAGCTACGTACAAAGGGCTGGCGAAACGTGAGTAGAAATACATGTCTCAGTTCGGTACACGAGGACAAACGTAATATGATGTTACCTTTCCGTGACGCTCTACAATACACGCATTTTTATATACGGCTCGGAAAGTTTCCTCTATCAAGATCGCGTCCGCATAGGAACATATACCCGCGTATATTGACGTGGCATGACACTCGGTGTAATATACATCTTATATTCCTACCTGTGTATCATGTATTCCAGTCGTTAAAGCGAACCTACTATAATATTTCACGATTTATGACTATGAATGTTCTCTGACTTTCCGTATTAGAACACTGTACTACCGCTGAGCACTTGGAATGAAATTAGAGTATTAACTTTTTAAGGACCTTCAAAGCACTACACGATTATGTCATTCGGTAGAGTATTCTTTTGGAAAAATACGGGTTTAATGCATTAGCGATGATGAGACTGAACAATAGCAGAATTCATAATACAATGTGTACCTCTATTTCGTTTACAAGATCATTGCTCAATACTGGTATGTACTAAATATTTATCATAAAACTCCTTACGCAAGAGACACTTGAAAAACGTGTATTATGCATATGCATTACATGCTTCCGTGCCAAATACGGAAACAGCATTGACTCTGAGAAGAAGACCGAGGAAACGATATTTCAAGGGTATTTCAGGCTACGTCGGTAATCTGTGAAGCAGATCGGGGCGGTAATTCAGTTAACGGATATTTATGATATTTATTGGCGAGGCGAAACAATGGATCGATATTGTTTTTCGATTGTAGACGACCGGCTTGCACTCCTCCCGACGTGCCAGCGAGAAACAAACGTTGCCCGCGCCAAGGGAGCATCGCACAATGCGTGTCTTGCGATGCATGCATGCATGCATGCACGGAACCGTGCGGACTGACCTACACATTCGCGCAGTACGGTACAGGGGCAGCATAAATAATATTTTTAACGCGATATCGGTATCGCTTTGTACGATATATTTGGTATAGAAACGTCATCGATCGCGTATCTTACTCCCGATTGTTGGCGTTGTACGGCTCGGAGATGGGCTTGCCGATTGCATTTTATTTCTGCCCGAATCGGTCGACTGTTGTCAGCCGACGCTTAGATATCGTAAATTCCTCCGCGGTTGAATGTCTTTCCGCGATGCTCAGGGTTAAAGGTCCCTCATTGTCCCGGTTATGCTCCTTTTCGCGCGCGGCCGCGCGCTGGCAATTTGTAATATTCCACGAACGTCCGTGCACCGTGACAGTTTTTGCATGGTCCAGCCGGCGTCGGGAGGTTAGAGTGGAAATATTGAAAGATAATCTGAAAGGCCACGTCTTAAAAGGTTGCGGCGCCGAGGAATCGGCGATCGGCCGATCGTAAGCACCGTGTCTCCGAACAAAAGACACATATCGGGCCATTTGAATATCAAATTCGATACCCACGGCGCAGCTTCGGTATCTTGCGTTATCCATAATCCTATTCAAATGAAGATCACCCATGGCCCAGTATTTTAATGACGAATGTGCCGCGAGTCTTTCCCATCCATTCTTTCCCCGTAATCGTTTCCCAGAGCGGATATTAACCGATTCGACAAATTACAGGTCTCTCGATTGAATATTCAATCGCATCGTTTACAAATATTCTCCGACATATTTTACTCTCTTATCACGGTCCACCGTATTTCAGTAGTCTCTTCATAACGTATCATCCTATCAGATACGTACCTACTTTCCTAGACATCCACTTTCCTTGGTTCTTGGCAACTTTTTCCCCTGTTTCTATCGGTGCGGTCTTCGGTGACGATCAATAACGATAAACTTTATAATGGCTAAGCACGACAAATGTACGTAGGCAGATAGCCGTGGTCGTGCTTTGCGCGGCTTTCTGCGCGGAAGGACGGGCAAAACGATGAGGGGGCGGGGGAGCCGGGGGAAGGGAGTTCCCACATATGCATACAATTGATACAGATATACCATCGTCTTTATGTACGTGTCACGTTATTCTTGCTGCGGATATATCCGCGATATAAGCGCCGTACGGCTATCCTCGTCTCGCTTCGTCTTCCGTCCTGCCCTCTTTTTGTTCCTCTCGATACGTTTCTTCGTGCGCTACTACGCGCTGAAGAAGGAAGAAACGCAGGCATAGATTCGCGTAGGCAGGTACCCGAACGCCCGATGCTAACTGTAGAGCAAGGGACCGCCGCTTGTACGGCGCCTTATTGCGCAAACTATCCGCGACAGGAAGGCTCGCGTACATCTGTTCTTGTCATAAGGGATGATTTAGCGCGCTGCGCGACCATTGATCTTTCCGCATAGGGGATATCGAGCGAGGAATTAAAGCGAGCTCCTTGTAAAAGTCAACCCGTGTGTGCATCGGAATACCGGCTTGTCATCTACCGCGGTGCACACAGTTCGTCCGTGACACGTGTTACAATACATAATTAAGCCAGCGAACAGGAGCTTCCGTTCGGAGAATTATTATATCGGTGGAAAAAAAAACAACGATCGTCCATTCCGGAAGGAACTACCAAATGAATTACGACATAATGCCAGTGCTAATTACATACTTAAGTCATCGCGTCGCAATTATCATGTCCCGTGGTCGCTGGTAAACGTACGAGCATTACACGAGCTCCTTGACTTCTGAACTTGAGATAAGGGCGACGACGTTTTTAATAAGCAAGAATAATGAGTCTCCTTTCTGGGGCCTTGTAAATCCCGGCCTCGTGAGAAAATTTCAGAGAAACGAGTTTCGCCTGGTGCGAGGGCCCCGCGCGTTGCTTTTTCACGTACAATTCGTATAGGTGAAACAGCTACGGTGTATTCCTGCTAGTTACCGCGACCAAGTACGTACGAACGTAGGCATGCGTGCATGACGCACCGTATAACCAGTTCTGTGTGATTTGTGGCTATTCCCGGACGATCCGAGCGCGATAATAAAGTGGCAATGGGGCTTGTTAGCGAGCGAGTTCAACGAGGATCGCCTGTATGCTCGTTGGGTGACAGTCAACGTCATCGGCGGATCAGCATGCCGCGTCTGCAACTTCTGCAACTCCCTCAAGTATTCACTCTATTATCAGCGTTAGTAGACAGAAATCGTTTCTCTCTGCACCGCTCTACACCGCATTGTGTCGTGTTAAATTGTTTCGATAGGAAATTACAGAATCAATTGTATTTGATTTTTATTATTAAGCCGTGTCTTTCGTCAAATATCCTCAAGTCGTTCCCCGGAACGTTTAGGAGGCACGTCTTCATTCGGTGAAACGCATAAAAGCTACGGTTTATAGTTTCATTCCATAACGGCGTGGCGAGACCAGTCTACGAGGATGTATTTGGGATTTTTACGACCGTCGAGGGCCGGTTGTGTCTCTATTCAGTTTTTTGTTCTAAATTGCCGGCAATCCCTTTGTATTTAAGAATTAAAGAAAGTCTTGCTTAAGTGTCTGTATTGTACAGTTTTTTTTTGTAATAATCTGCGATAGTCTTCAGAATCACAACACAACGTAATTTATATTCCTCGAATAGTATGTTTGTAACCATTTTTCCTTGGCTTTGACTTGAGATCGGTTTAGAATTGATTTTCAATCGTCATTTTGTAGCCTTATTTTTGTACATATTGTAAACTTCGTCTGCGGTTTTCATTCTCGGCAGTGAAACGTTAAAACTCGTTGGTTTTATGGTTTCACTCCGTGACCGAGTGTCCGGACGAGTCTCGGAGACTACGTTTGAGATGTTTATGAGCGTCGGGGGGTCAGTCGCGTCTCTATATTCGGTTTTTCGTTTCAACCGTCCGGACGTGCATGAGGATCCATGGAGAGTGAGCGGACGAGAGAACGAGGTGGCTGTATTGTTGCAGATCCATTGTTAGTCTCGCTCGGGCGAGAGGAAAGGTAGGCCTGGCCACGTTGGTACCGCCTACCATACTGACCCCGACGTGGAAGGACTTGACCATCTTCTCCCCCACCCGCGGACTACCTTCTCGTAGTCCTCAACGTCGAAGATCGAACGACTGTCTCCCCTCCACTCCTCCCCTCGCAGCGTTCGATACGCCGTCCTTTTAAAGTCACGCATTTTTCTTAGCGCCAATAAGTTCGAACCTGATGAAGATTCGCCGTGGGTTCGCCTGTCGAAAACGGAGCGAGCGCAGCTGCGCCTGTTACACGAGTAACCTGTATAAATCCCATGAGCGCAGGTACGTCGTAACGAATAGCTGGCATTAGTTAACGAGATATCAAAAGGATATCGTGAGCTGACCACCAAGAAACGAGGACCCCACCCAGGCATCGTCGATGCCGCTGCAAAGTCGGGGAACGAACCCCCTCCCCCTCTCCCTCGCCTCTTACGGAATACAATACCTCGAACCTGAGACTCTATCGCGATATCATCCTGTTATTAATTGGAACACAGCTACGCCCTGGCATTATGATGTCTCTAATATGTCTTTTTCCTCACTGCTCGGCTGGACCAGTCGATCTTCAAGTCGATCGCCCTTTTCATTCCGCTCGACCTGCTACTCAATACCAGCAACCTCCTTCCCACTGCTCCGCAATCGCCTATACAGATCTACGACGATCAATGTTTTATACATGGAAACATAATACACCGAGTTCTCAAAACATTACACTCTGCCAATAGACGAACAATATTAACCTTATAAATAATATCCATACAGGGGGGGATAAAGGAAAGGTTCTTGAAATTGATAAGCGATTAAAGGTATTTATATGAAAGAAAAGCGAAGCGCGGTTTATCTCTTTCTTAAATACTCACCAGGTATATGTATACAGTCGTACGGCTGTGTACGTCCGTTCGAAGCCCTGCAGGCACGAATATGCGCACAGGGGACCCCCCACGGCGGGATAAAGGCAGTCGCTACGACAGTAGCCGTGTACGCATAGCTTAGACAATGCCGTGCGCATTAATACACTTCATATTAGTCGGTTTTAATGCGTGTTTGCCGGCCATTGTGAATGAGCGACACTGTTTATCACCGACCCCCGCAGTCCCTACCCCCTCGGCTCGGGGGGCCGCATTTGTCTCGGGACGTTCCCGGACGATCAAAGAAGACCGGGAAAGAACAGGGGCGGGGACCGCGGGCCGGGAGAGGGAACATAAAAAATTCGCGCAAGACCTACCCAGTTCCTTGACTTCTCGTTTGCTGCTCTTTTGTTATACCTTTATCTTTCGTCCCCGCTAATTTCCTTGCAGCCAGCGGCAATCACGCTGCTTCTGCCTTAGGTATTTTTTTCACCCGTCCACGTGATCCCGTGGTAATATCGAAATTCGCGCTTACGACCATCGCATTTTTCCTCAAATGACGCGTATTTGTCCGGCGACGGAGCACGGTGCGCCGTGTAACGCGTGCCTTTGTTCCCTCTAATTTAATGACTTATTTAACGTCTCTCCGGTCGCGCCAGGGATTTTTGTTCGCCTCTTTCTGGGCGCTCGTGTAATGTGCGTATGTTCCACGCGTCATTAATTGACTGGCAACCTCGATTCTCGACAAACGACGGTACGTAAATACATACGTTCGCCCGGCATTCGCGACTGTCGCGCCGGAGGGCAAGGAAGCCACGACGAGGAGACCGAAAGATCAAGGAATAAGAGTAAGTCAATAACGGACGGATAAACGAAGGGTGGAAGAAGAACCGCGGGATAGAGGGGGATGGGGCTCGAGCAGAGGGATAAATTTAGTTTCTTAGCCGATGATGTCGGGACATCACCCCCGCGTTCTAACTGTACGGCTATGCAGATATTATTTCTGGCATTGACTCCGACGTACCACGGAGTGTGGTGTTCGAGCCGACGACGACGACATCGTCATCGCGTCATGACTCACGACACCCGAAATACACGCGATCGTTGATCATTGACTGCCGTCTTGCCATTGTTCCACGCCCACAAATCGCTTTTATCGTCTACGGCTTCGATCTTGACACAAACGCTGCGACTATTAATGCCATCGATTTCCACGTTACGGTCTTCCGCAGTAAAACTGGCACACATTACGGGGCGCGATTTATTTTTCCATTTCTGCTTGACTTTGAGCCTTCCTGTTGTCCTTGTCGTTGGTCGAAAAGTACACACGTTTGGCGATTATTATCGAAGGTTGTTCCGCTACCGTTCGAAATCCGCTGATCTCATCGGGGCTACTGTGGACGGTTGTCAAGGTGCATCGACTTTCCGGCGACCCAGCTGAATCACGTTAAAACCTTCCCGAGTATTTCGAATGACCGGTTCAACGCTGTGGAATTTGTCTACCTGCCGCTACTGCCGAGCTAGCTCTACGCGCGGCCGTTAAATCACTTTGGGACAAAGGTAGCGCTTTAATCACGAATCGGAAAGATCGATTCCGAGGTCGATAAGATTATTTCAACGGATAGCCATGTCGAACTCGAACGGCGCGAAACGAGTGAAAGAGTTCATTGACATTATCGTCTTTACGGCATCGCTCGGGACGGAGAATTGGGTCACTTGACGCTAATAAAACTTGATTGGCGTGCTATAAATTTATTTCAACGGAGCTTTGATAGGAAACTTCCGTCCGTGGAGAACAGAAACTTTATTATGCAAATGAATTTATCTCGATCGTCTGTATGGAATGGACGTAAATATATGTTCGTCCTGTGTCTAAAAACGTGACTGGATTGTCCTTCGGAGAACATTCATTATTCTACGGCGATCTTATTGCTAGGACAGTTGGGGGAAATCACACGTTGCGGGTCGTTTTGGCGAACGCCATTCGTCGAGGGATCTCGCGCGGTTCCTGCCACTGAAAATCCTTTATCCTCAAATCGCCGGAGATAATTTGGTCGCTGTAGACACGGCAAATATCTGTACAAGAGATCGGAATAAGGGTTGGTATAACGGTGGCTGGGCGATGACGGTAGAAGCAGGAAGAAGGGAAGCGGGGGAGGGGGGAACGAGCGTCGTATACGGGCGCAAAGACTATGTAGGTTATAGGAGGACGGGATCACTAATACAGGAGATGTTTGCGAACCTGTTAATAATGCCGCGTTTGCTCACCGGGTTATTAGTGATGGCAAACACTTAAATTGTTCTGCCATGGATTAGTAATAGGAGCAGCTGCAAAACTGTCGCGTCTAAGCGAGCAGGAGGAACAGGGACTAAGAGAGGCGGGAGCGGTTTCCCTCTTCGCCACTGACCTTGGCCCTCGGAGGAAAATCCGTGAAAATTGCACGAAGAAGAAGCTAAGTATGGTCACGAGGCTAACGAATTAGTCGCCGAATCTCGAGTATCGGCAGGGCTTCGCCGGGAGTTATGGCTCGAAAGTGTGGAGTAATTGTCTTGTTTCGGCTAGTGGGTCAAGCCCCATCGCTCGACCACCGACCAGTTTGAAACTTTCCGTAGCGGGGAAACGGCCGACAGAGCCCGGTTGGATAATTAGAGACGGTGCGCACTGGCCGAGTAAAATTCCATTGCGACTCGGTCGCTTTGTAAGAGGATTTCCCTGTTTTTCTTATTAGAGTCGCGGGTAGGTCTTTCGCGAGGCGCTTTAGAAGATCGATTCCCCACCCCCGCCCCCGGGGGGCGTTACAATTTAACCGGGTCCATCGTGGAAAATATGTCGCGACGTCTTGATGTCGCGTATCGCGTGTCCCCGGTATCGTTCGTGGCGGTTTCGCGCTCGTCACTACTTAACGAACTTACCCTTGGTGGCCCCTGCCCCCGCCCCACCCCCTCCTCCTCTCCTGGGCGCTTGCCGTCGTAGCGAGGCGGCGAGGACGCGGAAATTCTTAACACTGTTAAGATATGTTAATTTTGTTTACCTATAAGCTATTAAAGGGGCCCTAACGCGCTTAAAGCTAAACCAGTTTAGTTTTCGCTGGATGTGTTCACGGCGGATCCTCCGGGATATAATGTGCGCCAGAGAGTGGTAGGGGGGGGGGGGGGAGGGGGGATATGGAGGGTCGAAGGGAAAGGGTTCTTCGGCCATGCCGGTGAATTTACCAGCGCCCGCCCTTTCCGCGGCAACGAGCTAAGATCTTATCGGCGGCTACGCTCTTTCTCTCGTTCGGAATGATGTTTCAACAAACACGTGACTGGTTATCGAAATTCGGCGGCATCCGCGGCAAAAGGAGATTACGGCCCCGGGGTCCGACTGTTTTCGCTACGTGCCGGGAAAGCAGTGACATATCCGAGGAAAATTACGCCCGACAATCCGAAAGGGTTTTCGTCAACGTACATTGGCTTATCACACTTCTCAAAATTATACGAAATTGTACCGTTCCTACGTTGGAAAATATATGTTGCACATTTATACACTGTACGTTATTTGTTTCACGATAAAAGTATAACAAACAAGAAGAGTTGTCCTGGGAAGTTTAATTTTTATTTCTTACGCGACTTTTCTTATGATCATTTGATTCTCGTTACCGATGACTGTTAATAAGGCACGAACACAGCTATGCTTCGTGCTGGCGTACGAAAGAAGCATCGGCAGATAGTAGATTCTTTTTGCCTTGAAACGCTAGACGATAGTGCGCGACTCACGACATTTTCCGTCTATCCGCAGGCACATCTTCGCCACGGAATAAATATGTAAATGGGGGGAGTTCTTGTTCCGTTCATGGTGCTCGCGGATTTCCCTTTCTCCGCGGCGAAAGAGAAAAATGAAGGCACGGCACGGTGCGAAGGGGGGAAGAGAGACGTAGGGGAGGGGCAGGGGGGAAGCACGACAGTCAACGTTGATCTTGACCTCTCGTATTCCCCGGTCAGTTCTCTCCAATCTCTTTTTTCTCGTTCGCTTGCCGCGGTCGTAGCTTCTTCTTGCCTTCTCCTCGATATCCCGAAGAGACGTCGAACTCGGGTTACTGCCGATATCAGAGCCGGTCCCGGGACCGCTGACTGCCCCTGAATTATTCAGCGTGCGTGCCTCTTGCGATTTGCAAACGGCAGCGAAAGAACATCGATGCTCCTCCGTTTCCCTCCGTGTAAGCCTGCCTGCATAGTCGCTATAATCGTCCGAAAAAATACCAAGAATATTGACGGCACAGTGCCTGCTCCTGGCGAGTATTCAGCAACACATGATTTGCCAAAGAAAATCTCGACAAGTGATATCGGTTGCTTGAGAATATTACTACCTGTTATGCGCTCGGACACGATTTTGGCATTCAATTAATTTTCAAGGCGATCCGGATGCAACGATGCATTATTCCATTTTCGGGTGTGTTCGATCGGATCAGATTCCCCTCGAGTCAGCGATTATGAGGCCGGACGGCGATTAGATTGAAAGCTAATTAGTATCGGACAGCTAATTTCGCTTTGGCCTCTCACCCTTACTCTGCGGCTCACGTTCGTATTTTCGTAAACGTTAATAATACCGTGAGCGGATATCTGGCCCGTCCGGCTGTCAGGTATGCCCACCCGCTGATATTTCCAATCGAAAGTCAAGTGGACAGCCATCTTCGAACAGCAAATCGTACGTAAAGGGCCAACTTTTCCATCAGGACTAAGTAACCTTCAAAAGTAAGAATCTTTGACGCAATTCCAAATGTCGGTGAGAATGTTGAACGATACGTAGGATTCCGTTGTTCGTTGAGATTTTTGGCTCAATTAAAGAATGGAGAAAAAGGAGAACAAAGGTTCAACAAAAGAAGAAAAAAGGGCGTCGCGGAGAGGGGGAGTTGTAGGAGTTTCCCCTTTATGTATTGCCGGTTTGGCTATTTTTCGGTTCGGATCGTAAAGTCTAATGGGCGCATAAACCGTGGAAAGGGATTCGCCTTAAAAAAACAGAGCCGTTGACGATAGAGTATTATTAATACTTTATGTTAATTACCGTATCGTTTGGTCCGTCGAAGAGCCTTAAATCGACTCGCTAAACTACCGGCGTCTGACTGTAAATTCCCTGTCACTGCTTGACGCTCGATTAAAATCTGCCTTCGAGTATCCCCGTCCAAGTTCCCCCGATTTCCGAGATTTTATACCGATTTCGTCGATGGTCATTTCGCGCGCCTTGGCCATCGGCTCAGCTTTATTGCTTTTCTAATTCTACGAATTTCTTTTTTCCTCCTGAGCAAATTTCCTGCCAATTTTTATCACAATTTCTCGGAAGATAAGGCAGTGTCGTTGCACTGGCAGGATTGGAAGTTAGGGTTCATCGGCGCCGGGGCAGTGCTTGTCCATAAAACATATTAAACCGAGCGCATGAATATGCATGTTGTCCAGTTTTCAATTTTGTGCGAATACTTTGGCGTAGACGCCCCTTTTCAACGCCCTCTCGACTCTGCCTTTTTAGAAAGTTTTACGTCTCGTAAAGGACCTCACAGCAGTCTCCGCGCGCGGATTACTCGCCAGTGGACACCACTCGGTGCTTTATTGGTTCGTGCTTTCACGCTTCTTTCATCAGTTCCTCGCTACTCGTATCCTTTCATTGCCTTCTAAACACTGTTGGTCCCGTCGGATTTAAGTTACCGCAACGTGCGGATGCGGGAAACATTCTCATTGGAACATCCCATCGACGATCGGTAGACTATGTATGAAGAAGCAGATTATTCCGAAAGAGAGAGAAAATTGCGACGAGTCTGGCTAGAGAAAGACGAGGAAGAGGATTCTCCTGGTCCGTGATAATTTAACAGTCAATTACGTCGTATTTCGGTGGCGGACGAGCTCTCGACTGTGATAATATCGATTGGTAAGCATTATTTTGCTGAAATCGCTGGCTTTAGGAGCCGCTCTCTTCCCCCCTGCCCCGCCCGTTTTCTAACCGTTTCATCCCCGTTTAGCCGGGCTTCCGGGGGTTCGGCAGGACGAAACTGGCGCCATAGTACAGGCTCAGCCACCTACCTTTCCCCCCCACGTAATTGTTTGATTACTCAGCATGCTGCTGAACGACGGTTAAACTCAAACTAAGGCCCCGCCAAGACTGTTCCGTTTCGAACGATAAGCGACTCGTGAGGTAAAGCTATACGCCTGGTCGGCGTTATCGGGATTACCACCCAGGGGAACGCTAATTAGCGATCATTAGTTAATTGATCGGCACCCGTTCTGCCCCAGACCGGCCGTTATTCATCGCAATGCAAAGATATCCTGCCTGTTCGTCCGTCAATTCCTCTAATGGATGGATTTACTAATAACACCTTAGCGGACGCGATGTGACCACTAATCGGCTCTCTCGTACATGGATCACCAGATAAAGATCTAATTAAATCGATAATCCTAAACTCATTATGCTCATTAAACTCATCATACCCATTATATTTAGAATATTTTTTTGTCTTCTAAACATTTTTCGTAGCATCTTACGCTACTAAAACGTGAAACTTATTCAACGTGGACGCTTTGATTGACTTTCTTTCTGAGTAAAGTCCAGTCTACCTGCAGTTGCGACACTCTGCTGGAGTCAAATCGTTGGCAAACACTTGGGAAAACTTCTCACGGTTTCTCGACAAAGCTTACGTGCGCCACAAACGTCATCGCCGAGAGAAGAAAAACGGCTCACAATGCTATCCACCTTTATCCCCGGGGAGTATCAATCGGAGATCGAGTCCTTGAGAGATTATTTTTACAGAGGACTTCTTTTCTGGCTTGTCCTTTCACGGATGGCTTAGCCGATGGATCCAAGGAAATCACATATTGGACGTCCACTCCTTTCACCGTGTAATCTCCCTCGAAGGAACTCTCCTTTTGTTTCGTCTCCTTTTCGAGAATCCTTCGATCGTTTCTCTGATCGAGACAGACAAAATCAAAAGATGCCAAGGTCTTTCGTATTATTGAAATGTCTCAATATTTTCAAACAGATAGGGATAGACCTTAAGAACGAACATTTATTGAAAGAATTAGTTACTCGAAGTCGAAAATTCAACTTTTCGAATGGTTGATTAAAAATGTTTTAATGCAGATAAGTAGTTTAATTTTCGAAGGACAGAGTTTGATTTTCGTTTCGTGATGGTGAGTTCGTGTTGGTTGTTAGCGTGTACATGAGATGTGGAGGACAAAACGGGGGCCGATATCGCACTGGCCGGTAATTGTTAATGAATAAATATAAGGCTCGCACAATGGATTCTATATACGACCGGACGTGCGGGACAATGGTCCCCTCTGCCTTCTTGGGCCGTTCCTCCAACCGACAGGTGAGCCGCTCGTTCTGCCGGATAACTCGTTTAAAATCGGCCACTTCGAAAGATCGACTCGTTCGCACTTGCGATCCAATCAAAAACTCTTCAAAGAGCCAACTGCCCGAATAAGCGCGCCGGAGTTTAAAATGCTAATGAGGCCAAGGGGACGGAGAAGAAATCGATTGTATAACGCATCGCGCGATGCAATTTAAATTTCAATTCCGTTTTCGTAGTTGGCTTAATCGATAATGTCGGCATCCTAAACGTGCGAGAAGTTCACGAAAGGGTGCTAATAAATAATCTACGATAAGGAGCGATAAGTTTTCCGTACATCCGGAGTAAATTGAACGAAGCATTTTTCTTTAAATAAGCCCATGGCGAATCGATAGGCGACAAAACGGAGAGCGGAGCGAAATCCTTGGTGCGTTTACGGGAGTAGCGTTGCGTCACCGTAAAAAGTCGGTCAAGTGAGGCCAGGGCATAAAGCATTGGATACACAAAGACACCTTCCGCATGGCGGATCCGAAATAAATTCCATATTTTTCTTCGCGACAGAAGTAACGGCCGAGTGCCGCTGCATGAGATACTTATCTGGATGGTGGAAGAAGGAGAAAAAACGGGTTCGATGGGGATTCCGCGTGGGAGAATAGCTCCTGTCGGGTCGTGTGCGACGTTCGATGAATGCCGTGACGAAGTCGTAACAAAAAATCCTCCGCGTGACGCACTTTTCCTTTCACCAAGCCCCGCGTGTCTTTCGGGAACTCCGTCCCTTTTGTACTGAACACGATTATGGGGATACACGGGAAATTACGGGAAACCCGTGAAGCGTTTTCGTTATACAAGTACGTCGGAATGATTCAATGTTTCAAACTGCCGGAACAGTAATAAAAGTGCATCGTTTATCCCCTTGGGATGCTTATTAAACTGAACTCCAATGAAATATGTGCTACGATGGTCCGGTGCAATGTAGTATTACCGTCTACGGAAAAGCAGTTGCCCGTGTACCGCGGAACATTGTCAAAGTTTTTATGGACGAGGAGGTTTAATACGTAGGGCAGCTAGTGATCAGCCGGTATAAATTACCGAGTGCCACGATTGCAGAAAAGTCAGCGTCTGATCCGCAGTAAGCGTGCATTCGCCTTGGGCAGTGGGAGGTTTCGAGCAAAGTGTATCGGATGGGCCGGCCGTTGGCTGATAGTTTGACGGGGCCCGATGAAACAATGCGATACATCTCGACGGACGACAGGCCCGGGAGTGAGCGAGCTCCTCGCCGTCAAGGTTAGAGGAAGGTGCGGACGGCGAAGAAACGATGGAATTGCCAGGGAGTCCCTCTCCGGGCAAATGATTGCTCGCACCAGGGCCGCCGGAAACAGCTGCGTCCGTAAATCTACATTTTCGACAGGTGCTGCCTTGATTGCGCTGCATCGACGAATCCGCCGCAGGAACGTCTTTTACGAACCTCAGCATTGCCCACACGAGCCTCCTCTTCTTCGTCAACGGCCGAACGCGTGCTGTACCGTTTTCGCATTGTGTTTGTCTATTTTGCATCTCCATACAGGGGAGAAAAAACCACTGACAAGTATGTGGAAGACGCTATTCTTGTCTGCCAAGTAAAATCTCTACGCGATAATTGTGTACCTCGTGTAAATATAGATCACGATTAAAAAAATATTGCAGTGACAATGATCGTCATTGGGTCCGTAGAATTTTTCATTTTTCTACGTGTTGCGGGAGTTGTTAGTCCACACAGGCGGAGTTTATTTGGCGGGGAAACGCGATGGCGACGTGTAATCGAATTTCGATCGGCCATCGAAACGGCGCGGTGTTCTCGAACTGGTCGATGCATCGGCGGACAGGGAGGGGAAGGGGGGTGAGGGGAGAGCCGGTCTAATCGTGGCTTTTGTTTTTCTTGCATTTCCTGCAGACGGCGCGGCATGGGAAGGGCCGGTGATTGGTCGAGACGAAAGACGAGGCCCGCAGCGGCCCTAAGGCCCCCTTCTTCATCGGCCGTCCTACAGCCACGGGGATGCCTTTGACGGGTCAGCAACAAGAACAAGTATGAAATCAGCCTCCCGACAGACAACAGACTCTATCAAATGGTAATTATGTGTACTGCTGATACAGGCAGAAATACGATCCCGATATACACGCCTATATCTCAAACCTATACAGGGTGTTGCACGGCTTGTAAAAAGGATGTTCATCGTTGCTTATCGCAGGAACATTTCTTACTTATGATAAGTTAAATTATGACAAATAGATCGCTAGGCGCAATAAAGACAGAGAGATTTTAATGGATTAGGAACAATGATCGTTTCTTTCGGTTAGCAATTTCAAGAATTTTGCAAGCTAGTTTCAATAATGAGGATTGCAAACGTTGGATTATGAATGGAGAAGTGGTGGGATTGTCTTTTGGAGCACCCGGTACGTAAAATACGTTCGAGACGGTACGTTAGCGACTGACATGGTGAGTGACGTACGATATGGAGGAAGGCATCGGGCAGTCTATAATATATAATAAAAATGCATCCGCACGCCTCGATGAGTTGATTGTCTGCTTGTCCGGATGCCAAAACGTCCGAACTCGTGCATTTCATATCGCGGTTTTATGCATTTACCAAGCGCCGCGACTGAGCTCGTACTCGGGTGGCCGAGGAATCGGCCCACGGCGTTTCTCCTCGGTCCACTCGGCTCGTCTTCGAATAATAATGATAGTAGAGTGAAGCTTTATCGTCCTCTACGTTGCCAGACCTAGCGTAGATGTGATCGCTCGAGGAAGGTTCCCGGTAATCGAATACGATTTCACGTTTTTCCAAGTGTAAGTCACATTTTTGAACAATCGTATCGAGGCGCGAGGGGAGAGACGAGAGACATTGTGGATCGGGTGTAACTTAACTTCCCGTCCTTAATTGAAATTCCTTGACTTAAACAGTGGAAGACGATGCTCGTACCTGATTTAGGCGGATTCGCGGAAATTCGTACGTTCAATAGCGGCCTGTGAGTGCATACTTAAGCGAATTTGCATGCGAGTTCGTATGGTGCGCGCGAGAGAGTTCCCGGTTAGACATTCCGAGGCACATGTCACATTCCCATTGTCTGTGTTACCGTAGCGAAAGTGAAAGAGGAAGAAGGAGGGCACGAGCGACGGAGAGAGATGTAAGTAACTCGTAAGTACTGTTTTATTTGTGTAAGAACGAGCACTTTGCTTCTCCTCGAGCCAGTTTCCCCCACTCGCTGGTCACACGAGGACGAACTGCCGACTCCGTAGTCACGATTTGTCCGCGACACGTTCGTGAATTTTCAGGTAGGTTCGCGAGTTTACCGACGATGACAGGACGGCAACTGGCCCACCACAAGAAGCCACTTCCGGTCGCATAATTCTCCAAGGAATTCAAACTGACGTCTTTTCGAGCCGCAGGACTGCGCAACTAAGAAATTAAACTCTGTTAAAAAGCTGCAATGTACTAAAAAATACATAAAACAGTATATTTCATTTGAGAGTTTCGTAATATTGTCGATTTTCATGGAGGAGATGGGGATATCCGGGGAAAGGATCTTTATACTTTTAGTTTCTACAAGTTGAATGGCGAATCGGGGATCGAGGTGGCAAATACAGGGAGGTTCGCCCGAATTCCCGTTCCTGTGAAACGGCCAAGTTATCGCTAGTTAACAAACGTCTTCGTTATTGCCTCAGACGGCAAAGAGGAGCCCAGCACCGGCGTTAGCTAGACACCCTCACGGATCTTTGAAGAGCGTCAGTTCCTCTCTTTGATCTTGGTCAACAGCGAAACTTTAGACCTCGGCTAAGGTAGCTGGGGTGATCGGTGAAAAATCTTCTCATTTATTTCGGTAGGTTCTTCCTTTCGAAGTCGTCGAGGTGGGTCTTAATTGTCGGGAAAAACGTGGCTGCGGTTATTGGGCAGGTAAAATAGGGCGTCGATCTGCGGAGCACGTGCCGGAGTGGACCGTGTTGGGGGACAATAGATTCTCTCGGGGGAAGCCGCGTGGCACCGGTCGGAGGTAGGCGAAAGGAGAACTGCTTAAAGACAGGCAAGGGGGTGGGAGGTCTCTCTGTGATACTCCGCTGATGTCCAAAGGTGCTCTCACACTCGGCACTGGATACGCCTTAGTCTTAGCAAATTGTACAATAACAATCCTAGTAGCAGGGTTGCCGTTGCTCCCGTCACAGTTGGCCCCTTCTCCTTTTACCATCCGACGCGTGTTCCGCACTAGTGTTGTGTACATTAGCGGATGCTCTGAAGGCAAGACAAACGGAATATTACACAAATACCCCTTCTCGGGGCAGCGCGACACCCCCGCCCCCGATTCCCTGCGTCCCTTGGAAAGCTTCCTCGACAACTCAGTCGCTGCTACGTTCCCTTCCGTCTTTCCCTTTGGCCCGCACGCCACGACTCCCAAAGGCGCCATCTTACCTCGCAAGCGTTTCATCTCCGAGCTGAAGAAGGGGGACGCAGAATGGATGCACCTCTGAGGGATTTCGCCGTAGTTTGGGCAATTGCCGGATGGAAGGCACGCCCTTCCGATTGCTTAGCCTAATTCGCGCTGGCTAACACCGGGCATCAAAGTCTGCTTTGCGCTTGGACCAGCCGCTGCCGCCGACTGTCACGGCTTTCGCAGAGGTTTCTGTTCTTGCATGTTGCTCGCAGGTCAGTACGCGGGGTCGGGGATGAGAGATTTGGCCGAGCGATAACTCCGTAGACTTCCCTTGGCGACAGAAGCGAAGCGTTATCCCCCGGGAGAGTACGTCTGAAAGAAGGAAAGTTTAAATAAAATCGTCCGGAGTCTCCTTGTCTCCCGTGAATAATATTCGTCGGTGGAATGACGAGTGTAACGTTCGCGCCTGAAAAATGGGAGATACGTTGCCGGCTATAAGAATGAATGCAGTCTCGGCTACGTCAAAGAAGTCTGCTCGGCGGAAGGTATTTTCCAGAGGACCGTAGATCGGAGGGAAAGGGTTGACATTGCCGCGGGCGGAACCTGCCCTCCCGGAGGGCGGGGTTAATATTTCAGAAAGATTTCCTGTAACCCCCGAGCGCGCCATTGAATCCTCGCGACTGAAGGCCGACTACTGCCGGCTGGCATAAAGGACCGAGAACTCCGGGCCCCGTTGTAATATCCGTTTTGTATAATCGCGCTGCCGGTTCTCCTTTTATTTCTCGTAATTTTTCTCATCAGAGAGCCGACCGCGGCCGGATAACGTCCCGCGGGACGCCCTGGGCAGCGGGGACGTCCGTTCTCCCGCCTTTCAGTTCGCACGTACGGACGTTCGTACGTCCGTTCGTCCGTCTGATATGCCACGGGAGGAGGAGGAACTTATTAATACGTAATCAGTCGCCAGCTGCCTTCGTTACACCGGCAGAAGAGACCCTCACCGTCTGTGCTTTAGTCCTTCATTTTGCGACTATGCAATTTTTCGTTGCATCCGTGCGAGTGTCAACGGAGAAACACGATTAAACGATCACAAAAATCTTATGATAAACGATATCCAATTATCTTACGTACCAGACGAATAGTCGTATTAAATTTTCATCGACGACCATCCCGAGCGTCCTTTTCTTCCCGAGCAGGCCTAAGTATTGTGGTTCATTGAAACAAACGTCCAGGAGGCTATTGTAGATGAGATCTAAATAATTGCTTGTAAAACGAGAAAAACATGCTCTTCCGCGTACAATGCCGGCCGTGCGTGAGTTCCCGGAGGTTACGCGATCACGGGGTATTATCTAACGATCGGGCCCATTTGAATATGGGGATCGGGCGGGTCAGATCGAGGCACGATCGGGGACCCGAGACCCTTTCTCTTCACGAGTCTCGCGGCATTTAAATATTAGCCTCGTACGAGGGGGCCCCATTGAGCCGCTCGACCGGCCTCGCAGGTGCACAGCCGTTCGTTTTCTCCACGACGACGACGACGACGACGAGGACGTCGGCGGTGGAACGTAGACGCGCGGGCGCACCCTTCGAGGAATCTCGATTTTCTATTATCCGCCGGGTGCAGGCTCCTTCGACGAACCTCGGGTACAATGCGATGTGTGGCTCGACCGATCGACCCGTCAAAGGGGTGCATGGGAACGCGCCTAACAGAGGACCTTGGACTTAACCGGGCCTTTTTTTTCAGGTGCTTCAGAGAAAAGGAATCAGTGTTCCAGTGCTGCTGGCCCGTGTGATTGACCATCTGCCCCACCCAACGTTTCCTCAAACCTTCCCTATAATCTCGATCTCCTTTCATCAGCATTTTTCTTCTTCCCTTGCAGCGAGAATAGTGTTTCCCCGCGGTTAATGAGGAATTTTGCATTCGCCCATGGAAATGAGGTAGTTAATAAGTGCTCGTTTGATTTATCTTCTCGTTTGGACGTATTGAAAAAGTAATAACTGTGCAAGTGAGCCCGCGAATCGCTTAATTACAAACTGAACGCGAAAATTTCACGAGCACTCGAAACGTCGAGCGCCGCGGATTCCAATTGCATCCTCCCTGCATATTGAAGCGTCCGCTCATGAACTTTGATCGGCTTTTAATCTGGTTTCCCCGGGAGGAACGAGGAAACCCTCGATTTCCCTGGAAGAGGCGTTCCCATACCTCCCTATCACTCGAAAACTTTGCGGAAATTGATGGCGAACGAAAATGGGGAAAAAAAGGGCGCCAGCCGGGAAGCCCGGCAAAGTATGAAACTCGATGCAGTCCTCGATACGGGCGCGAGACAAAATAGCGAGTAACGAGATTTATCGAAGGCGGAGTTTAAAGCAGATAACTTTGCCAGCATCTGTCGGCAGTTAAATGAAAACTCGAGTGCGTGGCGGGAAACGTCCATCGGAAATAGTTTCGTTCGGTAAACCACGATAAGCGTGGAGATGGGATTTTCATTTTTCTATTAACGGTTTTAACATTTAACGGCTGATATTAAACTGATCGCTTTACAAAACTAGTTATTGCCACGTTGCATCGGAGGATGCAGCTAACGGTGCGAAGGTAAAGGAAGAAAAATGACGAAAAATGAGCGAGGGTAGACGGAGTCGAGTCCCTGGACGTTCTTATCGGTGATTATGGATATGTCAAAAGTGTCGAGTGTTTAAGGAGAACCATCCACCGAAGTCGAGTCACCGTCGCTAATGATCGTCAGCCATTTTCTTTCACGCCGGTGACACGTCGAAAGTCGGTGTGGTCCGGTGATTTTGATCCTCGACGAAGCTGCCGTCCCGTGAAAAACCGACAGGTGATCGTTCGAACACTCGTGTGTACAGGCCCACCCAGAAGTCCCCACTCGGGTAGTAATTACCGCCTAGGCTTTGACGCGTCTTCTCCTGGTACTACGGAATTTCCCCTTGGACCGCTGAAACGCCGATTCGCCGTAGCGAAATGCATTTTCGCGGTTTAACACGCCGGAAGATGTACGTTCTCGCGCGACAAATCGTCCAACAAACGTCGACATTTTTTATTCACTCGAGCGATATCGTTAATTCTTTCGAGATAAAGGGTAAAACCGGATGGGGAGGGGGTCCCCGTGCACAGAGAAACTTGAGTCGCGCAAACGATAACGGGCCGGCGGTTGCTCATTGTGCGACATTTTAAACTTCCGCCTGGTTGCGTGCTAAGTTTCCAAAGGTACTCGTTGCAGCCCCGCGTGGCCTTCGAAATTACGTCACGCGTGATAAATCCCCGCGGCAGGGCTAGCGGTGTTGGTCGTCGACGTTATTTCCCGCGACTGTGTCGAGCGGTCGCGGGGAAACAGCGAAACGATGGTGATTTAAAGCGTTGTTCATGAAGCCAGAAACGCCGTGCGCTAAATACCGCCGAGTATTGGCCTCCATGTATTTGCACGTGGTGGATTTCTTCGGAATTACGTTTAACGAGAGCTCCGAACAACCGGGCGTTGTTAGTGACAAATGAAAGGAGCCTTGCACCGAGAAGAATTGCTGAACCGCTCGGAAATGTATTACGTTCTCTCCTGTTTTTTTTTTTTACCAAAAAAATGACGTTACGAAAGATCGATTAACCGTGCCGAGGAATTGAGTTATAGCGCATACCGACGGTTAATCCTTTTCGTGTTTCGCTGACCCGGAAACGAGGTACAAAAGTGATACACACGCGATGGAAGTATCTCGTCGTGGGATGTGTTCCCCATTGTCTCGTTATCCTCTTTCGCCGAGACATGGGCATTCGATTTTTCCGGCTGGCGGGGCCGCACGCAGGCGACAAACAATGCTCGATCGTCGAAGGAGAGACGATACAGGAGGTGGAATACTGAGCCGGAAGGGGAGTCCGAGAGCGGGCCGTATTTCACGGGGATTTGAGCCGAAGACATTTTCGCCCGATAAATAGATGATATAGGCTCGGCAACGGCGTGTTACACCCGACGGCCGATCCTTATTATAAACTCTAACTAGCTGAGGCCTCCTGCCACTCCGCTACGCTCTTTGCCACGGGGTCGAGACGATACTTGATGGGATTTCTAGCCGATGGTGCGGACAATCCGATCACACGAAGACCCCCCTACCCCCTTCTCCGAGCATGGAATATCGCTCACGTTGTCTTCCACTTTCGATGTTCCCCGCACACACACACACACACACACACATACACACACTGTCTCTAACCAACTCTAACCCACGTGAAAACCTCAATTTCGTTCATCGGCGGAACGTACATTTGCCGATAGTATCATTCGCGAATGGATAAGGTAATAAATGAGGGAACTGGCGAAACAAGTATAGCCTCTAATCGAACTCACCTTCCTCGCTTGGCTTTCCCCGTAATTTGCATGGCTGATACGTCGTTTCCTTCTACGAGCAGGGCGAAAACAATGCCGGCGTTACCTTTCTGGCCGAGCCATAGAACTGTCGCTTCAGAGGTTGGCATGTACGCGCGTTCCAGTGCGATCGTCCCGGCGGCCCAATGTCTGCAGGAAGTTAAACAAAAAGCGATTCCCGCCGGCCCCCTGAATATTCTGAATCGATTAAATAATCGAAGCCTGCCATCTAGCCGTTCCGGACGACCCTCTCTCTCCCTCCCTCTCTCTTTCTGGATTCTCGTACGGGCGACTCGCTCGGGGTACACCATTCATCGGGCTCCTTCTTTTCATATTCAAATAGTGCCATTGACGCTTCAATGAATAATACTCAATGATAAATTTGTGGGCGTATTCAGGATGGACCGCGTGGCGGGACCTTGAAATCCAACCGCGCCAAACGTTCGCGCTCGCATTTGAATACGTAACCGTGCGAGAGCGACCGATAGACGGAACGACGAAGGGGGGGTAGGGGGCGCAGGATAGAAAGGACGAAGAGCAAAGAAACCCGTCGAAAGAAGACGGAAAGTGGGGAAGCTGCGGCCCAACGCAAACTCACCTTCGGTTTTTCTTCCTCTGCCGAAGTCGGTCGTTGAACTTCGACATGTAACGCTCCTTCTCCCTATTTCTATTCGCTGCATTTGCAGTAGTCGCCTTTCGGAGCAGCCGGTCTTGCCCTTTTCAGGAGGACCAGCTCGACTTTTTTCTACTCTCCCCCGAGCCTCCCAAAGAACCGGAAGATCGGTTTCAACGGATCTGCAGCGCTCTAAACGAAGCTGCACTGTTTCCCTGAAAAGGAAGTAATGAAAACTCGTAAGTTATTCACCGACCGATGATCCTTGAATGAGTTTCACTTATTTCGATCTCCGTACGTTGTTCACGACGAGATAAAACTGGTCGAGGATTTGATTCTTCGACGAATCTCGTTCTTCTAATCGATAAGCTGCCGGACCTACGAATTCGTGTAGTTGCGCAATCAAGTCGATAGATGTAGCGAATTTTATGGCGCGGAAGGAGAACGCCAAATCTTCGGGAAGGAGATACGCGCTGATCCAGAAAATTCGACATTGCGGTAGAAATTTTCTCGGGGTATAAATGAGAATGATTTATCCGAAGTGTTCAAATCTGCCTTATGCTCTGCTCGTAATATAAACTTGTCCGATAAGCAATACGACTTCTCAATGCTTTTCATTCCTACGATTTCGTGTCACCATTTGTTTGTTACGAACGCAACAGATGATATAAAACGATGGGGTCATCGATTCGAGTGGTTCGCTGCTAACGTTGATTGTGACTAGTTTATATGAAATCCCTTGACAATAAGAGAGTCAGTAGAATTTCAGCTCGTAGGACCAACATGAGTATAGAAGTATAGCCAAAGATTTCGTCGTGGAAAGTTTGTAAAAATGATGCTTGTGGAAATTCGTTTGATCTTGATTTGCACGTGCCTGAGTTTGACAGTCTCCCAGGTAAATACGTGTCACGTGTCAGAATTTATTTCCTTCGAGGAGTGTTTTACATCTTTGTACCGTTCCTTTTGTTCCGGCGAGCAGCAGGAAGAATCAGGGTACCTTCAATCAGCAAGGCAGGGGCTTTGTTTTCCACTTTGCATATCAAGTTTCTCATCGCCAGATGCGAGCGTCGCTCCCAATTCGTTGAAATACGCGGACTCCCCGAACATAGTGCAGATTGTATTCGAAAGTCGACGGAACGAGGAGCGTAGAAGCCACGATTTACTCGAGTACATTGCAAAACGTACGTCCGAAATATCCGAGAAATTATCGAATATGGGTTCAAATGCACCAACTACCAGTCAAGCAAACACAGACAGGCTTCCGCGGAAAGATGAGAAAATTCCAAGACAAATATTCTATACGAAATATAGGAAAAGAAATTCCGGAAGGAAGTTGAAAAGCACGAAATTTCCAGCAAGAAAGGATGTCAATTTAACTTTAAGTCATGTCTACACGAAACGCTTTATATCGCCTTCAGTTATATTACCTTCTTGGAAACGTCATGTTCAAGGCAAAGGTGGGAAGGTTACAGAAACTTCTCCAAACGTTACACCAAATTTTTCGTAACTTTATTCTAAAATATATCTTCTGTTTCTCGACACTCGCAAATGTACAATAAAATATGTAACAATATTCACATTTTAATTTCTTTATTCCCGAGTGACTGACATTCCCTGACTAGAGGAGGAACGTTAACGTGCGAGAAAGTGCTAATTCCAGCTAATTAGTGTTTCTTTATTTAAAACTCCGTATTAGTCTCGGGGGACCGACGATGGACTCACACACCACTGGCTTTATAGCGACTATTATGTAAAAAGCTTGGCCTAGGCTCGTTACGTTCCATCACCGGTTGTTTCCAGTTAATGAACTAATAATTCTCTCCTGCGGAAATCATTATCGACCTGAATCGTACAGCCCACGGCTGTATTGTTTGATGCGAGGAAATTACTTGGCCTCATTTCCGATTAATAAAGATAAGAACCTATAGTCTATGGCCGCCTTGAAATATATTTCGTTATGAAGCAGTACATCCTACGATTAACAAGACATCATTTGGATCGTAATCATTTGATAAAGGTTTATCGCGGCCCGAGAACTATTGGCAAATAATAAAAATAGCTACGACGACGTAAGAAGTGGTCTTCAAGTTCGAGGCAAAACTAATGCGAATCTAACGATTGTACGGGCCATTAACCTACAACAATCGCATTTCGCCTCTGCACCCTTCGTTCTACGTTGCTTCGACAACAACGCTCTTCTGTCTTGATTAACGATAAAGACCTACACGGGCCAATTTTTCGTTAATCCATGAATCAGAAAATTAAGATCATAAATTTACCTTCGTCGATTGCGTCGAATATGTCATTGAAAATAAATCACTGCTTGAGTTCCTTTCTTAATTTTTCCGATAAGACGGTGGAGATTAATGAGCAATTTCTGAGAGTCCATAAGCAACGGTGTAATGCAGCGTTGATATTGAGAATCAGCAGCTATCAAGGAGCGGTCGATAGTAACTAATTGTTATTATAAACTTGCAGTATAGGTTTAATCATAATTGCTTCGGGCTAATTGGATAGATAATTAAGGGTAAAGGTAATTCCCGGCGTATAGCCTGTTATGTCTGTGGTGCACGCTGCTTAGTTGTCGATATAGCTTTAGGATACGACACACGTTTATGAGCTATACGATCAGCCGAAGGCTTCACACCACAAACTCCCTCCAAACTCTTCATATCGATTATATAGTTTCACAAATATCTGACAAATACATATCATGCAGTTACATGAATATGGAACACTAATTGTCCAATTAATTCATTAAAAACGTGACGTATTGCCACATTATAATAAAATATTTTACAGAATTTATTTTGTTTCCACTGTGGATTAATCGTGATATTTTTTTATGCTCACTAAAAATCATTCGAATTGTATCGTAAGAATCTTTATACTTGTGATCGTTGATAATTTGTCGCAGTTTTATGTCACGGCATTTACATGGCGAATGTTCTTCCAAATTTCGTGGGAATTTCCGTTAGCCCCGGGCTAATGTTCCCACCGCAGCATACGTACGTTGCTCTCAGTTTACGGCATTGGAACTGAGCGGAGTTTCGACAAATTACCAATTAACGTAAACGCTAACGACAATAGCTCGGAGCTGTGGTTACTGACGCGTAGATACCGCATGATGGCCCGTACGGACAAGTGGATGGTAGGAGGGACGTGCAAATAGTACTTCGACGACCAGCGGATATCTTTCCTCACATTACATTTACTTCCGAAGCCACCGGTAGAGCACAAAATCGGACTACATTCGTGTCAAGCGAGTTGATAATTCCAACAAAATGAATAAATCAACTCATTCGAACATGCCAGGTAATTGCAAAAGGAATAATTCAAGCAATTATCTAATTAACATTCCTGAATTATTCGACGATTACCGATAGTTCTGGAATTTTTTCTAAAAGCCATTCATCCATTTTCTGTGAACCTGTGATAGAGTTTTTTCGCATTTTTGCGTCTCCCTTTGCACACGTGTATTTACGTCGATTATCCAGTAGGCGTTTATAATGACGTCTGTCTTTGTTGACGGATCGAAAGGACCTTGAGCCTTGAATCAGCCCGGTCTCTCGAAATTATTGTCTCTTCTTCTCTGGCTATATAGACAAGGGCGCATTATTTAGCGTCGCTCGGGAGCAGAATGGTTGTCGAGGCACGGCACAGCGAACAGATCAGTGACGCGAGTCATTATATCGCTCGAAAGTGAATCGAAACAGGCCTAGCGTGCCGCGAGGGTGGCTCGCCGAGGATCGCGCTGAGGATATTCAGTTGCGCAAGATTTTGTTGTTACGAGTAAAGGGACGGAGAGAGCCAGAGTTACGGGGAGGATTTAGCAGCGGCGAGAGGAGAGGGTTAGCCCTATATACGTAGGACACATATATTAATACGTGTGTGAGTACATATAAATATACTCGTACACGTAGAGACATATCTACGGAGCGCTGATGATTTGTATTTTGCTGCGGAGCTGAGCACTTGAGTGCAGCCGACGCGCAGCGACAATGCAACGGCAGGCAGATAATGACGAGCCCACGGGAAATACAAACGAATATGCCACGAAGTGACACCTCTCAATGACACTCTATCTTTCTCTTCGTATCTGCCTTCCACTTCCCGTCGGGTTCTTGCCGCCCCCTGTTTTCCTCTGGCCGTCTCTCTCGATCCTTCCACCGGATGTGCATACGTGCGCCGGGTCCTGTCGCGGGTCCCGGCAGAGCCCGACACTCTGCCGGTCGCTGCCACTTCTGCAATAATGGCGAACGATGAACCCCTTGTTTTTAATGAGAAATAACGGGCAGCGCCGTATCATTATCATCCCAATATGCGTGGCTGCGTTTGCCTTTCACCCTGGCGAGCACTGTTTTCGTCTTGTCTCGACACATCCCCCTTGCCGTCCCCGTTCGTAAGTGACTAACAAGCAAAACGATTGTCCCTTTAGCAGCGTACGATTGTACCTGCTGCCAGTGGACATCATTATTTTTCATTCAATTCTACGGTTGCACGGAACGTCTGTGATTGAGTACATGACTTTTCATGAATTCAACTCGCGCTGACAATTCCGTAGGTCTGGGATATCGGGAGTAACCCACGTGACATTGTGCTCAAGAGATTTTCGTTTTGACCTATTACATACTCGTGTTAACGAGCGACGACGATGTTGAGGCCGACGACGAGCATCGAGCTCGATCGATTCGAACCCATGGCTCCACTGGCTGACGGACGGCAAGTGGAGTTTAGACTCGTTAACGAAGTTACAGATTCCCGTAATCAAGGAGAAAGAGCGAGAACGGGCTTGAGCTAGGGGCGTGTGTAGATATTCAATATACTGCGGCTGTTAGCATCCACAATGTTATTCATATATTCAGTGCGCTGTACACCATGGACTCTTGTTTTCCTTCGACGTGTACGAATACCGAGATACGGGGTAGGGATTAACGTGGAAACTCCAGTAGAGAACGGCAAGATGAAAAATGGAGATGCACGCGAATGTCGAATTTGCTCCTCGAAAAGTGATTCAATCAAATCCAGCAAGTTCTTCTGATGAGGCCTTCTTGTTAAAAAAAGGAAAGTACCAGAAAGAGAAAGGCAGATTTTCCTGGCAAAATTTCATGCCGAATGTACGCCCGGTGAAATACCGTACGTGTATGGGAGATGTAAACAGTTTACAGGACTTAATCGTCCCTTCCGTTTGTCGGAGGTATACAATGGTCCATGATTTTCGGATTTACATGTGTAAAACGTATGTATTCAGGTAAAACCACGTGGGGCAGTGCATTTCTCGAGTCATTCAGAGCTTTGTTAATTACGAAGCACCAAAAGATCCAGTTTAAACAATGGCCATAAAGATTTCGGCTTTTGTAAGGGGAGAAGTAGTGCCGGGATCGTAGTTGCGGCCAGCGAGGTATAGTTTATAAGTGGAAGTTGCGGTCGTACGACGAGAGGGATTGGAAAAAGAAGCAGTATCGGGAAACGGAGACGACGAGAAATAGAAAGCAGGAAGAAACGGGAGCGGAAGGAGAAGACGAAGCCCCGAGGTAATGGTTATTGGAAGAAATTCTCTGGGCAACCCCAGCGGGCAGACACTAAACACCGAACAGCGGGGGCGCAGTTTGTCTTGGCCCATTAGGAGAAACGCTAGTTGGCTTGCTCTACGGGGGTGGATATAGAGCGATAGCGGCTGGAAAGGAGGAAGCGGCTTGTTTTATAGCCCGGCATCTGTTCGACGATCGTCTCGTTCCGATACCACTTTATCCTCGGCGTTAGCTGTTTCCTAACTGTTTGCGAAACAAGCCCTCTTTGCCCGACCCGTTTTCTTTCGACGGCTTTCCAAAGCTCCTTACCGACCTACACTCTCGCCCCGTCCCATTATTTTCCCCCTGTTCCCCGTACCTTCGGGAGACTTCACCCCTTCTATTTCTTTCCCATCGAGAACTCCCCCGACCCTTCTCCACTGATTTCCAGTGTCTGTGTTTCCGACTCCTCTCGGTCATGGCCGTCATATTGATACGATTTTTATACCGAGATTAACACGCTGGGATCCGTGTGTTCGGAGACGAGATTGACAAACAGGAAGAACCAATCGTACGGCGTTGCAAGAGGAAGCGAGCTAGGCGTCTCTTGATTCCGCGAATTAGCCCGGGACGAGAGTCGGGGAACGTGGGATTAGCGCCGGAAGAGAAGCCAACGGGCCGTGCTCGCGGAATTAAGCGATCGACGGAAGGACAGAGCGAGAGGGGAGTCGTGAAGCCAGAAATTTCACGGCGTTTCAGCCGTGCGTCGGAAGGAAACGGCATTAAAACGGACGATAATCTTCCGGATACAAAGCGCCGTTGCATGGGAAAGTAGTGGGAGAGAGGGGGGGGATGGAAGAGAGAAGTAGCGAGGAGAGGGTGAGGGGAGGGAGGGTGTAGGCTCATAGAGGAAAGGAGGCATGCGGCAGAAGCTTCCTGGATAACTGCGCCGGGGGGAGAGGGAGTGTGGCAGGAGGTGAAGGTATTCTTTTTGCCGCGAGGATACGTATGCCGGGTAGCAATAAATAAACGTACGGCGTGCAGGGAGTCGGCGATAATACGTGATCCCCTTGCGTTGAATACTTAATGCTAAGTACTCGGTGTATCTGCATACACCCGCCACCGTCCTCCCCCTCTCCGGCTCCACATAACGCCGGTATTTCCGCCTTCAACTGTGTGCATGTATTTGTGTGAGTATGTGTGCATGCACGCCTGTACCGGCATAGGTGCTTTGCACACGCGTGTCTCTGCACACTCGTGTAAAAGAGGAGCGGGAGCATACGTAGCGCGGTGCCCGTAGGCAGAGGGAGCTACTATTGAGTCGCAACACAATAAAATAACACGAAATACTTGGCGCTCCGAGGGAGAAGGGGCCGAAAGGGAGATATCGGGGGCTCTGCACACACGCAGACCATCCACCCCCTCCTCCACAGGGTGCCCGAGAATATCCCCCGCGCCCATAAGTGGGGGCTGCTTTTCCACCGGCGGTGTGTATGCATTATGCACGAAGATAATGCTCTCGGATACTTTGTCTATATGGGAATAACGCGAAAAGCCGTATGAGAGTCGCGCACCTCGGAGGAACGAGGAGAAAGAGAGAGAGAGAGGCAAAGAGGACGAACGCTTAAGTCCCGACGGAGCATAACTCTTCTGCCGCGACATGTTCATGATCCGAAAACCTGCTCGGAAAGCTACGGAGGTCTTCGAAGAACTTGGCAAAATCTACACAGTCGCGCGGGATTCGTACATTTTCAAGATTACACAGGCAGGCCGATCGATCGAAATCGCGATTAATTTCGAAGAATTCTTTCAGTTCCCGGGGATGGACACTCGATGCGACGATGAAATCGACGTAAGGGACTTCACTCTCGCCCTGCGCCGCTGACAATATCCCCGGCGGAAGTTACCGCGTGGAGACTCGCGAGACAAAAGTAATTTGCCGGCGCTACGGCAACGTCGTCGTCGAGGCACTGGCATGTGTGCCGCTTGTTTCACCGAGAAAAGAGTCGGCCCCCGAGGGTGAATCGGTCCGGCAGCAGGTATACAAGCGAGACAGACACACAGAGACACAGACACACATGTGCAGTCACGGTTCTCGATGCATCCCAGGGTGGCAGTACTCCGGGAGGAAGACAGAGCCAGGAAGAAAGGAAAAGCAGGCGATGCGGACGTGAGGGAGGAGAGAGTAGCAGCAGCGGAGAGACGTGGGGACGAAATTCGTGAAGAAGCGACGGTGGACGAGGGGTGGACGGAGGGGCGGGCTGCGAGGTTTCGGGGGGAGGAAGTCGAGACGATGCAGAGGCGAATGCCAAGAGAGGGTTTGCCAGCTGAGGAGAAACGAAGCGAGTCGATATACACATTCACGCACGTATACCTACGTTCCCGACTGCATTCGCCACGCTATGTACCTACGTATCCACCGGGCGACCTCACCTAAATTCTGAATAAAACGGGAGTTGCATAAGAAATCGGGCTCATGATGAAAAACAAACAGCGGTTTAGGTTGCTGTTTGATCTTCGGCCATTCACAGAACTCTCGACATCGCGCGGTATTATCTATTGACTGCGCGGGATCGCGACCCTCTTCCTCCCCCTTCCACCGCCCCCTGCCGTTGGTTTGCCCCTTTCTCCGTGGCTCTTTTTCCCTCTGAAGCCGCCGGTAGACGCTGATATGCGCTGACCGTGCAAGCACAGCCAGCGCAGCAAGTCGAATCAACTCGACGACGAGGCGAAAACCCTTTCACCCGACGCTGCCGTCGCCGCCCAGCTGCTTGGCATTTGGGAATAGCTTTTATACGCGAACCACCTTTCATCTTCAGCGCTTGATGATGCACTCGAAGCGCGGAAAAGAAGAGCCTTCCCCGGAACCGCCACGAATTCCTGCCTGCTCTCGTTGCTACGACGCTACGGAATTTCAATATACATCGCGATTATTACGTACCGTCGTCGCTGTCATCAACTGGGCTCCGAACATCTAAAATTACTCTCACGAAAGTATCGTTACTCGTGGCAAACCGTGAAAGATAATTTTATCCTGATTACAGACTCGGGTACGTTGTAGAGATTCGATTGACCTTAATATCTTGTTTATTGATATACACGCGAAATTACTGATATATTCCATGATTGTTTTAAAGTTCTTCGTTGCACCACTGACAAGGGACAATGAAGTACTTTTAGCGTGGGAATAAGATGTGAGTGATAAATGTCAGCGATGCGCTATTGCGCAGGAGTTGTGAGAACAGAAAATCTCTGGTCGTGTTGGGATAAATCTGAACGGTTTTCAAGGAGACTATGACGTTGTCGGTCTTTCGAATGACGCTCGGATGGATGGGTGGTTGGATACATACAACACCCCCTGATTCCTGGCTCGCTCCTTCACGGTTACACGCACAGGGTCTTTTCGTACACACGCACCACCCCCCGCGATTCCGTCCTCTTAGCTTCGTTCCTCTACGTCTGTCGGCCCCGTCCCCCGCAGGCTCGTTCGGTGCCTTCCTTTCAGTGTTGCCTTATTGAATATCCCACGAGTGGAAAATCAGTTCAACCTCCTTGAAAGGAGACCACCGTCCCCACCCCCTCCGCTGCCACTCTTTCGTGTCCCTCGTTTGGCCTCCCTCTTCCCCCTTCGCTACTCGTTTGCCCTGCCTTACAGTTCAAGTTATCCCGTTCAATGCGATTTCCTGCCGATCAAAATCGTATCGCGGAAGATTTGACTGGGGGGAGACCCAGCGTGGCTTCGAGACGAGCAACAAATTGTCGTATTGGATTTCCGAGTGGAAAGTCACTGAAAGACACACCGAACAACAGGGGAATTGCTTTCTTACAATAATTAGTTTACAAACCGCAGTAAAATTATGGAATCAAGTAAGTCTATATCTAAATCCTGGACTGCTTTAAAATCCCCTGTGCTAAATAATTCACTGGAAAAATCTAATTAACAACGCTTCTTCCCGTACGTTCCAATGAATTTACGGAACATTTCCGTGCAAACAAATTATTGTTGCCTGTGCCATGGCATTCGTCACTTTAAATCGTCACACGTGGCGTCGGCCGCGAGTAGATTGGGCGTGGATCGCTTTTTTTCTCAAACCGTAGACCGCGAGAGAGACGTCACGTTTGACGTCTCCATGTATCATCCGTCGGTTTCCATTACGTACGCGACTATAATATCGTGGAGGATATGAGACGACGCGAGGCGAACGCGATGCGGCATAAATGTATTCAGAACGCGCTGCAGGAAGTATCGGGCGGGGGTGGCTGGCCGAGGAGAAAAGGGGAAAAAACGGGAAAACCTGGCGAGAAAGAGCGGGACGGAAGGATAGACGAGAAGGAACGGTATGGCAGAGGAGAGAAATTCGGGGCGGGGGTTATAGGGAGAAGGGGGAAGTACCCCTCGCGGTAGCGCGGATTTCTTTGCATAGAGAATTCGATCGTTTGTCAAATAGACGCCATCTTGCGTAAATTGCCGCGTCGAGCCGACACTCTCGAAATTGCCTCGTCCCACGCGGAGTTCCCCGACCCTCCTTTACAGCCGCTCGATGGAACATAATTCTGTTTCTGGTCGAAATAGCGACATACGTTATGATCTGTCAAATGCCGATCTTCAACGTCACACATTTTCCCTTAGAAGCTTTCTATACGTGAAGCTACGCATACCTCGTATTGCCCCGGAAATCAGAGACTGCCCGGAGGAACGTTGAGTTTCATTCGTTAAATTAGAAATTCATTTGTCGGGGCTTGAGTAGTACCGGCAAGGAGCATTAGCAGTGGACTTAGCTGTTTCCTTAGTAGGTATTTTTCCTTCCTTCGCACAGGCCCTTGCGTCGCCTCTTCAGCCGTACAAACGTACTTTGATCGTTAGTTAAGAAGTGAATAATATTAATTAAAATATTCGTTTGCGTCCGGGGGTCTTTCTTCCCCTTCCCCCTGCAGCGAAGCTGTCGTCGTCGTCGTCGTCGTCGTCGTCGTTGTGCCTCCGGAGTTCTCCTTAGGCGAGACGAGAGCCGGGGGTTGGGGTTGATCGTGGGCGCGACAAGGACTGCCGGCACTCGACTCTTCGTTCCTCCTCGGATGTTTATTCGTTCGTTCGCTTTTTATTTATACTCGAGGTCTGAGTACCCGCCTTATTTGCGCCCTTACCCCACCTTCGCGGCTCCTCCTCGGCGTCCTCCCCCTTTCCAGTCGCTCCTTTAAACGGCGCGACTGCCGGCACCGACGACTCCGAACCCTTTACTCCAGCGGCCACCTGCCACGAGGAGGAAAGAAATTAATGGACGCATTCGGATGAATTTCATTAATTGAATGGCACGCGGGGCGCCGCGCTTCGTCGCGACCTCGCACGACCCTTTGTAAACGCGGCCTGACTTGTTGCGACCGCTCTTCTTTGCTTTTTTAAAGACCCTGCCCGCCCTACAGACCCTTAAAAAGAGATACGAGCCCGTGGCCGATTGCCTTTTCCCCGTCCTCAACGCAGCCACACGGCGGAGCTTCTTATTATCGGAACCAGCCGTGCGGCCAAGTCGTTATAATCAATTTGCCTATCACAGCTTTACCCGCTAACGAGTACTCATGAATTGAGCAAACGCATTTTCTCCAACCCTCCACTGTATATTTCTCACATTACACATTACCAAACCCAATCTTCCAAAAATTTCTTACTCAATTTCTACCAAGTCATGAGTTAGCGTGCGTTGAAAAAATGCGCGAGAAATAAAATTGTGCCGAAGGACAGCAAGAGATGGAAAGAACGCAGTTCCGACGGGGACAGAGAACATAAAAGGAACACTAGTAGGTATTAATATTTAGCATCTCTGAAGCCAGCGGTATTCAGGCAACTGCGTCGGTTTCCTATCCTCCCCCTCCCCGGGTTCCGGCTCTCTATTCCAGCATCGCTCGTCCTCCAGGAGGCACATCGTTTCTCACCCTTGTCGCCCTGCCGCCCACCGAACCTCCTTTACTTCTCCTCGGTACTTCTCTTTACAGTAAAATATGTAAATCTAACCAATATTTCTAAAGCCACGGGCAGGCGCGTATGTGTGCGGATACACGGATACACGTGGGAAGCCCTTTTATGACGGGGTAGAACGCGCGAAAACCGGTGAACGGCGCGTTTGCGTCCGTCTCCCAACCTAAATACACCGGCGGGAGAATGCGGTGAGGGGGTAAGGAGGGCTAAAGGTGGATGCGCTTCCCGCCGGTATTCGAAAGGGACTCGGATATCGTGCATGAATATTTCGCGAATTTCTATTTAAAAGAAGGGAAAGATATCGCGCTGACTGCACGTCAGCCCTTAATCCTGTCGGGAGAGGACATGAATGCTGAGAAATCGAATGGCCCAAGAAATAAAGAGCAATTCCACGCGTAATACAGGAAATTCGACTATTTCGGTGTTTTATCATCGACATCTGGAGGTATTTTTCGTGTATTTGCATTGACTTTTCTCCCGGTCTATTTAAATTGGGCTAAATGGGGATGGCTGCGAGTTAATCGCGTTTATACGAAGACGATTACGCGTGCTTTGGTTTCTTTTGATGTCTCGCGGATGACACTAGATTGCTGGGTAACGACGTTCCGTCGAAGTGGTTGCCGTCCTGAGCCGCACCCCCTTACATCCCAGGCCGAGGGTTTCTAATTTGTGCCCGGTGAGGCGCGAATTCATCGCGACTGCTTTGCCTCAGCCGACGAATTCCTCCTGTTAATTGTACGTCGTAATTACTGATATGCGTCTGCAAGTGGTACGTGAATCATCGTAAAAAAAACTCTGTCATCCATTGAAAAAACTCTGATCTCACTGATCGCTCGCCACCCACTTTCGAGAAATTTCAAGTTATTGTTGAGAAACTTTGATAACGTTATGGAATCCTTGTTGTGTTCGATGAATCGAAATGTACCGCTCATCGACTGTTGTGAGTGAAACAGGGATGAACCCTTCGACGCAAAGAGACCGTTCGCCGTCAATTCTCGAGAAATTCTAGCTCCTCCACGAGGAAATTGAATATAAACACTGCGTAATTCGAATGCCTGCTGCAGTGGCGCCCGGCACAATAATGATGACGGTTGCCGGAACCGTGGGCCGCGCGCGCGTGCGAATTGAGAAAGCAAAGAAGAGGGAGCGGAGCAACGTCGCGGGGTAGCCTGGAGACGTAGCCATGCGCGAAACAGCAATCTTTCGAGGCAATCTCTTTAATAAATGAACCATACGTTTCTGCTTTTGAATTGCGGCTAAGGTAATGACTTCCTCATCCTTCTCCCACGATCTCACCCCCGCCCCTTCTATCTGGGACAAAGACTAGCCCCGTAAGAGTGGAGCTGGATTTGTCAAACAACTGAATCGACGCGAATGTAGGGACTTAGCCAATTAGAGAGCCCCGAGAGGTATATTAAAGACCGTTAAAAAAAATTTCCCAAATTCATCCCGATACGTAATGTTGAATTTTAATACAGGAAAACTTGTGGGCGTTTGAAAATTACTGAAAACATTGCTGTCGGTTGGTGCGTATTGCGATAACGGAACAAGTAGCGCCTACTTCCATTGTCTTTGGGCAAATCAAAACCTGTCAAATTCCCCATTGTCAGCGCACGGTGCGCCGACTCGACAGGTTTGATGGCAGCGATAAGGGAGACGTTCGCACATACGTTTGCAGGGGGGTAATACGTCCTCGCGAGCGTAGATCAAACACGTACAGGTCAGAATGAGTTTGTGTTTCGTATTTCTGCGCGAGCTCTACGGGGTCTGGCGTGTTTGTATCCGTACAGTCACACCCACTGGCACTGTGCAACCGCTGAATAGGTATGCCGTGGGCTGACAGACCTAGCCAAACAATGGACGTTTGATTGTTCAAGATTTAGTGCTGGTTTACTGCCGGCGAATCCGAATTCGCGGTATCGCGCGGACCGCTCGTAGTGTGCGTTTCCATCGTCGAGCAATAAACAGAGCTGTCGTCGTCGTCGTTACGGATTTTCGTAACGAGCGAGAGGAAGGGAAGGGACTATCCGGTATAAATCCCCTGTAAACGAAACATCGCTGCCGGCTGAGAATTCCTCGGCCTTCACAGCCTTTAATTCAAGATGGAAGAATAATTGGGAATAAAGGATCAGCGTATAATTTGTCCGAATGGTGGCTTTGTATCGCAGTAAAAGCACATTCGTGTGGCGACTTCTGTATCGAACAATTTTAGGGCTGGAAGAAGCTGGCATTTGTTTGCTGATATTGTAAGGACGTGTCCAGCCAGCGGTCTCGTGTCAAAGTGGTATTTTCAATAGCCAGGACAGCGGAATTCGGATAGCAGTCGGAAGAATTTGAATTTCCCTTAGATATCGCGAGGAGCGGTCATCGGTAACAGGTCAGCCTGGAAATGGGAATGAACAGCGTCTTAGGAATTCGCTAGGATTTGCAGAGAGGGTTCAACGGTATACAATACCAATTGTAGCAATATCCTGGTCCACAAACAGACGTATTTCTATTTCTTACAACGCTAGGGCTTCATATAAAATCACCTTTCAAAGATTAAAAATACATACTTTTGTGAAATGCTTTTACTGCTACAATGTGGAAAAAACTGGCTTTGAAACAACGATATTTCGAACGAGAAGGGGAATTTCGATGTGGTCGAAGGAATGCGAATCACTTGCACAAACAGTGATCCGTCCTATTGGTAGGGAACCCGGCTGAAAGTGGGCACCGTTAACGTCTTAGGAATCCGACTGATTTCATCCTCGAGAAAACAGAATTCGATCGAGAATGACAAGGCGGGATGAGCGAGAAAGCCACGCAGACCGAGAAAGTGGGTGGAGGGTTGAGGAAGACAAAAGACGGTTCCGTTTCTCCTGGACCCTCGTCGATTCGGGGAATGCAGAGCATCTGCAGTTTCGTAAATACTAAACCCGCTGTCACCCTCTGCGGATCGGAGGAAATCCAGTAAATTTTAGACGTCAACGATGTTCGACCATTCGCATACGTACTTTTGAAACGGCAGTTAGATCTTGAATTTATCACGCGGGATTTCGAATTCGGTCCATTTGAATTCTTGCTGATTTGACGAACGGTAGGGAGAATCGAAAAGGAGTGCGGATCGAGAAGGCGTAGAGCTCGCAGGGCTGTCGGAATCTGATGCGAATGTGTAGAAGTGGCGATGTCTGACAGGGACGTCGGGGTTAAGTAGATGCGCCGTTGACGAAGTCGATCTAATTAACTTCGAGGCCTCTCACCCCTGGCGTCTTCAGCCTAAATATCGCCTCCTGTCCTAGTTGCGGATCAGTGAATTGCGGCAGTCGGAGCGGCGTCGAGAGAGAATCAACGAGAGGGTGAAAGGGGAAATCGTGGCAGCTGGGTTGTTTTAAGTCAACGGCTCTGCTAGATGCCTCGTGCCTTCTGTGACAGGGAGCTCTTCAGCAGCCTGTATTTTCCGGCAGGAAGCCCGAATGACAGCTGCCAAATTCCACCGCGAATAACCTTGATTCTGAGCTTCGAACCTAACGGCTACATGCCAAGTAAATTCGTATCGGACTATCAGCACGATCTACGAATCTCTCTGTCTCACTAACTTTCTCTCAATGAACACTTCGCGGTACCGCGAGCTACGTATCGACGTCACATCGTATCGTAGATCGAGTTGGAAATCTTGAACAATCGTCGAGCGGATGATTGGCGACGTTGCGTAGCTCGCGCGATAAGTCGTAAATCCAGGGCGGTAGAGGGAAAGAGAGAGAAAGAGAGAGGGGAGAGAGAGGGCTCGTAAAAGGATGGCAAAGTGCAGCCCTTATCCCGGAGCGGCGGTAATCACGAAACCCTTTACCACGAGCGAAGCTCATCGATCCGACTGGTACTTGGACGAACGACTACGTACAACACTCTCCCTCTATCGTAAATGTAACCCTTGAATTCCATTTTGAAGACTCCGCGGGGGCTGTTTTAAAGGACCCTGACCCGACGCTAGTCGAGCCGCGAATGACGATTCCACCTGGAATTTAGCTCGCTCCAGATCCGAAGCTCCTTCCTTTATACGCCACTTGTTACAAGTTGAGACGGGAGCCGTCAAAGGGCGAATCAAGGGAAGATATTGAGGAATTCAATATTTTAAGAGAAGTCATAAACGTCTTTTACGTCCGAGTATTAAAATATTTCCAGAGAATTAAACGTGCTTACGTCCTAGCGAAATTTACCGCTTTTATTGCTTGGCCCTCGGTGCAGTTGCTTTATTTACTCTTTATTCTTCGACCACATTTCAACGTCTCCGGAGGCGAAATATAAGCGTTAAATTGAATCCAGGGACCGACGATAATTCGAGACGGTTTCGTGGTCGTAACGTCAATTACTCCTTGTCGCGAGCTCGTTATAAGACTTGAACCCCATTCCTCGCGAAGCTCCTATCGGTAGACGGGATCGTCTCGAGGACTAAGAACAGGATTTTCGTGGGACTTAGCCGAAGCAGCCATCGAGCTTTGGTCTCTCCGCGTCAAGGAGCGCCACAGAACGATGGACGGAGAGGGAGGGTCGCTTGGCACAAACGTTTTCGCTATCAGTTGGCTCTGGCAGCGAAGCCTGCCTATCCATCCATACCACAATGCGGAGATATTAATTATGAGATATTACGATAAGACGCGAACAATACGCCCGTATTGAATGAGAGATCCTCCTACTGCCGTACCTTCTCCCTCTCTCCCTCTCTCTTTCTCTGTCTGTCTCTACCTCTCTGAGACCCGAACGGGGAGAAGAGTGTCTTACTACCCTGTGCGAACGTCGCAGGAAGAACCCCCCTTCTGTCCAACCCCTCTCCTAACACCCTCGTACGTGTGTTTACGTGCTCGTGTGATAATCGACGCATACACGTATACATGATGAATCTTAGATTCGCGACAAGATTCGAGAGAATGGTTGTCGTGTAAGTCACTCGTCTCTTTCAAGAGCTTGTCTTCGCCATCGATTCGAGTAATGGATGATACGGAACAGGAGCATTGTTATTTTCAATTAAGCATGTTAAATGCTATGCAGGAAATTATAAGTTATCTTTCAGTACAATAAACACAAGATTTTTATTTGATTTTTGTTTTACTTATTGGGTCAGACATTTTAATACTTGTTTGCATGACAATGCTCGACTTTACTGAGAGTAATTACATTTCCTGATAAGTCGAGAACTAAGCTGGATCTACAAATACGCGTTCACATCGGACGTTAGTAGAAGGTGTGTGCATTCAATTACAGAACGTGGGCGGTAGGCGAACGTCTTTGCACGGTCAGGGAAGACCTTCGGAGTGTCTTAGAAATTCTCTAAGCGTTGGGATTAGGAATAGCTTCTCTGGAACGAAGATCTTCCATCCGTCTGTTTATCGACTATTCCGACGTTCGACCAGGTTATTCGTCGACTCGGCGTTCCTCGGTACAATTCAAATAATTTCTCAGAGTGGAAAACTGAGCTATCAATTACACTTATCAGCCATTATATATTTTATAATAATTTAATAAAGCATACCTTATGTTTCGTATAACCGATTGATTAAACCGACAGTTACAGGCAGCAGAGTTCTTCAATCATTTCGACTGAAAAATTCGGCTATTCCATTATGTACTCCCAGTTTACCAGACTACAGCGTTCAACTGAAAAGCTGGAGCAGCAAGCCGAAAATAATCCGGCAGCGGCAGTGCCGGCGTTTGTTTGAACATTGTTACCTTAACGAGGCGCAAGTATTTACTCACCGAATATAATCCGCGATTTGAGCGGAAGCGCCGGAAAAAGTCCACTCGCGGAGTACCTCAAATCGCCGGCACCGGTTTCAATTATTTACCCAGGTAAAAGTCATTAGCGAAATGCAACCTAATTCTCCTACCGCAAAGAAAATATCGATGAGCCATTGGCGGTAAAAATTTGTGAAAATTGCCGAACGCTTCATCGGAGAAGTAACGCGAACGTGACGATATTTTCGGTTAAAGGATCGACTTTGGTCGGCGCGTGGATGCGGTTAAACGACTAGTAATCCGCGCTTCGCTCGGCCGTGACGGTGGATATTTCACGAGCCGCGCCGGAAATTTCGGGTAGCCCGGTGCCTGGAGTCGATAAATCAGTAACAGCCGCGGCGAAGGAATCGGCAAAACGACGACCGTGCCCAGCGGAAACGCGCGAGGCATGCGGTAACGGTAGACACGTACGGCGCGGTGCGGTCCGCACTCAAGGGGGGGGGGGGGGGCGGGGGGGACGTGGGTTGGTGGCTATCTCTTCGAAGCGGTTTTCAGGGGGGCGGCAGTCGAGGAGAGAAAGGAAAGAAGAGGAGAGAAAGGTCGGCCGGCTGGCAGATAAGGCGAATCAAACCGTAAATAACTGCGGAACAGCAGAAAGGAACGGGGGGCGGGAGAAGGTGTGAGTAAGCGGGGGTGGCTGGTGGGGGGAACGACGCCTCGCCAGCTGCAAAACTCGGCGAGTTTTATAGTTGAATCGCATGACTCCCGAATCTCCATATATTCCTCGCCTCCTAGTCCCTACAGCCCGCCACCACCCCCCTTGCCGGCCGTGTTACCAATGTTCTTTCGTTTTTCGCCGTTTTGCACGGGGCTTCCACTTCCCCCCTTTTCACTTGCCTGCACGGCTACACCTCCTATCTATTTTTATATCGCTGTTCTTTTCTGCGGGCCCCTCTTGGATTTGACGCACCTTCCTCCATTCTACCAACTACCCCCTCAATTCTCACCCTCTCTGGTTTCTTATCTCGTTCTTTTTTTATATCAATCGTCAGATAAGCATACGTATGTCTGTAGAACGAGACGCGGCGAATCCTGATTAATTCGATATTGGCAGACAATTTCCGCCTTTCGTATGGCATCGGCTTCAATGACGTTTAACAATTTTGAATGCGCAGTTATTGTTAAAGCCTCCACAATGGAATCGTGGATGTGGACTACCGGTTTTGCTAGGCAAACCTGGCCTCTCGGCAAACAAAGGTTTTTACGTTCAACGGCTGCCCATGCACCGGTAACTCCATTTAGAAGCCAAGTAACGAGTTAGATCAGCGGTACTTTTGGCACCGACTCGCCTACTGTTTGCCGTAAAGAAGTTTTTCCCGGCAATTGGCTGTGTATGTTGCGCAGCGGCCATGTTATTCCCGGCGAAAGGCAAGGAATGGAAGAAGAAGGGGTATAAGGGAAACGAAGGTAGCGGAGGGCAGAGAGCGCACGATGGAGGGTAGAATGCAAGCCGAAGTCGGCACTAATGTCCAAAGTTTTAACGAGTTTGAATGATCGCGGTCGATGTAACCGCAACAATAATGGCGATATAGCAATAATGTTATAAACCCCGGTATTTCATGCGCGGTACAAACTTATTGCGTTGTCGTGTACAAAACTTTTCGCCGTACTTGTTACCGTAAGAATTCACGAAGAGGTCGAGCGATAAAGGACGGCTGATATTACCGTGAGAAAGTGCCTGGATAACGAGTAAATCTTATCAATCTCCTCTGAGAATCGACAGGATGACTTTCCCCGGCGAGTAATCGATCCTGTTTATGGACGAAGCAATAATCCGGGCCGAAGTTAATATATCCCGCGGCCGGGGCGGAGTAAGAAAAATGCGAGACTCGAGGGTAGAAGAAAGAGGAGCGAAGGAGAAATAAACGAGCCAATACATCACCCGGTCGAGCGTTCGGCGGACTCGGCGAAACAGCAATTACCCCTTTTCGGAATCAAATGAAATAAAATTGCATTATCCGACATGCCACGGGGCGATCAATCATACACCCTTTGCCCGGGGCTTTCTCGTTCGTTCTTCCGGCATACCTGTCCATACTTAGGCGCCGAATCAGCGACAATGACGAAGAACGTTCCATTTGGCCGACAATTCCGCGATCATTCATTGGCCGATGCCCGGGGAACGCGTGGTCCCGGCGTTCTATCAATCTCCGGCGATCGGGGAAAGGAGATTACCGGCGGTAAAACAGGCGCGAGTAAACTTAATGTTCTGGCGCGGGCTCGTTGAAGCTCGGGGACGAGTGGAAGTTTCGTCGAAATGTACCATTAGATTCCGTGCAAGCCGGAACTTGCCAGAACGCAGCCACCGTTTCATTATCTTATAGACGCTTATTAAACGCGAAATAATTAAAACCTCTAATTACGTTAAGGATAAAACTCGTTGAAACGTCTCTCGATCCAGGACGCACGATGAAAGAGAAGATGGAGGGGGAGGGATGACGGAGCAATGGCACACAACTCCCACGGCATATTCCATTTAACGTCGCCATGCCGCGGCAGACTGCGTCGCGGAGTTGGTTAGCGTTAATTGTAATGCTTTTTGGTCCATACGCGATTACACGATGAAATAATCCTTCATTTATGAGTTAAGTGGTCTGTGGAACTCGACGGCGCTTCTGATGAAATGCTCTTGGCGAGTGCGTCGCCAGTCCTGAGGGTGGCGGTCCTTGAAGAGAGCAGGAGAAAGAGAGCGACGGCAGGTGAGCCGTCGGGCCGGGGGGAGGGAGGTAGTCAGGAAGCAAAGGCGAAGCAGTAGAGGACAAGGGCGATGCCGACCGCACGCGCCAGACAGAGAAACCGAGAGAGGGAGAGAGGGAGAAGGAGAGTAAGTCGCGGGGGGGTGAGAGGTCAGAGGGGGCAGGTAACTCGACGGTAGAACCGCGCGACCCTATGGCGACGTGGAACCTTTGCGCGTATTATAATTACATTCTCCCATCCGTAAAATTGCAAATAATTAAGATTCGGTCGATGTAAGCGCAGCCGTAATAAGCGGCGCGCGCCCCGCGCAATTCCACGCTCCTTTGCGAATGTGCAGAGAAAACGGCAAGCTGCGCCGGTTGCCGATTAACGGAGAAACCTGATGGCAGGTAATACTTGTGAACAATGCCCGGCAGTTTACGTCTCACCGCGAGGATTTTCCTTCCCCTCGAGCGGCAATGATAATTACCGGATCGTTCGAGATGTCAGGGATGAATACAGATTAATGGATATCAATAGATAAATAACAGTGCTGACCTTTAACTGGTTTTTCAACAGGGAAGAAAGGGTCCGTGGCGTGACAATACTGAGAGCGATTCACTTCCTACGCTTTCGTCTAAGTCCGCGGCATTGGGCAGGGATGATGCCGACGATTCCGGCTTTGCGTCGAAGAAGACCGGGATGATGTATGGAGACAATACGGTTCCATATTTCTGTCCCTGTCGCCGGAGGATTAAGCTTATACTCTTTCGCGCGACCGAATATCTTCGGCAGTTGTCACGTACTGCTAGCACCCCATACAGAACCCGCCCTCCTTTGCCAGCCTCGAGACACTACTGTCTATCCATCTTTCCTCTCCTGCCGCCCCTTTCCAGCCCGCGGAAAGAAGGAAGAGTGATAAATAATGGCTCGATTCGTCGTCTCGAAAAAAGAAACAACGTTACCAGACACACATACACGCACATCTATACCTGTACTTATTGTATTCATTAAACAAATCTGACCAACCTGTGTTCTATCTCCTCTTAAATATTGCATTTTTCTAGCCACGTTTTTAGGTGACGAAGAACATCGTCACACGCGGAGATTTAGCACACAGGGAGCACGAGGTAACGCAGAAAAAGAGGAACCCTGTCCTTTCGACTGCTCTTTTCGAGAGAACCGATATCACCAAGCGAGAAACGGGGGAAAACGAGAGAAAGAGACCTTTGTACTCGAACGTGTCCTTCTTCATTCCCTTTTCCCTCGAATCCCGTACATCTCTGTATATCCGCGCCGCTTCGACTCTTTCTCTCGGGGTGTTTCTCTCTTTAGCGGGGCTTTTCTCTCGGCCGTCCGCACATAGAGACGACCATTAGTGGCGAGGTAAAAGCTATTGGAAGCGCGCGGATCTTTTGAGGGGCGACGATTTCGAAGGCACCGCCATCCGCACTTTAGCCACCTCGTTCGACCGTCCTTCCCTCATTCCCCCCCCTGCCCCTCCTCTCTTTCCTCTTCTCTCGCGCCGTCGCGTTCCCGTCTGCTTCCGTTGCATTGTATTTATTAGTATGCCGACGATAACTGCCGGAAACATTAGTAGGAGGGGGGTGGTTATGGATTTGAATCGCCTCATCGGATTGATACAATGCTACGACGTACACGTATATTCCGAAGACTGTGTTCGGGGATGAGCAGCTTTTACTTCTAGACAGCTTTTCATGGATAAAAATGTAAATATTGTTTCATCGATGCTTTTGTAATGCGTTGCAGGGAATTATGAAGCGTCCTTTTTTGCGGTATTGATTTACTTTTGCCGGATGCACGGATAAAGGATTGCATGCCGTGGAACGCGACGCGATAGTACCGATCATGCGATATTATAATCAATAATATGAGTCATTAAACTCTTATTGCGCATTGCCACTGCAATTTATGTAGTAGATTTAACCGTTGATGGGTTTTTATTGTAAAGACCACCCGACATTATCAGCTTTTCAACGGTCTTGTAATTGAAATATCTTTATTTGCCAAAGTTTATTTCCGAGTCGTAAAACTTGATTATAATTATTCGAGAATGCGCGATTTTCCTGATAGGGATGTAAACGACATGGAGTATTATCGCGGCGATGGTAAAGCAGTACGTTGGATCTGATGGCGATTCAATGGAATGCTGATTTGGCTGATTTGGACGGACAGAGAAATTGGCCATACAGGAGGAAGCTATCCTCGAGAATAAAATCGCTGGTAAGCTCGATAGAAATTGCCGGAGACATTTGTCTCACGAAGGGACGGGCAGGTATCGGAGGCGGGGGAGTTCAGGCGTCGTGAAGCATCGTCATTAACTGCCAATCACTGCCATTCACCGACGGAGAAAACGGAACCGGAGGAAGAAGGGCGAGGAAAAAAAAGGAAAGCACAGCAGAGCCTGAAGGGGGATTCTAATTATTTATTTACGAGGAGCGAAGAGCGACGCGCAGCTTCGCCCCGTCGACATCGGATTTTTGTCCTCGGCCCACCTTCTCTTTTCCCCGATACTTCGACGTCGTGTCATCTTAACACGGGTCGACGCTTTTCCGTATTTTTTTCATTACCCCCATTACCCTGAGCAGAAATCCTAACAGCGAAGGAAATGATATCCATACTGGAATGCCGCGCTCCTCGCGCTACGCGCGTCTCGCAAAATGGTACGTACAGATAACAGGAAATATTTGCAGGAAGTTAGGGGTGTCGTTTGGCGGGATCGATGCTATTTCCTGTCACGTTGACTCGTCCATAGTCCGTGCGGGGGACTTAGTTAGCGGAGTTTCGTGGGCCGCGCCGTTTGTAGCCACTGGCATCGACAAAGTCGCGTGGGAGCGAGGTTTTACTTCGCTAATGATTTCCACGGTTCACTCGGCGCTCCAAACTTCCCGACAAATAGGAAAATTAAAGCCCGTGCGCCCCCGGAGACGCGGCCACGGCCCGATGGGCATTTCGTTCGCGACCCTCTCCGCCTCCCCGCTTCTCTCTCTCTCTTTTTTTTCCCTATAATTCATACCTCGGGTGGTAAATTAAGTTGGCGCCGGGGAAGCGGCCCGGGCGATGAAAAAGAAGTATTTTGTAAAATAAATACCGGCCGACGAGGAAGCCGGGGGACGACCATGCCAGCTCCAACTTTTCCCGGTCCGCTCTCCCGTCCTTCCACCTTCGAGACCAGAATTCTCGTCCTTCCGCCCGGGAATGGAAGATTACGTGGCCCGTGATTTCCCGTCGCAGTTATAAATAGGCACAAAGGGTATTAAGTACCGCGGAAGTATTAACCTGGAGAATCATTCGAAAAGCTCCGCCCCCCCCTTGCGTCCCTTTCGAAGTCCTTCCTCTCGTCCGCAGAAGGAAAAGCTCGAAACAAAGAGTAAAAAAGTAATTGGACAGTTCCCAGTCCCGTGGAATGCCAGTCTTGCGTAATAGTTCTCCCCGGAAATCCCGTGTCTTTAACGTGGTCAATGTTAGGTATAGTTTTCCTTTAAAATGTCTACTAAGGAAAGGAATTGACAAGAGAAATTGATAAGAATTGCGAACAGCGAGTGTCTTGAAGGATTTACGATAGTTCTTACGTGGAGAGAAAATCGCGCAATAAGCCGGTAAGGGAGCGTAGTTCTTGGTTTCCGTCATGGCACTTCTCGGCCACTCGGGGAATAAAGTACAACAATACGAATCGCGGATTGCGTTTGGGGGACCGTCGACGGCACTGGCAGCCTATTTACTTGGATAACGATGCTCCGGTCGACGGCGAATCCGATCTCCCTTTCCGTCTGTCTTCCTTTCGCCCCTTTCTTCCTTCGTCCTTCTTTTTTCATTATTCCTCGGCCGCGTGTCCCCGCTCCTCGCCGCGACCGATGCCGGTACTCGGCCTCATTGTTCCACCATAAAAATGTCAGGCCGGGGATCTATAGTTAGGCGCCACAAAGAACACAATGAAAGATGTATGGAAATAGCCAGATAGGTAGCTTACCAGCCGGCTCCGTCGGGCACGCTCAGCCGCCGGCACCAGCCACTCGAATGCACTTGTCGTGCACATTTAAACGACGGTAATGAACCATTGTTGGGAATTATCAGTTCTACGTCGGCCCCGGCCTGCTAATTATCAACGGAGACACGAGTGTCCGGAACATCGCGTTATAAGACTTTTATCTGCGCCACTCAATGCCATCTCCTCGTTTTTCGTATTCTTTTAATACGCTATCGGGACCATCCACGAGAGATAAACCAGTCGACTTATATTATTATTCTTTGAAAACAATGTACGATTTGTCTCGGTCAATTGTCAATCAGTTTAATGCTCGGTGATTCTCGATTCTACTTGGCACGGATGAAAAATCCAATAATTGCAAGTAGCGCGTTGACTTTGATTTCACTTTAATTTAACTTCATCGGGAGTTTGTCAATAGCAATATCTTTAATTGCCCGTCTGCAAATCCCGGCCAGCCGGTAAGTCGGTACCCCCTTTTATTGAAATTCTCGCTAGAGTTTCTCGCCTTAACGCTTTTAGATTCGTTTCCGTCTGTAACGATTGCCCGTGAAATTTCCTTCAAAGCTTCCCGGTCGCCAATGAATTAATCCGTTTGTGAGTGTGACAAATTCGAATAACCTGTGTCGACTATTGCACGATCAAACTTGCTGTTCAATTTCAAGTTCTAGCGCGTTAGATAAAAGATTGCAAAAGGAAGAACTGAGTTGCGCCAAAGTTGGAAGGCTAATCAGGAGACACGCGTTCATTTAGTCTGTCGTTGCCGGTTTAATCGATAGATAGTTGGGCGCCGTCGTAATCTCAAGAAGGTCGGCGCGCTCGGCTAAACGAGCCGTCGTTTCCATGCAAACGATTTAATCGGCCGATCGTGATTTCCACGGGCGTCCGGCTCGATCCGGGGGAGTTTCCCTCGGTCCGCGGCTGATCCGCGATATAAGCGTCGACGGGGAGGGAAGAGAGGCGGGGAAGCTGGGGGCGCGATCGGGCCAGATCTCCGCTGCCTTATCTTAATTATTCCGAAAAGTTAATTAGCTTTTTTCCAGCCGGCCTGCGTTCGTCTCGCTCGCTCTGGCCGCGCGGAAACCCTTTGAGCGTTTCCGCGTCTGACGTGGACCCCCCGCTCGCGTTCAAGGAGATCTCGGAATGAGAATAACCATCCAATCGGCGAGCTCGTGCACCGCTGCAGCGCGGCCGCGTAATTCGCTCGGCGTTCTCCCTTTTGTGCCTTTAATTATTCTCTCGCCCAAAAGGTGGAAAAAACACGGACACGCGCCGAATCGTGCGTGTGAGAGTACGACCGTGCCCGCCCTTATCACACACGCGTACCCGCGCTGCCCGGCGTTTGAGAATTGAAATATTCTCATATCAACCACTGGCCCCCCTCGCCCCACCCCCTCCACCCACACTCTTTTCCGATTCTCATTTCCCTCTTGCCGAGCTAAAGTCTAGTTAACTTGATACCCCGTTGGAACTCGTTATTCCACTGCGAAGAACGTGAATCGCGCAGATACAATGTTTTAATTGTGTAGGCGGCGTACGGTAGTTCACAAAGAATTCCACGGAAAGCACCAACTCATACGTTATTTATCATAGCCATTATTTTCTACTGTCATTATCGCAATTTCTTATTAATTAAACTCCCTTTACCCGCTGCACCGTAAATTCTACGTAATTTCTCGATTCTACTATTTTCCTTCAAACGTGCATTATTAACAATTGTTCGAAAACGGAGCCCACGGTCAAAGGAAAGATTTCGCGCTTCCACGAGACGTGCAATCGCCTGGACCGTCTTACACCTACCTACGCTTTTCCCAGAAAATTCTTCCCGATTCCTTCGTCATTGAGGGCCATTCAATTACTTTGACCGATTGTTCCTCCGAGCGAGGAGAAACACCCTGCACGTCGGCACCGATGCGCCGGGGGAGTGGGAACTTGCGTTTTAAAGAGACGGAAAATTAATTGCTACGAAACAGAGGAATTTGATGAGAGTGCGCCGCTCGGTCATTGTCGCCCGGCAATGTTCCTACGTTCGCAGCAGGTTGCGGGCGAATACGTGTGTATCAGCGGGGAAGTCAGCGTCGATTGAAGTCCTCGGCGCGGCGTCGCTCTGAAGATCCATATGCAGGCCATGCAGCCGAAGGGGTGGGGCAAGGGAAACGGTGGCGGCGGCGGGGGAGGAGGGGGGGAGGGGGTGAGGACGCCTTTTCGAGGCGAGGCCGCGACAAAGAGCGTTTTTAGAATATTGATATCGAAGCTGCAAGCGCGGAGCTTTGAGCGCGCGGCGCAAAATCCGACGACTCCGAGGCTCTCCTTCCTCTTTCTCCCTTTTTCAGCCTCGTCGTCCAATCCCCCCTCCCTCCCCCCGCTGCTCCGCACCTCCGAGCCCCGTCCTTCCTTTTGCCCGTAACACCGGGCGCCTTTCGCTCTTTTCGCGATGTCACGCTTTTTCCAGAGGATAGACTCGTTGATCGTGAGAACCGTCTACTGCCTGTCCTCCTTCCTCTTGCCCTTTCCCTCCCGCGCTTTACAGAAAACGCAGCGCGAAACGAACGGGTTGCGATTTCTCGAATAAGTCTTTACTCCCGCTAACGGATAGTATTTATTTATGCGTTTCTGTCAGTGGGAGAAGTGTCGCGGAATGTCGTGGATTACGGTCCTTTCGCGATTGCATTGAAAGAGATAGCGAGTTTACAAGGTGATTCAAATATCATTTTTGTAATTACGAAGTAATTTTCAGATTGACTAACGGTCTTTGAATAAATGCCTCAACCGACCGAAATCGATGCTGTTGGCGGTGAGTCTGAATGGTGAAACACAACAATAGGAACAATGGTAAGAATGGGTATGATCGTTATACTTCCATTACTTAAAACAAATCAATATTTTCAATATCTCTAAATGGAGGTCCGCTTTTACGCGCTTTTTTCTGCTCCCGTCGTGTTAGCAACGAGGCGATATTCTCGTCCCTTCAGCCCCGTTCGCTTCGCGTATTATTTCCATTTTTCAGTTGTTCTCTTCACTTTTGTATCTGCAGTGGTGTGCACGCATATCATTGTCGATGGGTTACACGAGTCGAGAAAATGCCAAACGGACCACCCGGCAATACAAAAGATGATTCTGAAGATTCGTCCTTGGGGACTGTAGTACCAAGAATACCTCGAATCTCATTTATCTGTCACCTCCTCGGCATTCACGAACGAAATACTAATTGCTCGAGTACTGCCCGAAAAAGCTTCAAAACGTATCGAAACGATAAATACACAGAGTCTTAGATTTCCACGCTGCTTGTTGAGTATTAACTTGACATTTGTGCGGGCTGGTCGTTGATTACGGTGCAAAATACTTGGACGAAGGAATTGCTCGGCGATCGCTGGCAAAGGGCATTCAGCGATAACGGAGTGTACATAATTAAAATCGGCGCGCTATTAAAGCTAAAGCGGCGCGGTGTAATTGAGTCGCGAGTTTTTTCTCGAACCGTGAGCAAATTGTCCGGGCGACAAATGTCCTGGCGAAAGGTCCTCCGGCAGTCGGACGGGGCTTTTGCAGTCGGTCAGCACGGCGGAACGCACCGCCGGGGAAACGGAGAAAGAACGAGCCAGTGGGGAGAGAAATTAAAGGCAATGACAAATTCACGTCGTGCGGATAATTGGAATAAATAAAGGAATAATAGAGGGACGAGTCGAGAGGAAACGGAATGAGGGGGTGGTGGGCCGGGGGAGTCGAGGGGGAGGGGGGCGGGCAACGGGTGGAGGGGCGCCAGCAAGGAGCGGGCGGGTACAACCCCTTGACATCTGTAATTAAATGAAAACAAAAAGAAAGTAATCGCACGCTCTCGGGGACGAGGCAAGGCAGCGAAATGAGAGAATCAGATAGGGATGGAGTGAGAGACAATGCCCTCTCTTACCCGTCCCGAGAATGAAATGTCACCAGCCGGATACGAACGAGCGATTCGTTTGGATCGTCGTTCTTCCGGGGTCGTCTTTATATTAACCGAGGTTCTCTTATCTCCGCCCCGCTGCGACGGGGCTGTTCGTTTCGCAGTCAGTTTCCATGTTTTTCACTCAGCACGACACGCAGCTTGACCGTTTACTTGAAATTTTTCTCCTAAATTTACGAAACGGCAAAACTTTGATGAAAACGTACTTTAAATAAAAATAGAGCTCCGTAGCTTCGTGAAATATTTCCTACGTGTGATATTCAATATTTCACGTAGGTACTCAGGTCTGTTTCGATATTTCTTATATTTCGAAATTTCTTTATCTACCTTTTTCGGCAAGTCATTTGACTGGGCCGTCGGTCACAGTGTTTTAAGGTACACACGCGCGAGGAATTTGTCCCATTCTAGACTTATGTTCCTGACAGTGACGAATCGTTCGGGAATCGTCCTTGCCCGACCCTGTCGGCCTTAATACGCGGCCGCGTCTCCGGCCTGCCATCGGAAAGCGTTAGTAAAGACATCACAAAACGATCTGCAGCCATCGGGCGACGCGAGCAATATGCCATCAAATCCCCGTAACCATCAATATCTTTCCGTTCCCGTCGCCAAGAGAAAACCGCCAAGCTCGATGCTCTCGTTCTCCCTTTGCACCCCACTTCCCTACCCCACCGAGCGCCTTTTTACCTCTTTCTCCCCCCGCGCCGTCACCCTCGCGGCGCACTGAAATGTTTTACATTGCAAAATCAATGCCGACATCAAGGGGTTCCCTTCTATTCGGTCACGATACACCAAACTCCCCCATTTTACGTCCCTCTCCCTCTGCCGACGCTTCCAGTAAATCACGCGATTATCGAGAACGCATTTTAATGTCCCGTCGATGGCGTCCGATGGATAGAGGAACGATCGTCGGAAGAAAATATCTCGAATTAATTGTACGATTCAGCGATGAAAGCCCAATGTTTCTGCGGTACTTGCGGCACCGATGTTTCTATCGACTCAACGTTTCCCCGCGTTCTCCCATCCCCCATTCCTGTCCCATCGGATATCCATTTTAACTCGGCACGTATGTATGTTTGAATATAAAAAAAGAAGAATAACTGTTAGCCGTTGGTGGCGAAGCCGCGGGCACCGCGTTACCAAATGTAGACTATTACGATCAATTTCCAGATTAATTGGCATATTTCAATGCGCCCGTCGGAAATGCCGGGCGATTCTTTATGCACGGTCCAATCTCGCGCGCGATTTCCCTCTCAATCGCGGCGGGCAATCGGCCCTTTTTAAATAGCTCTCGAGCCGTCGAGAACGAGAGAACGTGCCAATAAAAACTCACTTCGCGGATTGGGTAATAAAGCCTCCAATCAACGGCTTAATTATTCGATTACGGACCGTGCTGCCGCGGGATTCGGTGAGGGGGAGGGGAGGGCTTGGTAGCCGAGGGTGTAGGTGCGCCGGGGCGTGACGGCCCCACAGAATCGAAGATAATTAGAAATAAATAGTAACGAATCCGTTTGGCCGGGCTTTCGGCTCCCGGGAAGCCGGGGTCTTATTGCTTTAATTAAAACGGGAAGGGCTGAGGGCGATTTCCGCGCCTAAGATGCCACGGCGGAACTCTTCTCCTCCTTTATTCTCCTTCCTCGTCCTCTTCATCCTCCCGATCCTGTCCTCCTTCTGCTCCTTCCCGCCGCTCGTCCGCCTCCATCTTCTTTCTCTGATAGGATTGAGAGGCACTTCGAGCGTAAACTCGAAACAACGACGGAAACGGGCCGCCGAGAGTTACGCCTCGATTGAGACAAAGCGACGTTAGTTCCTGTTTATTATAATTCCCTCGTTCTGGCCCCCTCCCCCCCTACCGCCGTCCTCTCAAATCTTTCTTTCCACGAATCTCAGGTTCTTCGGTCTCCACGGGCCGACGCCCAGAGCTCTTCTTTTGTGCAATTTCGAATCACAGGATGGATCAAAGCGTCGTTACTACTTCCTACTCTGCGAGAACAGAGTTATTTCTAAGCGACAGACTTTTGGATCACTATCCTAATATTGATTTCCCGTGCACTAAAGCTCCCTGTTCCTAGATACCCATTTCCCGCGGATACTCAATTGTTCATTTGACCGAAAGGTCAAGAATATTATTACGCCTCGATATGGATAATGGTACTAAGCGAGTTCTTCTGTTTTCTTATGACAAAAGTGATAAATCGTTTAGCCGGCAGGTCGGTATTTATGGCGATCGCTAAAGCCCGTATAAATAGATGTAGTTCAATGATCCCCGGAGGTTGGAAGGCGGAATATTATTCGGTCTCTCGACACCGAGGACGGATAGTCCCGGTCCCAGGAGCTTTATTAAATCCACGTACGCCGTTCGACGGCGGAGGCGTTAATACCTTCGACGATTTTTATGCTCGCCTACCGGCGACATATTGGAGGCTTTAATGCGACATAAAATTTCACGGCCCGCTACCAGGGAACCGGTAATATATATCGGCGGCACCTATATTGAAATACATATTTCATGCGGTCGCGATCATCGCACGCTTACCTTTAACGCTTTTTCCCCTCCTTCTTCTTCTTCTTCTTATTCTGCCAGCCCTCGAATATTCAATGCACGTACGGAGCCGTTTAAATACATTATTTCTGTACTCCTATGTCATTCACCGGCCGATAAAGTCGGCCTTAAAAAGACTTCTACGGCTAAATTTAACTTGGATCTACTCGGTCTTCGGATAATCCTTTTACCGTCAGATTTTACTAATTCAGTTTCGTATTTATGGATCGCCGATAATGAGGGGTCATGGGAGCGATTATTTTTTTTATTTTTCACTATCGATCGTTAATGAAAATTTTATCGTCCATTGGGTTCAATTGTATCGAGCCATTCGACGTTGAAATGCTCGACACAGACGACAACGACCGTCGAACTATTCGAACTTGCGAGAACACTTCCGCGACGAGATGTCGCGGAATACGACTTGGAACACGAATTCTGATGGCTCGGTCCTGGAGGACGGGATGAGCCACCTCCAAGATGGCGTTTCTCGCGGAACTTTATTAGATATTTTCTTCAATAGGATAGAAATGCAAATAACAGTTGTCAAGTAACTTCCTTCGAGCAAGTGGGAGAAATAGACAGGCGGTCGGTGCGAGAGCGGAAGGAACGAAGACGAGAATTGGCGAAGAAGGAAGCTCCGAGGAAGAGGGAAGGAGACGGGAGAAGTGGTTGGAAAGAAGGGCAGAGGAAGAGAGAGGGAGGAGGGGGGGGGGGTGAAAGAAAATGCTGTCGGAGTACCAATATTGAGCCGTGGTAAAAGTCCAACTCCTTCCGTCTTCTCCTTCGACCGTCTTTCCCCATCCCACCGGCTGACAAGACCCGACCTTCGTTCCCTCGTCAGTGAATATTGTAGAATATTGCATTTCAAGATTTCCTCCTGAAGTACAGTCGGACGCATTAACCCTTTGAGAGGAGCCGAGAAATTCGCCAGCCAACTTCCTGCGTGTATGCACGTATCAAAGCGCAAACTTTCGATTGGCCCCCCCAGTTTTCTCACTTTCCTTCAAACTTATTTTACGTCGCGCATTAGTGACAACGTCGTAGTAACTGTATTTGGCGTTAGGACGAGACATTCCACGAATGACCAAGCGTCGGTAAATCAGCGTGAAATGCGTTTAATTTTCGTTGTCGGTCAGTTGGCGGTTTTTATGGGACGCTAACGACCCATATCAATAGCCATCAATATAATTGGCAATCCAGTGGTTATAGTTAGCAGCGGCGTTGACTCATGAATCGCGAGTCAAAGCATTTGACACGATTTACTGCTCGTCTGCTACCGCGTGTGCAAAGCATTCCTGAATTGAATCCATTTTGACATTCGTTAAAATACATGCCCCTAAAATTCCTTCGTTCGGCCGACGCTCTGGCACCGATGACCAGTGTATCGACGCGGCACTTTGTATTTTTGGACGGCGATCCGTCGCGTTGGTCGTCGGACAATGAGATCGGTGCTATTAATACGTCCGTGCTAAAAATACAACGCTTTACGATCGCGCGGCCATCTCAGATAATTGAAGTCCATTCGATGCTGACGTAATCCCGCAGGACCGTCCTTAAGCAGATCACGAAGACGACGTGTTATGGATTGTTGGCGCGTGCCACAATTGACACCGAGAGGATATTAAGTCTACCGGCGTGGATGACCGCGGGTCAATTGCCAGCGGTGAGTAATCGCCAGTGAGCGCACAAGTCAGTGACATTTTTAACCGAGAAAAGCTCTATCCATTTCGTACGGGCGTTTAGCCCTGTCTGATCGGTTGTCGGTGAACGTCTCTAACCTGTTAAGAGGAAACTGAAATTTACCTGCATAAGATTTTCCCCGAGGATAAGCGGACCCGTCGGGAGCTTCAAATTTGAGACATGTTTCGCGAAGCGCAAACAAAATATTGATTATGGTTTTATTGCAAATATGCCGACTCCGCGTGGAAGGTGAGCAGCATAGGATGGGAAAGGGGTGGCTGGAAGGATCGACGTAGGGGCGGGGGGGGGGGGGTAGGGGGGTAGAGTCGGCTGTGCGGTGCCTTTGTAGGAAGTTTGAAAACTCGACGAGTGGATTAATATCGCGGAGTTCTCGTTACTCGTTGTTGATTTTGTCTGTCTCCGTCCACCTCCCCCCGCGGAAATCCCACGAAACTCGGCCCCGTTTCACCCTCTCCCAACACCTGCCCTCTCTCTTTCTCTCTTGTGCCGCTCTCCACGCGCTCGAGGTTCGGCCGAGGTTTCTCTCTTGCTGCATCCCCCTCGCGAGAAGCTCAAATGTCTCTAATGAACCGGCTTGTGTGCTTATATCCGCGGCTCGTCTAACCGCTTTATACGAGCGTTCGTTCGGGCTGGATATAACGGCAAGTAAATAATGCGGCATAAATAAAAACACGGGCCAAGTAGCGAGCCGGCTTCGAGTTGCAGAGGTTTACGACTTTCCCTTGCCAGCCAATCCCCGGTCTTCGCTGTTCGGTTAGTTACCCTTCCATATCCTAAATCTTACACATTTATCGCCGAGAATCACCTCTACCACTCGTTCGATCGTTCGATCGACCAGAGAATTCTTTCGGCTTACTCTTACGTGGATTCCTGTATAAGTTGAATTATAATTTTCACGTAGGTGAGTACGTGATGTAGAGCGTTGCTCAATGCACGGATCGACAAAACGAATTTTAATAAGCAGCATGAAATAGTCGCACCTACACATTTCTTATATGAAATTTACGAGCACAGGAGGGGAGTTCTGTACGTTCGATTGCACGTGTATTCGCGGAGTATGCTGCCGGCGAGGCGTTTGCCGACGGTATTACGTATTAAAAGTTGCGGCCAACGTGAATTCTTCACAAAGGAAAAAGCATTTGGTCTCGCTCGCTCGTCTCGTCGTTCTTTCCATCTCGTGTCTCCTATATTAAAATCTAATATGCCAGCAAGTAGACGTAATATCTATTACAGAGTAATATCGCCCTTGAAAACCTCGACGCGAGTACTTTGTCACATTTGCCGGTAATATTGGACGGGCCTGGCATTGTATTAAAGAGAACCCGACAAACGCGTCGTGCAGTAGATATTCACTGCGACGTGTTACAAAGAGGTTCGACGAGTTCCTCTATAAATTGCCGTCGATGCTGCCTTTTTCTGCTGCAAATGAACAAGGTGACAGGTTGAAAATATTCTCATTACGCTACAAGTGCAATCATGTTCCGAGTGAATATATTAAACTATTCGGCGTTACGACGAATTCGATGATGTCAGAGATTTTTTCGTCCTTCGTCCGAGGTATGCGTAAAAGGACGAAAATTATAAATAACGAGCTAAGAGCGTCGTAAAGCAGAAAGAGGAAGTGCAGGGAACAGTACCCTGTGGCGAGCGATAAAAATTTATATCTCCGTGTTTGCCTTGGCCGGATAGTGAATTCAAACGGGCGTGTAATTGGCAGTATCGTAAAAAAAGGAGTCGAAGAACGGGCAGAGAGGAAGCAATAGGAGGGAGGAAGGGGAGAATGAAGTGAAAGGGAAGTAAGACGGGCCGGAGAAGACAGTGGGATGGGCCGTTTCCATAATTTTTTATCCTAAAACCGCTCCGTCTCTTCGAAGAGCGATATTGTTAATATGCAAAGGGGCTTCGGAAAAATGGGGCGACGGGGAAGCAGGATATAATGTCGCGGAGACGGGTCTTACGGGGGGTTGGGGAAGGAGGGGGGGGGGAGGAGGCGAGCGCTCAGCGGGGCGAAATTATCGGGCTCCTTCCTCGCGAGAGATTATCTTGTCGTGCGAATATTACGAGTCTGCTTACGACACGGCGATCGACGTGAACGAAGTCTCATGCTCGCATGCATAATTGAAGATCTTCGCTTTCCAGCTAAAACGACAGCTCCAGGACTGTTGAATTTTTCCGAAATATCCTTTAAAGCCGAGGCGAGTCGTCGAACTTCAGCGAACGGCAGAGGAACGACGATTCGAGTTTCGTTGGATTCTTGGATATTCACTTTTACGTGGAAAATTGGAAAAGTGGACGAGGGGGACGGAGGAACTGCGCGAGCATAATGACGCGTGTAGAGCTCCGTTTTATCGCGACATCGGGCTGCGAATCTAGAAAATGGCGACGGGTCGTTTAATCAGCGACGGACGAAACAATGTTCGCGTGGCAGGAGGGCACGGAGCGGTAGTTGAACGAATTGTTTTGATAAGTCGCGGAGACAATACGTCGTTAAGGCTCCGAGGGTTTCTCGGCAACGAAGGAAGGAAGGAAGGAAGAAAGGTACGCGCGCCGAGGGTAGCTGCAACCGACGAAGACGCGCCGGAGGACTCTCCAAGTTTAGATTAAACTCGCCGCGGATAAATATTCGTAATGGAGCGCCAGGGTGCCATAAATTAGCATGCTGCCCTCTCCCGATTCGACAATCTCTACACCCCCGTTGCGCCCCTCGCCGTTTCTCCACCTCCGCGACCTCCGCTTCATCACTCTGCGCTCGTCGATATCAAGAAACTTCCGAGAAACTTCGTGTCTGTCGCCCGACGGACCTCGCCGTCAGGACGATACGAGACCAGCGATACATAAATATTTTCCGCAAAGAAAAAAGATCTTCGGTGATTACAGATTCGACGAGGACCGAGGATCGCTTTTTTCCTCTGCGGGAAACACAGGTGCGTTTCGTAATCGTAGCTGTCGATCAGCAACATCGGCCATTAAGGGGGGATTAAGTTCTCAAGTTAATTACCTGGTCGATGGGAATTCTATGTATACGGTCAGTCGATCGCCCGTGAGTCAGTTGCTTGGCGACTCTGGAAATTGCGAAAGGCAGACTTGACGGTAGGAAATAAAGCGCTATTAATCCACGTTGGAATTGAGTACCATTGGGGGACGTAACGAGGATTTGCGGCGGGTCGGGTTAAAATCTCGGCCGGCCACGTATCTCAGGAATATCTGGAAATCGTTACCTTTCGTGCACGCTCGAGAAACCGTCCTTGCCGTACGGTACGCCCTTTTCTTCGTCGCATTACGGGACGCGTGAGATTCTCCCTCTCTCTCTATTCCTCGGTCATTCTCCATCCACGAGATTAGCCGAGCAGATGCGGATTTACTTTGTTTTATTGGCCGAAGAAGCCCCGAACCCGTCTGAAAGGGACTTAATTGGTGTTGCGGGATCGCTTTGATACCATGCCCGCTTCCGAGCTAGACTATCCGTCGAACGGCTATTTCAGATTTCCAATCTCGAGCGATTCGTCTTCGCTCGTCTACCACTATATTACGTCCCGAGCTTAAAAGGTCTTCTGCTTGGCTGATAATCGGAGAAATGACCTTTTCCAAAGGCCTCGCGCGAACCTCTTATCCTGTTCCACAAACCCTTCATCACACCTTTTCGAAATGTGTGGGAAAAGCGACGGCCGAGCAATTACAATTTCCCTAAAGGTCGGGGAGTTGGAAAGCGAGATCGATAAGTCTAGAACGACAGTGAAATAAACGTGCAGGTCGAAGGGGGGGAATGCCGCGAGTCCCAAAGGTGTCTCTTTCGATCTCAATACGTCTTACTGTGTCTACAGCGTAATAGAGAAAAAAAGGTTCCCCGATGTTCGCCGCGAGGCGGGGGTCTTCGCCTTCGGGATTGAAGTGGATTAATTGGTTGAACACTCACGGGGGTTGCCTGGGACCTCCCCCTCACCCCCATTCAATTACTTGTGATCTTTGCCGCCAACCCTTCGGTACTCCGACAGCCTGCCGGATATATATTCTGCTGCTGTGAAAATTGGGCATCCCTATCCTCCGGGAGGGAGAGGTGAGAGAACCGCGTGCAGACAGTCAGCCCGTTCTACGAGAAAGCCACGCAAACCTCTCTTGTTACCATTGACGCGCGACAAGTTGATCCATTTGCATATGGGTTCTTACAGAGCGCAGGCATAACTAAATCGACAGGAGTAGGGGAACGAATTAACAGTGTTGAAGGAACACTGATGTACAACGATTGGACGGAATCAGGAAGCAAGGGAGAACTGAAATTTCTTTGGTAAAGGTAGTACTCCGTTAACCGAGGGTCAGTAGCAACGGGGTTTAATTGAAGGTGTTGAACCACGTGTCCAAGCGAAACTCAACTCTCTTCCATTCGTCCTTGCTACTTCCTTGCCAGCCCTCTTGCCGGCCGTGTGTTTGCCCCGCCTCCTCTCTTTCTCCTCAAAGCTCGAGATTGTCCCGCACAAATTGGCCGTGGGTTTTTTAATTTACACTCGGCCTGCGCTGCAACCGCCTCCGTGCTTCCGCAGGGCGACGCGCTCGGCAGTAGGTATAACCCAGTCTAACCCCTTTCGTCTGACCCGCCGTATATACGGGGTTTCGTGATATTTCTTAATTAAATATAGTCTCAAGTTAAAAATGGAATTAAACAGAAGGCAGTACTTTTTTGCTTTCGGCCACCCGCTCCGCCCCTCTTCTTACGACTACACCCCCACCCCTCCCCCCTCGGTAACAGTTCTTCCCGGTTTTTTCCTCTGTCTGCCGTCCCCGACGTCGCCTTCGGCTTCTCGGGCCACAATGGAGAGTAAGGTTGCCCGGTCGCGCACAGAGCGCGCTTAGCTCTCTTTCTCCTCTCGGCTTTCGCCGACGCGCACAGCCATACATATTTCACGTGGAAATAATTAAACGCCGCTGAACCGCGCGGCCCGAGTCAAGTCGCGATTATTAATCAAGTCGCGTCACGGCGGCCCACGTGACCGAGCCCCAGCTCGTCGATAAAGACGGGAAAAGAGTGATAATTGGTCACGTTCCGTCCTTGCCGCGTCGTTATTAACTTCGTAGAATCGTCTTGCGATCGGCGGAAGTACAGAAAAATAACGAGCATTATCACGACGAGCGAATTCGTGTAATCTCAATCGTATTTTCCAGAGAATCGTAAGATTTGTTACGAAGGTTCTTAATATTTTTTTCAGGATCCAACTTACAAGTGGCACGTTCCCCCGAAATGTTAATTAACTCGGGGTTTCCTCGATGACCGGCCCACGTAATTCGAGCGTAACTCGAAGCCCGATCGTGGCGCGACGGTAATTCTCGGAGATACTGTCAAGCCGACAGTGATTATCAATTGCCTTGTCAATTACACCCCGTCCGGGGACGACGTGCACATGCTGCAGAACCCCCCCGGCGCCCCGTACCCCTCTGGCCCTCGGGCTAGCCCGGTGCTTCCTTCGCCCTCGGCCGAATCTCGAGCCCGGGCTGATCGCAACGAGTTATTTAATTACCACGATCTATCACCGCTTGTCAGCTCCCAGTCTATAATGCATGATCGATCATAGTCCGACCTCCGTTCTCGTCAACCCTTTCTTCCACACCTCCGGAAACGCGTCTTCGTGTGCGTCCGTTTCCACGCGTGTCTCTTCACCAAGAATTACGGTATTCTCCTAGCACGGCGCATTGTACGTTACAAAATTAACGCAAGTGAATACGAGGGGAAGAGTATGTATAAGAATTGAGTGAAGGAACGAAGCATGAAATTACGAGGCTAAGTTTCTAGCATTTATTGTATTTCGTGTACCTGACGTATTCCCTGTGATGAGCGCATAATGCACAGTTTCTTTGCCAAGGTCCTTGCCAAGGACTATCCTAATGTAACGTAGACAAAAGCAGGGACTCTCCCTCGGCGTACGGCATCGTAAAGCATCGTTAAACGCACTCAGAGCTCGTCGCAGGTATTTAGATATAAAATTTTTAAACGACGACGAAGGGGGAGCTCCGAATCGATTAAAGTGTAAGTTCCGGAGATTGTCGGAGGTTGCCGTTCGCCGTGGTGACCGGCCCTCGGCTTTTTCATCGTCATTTTTATCGGCGCGGATAAGACAGCCGGGCTAATTCGCATTCCCCTTGATGTCTGGCCGAGTTAACGGTTTTAAGGGATGAAAGACTATAGATCGGAGGTTGGCTCGAGGCAGCACGGCAGGCGAGGGATGGAGAGGGTTGGAGGGGTGGGAGAGGACGGTGAATACACCGGGGGCAGAGGGGAGGGCAAAGAGAGCGACGGGCAGAGCGTGAAGCAAAGGCGAAGGAGGAAGGACGGGGGAAGAGTGGCGGAGGGGGAAGAGGTAGGCGAACACCGACGAGGAAAGGAGACGAAGCAAGAAATTGATATAGCATACGAAAATGAATTGCCCCTTTGCCGAAGAATGTTCCACGGCAATCTGCCCTGCGCCTCGCTTTTTATGCTTTTTATGCTCATTTTCAATTTTCCCCCCCTGCACCCACCGCACCGCCTCGTCCCGAGGCGACGCCCCCAGGTTTCCCATAAAACCTGCAGTATTACCATGCCACCCTTCCCCCCCTCTCTGCCCTCCGCTCACCCCTTCCGCCAATGACAGGATGAATACAAACGGACGTATTATCGGCGTCGCTTGACGATCCCTTCTTCTTCGTCGACTTTTCCTTCCACCTTCGATCGTTCACCCAAGACGAATAACTCGGACCATAAGTTTTTGCCACGATTTTAATCGTCCAGTTAATCGTATTATTCGTACGTACAATGGAAGAAAAATGCGTAACAAGCTGGAATCGGCAGCGAGAATTCCCATTTGAGATTGGAAGGAAGGCGAATGAGAAATCTGTTCCGCGAAGATAGATGCCAAGCGGGAGATGGGAAATCAGGAATCTAGGCGGTACGAGATAGGGCTGAACTCGTCTTACTGCTTATTTCTCGCTCAGGGAAACGAATAAGGGGAATGCCGAGAGAGCTGGGATTGGTTCCTCGATATTGTACAACAACGACACCGACGAGCCAATGTTTTACGTAATTCATGTTCTCTTCGAACATTAAATTGATCGTATTCTTCCTCTGAAATTCATCCTTCAAACCTCGTACAGAGTTGACGGCACGTAGAAGCATAGTTTTATTAATTCGGAATGTAATATGGCATGCAGAAGAAGATTGCCGGTCTTGGGACATGGAAAGAATAGTTCGGCAATGTTGCTCGAAAAGTTTCGCCCGGTAAGTAGAATTTCCCGTTGTTTTCGGGCGTACGACGGAAAAGGGGGACGGTGTCTCGTTGGCCGTGGCATTTCTTTGTTTTCGCCGAAACAATAGGACCTCTCGATTTCACCGGGAAGCGATTGTACACTTTACACGCGGCAGTTGAACGTAACAAGCGGCAACAGGGGCGGGCAATCGAATAAAAAGAAAAGGATCCGATCGGGCGTAAGCTCGGCCCGGCGCTCAAGATTTCTAATTGATATTCTAATGGACTGGGCGCGAAAAGTCCTTAAAAATCACTCGGTTTCTGCGGGCCAGGAGCACGAGACAATGGAATTAATGGAAGCCGCAGAGACCTCGGCCCCGGGCTCTCCCTTCTTCCGTTTTCACGGCTATCAATAGCCCCGCCGACAATTTCGGGACCCGTCAAACGCCGTCGGTTATAATTTATTCAAATTAGCCAGGGATTATTTATGAAAAAGTTATGGCCCGACGGGGGATTCAACGTCGGCCGACCGGCTGAAAATTAACCGACCTATAGAGCTCGCCGCTGCTTACCAACATTTTGCATTGTAAATCTTTAGCACGTACAATCGAATAAAGAAAAATTGGAGAAACCTAGCCGAAATGGTATTCGGAATGATGCGTTATCCGACTTCTCTGAACAATTCTGTTTTACGGCTAAGCTTGCCGGTGGTCGGAAGAATCGGTAACACGACGTTTAATTTCAGACGAAACAGAGAAGCGATCAATGTAGCCGGGGGTGAGCTGAGCACTCGCGAATGGGAGCAACGGGCAAAAGAGCCTTTTTTACTTACAGCAGAGCGATGTTCAGGAGCACGTACGTAACGAACAAACGTTTCTGGAATACCTGGTACTTACGGGACTGGAAAAAATATGGAAACCCCCATCCTTAAAGTACCGCGGGGGAGAGAGAAAGCGAAAGACAGAGAAGAGGAAGGGAGGGGGAAGGGGTAGGAGCGGTGGTTATAGCATCTAGTTCGCGCGATGCGCAGAAAGTACAACGAGGGGAGGGGTGAGCCGAGGGGGGAAAAGAGAAAAAGCGACACAGAGAGAGAGAAAGGGAGACAGGATACACGTGTGTGTTCGTACGTACGAGCGAGCAAGGGTTGAATTTTAATTATTTTCTCTTTGGTAGGTATAATATTTCAATGCTCGGCGGAGCCCAGTCAAGAGGAGCCGGCCTCGCCTCTCGCCGCCATCTCTGTCAAGTAATGTTATTATAATTATACTCGTGTGTGCAGGCTCGGTCATTTCTTGCGCCCGTCCATCCCCCGTTCGTCCCCTTTTCCGTGTCTCGTTCTCTGTGCCTCTCGCCTTGCCGCGCTCCGTTCGACGCCCTCTGTGCCCGGGTATTGTGCAATTAAAATGTCGTAATTGTCCGTCGGCATTCATCTTGAAATTCGTGCACCGCGAGACGCGGGTCCGTGTGTGGAGAGAGCTGCGGAGGCTGGCGATAGGGGCTATAGAAAACGACAGGGTCATTCTCGTTTATTCGACGTACGTATGTACCTGTGGCTCTGGCCATTCGCCGATTACCATTATACATTCCTCTAATGAAATCCACGTATTTCGGCCCGGGCCAAATTATTCCGCTCTGTCAATTCGTGTCTTACCTGATTATTCTCTTGCCCTTCTCTTGGACCGATTTTTAAAGGCTTTTGTACGGGGGGGAAAACGCTCGTCAGTCGTTCTCGATATTCGAGCGGCTGAGCGAACGAGACGACGGCCGGTACAGCGTATGCATGCGATCGCCCGAAATTCAGAATTGCAAATTCTTTAATTCGCAGGACACGATGGCGGCGATGAGGAGGACTTTGTCGGCAGCCGGGCGGCACTCCGTCGGCCGGGAAATACCTTCGTCTGACCTGTGCAAACATCGCGGGAGACGAGGGATGTGTATTCAAAAATTTACATAGGTACATTCTGATTAAAGTGTCCTAGAAAGTAAATCTAATACAGGCAGCTCAGCAGGTTCCACGGAACGGACTATTACGCGTTCTTTGCTGCTCGTTGGACCGCTCGGCGCCAAAGAAATTCTTTGCGAAAATAATGTTCAAAAATATTTCTCGTATTACCTCACTCGCAATTCCGCGTATGAGCTTCACGAGAGGATCTTCAATGATGGTCTTACGAGATATTACAGGTATTACTGTACAAGGATAATCCGTGGACATGGTCGTTGTTGATGCGCGCAAAAGGGGGGGGGGATAGAACGACTTAAAATGAAAAATCCATATAAATCATGCGACTGGTGTCCCCGTGCACACGCGTATCTCTTACGTCTGGACGAACGGCGGAAGAACACAAAGCTAATGCAATTTTGCAATTACGCCGGTTCGCTCACCCTTCTGAAACGCGGCTGAGGCGGGCAGGAATGCCGCGCGATATCCGCGACAAGAGAAAGAGCCCGCGAGCGCGAGAATATTAAAGTTTCGTTTCGTTGCCGCGCCGTTACCTTTTTTTTCCTCCCCCCCCCCCCCCACCCCAGGCCCCCTCCCCCGCCATTCGCGCTGGCATCGCGTCCCCGTGATTAATTGGCGAATCCAATCGAGAGTCCTGCCGGATACGCAACCCTTTATGACGCTCCTAAGTAGTCGAGAGGCGGATGAAAACGTTGGAACGCGGGAATTCGTGCTCAACGAGAAAGAAAAATCGCACCACCCTGGAAATCCACGGGCACTCGATACGTTGGAAAATTAACAACAATTCTTCGAAATCTTTTTACCGGGCTACTTATGTGATCCGTAATGGAATATATCCTGATTGGCCGAACGTTTTGAGAGGCGAGAGTAGCGCCGAGGATGCCAAGTTCCGTCGTCGACAGAGTGGCGTAGTGGGGTCGAATCACGGCGACTCGTAACGGGCCATACATTATGATTTAATGCTAACACGGTGGTAATGTCGTCAGAGAGACTCCTGCGTATAAATAATTCGCGTGTCCGGGCGCCCAACCCGGAGGACCTCGAGTCTCGGTGCCGCGAGAGAGAGAGAGAGAGAGGGAGAGAAGGATATAAGTCCCGAAGGAAAGAGAAGGCAGGGTCGAGGGGGGAGGGCCAAGGGGTGGCAGGTTTTTAATGCGGCATCTCTGGGGGGGCGACGAGGATTACCAAGGCTAAAAAGGAAGTTTTTAATAATTTTTCATTTTCTCTGTATTTATTATCGCGCGCTTCCTAACCGGGGGGAGTTCGCCCGGAGACAATGGAGGGTCGCGTATAAACACTGCCCGACGTCCGTGCTCGGCGGAGGTTGGGGTCGGATTCACGATTGTCAGTTGTCGTTGTAAAATTTTCATTCTCTTTCTTTATGTCCGTCCCGCTCTGCACTGCCAGGGCCACCACCCTACTTCCGATCTTACCGCGTGAAGCCTTGCGAAACCTCTCGGTCAAACTGATTCATCGACTACTCGTTCGTCCTGTCTTACTCGAAACGTTACTCAACGTTTGCTTGGGGGGCGTTGAATCTTACAAGTACAAACAAGATGCTTTCCTTCGGTGAAATTCCTTGGTGATGTCGATACATTTTCGTGATTAATGCGTGAGATAGTGTGCTATTAGGAATAGTGGGAGCCGTCAGTCGCCGGAGAGTTCGGTAAAAATAAGGAGGAGCGCGGACAAGAAAGCTTCAAGCGGGAGACGTTGGCCGGGCTCGTGAGACGAGGGGAAATTTGTCTGCGTTAATTTGTCGCAGAGATCGCGGAATTGAAGCTGGCGCGGTGTCTCTTCTATTGGCCCGAAGCATTCCACCGTGCGCCTTTCTTCCGACCACCCCCCTCCTCCTCCTCCACCCTTCTTCCACGTGACCCCAAGCGTTCTATCGTATCTCCGGCGAATGCTGCTCCGCATTGCTAACTACCATGGCAATGAAGAACCACGATTTCGAACGTGCACCTTCGCTCACAGAAAGTATTCGCAGCAAAAATAAAGCTCACATTTTTCGAAGCATTAATTACGTGTATTTTTATATCCATTGTACAACCACCGTAATATTAGTTACAATTATTTGAACTCGTTCTACAAAAATCCCTTTGCACCGTCCTCCTGCGTGTTTTTCTTTAATTAAAGATTTAATAAACTCCACTCTGTAATGAAATCAAAAAGACGGTCAAAGGTCTACAATAATTGTGAAAAATGTTGACTGTAGGAATTACCCGAAGTTCAAAAATTCTCCTAGTGACATCTATAATTTCAGCAAAGTGAAACGAAGGAAACAGAGATTAAATGGTTTGCTGCTAAATCTTTCTTTTCTGCGCTGAATAATGGTGTTTAATGTAACCTGGACGGAAATCAACGTCACTGCGAAATCCTCGAATACACCGTAAATTTTCCAGTTTAGAGAAAAATTCGTAATGGGAACACTACTTTAAAAAAGCAATGCTCTGAATGATTATTTTTCGACGAATTTTTGGCGTATTCTTGGTTCGCTAATCCAAGAAAATGTACCAGCTATGTATTAATCACGGGTCGTGAGGCAACGGCCTTTATGAGCCTTGAAGTATCTGGCGAAGGGAGAACGAAGACATCAATGTCAATAATAATTCATTGATTACTTAATTCATAGTTGCTATGGAGACCGTCTCTCGCTTTTCCCTCGCTTCCGAGATGCTCTGTTTTTCTCGCATCGACGAAGGAGAGTTAGGAGAGTATAGATATCTATTAAGCTGGTCTCACACGAAAATCAAATATGCACATATGTATCTACATGTACAATAATTTCATGGCTATGACCGAATGGGACAAAGAGGATTTTTAACTAAACGAATTTAGTTTCGACAGTCTCGCTTTTTAAAGTAGCAGTTACAGACGTATAACAACGTTAATAAACACGTCGCATAATTCAAAATATATTCATTGATTATAATTATTCTCACTTAGACGTACTTGTAATTCACTCTTATTTCCCGCGGGGAAAGTGTGTAGGAAATACGTAAAGGACCGAGATTGAGGGGAAAGATTTGTCGATCAATCCGCGAGTCATCGTTACCTATCTGCGTAGAATCCGAAGCTTGGTGTGAGCATCGCCTAAGCCTTGCTTACCGGCTCGCAAGCAGGCAAGGAGAAACACGAAATGAATATTCAGAAGTTATTAGTCTGTAGTGAAATGTGACGGAGCTCACCCTACCCTAAAACCGCCCGATCCTCTCGGCCCCCGTCTTCGTCCATCCCCTTCGAACGTTCGTTCGTTCGTTCGTTCGTACGTCCCCCGCCCCCGAGTATAGATTTTGCGATACATTCAGGCGAAAACGGGGCGAGCGAGCGAGACGAGCTGCGAGCCACTACCGGTCCGTCGAAGAAGGGGTTAAACCCGAGAAGGCGGGGGGGTGGTGGCTGCGAAATCAGGAGGGATGCGCGCGTGGCCTGTGTCAGAGGGGGTGAACATACGACGCCCTGCCTAAGGGGGAGAGACTAGGGGGGGGGGGAGGGAATGTAGGAACGTCAACGAAAGAGCTTTATGCATAAGCTAAGAAGCGCTATTGACGGTTTCCGTCCCCGGCATGTCTCGACTTTGTCAGCATCTTTGATAAACAAGACCTCGATAACGCCAACACCGAGCGACCCCATCACGTATACGGATCGAGCGTCAAACATCTGCTCCCACCACGCATCCTCCTCGATACCGCAGGAAGCTCATTAGGCGTTTTCCTCGACCTTTTCCGTCACTCCGTACACATTTACCACCTTCAACCGAGATTCTCGAGACATCAACTGACAATCAACAATCTTTGCGGTACTCCCCACCTTTCTCCTCCTGTGTTAATAACATTTTGAGCGTCTTCGCGAGTAGAAATGATGACTCGTTTGTCCAGTTGCCGATGTTTCTGCTTGGAAAGTAAGTCAGACGAGAGCTGAACGCGAGGAAGGGGAGGTTGGGAGGGGAGAGATTGAAGGGATGTATAGGACGTTAGGGGGGAAACACGGGAACCGCAGGAGTCGGGCAGATAGAGATCTCCGACAATCGCGTAAACGCCTGCAAACGGTGAAGCTCTCGTGAAAGCTAGAGCCTCGTGGCAGCGCGGCTGCTGCGATATTCAAATGGCATCAATTTCTGCGGAATTGCTTGCTATATCTGCCCGCAAACCTGGATGCACGGCTCCGTCTCCCTTCTTCGGCCGTATTTCATTCGCCCGAAGAAGGGGACCGACGGTATTGGCAGATACGCTACAGCATCGTTTTACAACCCCTTATCTAGACATGTTACGGGCATTCTATTCGCTGACATTTTCCCCCCTCCCTCGCGGCCGGCTTTTCCTCCGCGGCTCCTTTAGCTTTTCATCGATTTCCATGTAAATCTCCGCGGCGTAAACCGTGCCTATTTCGCCGGGCATTAATCCGAGGATCTTGGATCGTACGCGCTTATCGCCCAGAGCGGTCTAACACGAACGGCAGAAAAAAATCCGGTTAGATGTAATCGCCTGGGCCATCTATCGGTTTGAAACTACCCAAAGAGAAAAGATTGACTTTCGTAAATCTTGCAACGTCCGTACTTCCGTGGAATGTTTAACGCCACACGAGTCAGCATCGCTTTAAAATTGTGTCGATCTTATCGTCTGACAGTCTCGGAAACTTATGATATTTATTGCGATGTAAAAGTGCCAGCAGTTTTACGATTTTTTGATAAGGTGGACAGTCCTTTTACTAGATATGTTTTTCAACGTTTATAAAATTACGGGACGTAATCGGGTATCCCCTTTTCATTTTGCAACGAAGTTTTATGAAAGTTTTGTTTATTCATGGGTCGAGTGAGCGACGGCAATTTCGCCGGAGTATAAAGATGAGGAAAGCATCGAACGTCCCCCGAGAGTTTTCGACACCCAGTACATCATTCGCATTGCCACCGTGTAGTTATATTGCGTATACAATATCTGCGTATCGAAGCTGCTTGATCCCGGTAGGTTCTCTCCCTTGGCAGGAACCCATACATCATACTTTCTTCTTTATTAAACTCATATTTTTCAAAAAGACTCACCTTCGCTATCTGCATGCCTCCGTAAGTCGGGAATCAACTTGGGGAGAAAGAAAAATTCATCCGACTTCCAAGAATAATACTGCCACGAGAATTACGCTACCGAAGTTGATGTATGTCCATACACAAGTGCTGCGGGGGTAACGTAAAGAAGATTACTTAGAATCGGTGAAACGATGATATCAACTCGAGAAAAGCAGCAGTGACAGTTGAAAATATTTTCTGTCTCTTTTGAATCAGTATCCTTTTTCTTCGCGCACACACACACACACAGATACTCGATTACGACGGAGTGTATTTACGACTAAATCTGCCGCTTCGATGTGCACGGTATATTTTTATGTAGGCAAATTGCCCGGCTAACTAACGTCGCGGAAAATTATAAATTTTAAGCAATATAAATTTTCTATGAAACCGGAGGGTCGAGCGAACGGAGGGACGGAAGTCCGTTAACGAGTCCGGTTTCCTAGGGGAGGGGTGTATACCGCGGCGAAGACGAGTTCGTTGTCTTTTCGCAACTCGAAAAGTTCAAGCACTTACCTTCGACGCGTGGCACAGAGATTGGCAGTTCTCCGCTGGTATAAAGAAGAGAGAAACCACCCCCTTCGGTCGGTTTCCCTCTGGCCTCCCTCGCCTTCATCCCCCGCCGGTCCATCGCCCCTTACGACCCGAAACCGCGGACGGTTATAAAGCATTCTTCCAGTTTATTAGACGGAGAGCCCTGGCCCGCTCTTTATATTAAGCATGTGCATTATTAATGCGCCGGTTATAACCGTAAAATGCTGATGAAAAAAAGTTGCCGTGGCCCCGCGGCTCTTTCGTTCGACATTCCCAAGACGAACGACAAGAGACTATTATTAGACTTCCCTGATACACCGAATTCGGTCGCCATTCGCTTCGTAAATAATCCAATCTTATAATTCGATTAAAAGCACGAAGCTGGTAAACGCGATTCCACTTTTATTTTCGGCATTATTAGCCAGGAGCAGGACGAAGGGCGAATGATTTAAATCACTGGTCATTATTCTGAACAGTGAAAAAAAAGAGAGAGAGAGAGAGAGTGAGATTGGCAGGAGAATCATTAGGCCGTTGTTTGTAAGAAAACTTTGTTTTTACATTCGAGGCCACAGACCCTCGTCGGTCTGTTTGCTCCTCCGCACATCCGTTCCCGTGCCTTACCGGCTTCTCGGTGGCGCGCAGGAGAGGTACAATGTTGCCGGCATTGAATATTTCATCCGAAAGATCCGTATTTTTTCCTGTCCCGGGCTGATTGTCATTCGAAGAGCTCGAGAAACGACGGCGCCGCCGCCAGGGAGGAGCCAAATCAATTATTCATCCGAATCGGCCGGGAAAAAGTCCTAATTATCCGGGGCAAATACAAGCTTAATACGCAGAAGTGCACCACCCATCCCCCCTGCCCGCCACGTCCCGCTTCCCCGCGGTCGCCCCTTTCTAGATCTCTTTCTCTCTCTCTCTCTCTCTCTCTCTCTCCCATCAGTTTGCTAGACGTCTCGGGCAGCCTTACTTCTTACCGTGAATAACCATTTGTATTTCCAATTAGCTTTGCTAATAAGAAGACGGAGGCATTGCCGTAGTTTAAAAAAATGTATAACCTCATCCAGCCACTGGGGAAATAAAGAAAAGCGCTGGCCGGGTATGACAATACCGACGGGTCCGAGCGGGGTTTATACCGAGTGAACTACAATTAAAAATCCTCGTTCACCCTCGCTTAACCTCCGCCTCTCCTCCTTATGCCGTATTAACGACCCAGTCGTACGGAGGGTCCCAGGACATCGTTCCAAACATCGCGGCTTTTTTTCTGCCAATTTTATGCTTGACCCCGTCGCTCATCAACCCTCGGCTTCCTCCGTTGCTCAGCCGTTTCCGTCTCTTCCTGCGAGCTTTACGTTCCTTTTCTTTTTTTTACGTCGATTACTCGATTCGCCGGATCACCGGTTATTGTTTCTGCCACGAAGACTGCTCGTTCCTCCGAGGGACACGGGGAATTTTATGAACCGGCTGTAAATTCTACGCACAATGTTCCCCGAGCTTGGTAATTCTTTAGCGCGGTATACAAATCCGCTGAATGGTTTCGGGTAAGTCTGAAATAAATGTAAACAGAATACGAGTCTGTAGAGTAGTAACGTTGTAACACGTTAATAGGGATCTTGTGACAATTAGCAGGGAGTAATATTTCGATAACCATGTGTCGGGAGAACCGTGATACTTGCAAGCGGAATGGAGCGATTATTGTTGTAGTGAACGGAATTTTCGGAGAAGCCGACAAAAAGTTTTCGTGCTGTTGATGGCCCGTATCAGAGTTTGTAGTAAGTCGACGATGGTGTTTGCAAACTCAGAGATACGATTGCGGCGACTCCGCTAGGCCCTTCTGTTGTGTGCTGCCTGTCAAAGTCGCGACGAGGTCGACTAAATATCGGCCGTTTCTGGACACACACATTCACACACAGACAAACACACACATACGTTGGCTGCCTTGGAATTCAGTGATGATCGGTGTGTCGTGAGGCACGGTGCTGTTTCGAAAGCAAATTCCTCGCAAAGACAGTGAGAAATTGAAATTTTCGGCGTATGTCGAACGAGAATTTGTTGTACGGTTTTGCTGAAAAGTAAGTATTGTTTCTGTTCGAAAACTCTGTGTTAATGGTACTCCAAAGTATTGTTAATATGGTGGGATGTATTTACTAGACGATTACAATTGTTTGTGTCAATTTTGTATTGGAACTTGGAGGTGTTTTCCTTTAATGAATGAATGAACATGTTTGTTTTACTTGTCAAAATTGCTTGTCAGGCTTTACGTTGGCTAGCGATTTTCGGAGAGTCATGAGAATCAAAACAGCGCCAAAGCATAGGCTCGTCCGTACATCTACGAACGGGTCAAATGATTCTCATAATGCGATTGACCTTACAAACACGCCGAAAAAAGACAAAAAGCAATCTGAAACAGCTGATACCGTAATCTCCGTCTCACCTAATGCATCGAGTTCAGAAAATCAAGTATGTCTCCATTTAAAGGATATTGTACTTCGTTGAATATTGTACATTTTATTTCTATAAAAAGAGCAATTATTCTATGATGAATTTGTGTGAAGTTTTCGAGATTGTAAGAAGGATCTTTTTAGGAACTCAATTCCGGATCGGAGGATAACATAACGAATGGGGAATCGGCTTGCGAGCATAATTCCGAGGACGATAAGTCGTCGTTATCGAGCAAGGACGACAACAATAACGTGGAGGCAATCGACCTGTCAACAAAAGACTGGCAGCAGGACGTCGAGGAGCAAAATATCTGCACGTCGTCCGGCGAGCCGGAGGATAAATTCAAGGACACCTTCCTGTACAAGATCATGACGGACCCGTCGCTGCTCGAGAGTATACAGCAACGTAGCAAGCAGACGAAGAAGTTCGAGTGTCCGTTCTGCAAGAAGGAATTCTCGAGCAACGAGGATCTCGAGGAGCACATGGACATCAAGATGGACGAGTCGAATCAGGCCGTGTGCTGTGCCTGCAACAAGATCTTCGCGCAGAAGAGATATCTCAGGTACCATCAGCGATGCCACTCCGAGAGGACGAAATTCACCTGCGATATCTGCACGAAGAAATACACCAGGCTGGACAACCTGTCGCGGCACAACGCCTTTCACGTGAACCCCGGCAAGTTTTCCTGCACCGGCTGCGAGAAAACCTTCACGCGTAAGGATCTGCTCAACAAGCACCGGAAGTGCCACGAGAACAAGTATCGCTTCTATTGCGTCGAATGCGTGAGGTACTTCAAGGGTCAGATCACCTTGGACAACCACAAGAAATTATTTCACACGAAATCCTTGGACTCGACGTCCGAGTAAATTGTTCGTCCATTTATGCTACGACAATGTCGTCAATTCAATAATCGTTCATGTGGATTATTTATGAATATTTACGTTTGTCAAATATACGTTCTACTTTCCGAACTTATCGGCGATTAAATTGTTGTTAAATTTTTGTCGAGTACACGCGTAGCTCGTAGATCGTACGATTGAAACGATCATTCCTGCGTTGTGCTCAACTTTGTTCGAGAATCATATCTTTCGAAATACAGTGTTCAGTGTTTAGAGCTTATCGAAAATTCTTTTCCATCCGGGACTGCCTCGGTGAACCAGCACTTTTTGCTCATTATTCCCATTTATTTGATCTATGCGTACCTTTCTCCCCGATTTTCGTTTTTACCGCTGTTTAAGTAAGCCCCACAAGCCGTCGCCTCTAAAATATAATCCGTCCTTTCCTGTTTTTTTTTTGCCTTTCCCCTCCCAGCGCAAAGAGCGAGTACTCTCTTTGTTTCAGTTCAAAGGGTAAAGCGCGGCCGCAATAAGGAGCACTTTGAAAATCCGACGTATATTCCGTGTATTACCGGCGCACGTCCAATCGTGAAATAGAGCAGCCACCATCCGTGAGGGTTGACCCACACCCCTGCCGTTCCACCTCCAACCCCTTTCCACCTTTCTTCTCTCATATTCGTCCATTTTTCCTCTCGTAGTTCGTAGGCTCCAGTCTCCCTCTGCCCCTCTCTCTCGCTCCCGCGCTCTCTGCCAGTCATTCAGTGCGCCTCTCGCCCGTAATTTAATGCAATTAAGTCGAGCGTTAAAATATCGTTCTTAATTCGCCGACGGCGCCTTTTGTTTTCCACGCGATTTTAGTGCGAGCCGCGAACGTAGCTCGTCTTTCCTTCTCCTCCCTTCTCTCTCCCTCTGGTACAACCCGTGCCCCTCCCGTCTCTCTTCCTTCCATCCTCGTCTTCTCGTTCTGTCTTTTGGCACTCCGTCCTTGCGCGAGCCCACTGCATTACGTTCTCCCCCGTAAGAAATCCATGCACTAGCCAGTGTGTGCACAGTGCACTCGGAGACTATGCCGGGCATCCACCCGCGGTTTTAATTATTCCACTTTTCTTTCCGAAGCTTGCGTATCAACGGTCGGAGCGAAGGCTCGTCCCGCTAATGTCTACTTTCAAACTGGATTTCTCTTTGGTGCAACCAAAGCAAACTCTCCGGTGAATATGTAATTCCACTGACTTCGTGTGGTGACTTTTAAAAAATGAACCCGATCAATACGTAACTTTGTCTATCCGTAACGGAAGTCATTGGAATCAAATGATCGGAATTGTCGAGCAGGGAAATTGAATAACTTGGAAATAGTCCGTCGATTAAGAATGACGACGAAGGAGACGAATCCATTTGGACGGAAACGTCGTAGGTGTCGCAGAAATCAAACGAGTGTCAGATTACCTCGAAAATAACTGCCTTATCGAATCTGATACTTCGTTATCCGATGTAGATAGACGTTTTATTAAATCGTATTTCTTCGTAGAATCGATAAAGGATCATCAAAGCGACGAACCGACGTTCCGCCGTATCCATTACTCCATTAATTTACATATTTTACACGTTGGGGAACATCGAGGAAATTCGCCGGCCGGAAAAGTATCAGGTTCTGAAAACCCATGTATGCGCGCGCGTGTGTGTGTGTGTGTGTACGTGAGAAAAAAGTGGCCAAGGTATAAGAGCATGCCGTAGTCTCCGTTTGCCGTACGTTCTCTTTTTCCCGTCCTGTCTCGTCGGACTACGTCCAATCCGCGTTCCTTTGATCCACTTACTCGTCCGTCCGGGTATCGCGTATGCGTACTCGACCAAAAATGTAACAAAGTTTCCGAGGTAGGGCCCGGCACAGAGGTAGCCAGAGATTCTGCGGTCTCTTTGGCTACCGTCGAATCCTGCTTCTTGCTGCCTCACGTCCTCCATACTTTCTCGTCCTCGTAACTGATCCCGCCCTATCCTCCGCTGCACTCCTGCGTCCATAGGTGGAAGGTGAGTCCTCTTTCCGTCTTCCTGGGATCACGTCAAAACGTTCCAAATACCACGGCTTCAATGACATTGAAGCCACGCCTTCGACTCTCGTTACACGCGTGGGTTTAAACGAAGCTCTTGCGTTGTTTTTGCCAATAGGCGGGGCATAATTCAAGATATTACGGGACTCGGGGATTCGTTTGATCTCACGGGCCTGCATGGAATATTTACGTGTCACTGTAGAAGGTCTTCCAACTTTTCGGAGATATTTTCAAAGCCGTGAAAGTACTTTCGTCGAGTTTACTGCATTAATGATTCAGTGAAGGGTGATACAGTGGCGTTTATGCGTTCGAGATTTAATGAAAAGCTTGTCCCGAGCCTCCTGCTTTATAAGATAATTATAAACATCCAGTTGCTAAGTATTATAAATTACCAGCCGTTAAGCGGGAGCTGCTATGCGAAGATTTTAATCGATTATCGAAATAGACAGTCTTTTCACAGATTTCAGGGGCGTTCAAATTCCACGGCTAGTTCTTCGTGGATATTAAATATTTGCCGTGGCAGGTGAGAAGGGGGCCACGTAAGAGGACTAGCTGCAGAAACGATGGCGTGCCAGTAATTTTCATATCGTTCATCGGCATTTCTCCGTCGTCGGTTAATCATTTATTGCATCGGATATTAAATGAAGCGCGGGATGTTTAAATTCGCGAAAAATAGGACCGTCGGGTTGGCTCAGTTCTGCTTATGAAATCGCCTTTGCACGAACAATTTCTCAGCGAGATGGACGCGTTGTCCTTTGAGTTCCGCTCGCTCGAATGAATATTACACCAATGCCATGTCAAAGGGAACGTCCTTTTTGCATTCTCGTATTCACCCTTTCGTGCGTGTTGCCCTGCCGAGAACATTCCGACGACGGGCCAGTGCTGCTGGCTCGTAAATAATAATCAAGCACAAGGCTACCAGTAGTCATGGAAAACTGCAAATTTATCCCCGAATATATGAAATTTATTGACTCGTCAAATGCATTCATTCATCGCTTAAACCATTGCTCCGAGCCAATGAGGACGTTCCATCACGGCTGAATTATTTGCAATTACAAAGGAAGGACGACGGCGAGGCCCGCGAGGAAGGAAATGGCTGAGAAGAGAAATGCTCTCGAGCGAGAAACGGAGGCGGTTAGGCGAACGCGGCCAATAATCGCTGATAATTTATTAAGGGAAAAAATGCGCGGGCAATCCGCCCTAGCCGGGGTGCTCTGCATTATTTCAGAAAATAAATATTTGATATTCCAAACAAAGAGGCCAGCCCTCTTCGGCATTTCCGAGCGACGGGACGGCAAGGACGGAGATAGGATATAAGAGCTAAGCACCGGAGGTAGGGAAGAGGATCGGGGGAGACGGGGCAGGGGAGGGGGGGGGGCTGTTTGGCAGAACTCCGCGGCTAAAAAGTGTCAAGGGGGTGGGTGGCGGTAGTCTTGCCGGGCACGATTCTCCGCGAGGGGCGCCGAGCGAGAAGGGCCGGGGGTGTCGACTCATTGGCCGTGAAATATGGGGTAAAAGGTTCGATAATTGATTACACAGATTTTTTATGCCGCAAGAAGCCTTAATTCTCGCCGCGCCCTATCCCTCCGTTGCTTCGGAATAATTCCGCTCGAGGAAACCCGACCGACGAGCCCGGAATATCGAGTCCTACTCCACTCCTTCTGCACGGGGAAGGACGATCTCCCTCGATGGCTCCATCGTCGCGACCAATTCCCGGATAAAAACGGAATCACGATAGATGCTAGCCAGGGAAAAATTATCGAGCAGTTTTCTTTATCTCTCGATAGACAATTTTGCGTGATGGGCGCAACAATTCCTGGCTGTGTAACGTGTGAGAGTCATTTCGCAAGTACCTGCGCGAAAGTTAATAAAAATTTACGGAGGCAGCGGGGACGATGAAATTACACGTCCATCAATCAGAAATTAATCAGCGTATCGGCAAAGGGCAAATACCAGCCGACGGCGCGTAGGGTGCGCCGAATATTTTCTGTGTGAAGAAACACGGATCCTAATATTAATTTTTATCGAGGCCCAGAGCCGAAACACCAGGGGAAACCCCGCGGTGTGCGAACGGGAGACGCGCATATTGATTAAAATACGAACCGGTAAAGGAGGCGGATGCCAAGAACGCTTTGTTTTACGGGGGAAAAAATCATACCGGCGCTAATTTGAAAATATTAAAAACACCCGACAGAAGTACCGATGATGAAGAAAAGCATGCTCAAACGAAGGATTTTATTCATGCGTATCGCTCGTCTACGTGTTTCGAAGAAGATACGATAAAAAGGGTATCGATATTTATGATGTTCGAAAGTATTCATTACTTGCTAGTCGTATTTTGCCTCCTCCCTTTCCCCGCAACTTTTTCCCAGCGTGCAGATGGGAAAACCTTGGCTATCGATTTGCCGTTTAACGTCTTAATTAATTGACGAGAAAAGTAGGCTCCTCGATTCTACTTCCGGCTGGCTAAGGTTCAATTTCAAAGTTTCCGATGGGCGATCGATATTTACTAGCGGAGATTGCCGTACCGTGGCTTAATGGCTAATGTGGGATTAGAGCGACGACGCGTTATCTTATTGAACACTCGTTACCTTGTAAAACAATCACGAGTAATTCTTGCCGGCCTCATGTCATTATGAAGATTGAATGATTGAAGACTGAAGTTTCGAAGATCCTATTTATCAATAAAAGATGTTTGCCTGGTTCAAATGCAAATATTATACCATTGGATTCATTAATAAAACCACCGGTCAACTTAATATCCCGTTTCTACGCAGAAATCTGTTGATCGTGGAAGGAAAATTTCCGCGAAGCAGAGTATCAATCGGTTAAAAAGACCGACCTTACGGATGCACGCAATGATCTCCGTGGATCTCTGGCCGTGGAAGGAAGGCATCATCGAAAATTGAGCGGATCGGAGCACGTGATCGTCGCACACTCACGCATCGCTCTATAAATAGTGGCACCGATGATGGAAGGCTTTAAACGAGATGATATGGCCTCTGATCGACCCAATCAATGCATCCACTAAATCATCGTCTAAACTGACGGCCGCAACACAGGCGGTTAATATACACACGCCGTGAAACGCTGGTGGGCGACCGGAAGGGACCACTCATCCAGCGATTGCCAATGCATGGCGTCTTTATGAGGCCACGTTACCACTCTCCCCGCGTCCCCTTCCACCCACCGACACGCAGATCATCGCGATCGTCCGTGCATCCCGCGATTAAAACATGCACCCATGGGAAAAAGGCATTAGCAAGGGATTTCCTTTCAACGACGTTCGCGAAATCGACAAAAGAGGAACTCCATATAAACGTTGAATTTATCGTTATGCGTAATAACTTTAATGGAACTTCTCTGTAGCTCCTGCTGTTAAAACACCTGAAAAATAAGTGGCTCATATTTTTTCGAGCATCACATTACGATGTTTTCGTGATTTCCGCCGTGGCAAATCCCCGATGCGCAGGTGTCACTCGGGAAGTTTATCCACCGAAGGAGTTCCGGTTATTGTTTAATATCGCAGCAAAGCATGAAACATAGCGTTCCGGCAATTCCAATGAAACTGCAGACTCATGACCACTACGGGCCGCTAAAGAAGTCAATCACTTGCTTCCTGCTTTCTGTGTCGCCTAACTTTCTGGGAGAGTGAGTATAAACGTGTCGGTGAGAAATTGTGGGAAGCCAGAGGAAAAAAAAGATTCGTGTGAAGGGGTGCGTAAAAAGAACGAAGGAAAACAAACGTCGATTAATCTTGTTTTTCTTACACCACTATTTATCCGGTAAGTGGATTTAGTAAATGGGTTAACTTTTGTTGTTTCTGCGATGGCTCGTAAAGATATTATTTAATTTTCACGAGTATGTCAGTTGTTACACGTGGTTCATCTTGTGTCCGGGACAATCGGGTATCGACTTTTGCGTTAGCGAGAAAACTTGTGGCCATTGTATCGAGGAAATTGGCACCGGAAAGGCTTGGGCGCGAGATGTCAGCACGGGTACGGGACGAAAAGCTCTTTGACCATCGTCAAGGGCAAAAGAAGACCGCGGAGCCGGCTGGAGGGTGACATTAATTCTCATAACATTTTACGAGGCGGTATCTGACCTGTGTCAAGTCCTTCCGACGCCCTGGAGCACGGTTTAGGAGTCATAACTCCCAATCACCCTAAGACATGCAGTCGTGGGAGCAATTCTCGCTGTACCTAGGTACTGCCTTGCCCCTTCTCTTCCTCGGGTACTAGACGCTAGTCAAAGCTGTCGGTTAGTCCCATCACTTCAATAACACTTCGTCACTGCTTTCATCCTTCGCCGCTATTTCTTACTTCCACAAATACGACGATAGGCCCCGCGCAATGACCCTTGACAATTAATTAAAGATCCTCCTTGGCGATCTGAGAAGCCCGAAAAATCATAGAGCTCCTATGAGCTTAAATTTCGTACTCCGTAGATAAATCTCGTTTCGCTCGACGTTCATGAGTTTTCCGCAGATACGTTCAAGGGAGAACGATGTCGCACGTTGCGGGTGTTCTATTACATCCGCGTAGGTGTATCGTACTAAAATTCGTTGATACGGGAGATGCTTAGTCTGAAAATGCGCGTGCTATATTAACACCTCATACCTTTGAACCGGGGCAAAAATGAGTGAGGAGGAAAGACGAGGGAGGGGGGGTTCGGTTCAACGTGCCTCGTTAAGGGAAACAGAGGATGTCGATGGTAGACGAGGGGGGGTTTCGGCAGCAACGAACAGGAGGACGAGGGTGGGGGCGGGGAGGTAGGCCGTCGTTAAACCTTAGCCGGAATATCGCCGTTCAATTTCGCCCCGTGCCTCTGACGGTTGGAGGAAAAAAAGGTGCTCCTCCGGGCTGCGTATCGGTCGGCCATGGTTCTTTTTGATCTCGCTAAAGAATTCATTAAGTTTTGCGGGCGCGGTTAGGTATTAATACGCGGGGCAGGAAAATACACGGCGCACGGGGGGCTTTATGCTCGCTCCAACGCATCGGGAGAACACGGGGAGAGAAGGGAGACAGGAGGGAAAGAGAAGTACGAGGTACCCGAAAGAGAGATGGCTATCTCTTTTCTTCGGCGGCTTTTGTCTGGCCGCCCTCGCGCTTTGCCTTTGTCGGTATCCTTCCACGATTTCCGACTATCGATGACTCTTTGATAGCGCCCTTTGATATCCGCTTGGTTTGCTGCTTCGTTTAATCCCGCGGAAAAAGCTTGCCAATCAAACACGGCTCTTAATTCCCCTTTTAATAAGCCGGCTAAGCAGCCGGATTAACTAATAAGCGCGCTCGACTTGCAAGATCTTGGGAATAATCAAAAACGTCCTGGGGATGTCTCGAAATGTTGACGCTCGGAGAAACAACTGAGGGTAATTGCGTATCTTGTGACCTCCATCGAAGGGTATTGGACGGGCAAAGAAACCACGTCCCATTTCGAGGCTTCCTCGTAGACGTAATAAACTTCTATTCGGCGTTAACCAAGCGTGCCGTGGGGACAGAAATGAGGGTTTCAGCGGGGGGAGGGGAGGGTGAAACGTAGGTGTCCTCTTCCAGCAGTACTCGGTAGACCCAATCAACTGATATCGCGAGCTTAAGCTCCCCCCAAGAGCCAGCAACTCCTGATACGGCGGTAGTTCGACGGTGGTTAGGCAGTCTGATCACGAGTTAGTGGTTCGAGATGGCGGTTTACGCCGAAGTAGTCGGAAACCGTGGAAGGAAGAGAAACCAAGCCGACTTTATGTCGGGACGTAAGCCGGTTATAGACGCTGCCGATGTTATTTGATGGCCAAATGCACTTCGCCAACGCGACGTAACCCAACACTCTCTCCTCCTCCTATCAGATCTCTATCGTCCGGCCAGCATTTCCCAGGCCATCCACTGACCCCCTCCACCGCCACGAAAGACGGCCCGTTGTCTTCGGAAAAGCGGAAACGAGCAACGCCTAGCTTAAAAGCAAAGTCCGGCAGTCGCAACAGACAATTCTAAAAGTATCTTTCGCTGAGCTCGTATAAAGGGCAAAGTTGATAGAAAAATAATAGAAAGCCATTGACACGGAGATATTGGATAACGAAATTCAGTTTTTTGGTAGAAGAAATTTTTCGGCAGGGGATTTTCCAACGTACCCGATATTTCTAATGAAACTTTCCAGGCTGTACGCCGGGGCGATACTTTCCGGGATTAGCGAAGATACGCGCTGGCTTGCGGTGACCTTTGCGGATCCGAGGGGTCCTCTGTAAGAGGGGGAGGACCACCAATAACTTGCCAATATCGGCATTACTGGCGCACTGAGCGCAATATAAACGTTTATGACCCAATGTGCGTCTATTCAGCCCCCCGACGAAGCTACTGTTGGTTCAATCTACCACTTCCCTCACAGTGATTCTCAAATCTGCTCCGCAATGTTAGAAAAACACGAAACAAACGAGGTCTACCGACACAAACAACTCACAGCGATAAAATATATAGAAATCCAAGAATAACTAGAACCATTTGGCACAATGTAAATTACTATCGGCCGTATTAATAAATTTTCAAATATTCCTCCCACGAGTGTATTCCAGATATTTAACGTTATTTTCAGTGTCCGTGTGACGTGTATTTAATATTATTTTCTTATCCATACGATGTTGGTTTTGGAGAAATCTTACATGAGAGATTTTCTTTCTCGTGTCTGGTTTTTAATCGAAAGTGAGAACTACTGTCGGCCGGTCATCTATAAGACATGAAATGAAAGGCGGGTGGGGATCGGTAGGCAATGTCGCTGCAACACAAACCCCGCTGGTCTTTTTCGTCTGTCGTCGTTGACGTACATGTGCGTCAGCCCGTATATACGTCCCCGGCTGTTCTTTTGCGGTAATAGTGTGGCGATGTGCAGGTCGCTCGGTGAGAGACGCGCTCGCTCGCTCGCTCGCACGAACAGTGTTCCTGTGTCCGGAGACACTTAATGTTTCTCTATCTATAGCGGTCAGGACGGGGCAAGCCGGGATATTGTTATATACGACATTGTGGAGGATCCTGCGAAGGCGAGGAAACGCGAGGATCCGAGTAAAAGGGAGAAGCGGGGGGGGGGGGGGGAGGGGTGGGAAGAGATATCGCCGGCCGCCAATTACCGCTCGACCAAGAGTTATTGAAAAGATCTCCCCACGGGAGGGGGGCAAGGAAGCCCGGTGGAATCGCGCTTCCTACGGCTAATGAACACTGATTAGCCGTTCGGCCGATCTGCCGCCGATGATTTGTAGGCCAACGACTTTCCCGTGCACGTTTTCCGCTCAAATGAATCTTTTCCTCGCCGAGCGAACGACCAGCGCACTATTTCGTTTGACTCTGTTTCATTTAACGCGGGCGAAATTGCACAGACAGATTGTCGCTGCGAAACTTACGGGTAATTGAGACAGCTACGCAATTATTGGCTTATTAAAGTGGCGCAGAAGGAGGAGCCGGGGAAAACGATAACGAGGCAAGGCGAGTTCGATTTTCTCGCCCGTCCCATCGACAAGGTTTTCTCCCCAGCTTCAGCCGGTAAACGACATAATTCGCTAACACCTCTAACTCCCGATATAACGGAGTATTAGTTTTGATGCCGTCACAGAACCGACATCCCGGCCTCGAAGGCTAAGAGCGAGAGAGCAGTCCTGTCGGCTGCGATCCTACCTTGTACCTCGCAAAGAGAGGACGAGAGGGTGGAAGAAAACCCCCCTCCCTCCCCTCTTTACCAATTTTCCTGCTCAAAGCTCCATCGTCTTTGATCAGCTCTCGCGACGCTCCCATAATATCTCTCCTCCACGGTACCGTATGTTCCTTCAGCTCCTGCATTCAGTTTTCCCGTCGGAATGATAAACCTACACGCTCGGCGAGTCATCATATTCCTTAAACACGCTTTATCGGAAAGTAATAGAAGGTAAGGAATACACATGACTCCTAATCAACGCTACGGATTTCACGTTTATACCGTGTGTAACGTGATTAAATATCCTTTGGTCGTTGATAATGCTTCTTTACGTTTGGAGTCTTAAAATTGCCGAGATTTCCCGACGATCGACTTATTAATTATTCCCTTTAGATCGCGCTGAAGGTGGCTCGTTGAGTCCCTACGCTATCGCAGGACGTCGACATCAATTTCTCGTCCTTCCTCCCTCTTGCCCTCTCTTCATTGATCCTGGGAGCCTCCCTCGTCGGGAGGGGGCCTACGGAAAATCTGCTCCGTTTCATCGATGGTAATGCCGCCTTTTACGATCATCATATTTATAAACGTAACCTAGCGGCTTCCACCCCTCGCGTCTTCTCTCTTGATGAAAGGATCTCATTAATTGGGAATACTGATGGCACACAGCGCGAAAGAGGACTACGTCGGATCGGATTCGATCGTTTCCGTCTTTATCTCTCACCCTCGACCTCTCCTCTTCCCTCCCTTGCCGGATATACCCCGACCCTCTGGCATCGACCCACGAAGATCACGGGAACAGATAAGACCCGTGGGATGCCGTCAAAGGGAGCTTATATTTATGAGACTTTTGGCAAACAAATGGATAAATCTAATATCTCTGTGCCATCTTCAAGGATCCTTTTCCTACGATCTTTAGCATGTTTACACGTATTCCGTTTACGTGCAAGACTTCTTGGTAGTATCAGAATTTCGATGATGATCCTCACGAAATCCTCCTGTTACACTCATTCGCCCTCGCACGTATTATTCGAAAACCTGAAAAATTTAAAAGAGAGCCAAGGGTACCTCTTCGGTGGGATCCGAGGACGAGTGAATAAAGGGACGATGAAGCCCGTCATTGCGACGGGTTAATAACGCAATCGGCTAATTACGGGGCGTATCGCGGGGCCTTTACGGTCGCGCGCCAAGACGCGAAAGAAGCGGCGAAAAAAGATACGTACAGATCTGGGCGTAAATTTAACGGGGGAAATATGGAGTTATGAGGCGACGTGGGAACAGAAACGAGTATTTGTGGCTATGGTTCTTTCCGAACGCCGGGATATACAGTCTCCCGGTCGAATCACGGCCTCGCCGAGTGCCGTCTCGTTCGAGCATCGCCATTAAAGAGCGCCATAAAAGAAGCGGCCGATGCTCGATGGCCGACGGCGTGCGCGCGAGCGACCGAACGGCTCGGTGGCCAGGCGAAATTTGTCAGTATTAAATAAATAACCCATAAAGGCGGAACATCAATCCCCGGCAGGAGCATTAACGCCCGATACAAGGGCCGCTGGGCGGGGGGAGGGGGCTGAGGGGGGTGAGGGGCGGTCTGGAAGGGCCGGCAGGGCTGTTATTTTTCATACACCGGCAACGTCTTCCGTACGAGCAGCGTTGTTTCGCCAAGAAAGCAATACTATCGCCTTTTATTTTCTCCTGCGACTACTTCATCTTTTTTCCCACCCTCCTCCCCCGCCTACCTTCGACGGTTTTTATGGTCCGCGCGTTGGACCGTATCGCCAGTTACGTCGTAGATCAAACCTGATGTGTCTATTATGACGTGGATACTTAAAATAGCCGGTCGGGCTATGTGGCCGACTGGCCAGGGTAATACCCTCCTGCCAATCCTAAGGTATTCGCAATCCTAAGGTATACGGTTTCAAAAGATGTTGGAAATTGAGTGAAACGTCACATCTTAAGGACACTATTGAACGAATGATAATATAAACTGTGTTATCTTACATATCCTCGGCTTGAAAAACGTTTCTCAATCAAGACAGACCGTAAAAAGGCAATCGCGACAAAAGGATAGTACTTAAAACAAGTGAGTCTTTTTTGTTGCAACCATGAGAACATTGTTTCCTCGAGTAACATGTCCGTTCGATGGACCACCAATGCGTCTTGTGAAAGTCGGCCCGGTTGAAGGGAATCGCGCGTGCGATGAGCCGATGCCCGGCGCTCGTTCGCGGCAAAGACGAAAAGCGAAATCTTTCGACGTCCCGAGGATGAAAGGTCGCGACGGCGTGGGGGGAGGAGGGGACGGGAGCGTCGATACAAGGAGTCGATTGTAGGGCTGAAAGGGCACCGCTCATCCCCCGGCCGCGCACGCTTCTCTCCGCGTAGCGGCACACAGTGGGCAACTGTGCCCGATACGATTCCGATGCCGAGATTACGGAGCATCGCTCGCGCATTCGGCCCCAAGCCGGCCCTGCCCGCGGGCCCTATTAGCCGGCGCTTTGATTGCCTCCGCATAATGACCCCGGCGACACGCATATAAATTGCTGCTTCCCGGCGCGCCGCGCCAAGATATTTCGGGATCGAAAATCGCCAAGAACCCCATGGACGAGGATTTCCGTTTCCCCGCATGCCAGACGTCCACGGTTTCCTTCTGTTGCCTGAAAGGCCCTTTGACAATAGATCGCTGACAGAAATGTGTACCTAGAGTTATTATCTGTTTTTAAAAACGAATAAACCGTTGAATTGTGGTAAAAATGATGTATTATCGTTAATGTGGCAGACTTAGGTTTATTATCGCATATCGTAGACAAGTGAGAACGATATGTGATAATCGTAGTGCTGCAATGTTCACGCGAATGTCCCGGTCGTGTTTTCTAACCCGAAATTCAACGGGCAAACAGTGTGCTGAGTATGCGAGATTCTCTCGTTGATTCTCGCTGTGTACATCTCTCGATATCATAAATTACGTTCTCGGAGATTTTCAAGTAAATGAACCGGAATTTCGAATCACCAAATCGTCCGAGACATGGCCGACAAAATGCATTGCCTTTTAGTGTTTTTCTAACCGAGATACCTATTACCCGCTGATCTTGTTTTTCAATTTTAAATCACAGTCTTCGAATCGCTAACAGTACCTCTGACATTGTTCTCTTTTTCCCTATCGTCCAATCGTTCTTTCTCTTTCACGAGTTGTATCAGAGGTTTCGTAAATTTAACTAAAAGATGAGCCCCTCGAAGAAGCTGTCGCTGAAATCCAGTCAATCAGTGCCGGACAAGTCGATAGAGAAAACAGGCCTGCAGTGCTTACAGTTGGAGGAAGATACCGCGGAAAGACGGAAAGCGAACAATGACGTCAGCGAGAGCAACGTCGACGGCACGTGCACCGTGTCGGCTCATTCCGTGAAAGTGTATCTAAGATTAAAGCCCTGTCTGACGAACGTGAAGTCCTGGAAAGGCGAAGATGTTTATACCATGCTGAATCACAGCACCCTGCTGACGAAGTTCCCGGCAGCTGATCACAACACCAGGGGTTCCGTGACGTTCAAACCCAAAGATAACACTAACAGAAAGCACACGTTCACGAAGATCTTCGACTCGGAGGCATGCCAAGCGGATATTTTCGAGCAGAGTGTGAAAAGTCAGATAGAGGATTTTCTTATTGGCCAAAGTTCCACGGTTATTACGTATGGCACTGCTAATTCTGGCAAAACGTACACACTGTACGGCACTTCTGAGTCTCCAGGTAGTCCATAAGATTCGTTTTTCATTAGAATCATATCGTTAACATGCTCTTTTCTTCGTTTAATTCGTAGGTATAATTCCGAGGAGCATTCAACTAGTTTTCTCAGCAATAAATTGCACTCTGTCGCCGTGGTATAAGCCGGTAAACGGATGTTTCGTTGTCAGTCTCGACGATACTAAACGTATGCTCGAGGACAGGAAGAAGAAGAAAATTCTAAACCCGGAACAAGTGAACGAGCAGCAATATTCGGCGGCACGAAAATCTTTGGAGAAGTCTGAGCTCGAAATCAGTCAGGATGAATGCCTCGAGTGCAACGGGGAAGATTTGTACTCGGTGTGGCTGTCGTTAGCGGAGATTTACAACGAGAATGTTTACGATTTACTGGTCGAAGACGAGGATAGCAGGAATATTCCGTTGAAACTGATGAGAGGAAGAGACGGAGCTGCTTACGTAAATGGATTAAGAACCGTTTACGCAACGACGGCTCTTGAAGCTTGTCAAATCGTCATTGCGGGACAATCGAAAATGAGTGTCGCTCCGACAGTTCTGAACGCTCGGAGTTCTCGCTCTCACACGATTTTCACTATAAAACTCTTACGATATCAAAAGGAGAACCTACCCGATGAGGTTACCGTTAGCACCTTGACGTTTTGCGATTTAGCTGGTTCTGGACGATCCCGGAGGACACAGGACTCGAAAAATCGTCTCGTCGAGGCTCGAAATATTAATAACAGTCTCCTGGTGTTAGGCAGGTGTCTCAAGGCTGTCTGGGAAGGACAGTCGAACAGACAAAATGTCGACAACGTCATGGGTCTCTTCCGAGAATCCAAATTGACGAGAATGTTCCAAAGGGCCCTCATTGGCCGAGAACCTGTGACGTTTCTCGTTAATATAGACCCCTCGCAGGACTTGTACGTCGAGACACAGAGTGTCCTGAACTTTTGTACCATCGCCAAGAAAATTGTCGTAGAACGGGTTAAAGGCGCGAGGAAGTCCGTTTCCTCGGAACTCAATGTTCACAGTCCAAAAGCGCAAAGCATCACTGACATCGTTTCTCCGCCATTTTATAACCGTACACCAGAGAAATCGGATACCGTAGACCAAGATTGCCGTGTAACCAGCGACGAGGAAAAGGAAAAATTCGTAGCTAAAGCTTCAATCGTGGAGGAAGATCATTCGTTACGAAGCAAAAATTCGGACGATCTTATCGTAGGAATTATTCCTCACCCCGATAACATTTGCACGGAAGAACAAGGCACTGTTTACAAGGAAGATGTGGAAGAGATTGCTTTGTTTTCCCAATCAGACAGCAATTTGCGAAACCAAACTTCTTCACCTCGAAATTTACCGGTTGAAAAATTACTTTTGATCGATAGCGAGAACGATAATCCATCGAATGTGGAAAACATGGATTTGGTAAGGGAATTAGAGACCGTGAAGATCGTCGCATTGAAGCGGGAATGCGAAATTCGGCAGGAGCTGAAAAAGCATTATCACAATGTAATCGAGGGCCTTGAAAGTAACTGGAAGGAACACACGAAAGAAATCCTGCAGAATTTAAACGTACCGAATTACCGCGATGCCGCAACTTCGCCACGTAGGATGGGATCGGTCGATCTCTTCTGGTCGGATAATTATCAAGTATTAAGAAATGAAAATGAGTCTCTCCGGAAGGAAGTAGAATCCTTAAAAACTGCGGCACTCAACAACGAGCGAAAAATACGCGAAGAAATGGCTAATCAGTACACTAATATCATCGAGAACATGGAAACAACGTGGAGAAAACGTGCAGAGGAAGTGGAAGAAGAAGGTCAGGATTTGTTAAAATGGTCGGTGAATCAAGTTCAAAGTTTCTACGAGGAACGTATCGACAGTTTAAGGGGAAAAAAGAAACGCAAAAGGTCCGACAGTGACGAAGAAATGGCGAAAGAACTGTCAGTTTACGAAGAACTGGAGGCCGAAAATGCTGAGATTACCTCGAAAGTCGTAGTCCTGAGAGAAACTGTGAAAAAATTGAAAGAGGAGAACGAGGTGTTTAGTATGCAAAAGAATAAATACAGTTTTGAATTGGCGATGGTCAAGGAGGAGTTGAAGAATTTCCAAGAACTTGTACGCACGAGATTCGGTGACTGTCTTCCCGCTGATAAATGGAGCGAAGAAAACGTTTCTTCTCGTCTCGTTGACAGGCTGAAAGTAATTATAGACAGCAAGTTGAAGACAATCGATGGTCTGGAAAAAGACTTGGAGGACGTCAGAAGTAATTACTTAAAAATTTCTTCTACCTCGACGAAGACCAAACGGGAATTATCGGACACGAAGGCAACCTTACAGGGAAGTCAAATTCAAATTAATGACCTGAAAGAGAGTTTGATGGAAAAGACCAATGAAGTAAAGACGTTACAGATGCAATTGAATATTCGCGACAAACAGTTGCTCGACGCGAGGAAGGCCTTAGATGACGCAAAAGATAAGAACGTGATAACGTCCAGGCGAATCGAGGTCCTTGAGGACATCGTGAAGAATTTAGAAAGCAAGCTGAGGAATACATCTCTGAACTATGAAGTGAATTTGCTGGACTGTGAAACGAAGTTCTTCACTGAGAACATTACCCGAGATTCTGGGTGTAAACTGAGCGTCACTATGGATGATTCATTAATCTGCAGTGAAACGAGCAATTCAACGCTGCCTGTGTTTTCTCAAGTAGAGTCGATGAAAGAAATTTACGAGCGATTCGACCTAAATTGTCGGTCAAACAGGGGCTCACTGAATACTTCGGACCATGAGCAATTCAGTTTTCCGGAAACTTCGGAAAGTGTCGATCGGAGTATTAACAGGTCGAGTGACTGTAGCAGCAAAAATGATTCTGGCATAATCGTAGGATCACAGAAGCATATCGTAATGCATGATGGTACGAAGATGACTGAAAGGGAGAAGACAATTACGAAGAGTTGTCTTAGCGGAGGGATCGTCGACGAAACTTTGCGAGTTGAAAAATTGGCCGGCGAATTAGAAACAATAAAACAAACGCTCAACACTATGGAAGAAATTTCAAGGGACAATAAGTGCAAATTGAGCGAATATAGGGATCAGGTTGAATCCCAAAAGGAGGAATTGAAAGGACTTGCTAAGGAGAAAAACGAAATCACGTCGAAATATCATGAAACAGCTAGAACAATGGAGTCCAAGTCAAGCGAGTACGAGAGGAGAATCCAGGAATTGTCGGCGAGACTGACGATCAGAGAAGACAGCGAAATTCGAACTTCCAAGTGTCTGGAAGAATTCCTCGAGAGGTGTTCCAATTTGGAAAACCAGTTGTCCGTGGTCCACGGACAATTAGAAAGATCGACCCTCAAGTGTGTGTCTGAACACGTACCGAAAATCGAGAGACTCGAAAAGGAATTACTCGCTAAGGTTTTCCGTATAAATGAATTGGAAAGTAGGGCGACGGAGGGCGAGAGGGACCTCGCTAGGGTCTACGAACTGAACGAAAAGGTCAACGAGTTCGAAGGTATTCTAGAAAAGTGCCAAAGAGAAAAGGACGATCTCCGCAAGCAATTGCAAGAACGGTCCGAGAGTCAAATCGTTCTGGAAAGGAAGCTTAAGAAGTTCAACTCGAAGGTGCAAGAAAAAGAGAACGAATTGACGTCGTTGAAAACGGAGTTCGGTAACATCATGTTCACGAATGTTGTTAACAGCGAGAAAGTGAAGGAGCTGAACCAGCAGATCTCCGAAATGATTCAAATAATCAATGTCATCAAGACAGATTTGTTGCACTCGGAAGAGCTGCGCAAGAGTATCGAGAAGTCTTCGAGGCAAGAGATTTCTACGCTGAAATTACGTTTAGCTGCATTTGAGAAGAACACGGCTTTCTTGAGTCTCATTCAGGCGAATAACAATGAAAAGCAGGAAGAAGTAGTGCGCCTGAAATCGCAGCTGCGCGAGAAGGAATCCGAGCTGATCCTCTTCAAGAAGAACAGAGACGAGACCATCGCGAAATACGAGTCTCTGGTGAAACAGCTGCGGGATGATCTAGACAAGCAAAACGATCGAGACTTTAACGATGTTTACGTAAGGTATAGACTTTCCGAATCCATTGACAAGTCCGGCAGAATGCAAAGTCCGTTGAGAGATAAGGATAGTAAAACGAAACCGTCTTATATTAACAAGGAATTTGCCGATGAGAAATCTACTCTATCGACCTCGACTCTTTCCATGTCCAAAAAGTGTAGCGCGCAAATGACAGGCTTGTCGTCATCGGTCGACGATGCAACGACGTCATCGACCAGCAAGAATGCTGATTACGTCGTCAGCGACGATTCCGAGCTTCCCCGAGTACGTTCGCAGCTGTTTTCCGTTTGTTGCATCAATGCCCAGCGTTCTGTATCTACATATTTTTCAACGTTTCAGGCAGAAAGCAACAAAAGTTTGAACAAGTCCGCGTGCCAAACACAAAGCGATAAGTGCATTACTTCCGAGAAATTTGCGCCAGTCGTTGACTATGGGGAGAATCAAAACGGAATGCAGATTTTCGGCTGGATGAAAATGGCAGTTTCCCGAGTGACCCCCCGCTTCAATTCGGCTGGGAGTTTCTACGATAAGACACTCTCGGGTTGGATGAAAGTCAAAAATGTGGAGAATGACGTGGATTTGTTTGATTCCAGCGAGGAATGTACGGACTTTGATTTCAGCGAGGAAACGAGTTAAAACTCGAGTTAATATTACCGTAATTGTCAACACACATTGCACAATCTTCCTAAAACATTATAAATACTTTTTCAATGATTACAACAGTTCTGTTCCCCTTTACTCTCATTATAATTCCTTTCCTTCGCAATATTTCATTAATATGGACTTCATAAAGTTGTATTTTTCGTGTATTTGCAATTTTTACACGTTCCCTGAAATACATTTTTCTGCCTTGGACGTTGATTTTTTTATTGCCACAACTGCGTGTACGATGATGGAGGTGTCTGTGAGGTTTGCTACTGTAGATAATCTTCTGAATGGGCATAACTTCGTGTTAGCGAGGAGGAGAGTAGAACTATGGCGTCATCGCCAGTAAGTTATAAGGGGATTATCGATTGGCAATAATATTGGTATATCGGCCAGTCCCCCGGGGACAAGATCCGGTGTAATGGCGAAACGTCGTTCCTACGTTCGTTACAATAAGCCGACAAGCACCCCTACACCGACATCCAAAATCGACGTTGGTCTTTAGCCGAGCACAGGGGTGGAACTGGCCACGGATTTTATTGGCAATATGCTATAATTTCCGACATTAGATGCCGCTGACGCTTTCGGCCGGCTCATTATACTTTGCCGCAGCCCCGCACGTACGTGATCTTCCCGTGAAAGAGCCGGCCACGTATTTCTGCGGATACTGATAGATGAAATTATGAGGAGGGACATCGAAATTGGATTGCGACTCCCGGCGTCCCGGAATGGCATTGCGCCAATGATGTCCGTAAAGGGAAAATGCTCGCACGAAACGAAAAAATATGTCGTCTATTTATTCCATTAATCTGTCGTCCTTTGGGAAACAACAAGATTCGAATAGAAATCTGTAGAAAATGATACAAATAATTGCCGCTTGTAATTGGATAGTATTAATTATAAAACTGGATAAGAGAATGGCTAAAGGGGAATAAAAGTTTAGTACTGGAAGAGCGTTTGCGGAAGTGCTTTGAGCAAAGCTTCTGTGTTGAGAGTATTTTTCTGAACCTACTGCGTGAGAGATATTATTTCTCGCAGTGACTTTCGGTATCGGCAAGCTCGTTATCGGGGTGGCCAGTGGTTTCCCCAATGTTGAACGTAGATCGGCCATTTTCGCCGGCTTACCTCTCGGGCCGTTCGGTGATTTCTCCGGGCAAATGTACCGCGAACTTTCCTCTTTCAATTGGCAATAAGATTTGATCGTTGCGGGAAATATCATCCAATTTCCTCACCCCCTTTCCAGCGGACCAGAACCCACGTCCTTCGCCTTCCCATTTCGTCTTTGCCATCCGCAAAACTCTCGCCTCCATATCTCACACTCATTATTTATACGTAGAAACCGGAAATACCCTTTCTCTCCTTCCATCGGCGCAACGGATTTCGACGTCAGGGATTTTCGGGGAAATCAGGTACTGCAGTCGGCTAAGCAGAGGGGAAGATCGTTTAGCGGCAAGTTTCTCCGAGACATTAGTTTATAATTCGGCAATCCGGGATTAGTATTTGTCACGATTAGCCGAGCCTTTCCCTCTCTCGCATTTTCCCCTTTCCGTCTCGGATGGCTGAGGGTTTACCCTTCCGCGGCGAGTTTTCATTAATTCCGTCAATCCGGCCCAACTATTGTCGTACAGTTATGCGTAATTTCCAAGTTACAAAGACCGGTGGTTTCCCGTAATCGACAGGAACGCACGGAAGAAAGGGAGGGCCAATTGTGAAATTTATCTAAGAAAACGTGACTTTCAATAAAACCGAGCGCCCTGGGATATTTGACAGAAGTTAGTAGCACGATGATTGTAGCGCAAATAATGGCATGCAGATTCGGGGGGAAAGAACGGATGCGTCTTCGCCGGAAGGAGGGAAGTCGGAAGAAGGGTGGAAGGAAGGTAGAAGAAGGGTGACCGAAAGTGGGATTGGCGAAAGCGTAAAGCAGACTCGACTTGGTGAGCCGCCGACGAGAACAGGCGAAGCGAGAGCGAGTCGAACAATAAGCAATAATAGGTAATGCAATTCAAACGTTGAGGCTGGCAATACCCCGAACCCGACGGGCTGGTTACAATGCCGGGAAATGCAAGGCAGGCATTTCCTGGCAAACGGGAGAACGGAGACAATCGTACAATACGGACGCTCAGGTAGTCTATTGCATATTTGCCTTTACGCAATTCTGCTCGCTCGTTCGCTCGGCTCTCTCGCTCGCTATATTACGCAATCGCGATTTTATCCGCACCGACGTGGATAACGTCGGCCCGTATTTAATCCGCGCGATTCGTCGTCCCGTTATTCCCCCCCTACCCTGATTCTGTCGGTCTGTGCAACCGCGAAATTTCGGTCGGAATATCGATCGAACCACCCGACCAGGAACCGGAACTTTCTGCAACGCTCCAAGAGTGTCCTGTTGGCAAAAAAAAAAAAATAACAGGTACGAATCGTTTGGAAAAACCGAGGATCTGATGAGTAAAAAATTGCACCATCAAAATCACTGTCTTATCTACACGAATCAATGGCCCGTTTACATTCTGCTTACGTGTGACACAAAGTTATTGAATTGACAAATTGGTTCATCAAAATATAACGGTACGAAATCGCGGATGAGATTTGTGCGACACGTTAGCCGTATTTAACCGCAAATATTGCCTGTTTCGGGCCGTTTAGTCGCTTATGCACATCGTAGAGCTCGCCGAGTGCATCTATGCAGGTCTCTCGACGTGCAGGAGCGTGTGTCTTAGCACGAGGGTGACGTCAGAGCGGTGGAGTACGAGGGCAGAGGGAGGTGGGAGTTGAATTTAGGTGGCGTACGGGGACGAGGCAGATGAAATCGTTTGTTCTAATATCACGGGTCGACCCCCGAAGCTCGGAGATAGAACTTCGCCGGCTGGAAATTGTCCGGGTGACGTTGCAAATGGCCAGGCGATTCCGACCGGGTTCTCCGGCCTTGTATCTTCGCCGTGAAGACGACGCACACGTGTTTTCGACGTCGTCCTTGCCAGCCGGCGAGCTTCTCGCCTCGATATCTCCGGGGACTAATTCGTAAGATTCCGTTCGACGATGGCCCGGAGAGCGTGGGGGGGGGGGGAGGGGGGGACAGGCCGATCGATTCAAAGCCACGGTATACATGCCACTCACGTACGGCAGTGTGTGCGCGTGTGTGCGTGTCGAGAGAGAGAAATCGATATAAAAGTACGTAAATGGGAAGCTACAGGACCTTAGGAAGAATTATGAGACGTGAATTACGGGATTGCCATTGTTCGATACCCCAAAATTAAATGCTCAGACGATTCCTAAATAAATCATATGCACCGATTTATTATATAATGTTTCATGGCGCGCTGTACGAATAACTTGTCTTTACTTTGCCTCTCAACTTGCAAACGGATAAGTACGAAGGAAAAAGATGGCCGGACAGGAATGTAGATAACGTACGCCTTGTCTCCCTGTAGCCTCGATTTAGAATCGTTTACGGACTTACGTGCCGGCAGGGTGGAAATCAGATGCGGACGAGTGTGGCCCGAAGCTACTGGCTTGGCGATCCCCTCGGCGCAACTTACCGCGATTTTATTCGTTTTTACATATGGTACGGGGGACGCGCGATAAGACGACCGTCCGCGATATTTCACATTTTTATACGCGGCCGTTTTGCCTTGAGGTGTTGGCCGGCTAGCACCCCTCTCTATACGGATGTTTTATATTATACGGTCGACCAGGCTGATACGCGAAATAAGTAGCCCGCGGCACTGGAATGACCGTAGTCTCGTTAACTTGGCCCATCGCACTGGTAAAAGCCAACCCACACTTCTTCCGATATCGTTTCGACACAACTGTTCCGTCAAATTTATGCTTGGCATAATTGGCCGGGAAAATCAGATCGATCGGTCCGTGTCGTTATGGGGAATGGAATGTAAAAAGTTGTCGTTAGCCGGGCACGTGCGACTGGGAAAAGAGGGTCATGCATGAGAGTCGCGAATCGAAGTAAAACCGAACTGCGGCCCGTGGGATATGTGTGTAGACGTATGTAACAAGACGGCGTATGGCACGTGGTTTGAGTGGCCATTGAGATGCTCCTCTCTCTCCCGAGGTACCCCAAGAGAAGAGCAGTAGCTACGAGATATTGGAGGCAATGAGGCGGGCTACTTTTAACAAGACGACCCCACCGTCCCCCCTCCTTTTCTCTCTCTCTCCCTCCATCTCCATCTCACCCTCGTCTCTGCCTTTCGTAAGTCACGTTCTCCCTCTCTCTCTCTCTATTTTCTTCCAACTCTCTCCTTCGCCCTTTACCCTCCTCTTTCTCCACTTCAGCAACCCCCCCACGGCTCGGTCCGATACGAACCGCGCACGAACGTGCTCGTTGTTACGGAATCCCATGGAAATTACGAACACCGCGACGAACCCATTGATCCCGATTCCCTAACGAGCCACGAGACGGGGATTTTATAAGAGGATATCCAGCGCAGATCGTCTTTTCTGCACGAGCATCCCCGATGCTTCCCGGTGGGCTCGTTTCTTTGAGAACCGCGCTGTTCGGCTGTTCATTTAAAATTTCGTCCTCGCTTCTGCCGGGAGATGCTGTTCAGAAAGCAGGAAATCGCGTTTGCCAGGTATATCGGCAAATAATCTGATCACGGGGCCTATTCATCTTGCGTTTCAGTAACAGTGGATCGACTACCCTTTATGCATATCCCGATTCATTAACGGTGGAAAAGTACGTGGCATTATTAGCCGGGCGGATGTTTTCATTATCCATGGTATTCGTATTATCCCTGAGTTTACGTCATTAAACTGAATATTTGAGCTGTTAATTCCCCGAAGCGTAATGCACGGTATATTGCCGCTCTCTTGAGTTTCCATGGTGGCACAAAGTTCGCTCTGCGCGAGTCGAAAATTTGCAAAACAAAGCGTCGATCTGTCGAAATTTATCGGGCGCCACGCAATTAGGCAAATAAGCAGTCTAACCGGGAATAGGAGTGGTAGGGAAAACGGATGGAAGGGCGTAACGACAAACAGTATCCTCTCTTTGTCTCCGCTCGTCGCTTGTTCTCTCGCGGAGGCAACAACATTTCATTTCATTTGTTCATCCCCCGAATTCCCTCTGCCTTCCGTATCTCACTCCCGAGTGTACCTTCGACGCGGCAATTCGAAACACCCCCTAATTTGCTTCTACTGATGTATCTCCCTTTTGATCCGTCCCCTCAGCCCCCGTCCTGACATAGGTCCCACTAATCGTTCATTTTCCACGTACACGAACAAACGGTTCGTCAAAAATTCACTGAAAAAATACATAATTTTAAGCTTTGAAAAGACCGGTCTTCTAATATCGATTATTGCAACTCTCTTTCGTCCGAGTTTTCGCGTCGAAATATCTGTCCTTCTTGCCTCGTATCTGGTCAACGTGATACGATCAACGACCCCGAGTCTCGCGGCGACGACGGCGGGAGATAAAGATTTCAATTCCTGGAATGAAAATTGCCGATCAATTTAGCAATTGACCTGAAATTCCGCTATAATAAAGCGCAATCTACGGCCCACATAGAAACGCCGTGCGGATCGGTGTTTTTAGTTTACCGTGCATTATATTGCCCCGGACCGCCGACGGACTTGCCAGCCTTTTGCTGGATGAATTTTCTAACGGGTGTTGCGCGTAGGAAAAAAGCCGAAGGAATTACGTATATCCTGACGTCAGCTCCTACTTTGGCCGACGATTAGAAGGTGCCCGAAGCTAATCAATTTGAAAAATTCTCATGTCGACTAGTAACAAAAATCAAGATAAAATACTGACAGAAATTCAATCCTTTAATTTCCTAAATCACGTATATATCTATCACTACCATTAATACATTGTGATATGTATTCCAACGTGTACTGAAATGTCGGTATAGTTATCAATTCCGTACATGTTGTTCGAAAAGCACGGGAATTAAGGAGCATCGGATTTCTAAAGTCTGATTAAACATCAATAAGGAATCTAATATTAATTAATTGTTCCAGGCTACTGGAGAAGTTGCCGTTGCGATGCAGGTGTGAAAGGTGACTCTGTTTTCATGGTCACCCAGTACCTCGGGTTTCCGGACTGATGAGTAAGATCGCGTGTGTGGAAAGGGCCGGTAATTAAGTTCTCAGCGGGCTTCTTCTCCCCCCTTCCCTTCATTCGCTGCCAATCTCGTTCACTGTCTTGCTCTCTTGATCCCCTCTCGCGATGGAAAGCTCGCAGAGATGGCTTTATTTGCCTGATTATTTGCACATCGGTGGATACCTGACGATCACGCGAATTAAGCCGTCCATTTTTCTGATTCATGCCAGTGGCCAGTTGGTCGATTGATCGAACGAGAATATCGCGGCAAGGTTTAGACCAGCATCTGGTCTCGGGCGTTTACGGTCCGTAATGCTCTTCTTGCGCCGAGTGACCGGCGTATACGTGAAACATCAAACATTGCTGAGAAAGAGAAACTCCAGCGAGAGACGGGGGAATGGTAAGACGGAGCGGTAAAAAGGAACAAGAGTGCGTACGAGTGGCTCCGTGGAAGGCGAGAATAAGACGAGGAAGGACGAAAGCCACGGAGGAGTGCGACGGAAAGGGATGGACGATGTGTGGTTGCGCGCAATGAAGAAGGCCACGGGGGGGTCGGGGAATCCGAGAAGAGAATCCGAACCTTTTGAGCGGCATGTCGGCGCTTTGTGCGCACACAATCGTAAGATCATGCGGCCCTTTTTTCGCCCGAACCGCCGGGGAAAAACTGAAATTGATGCGAACAGCTCGCGAGAGCGAGGGAAGACGGACATGCCCGGCACTCGAGCGAGAAACCGAAGAAAGAACCAACGACGGCCAGGGAATCGGACCAAACGGCGCGATAATTAGTCACGCAGATTCTCACTGGACTTACTTTCGACGATTATCCGGAAAACGATAATGTTCCACGAATTCTCGGTGACGTTGATTATTCCTACAGATTCGAAATTCCTTTCTTCCTTCGAAACATGAATATTCATGAAATGTTCCTTTTTTTTCGAGTACCTTGTTACTAGCCAGATGGAAAAACATGTAGACCTTAAATATCCCTTAACATGGTAATATTATTCGGAGAATTATGAGGGCGTCTGAAGTGGAGTGCATTCAAGTACTTAGGACGTGCACAAACGTCGAGTAAAGTGGCCGAGTAACATTTTCATAGACGGTAGTAAATTCGAGTTAATTCGTGTCGGCTGTTACGTAATTGCCAAAAAGTGGATGAGGTGGGAGTGCGCTTGATTTACGGTCAATCGAGACCGAGACGTGGGTCCAGTTGATTTGAGGAATGCAGGACGATAGCGTTTGACGATGTTGGACGATGATAAGAACGGGCAAAAATTGTGAAATTGCGTGGCGCAGAGGGCGATAAATCACACGAGAGGCTCGGGTCTGCCGGTTCCGCGGAGTTCCGTGAAAATCTATTATTCCTCGTACGACAGTCTTAATGAAGCAAAAACCAGGGAGTCATCGGCGCAGCTGCATCTGGCCCGTCGTCGCCGACTCTGCCTTTCCAGAGTTATTGAATTAGACGAGACGAAGCCGCCTATGGCTGCCATATGTGAGCAAAGGTCGCTACCACGTTCCACACTTCAGGAAGGTGCAGCTATTGCCACCGCCCGAGAAACTTACCGACTACATCAGTCATTTGCACTCCTAACCGTGTAACTATCTTTGTTAATAATTCGAAACACGTGTTAGTACTCCTTCACAGATGGAAAAGAATTAAGGGCTCGCAATTAGCTCCTTTACATACACATATTTCTTTTAATTCTTCCTACCGACATTTCGTAATTATATTGGTTCTCGCAATTGTTTGTACCGAGAATAACCGTGCACGGTAAACCCTGTATCGCGCAGCAACGGGGAGGTATAGGAAAATTTCCCCCCGCGTATGTAGGCACATGCATGTAGATGCGACTCCGGCGTAGATTTGTTTGGTGTCACTTGCCAGCTGGGATGCGTGAGAGTGCGTCAAGAGGGTGGCCGGGCCGGTGTGTACCATATCAACCGTTACGCTCGTTTCACGCAGAGAGCCGCGAACCAGCGGAACTAGTCGGGGAAAAGAGGATGAGGAGGAAGGGTGTGAGGGGCGAATAGAGTGCGCAGAGCACGCGGAAGGTCCGAGCGATATCGAAAGGGTGGTCAGATGGGGGAGGAGAGGGAAGGGGAAGGGGGTGGAGAATCACGTGGGCCCACGTATCGGGGGGTTAACGACGCTCCGATTCTCCCCGCGAGATATAACCGACGACCGCGCTTGTTTACACGTTGTCGTCCTTCCAAACGCGTCCCGTTGTTGCCTGTTATCGACAGCTTCGCGCCGCCGAGCCGTCCTTCAAATGAGTTATTTCGCCTCGCCCTGCAGGATCACTGCCGAAAAAAGGCGAGTGGTCCGGGAGAAAAAAAAACGCGCCCGGCGGAAAAGCCACGCGAAGGTCCGCGCTCATCGAAGGAAAATATTGTCGCTGACACCCCGACAAACCAGCCGACAGCGAGAGGGCTGGTAGAGGGGTGGTGGGGGTTGACCTGTCGGCTATGTTATTACGGGAATGGCGCACGGTCGAAACGACGACGAATAGAATAGCCGTGGCGCTTCTCGCCCGGCGACTGGATAATGTATTGCCTGAATTGCAACGCTGCGTCGTAATGGAGCTCGATGCGCAACGGGTAGAAGCTACTGACGGATAGCTCGGATCATAATGATCCTACCGAGTGAGCATAGAATACGCTGACGACACGCGTCCTACCGAGGGCTCATGACGGTGTATCATCATTCTTTTTATCCGACGAACGCTCGTTCCACCGTCACGCCCGGGCATAAAGCGATACTTGTCGAAGGACAGAAGTACCGAAAGATTCGTTAATTAAGAGACCCACAGATCTATCTTTAACGCTCTGTGCGTAATTTTGCGGAATTTTTCAAGAACACACGGCTCACGGACAGGAGGAATTCCCTTTTTGTATACGCCGCGAAGGATAAATTCCGCGAACGTGCTGTCCCGTTTAGAAGGACTTTTATTAGAGCGTCGAGTAGCACGTGGAAATTTTCATCATTGAGAACGAGCGGAAAAGGCGGCTCGGTCGGTATGACTTATTTCTTTTTGGCCGGTTTTTCTGTCCGCGCAGCCAACGCAAAACGCGACGGCAAAAGAAAGGGTCCGGGCTGCTTTCAGCATTCATTACCTATATTTTCCTGTCTTATGCACCTCGTTAAACGCGACGTGCTCAATACGAGAACGCCGGAGGCGGTGGTGCACACTGGCCGACTCTCTCGCTCGCTTTGCATTCGCCCCGGATTTTCATATTTCACTTCAATCTCCACCCCAGCTGCTCGACACACACGCGCGCATGTTCGGCGAAAGGCCGGACAGTCGTGCGGAATTCATAGGACCGACGACGATGAAGGCCGGACGAAATTCATACCCAGCTAGACTTTCTCGATGGCTCTTACATGGCCGTGGAAAATATTTTCCACAAATTAATGTCTACGCTAACTAACGACGGGACTCTTGAAAACGACTCCGTCTCCTCGGATGTACGTCTAGAATTTATCGTTCAGAAAGTGCAACGAATATTGAACCAACTGTCAAAAGAAAGATTCGATTAATACGCTCAATTTAGTTAAAACTTAAAGTGCTTGTCTACGACACTGCGTATTTACTTTTCCTGCGTAGAACGACGAATACGGAAAGACCTTGCTTGTATTGGCTCCGAAGTCTCTGGGGTATTTTTGTTTGAATTCGTTACCTTGTCATTGGCTCGTCAGTTGCATAAAAACGCAAGGCCATTTGACATTTTTCTGAGCACCCTGCTGGTGATGGGGTAGCCGTCGAAATCACGTGGAAGGTGTCCAAGGTAACCGGTTGACAGGTCGATTAGCGCGGATCGCGCGATCATCGCGGTTCGTTCCGGAGGGGGAGGGCAGAAACTCTGCGACGCACGTGCACTCACACACGCGTCGAGCTCGTGGGCACATACACAGACACACACAGTTGTCGTATCGACACACGTACGCACGTGTTAGCGCATATATGCAGGCACGTAGAGGGGACCTGGCGGGTGTTGGTCGGCGCTGACGGACCGTCAGCGGCGCCATAACGTATAAGCAAAGCGATGATAACATCAGCGGCACTTATAATGCAAATTAGCTGGTGACACTCGACTCGGTAATAGAGTAATGTAATGCGCGAATAAATAGCAACAACTGGCGAACCGGCCTCGAGTGGCATCGCCGCTGTCAAATGCGCCCTGAACTCTCATAAAGCACCGTCGGCCGAGTTCGTCGGCGTGGGCGTGAGTTGTAGGTATGCTTCTGATGGAAATATTGACTATTACGCGCGACCGGCAATGTGTATCATTGAATTGCCCGCCATAAATATGCCGAAATTCTGCCGCGCGCATTTCATACTTTTGATTTATCCCCGACACTTCGGACGGACTCGGCCCGTGTGCGTGCCAATGTGTAAAACGCGACTGGCACGCGCGACAGGATCCTGTTTCCTGCCGGTCCTTAAGGTCGTCCCTGCCGATGACGGGAACGTCGATGCTAATGTTCTCCCACATGCGCGGATTATTTTCGACATCGCCTTAAGAATCCGGGAAACACGAAAGACTGTTTCAATGAAAAATACTGATACTCGGAAAACTGACTAAAGACTGAACGTTAATTTACGAAGACCTTTGCCTTTGCTACTGGCTGGCGAGTTTTCCAACGCGTCGTTCCATCCGGGGACCAGGAGGAGAGGCTCGAGTCGTCGCAAAATGATCTCTCTCTGTGGGTGGATGCGATCGTGTCAAATTAATCCGTTTCCAATTAGACGAGATTCTATAAAGCAGGGCGCTTTCAGGGCGCTTTCAGGGCGCCTTTAATGGGCTGAATGGAGGTACCCGAAACGTCGTGTCTGTGCTCTCCTGGTGCATGCGTGCAGGCGAAACCCATAAGGGCCGTGGCAAGTGCAACGTCGAATTGCTCTCTTCTCGGCTGCAAAAAGCCGCGCCCGTTCTGATACATATTCCCGTGACCGTTGAGTCGAGAGAGCATTACTAATTGAGCGGGCGGCATAAATGATACGTTCAATCCCATGGCTGAATTAATAAACACAAATAAAGAGCCGGAGTCTGTTGCTCGGGCACCCCGACTAATGACGTATTTACCGCTTCGAGTCACGAGGCAAGTCAGGTCGAGTCAGGGTCGAGCCGGCCCGCCCCCCTGCTATATGTACCCGCTAGTTCATTAAAATTTACCTTATAAGCCGCCAGCGTTTACGCATTCACCGCCAACATAATGAAGCAATGTTTCAATAGGAATCTCACCAACGTGTTTCCATTGAACGACCCAGCGCAACTCTCACATCGCGACAGTCCTATCCGTCTTTGCGATCGACTATCCTTTAAACACCAAGCAGTTGGATTCGTTCTTCGGCAAATAATAAACTAATCAATCATCGGAACTGCCGTTCTGTTCACAAGGATTTTTAATACTACTGACAGGGTTAATAGACATACCTTTTTCCTATTGTCAGTACGGAAATTTCAGTTGTAATTATTATGGTACTTAAAAGGGAATACTACAGAATAATCGTGAAGAATGATCACATAATCATCGTAGACATCGCAACCCCTATTTCCGATGAATTAGCGAGGTATCGATACCAACAGGCACGTGACGTTATTAATAGAGAACATGTGTCGCGAATGGCTGGCGTTGCATCGATACGCTCATCCAATTGTGCATAAATTATTGGTACCTTGTGGCTGACAATACTCTCGGATATTGGTGCAGCTATCAATAATCTGCTCAGTTGTACCGCGGTATGCGTGAATTCGAGTACCGACTGGAATCACCAAAGCCACATCGGAAAAGTAAACGATGTTGATTTGAGAAAAAATTCGTGGATCAAGAAAAGTATAAATATTAGTGAGCATCTGACGGAAGATTTGAACGTGTTGTGTCGGTCATTGTCGCGCGATGAATCGTTATAACGTTCATAAAGTCGGGCATTCGCGTTTGGCGAGTCCATTCAGTAATTAATACGGCCGGCGAGTCGTGTAATCATCAGCGGCAGACTTTCCCGCGCATAAGTACGCGTTTTAACGCGCTGCATGGGAGCCGGGAAAACGGGAATACGCGTTGCAGCGGCGACGAGTGGCGTTGGTCGGCAATGTCGGTGTGGCTGTGCTCGGCGTTGACGTTGCTGCCGGAATTTACACCGGATGTCGACCACCTAATAACGTTATTGCGCTGTATAAATTCCGCGGGGGAGCACACCGGAGCGCATTAAAACCTGCCGTCATGGAGCCGGGTATAAATAATACCTGCGGTCATTTCCGATGCCGTATTTAGTTTATTAGCGCGACCCAGAATTTTTCAGCCACTACTGCCTGTGCCGGCGCTGCACTAACCCGTTGGAATTACAGGATACAGTTTAGTGCGGATCGACCGCCGGGAAATCACCCGGGCACCCGGAAGTCCACTGGCTTTATGGTAGTGTCAAAAATTGCCCCGACACTCTGGCTGGCTTTGGCAACGACCTGCCTCACCCCACGCACTTCCTCGCAACGGATTACCTTGCACTTATTATCGTTTTACGCTCGGAAGTATCCGGTCGTTTCGGACGAACGTTTCATTTTCTAGCGTTAATCGTTGCTACGGGTCTGAGGTATTGCTTTCGTTGATTCACCGATGCTGTGATCTTTTTTATCGACAATGTTATTCGAAAGGAAGGGGTACCGGTTGCGAGATGGGTGGGATATCGAAAAATAACCGAAAGAAGGCCACTGGAAATAGGTGGTCCTGCGATGACGAACTAAGTGCAGAAGGGATGCTAAATAAACATCGTGTAATTTTTCTAACGCTCGTGCATCGGGTAAACGCGCTCTCGTGTAAACACGCCAGGTTAAACAGTTCCACTCGAAACGTCTATGAAGAGCTGCTAGTTTTCTTAAGTCGCTAGAACAGCCTCTCAGCGCATTTGAGTCAGGTCAGGGCACCACTTGACATTGATTTATGCCAGATATCCATTCCTCTAATCTACCCTGTCGATAGAATTTTCCGAGAAAACCACTCGGGAGAATATATAAATTCCCCTGTCTTATTGACTTCCTAATTTTCGGATTTGCCAGTTTTTTTATAGGGAGCCTGAAACTAGTGAAGATTGTAAAAATGCGCTTATATTCCAGTAGCAGAGCGTCAGAGTACAAGGACTTTCAATTTTCCAGACTGGCGCCAGGACGCTTCTCGTCTGTTTGCATCGTGAAGTGCCTGGCCAGCTTTCCCTGGCCGCAACCCACTTGGAAGTGGCTGACGAGGAACCTCGGTCCTGTTTTGTCGAAGATATCCCAGAAACGAGAGGAGAGGCTCTCGAAGGGCTCTCGATCCAACGACCCTGTCGAAGCTGCCGTTCTTCTATCCCCCATCGTGTTTTTGTAAGAACAAGTGCCACGGTAGAGACACACTTCGGATCGTCTGATTGACAGACGCGATACACTCTCTGCCTCTGCATTCGAAGAAAATACCTAAAAAAAATTCACAGCTACTAAATGCTCGTACAAGAATCGTGAATGCTCAGTCCAATAATGAATCATGAAGCTCGTCAATCATTTTTTTCTGCTAACAACCTTTTAATGTCAGTGGCTAAAGTAGAAGGTGGGAAGTACCTTCTGTGACTATGCGATGAACATCGGGATTGTCGTGACGAAGTGAAATTTCGCGGAGGAAGGGCATTGGGGCGGGGGGAGGGGGAGGAGCTGGTCGGTTCGTTTTGAACGACCTCCGGAGGAAACCGAAGCGCCGATGTTGCAGCGGCCCGGACAATGCAGGACTCGTCGACGCGTCGCTCGTGGAGACACAATGGCAGTCAATAATGCGTGTGATTTGTGCAATAGGCGGCTATTGCATGTGCAGCCGGCGCCGTGCAATTCGACGGCGTGAAATCGTTCCGCCTCGAAGCCGACGCACGTGTGGCCCTCCGCGCGGCTATCAGCAGCGACGTTCCAGAGCACGTCCTGTCTGTCTCTATCGATGTTCCGCGCATTCCTGCGCGTCATTATGCAGGCTCGCCGCTCGATATGTGCCATTCGTGAAGTCATCCTCACGCGTCAATGCCGGTTTCCTGCGTTAAAATCGTCAACGCGCTCGTCCCAACGAGTCGAGTTACAAGCATCGAAAAACTGGTCACTAATACTGCAGTAACACTTTCGATGAAAGACATCCCTTTTCTGAGAAATCATTTTTAGGCAATTTTGTTTTTGATTATTGTGCTAGCTGAGTTTTGTGAGACCTTCAAGGCGAATTCCTGTCTTGTGAAAGTTGGATAAAGAGAGGAAGGGATCGTGTTGGTCGGTAGAATTCTGCTGGCTGGGTGGCGATGAAGCGGTCATCATGCAGCGTGCCATGCAGACGCACCGACGGGGACAATGACGCAATGACAGCCATGCGATGCACACGCACGCGGTGCATCGGCAGAGGACCAGCGCCACTGCGGATGCACTTTCCGCCTGTGTGGGATTTCCAGCACGGACGACACGGAGGCTGGCGCTCTCTGTCATCAGTCGCTATGGTGTCTGCTTGGCGTTGCATCGGCCGTACAGAACGCGCGATAGCGATAGGGGATAGGATACATATAATTACCGGGGACCCTGCTCCATTTCACACATCACACACCGTGTGATCGCGTCACACGGCTAACGCCTCTGTATCTCTCTTTCTCCATCCGTCCCTCGTTCCCCATCCTCCTACCCTCTCTCTCTCTCTCTCTCTTAACCCCTTGCCATCCCGCTGCAGCCACGCGCGCAACGTGCAGTATGCACACCGGGTGAACCGATTTGAATTTCACGGTAAACCGAAAGCGAACACGGATTACGGTATGTCGATCGACAGAAGAATAACAGTACAAAACGAATGTTTCGTAAACTGTCAAGTCGTTACAAAGATCGTCAATTCTTATCTCAAATGAAGACGTTGGACGTCATATGTAACGAAGAATAATTCATGTTATTGCTTGAGCATTGCTGCGATTGTCGTGCTTTGTATTTTTCCTCGATAAATATGATCTGCGCGTGAATAGGGTGCGAGTAAATCCCGTTCTGGTATGCGGTTAGGTATCGGAGGGGTGGCTGAAGGGGTGGATTGTGGCGGAAAATGGCGGATTCGAGGCATTGATGCATCGACGGCGATTCGACTGGAATCCCAGGCTCCTCCGTTGAAGCAGCACAAACAGCTCGTACCGGATATTCGACGGCCGTGGGTGTGTACACGTGAGAATGTGTGGGGCGAGCGCGAAGCAATTGAACGGCGAATGATTCAATTTGTCAGACCAATGAGTTTGTCAGGTGCCACTCCATGCCGCGTCGTACGACGCGTGAGAGCTCGAATTGGATTTGATTTAACGTTGCGCGTATTGCCGCGCATTACACACTAGAAATATCGCAAATCTCGCGCGCGAGGCATCCAATTACCGCTTCCGCGAAAGCACAGTGCGGAAAACCTGCGTTTCTGCCGGCTCATCCACGCCCGGTTTCGACATAATGGAGATCGCTGGGCGTTTACGCTTTTTTTCCCCTCCCAACCTACCCTAATTCTGACAATTCTCTATGCCTTTGTCGGCAGCTTGTGGCGTATCAATGCGCTAAAAAAATTTTAACACCGTTTCTGCGGGGCTCGATCGATTTGCGATACGCGAGAACGAAAGCTCCTGTTGTCTTGCGCCGAGTAAAGTGCGGAGACGGTGCGTAACGTGGAGGGAAAACGTACGAAGACCCTCTTGTCTCGACTTAATTAAATGGCTTAAGTCACGGCTAGGACGAAAATCCGCGGCCAATACGCGCCGGGCTTCCGTGGAAAAATATATATATATATATATATCAGGCGGATTAAGGACCTAAGCTTTAGAAAAAGGTTACGGAGGAGGCTGCCGGCTGGCGAATAAATTCTAATGCGGCGGCATTATAATTGCGCGGTTTACGTTCCGCGCCGTGGCGGCCAAGGGCTGCACTCTCCCCGCGCTTTGCCGAGAGCCAAATTAGCGACGATCATTATTTACGTCTCGCGAGGAAAAGGGGTTAAAATGGCCACTCGTTGCCCGGGCGCTCCTGCTACGGAAAAGACAAAGGGCAGTTAGGCCGCCTCCGGCTAGGGTTCCTCATTACATAAGTTACGCAACCGGAATTATTCGCGCATTACGAATCGAATGCGTAACGTTCCTCCGGCGAACCCGCAAAACCCCTGCCGGTCGTTTCATTAATACTTCCCTCGTACAAAGAATATTTAACTTAAAAAAATCTAACTATTTTCGCCCGATTTTTTTCTGTCGTATGATGAGCCCAATCAGAATCCGATGCGCGTTTGGATGGGCCGATACGAAGCTTATCGTGCTGATAAGACGGCGTTGATGTGTGCATTTTTAATAGCGGAGCTTGTAAATTTCTGGGACACCATGGCACACGGAGCCTCGACTTTATAACGTGTTTTATGGTGTGCGGCAAACAAGGAGGACTGATAAGTAGCTATCTGCCATGTTAAACACATTATGCGAGCGCGTTACTGACATGTCTACGTTGAAGCGTAGATAAGCAACAAGTGTGCAGCTCACGTCGAGCCATTTGGGAAAAGGTATTGTATACTCGCTTCTTGTTAATTGTCTCTTTGCTCTCTCCCCTACGTTCACCTGTCCCCCATCTCCCACTGCTTCACTCCCGTCGCTCGTCGGCTGCATTTTCATCGGCTTTTTTTTTTTTTAATCGCCCGTCCCGCCGTGCATGTCGAAGCACTCGGAAACAACCTATATATCTATCCGATACGGAAGGGGGAATCATGTTCAACCACTTTTTTTCACCCCGCGTAATTTAATCCCGCGCCAGTGCGAGCCGTTAGATCGATTTACGCAAAATAAAATGCTGCGACCCAGATGTAACGAATTTTTCCCTGCAAAGTTTCTACGCAAACTGGAACTAACTAATCGCGATATCGGGTAAGCGTTATTGTTCAAGTTTTTGTTTTTAATTTTCGTACGTCAAGTGCACAGTTGATCATTTTAGTTCTTTGACAATGTTTTGTTAATTTTTGAGAGCATCATGTCCACTGATTTTTTCATCGAGTTAGTAGGTATTTCAGTTGTCTCAGGAGGCAGAGGGCAAGGAGTGGGGCGCGCTTACGGAGAACAGTATGTCAGAAAAATAGCCGATAGAGGCTCTTTATGGTCAGCAAATATAATAAAGCCGGGGTCCATATATCCGAACTTATAGAGCTCGCCAGCCGGGCTATTCCCGAGAAAAGGCCGTCTGCGTGTCCGCGAGTCTGGGGCAAGAAAAGGGGGACGACCCGGGGATCGTCATAATTTCTGATTTTCCGCCAATAAACCCCATTACTATTTATCAGGCTAATGCGTTCTTATAACTCCCATTAACAACAATCTATACGGTCTAACGCATTAGCGGAACGGGTGCCCGCACCGTCCCGCGCTCGGTAAATTTATTATTAGCTCGCGGAAGAACCGTTCCTCTTAATTGCACGTACGTTTGTTCTTGGAGTTCCGTGGATAGACTTTATATAGCCCCGCGGCCAAACTTATTGTCATGCTAACGATGAGCAAAGATATTACAGTCCGGGGAATTATATTAAATCATCGCCGTCCTCATATCGCGGCATCTACTGATCCTCGGTTAAAGGAAATACGCCCGGAACAGCAATTGCCTATTACCCGAAAATTGTTTTCACCGAGAGAATTGTTTTCCCGGTCCGTTCATTAGGCCCGTACTGCGTCTTGACGGCAAATAAACGAGGAATTCTCGGTAGCCGTAAGACATGATCTTTACACAGCTCTACGGATAACGTATTCTGCACAGGATCGGTATCCTATATACACGTAAATAAACTTTGAAGTTTTCCTTAGCAGACGCGACAGATGACAAGCCGTGCGATGGAGCACGTGATACTTGAAGAGCAGCGGCTCCGAGGGAAAAATCGAACAAGTCAAAGTGTTTGTACGGCGGAAAAATAAACAAGGAAATGATTGCGGCCCCGAACAGATGTCGCGTATCTGCCGGTGATGGGGCTGTTTTGAGAAAAAATAAGCTACTCCCAGGGCCAGGCAAAGAACTGACCCCGTTTAGACTAAACAGTGTCATAGGTCGTGGGGCATGTTTCTCAACACACAAACACCCTGGGGGGGCCACACGGTTTTCCCTCTCCGTCACTCGGCTACTGTATATACCTACCGTTAAGAGCGTTGAGGACTCATTGACAAGCGGAGAAAAAAAATTCTTTCTAAAATTCTACTGAATATCAATCTAAACATTATCCTTAACCGGTGCACTTATGTTACAAGAACCTTTTTCTACACCACCGGTGGATGAAATAAAATTTCGCGTAGCTCACAAGTGTCTAAGGCGGTACACTTGCCGGAAAGATTGTGGCATTAGCGCTGGCGTCATTTAAGGCGCATCCAGGGTGAAATAAGGAGCGTCGAGCGACGGAAAGAAAGGTCCAACCGCACGGAACCACGCCGTGGAGAAAGCGATATGGCAGCGCCGGGGCAACAGCCAAGATTCGCCGCAGCGCGGTATGTAATATAAACGTCGTAAAATAGGAACCAGGTGAATCGTATAATTTGGGGAGCAACTTCAGTGTAATTCTCGGCCGTGCCGTCATGCCCCCCCCCCCTTTCCTCGTCCGTTTCGTCCCTTCCGTTTCTACTCCCTCCTCCTCCCCCCAGCAGCACCACTACCACTCTTGTCTTCCCGGGAAGGTTTTCTTTCGGCGTTTACGGGCCCACCACGTATGTACGACTACCGCACGGGGCACCACGTGCTGCTCATATCGCTCGAGCATAAATGGGGAGACCGGAAAGGACGAGCGGTGTAATATACGAAGAGAACGCGCGCGGTCACATCCGATTCTTTCTCGTCGCAATGCCGTGTTTTTCCTCCTCGAGATAGGCCCGGGGGAGAAAGACACAAGGGGGGAGTGGGGAATCGGCCGGACGCGTGCACAGCCCATCCGAAAGCCATGAATTCCCAGGCAGGAAGGGATGGTATGGTATTTTTATGGATACACCTACCTTCGGCACATCTGTTACTGCCGGACTGCTTAGCGAAAATTTTTCGCCCCGTGAAATATGTCAAAGCGGGGACACGTGGTTTTCCTTAAGCTCAGCCGTGTAAGAGAATTTCGAGAAATGTTTGTACAGCGACGCACGATGGAATTGTTTCTCAGGGTTATCGCGCTGCGCTTGGCCACTTTCCTCAATGACTTGCCTTCTTCTTTCCCAGGTGACACGGGCCTTGCACGGTAAACGGTGCAGTCTATCGTTCGGCAAACAACTGAGCAGCAGGTTGTTGAGATTTTATTTGCCGAGGCTTGCCAGCAACCTTCTTGCCGCTTATCGCCCTCGAAAGGTTTGCCAAGCGCATCGGCTGTGACCGTTGCTTTCTGTTATCCCTCGCGCTGTCTTCGTCCCCGCTGTTGCCCCTTCGCCCGGTTCTTAGGAGGAATCAGTAACCCGGCAAACATTCAAGTTTCTCTGCCGTTGGCCCCGATAACGGGGCGCTCAGTTTCGGCGCCACATCCGAGGACATTTACACCGCGTGGTTGTAAAATTTTACAACGGTCCGACGTACCGTGTTTTCCTTATCCACGAGAATTTCCAGCTGTCGTCAAAGTCGCATTCTTCGACAATGTACAACAGCCAACGACGTTGTTACTGGGCAAATGGAAAATCCAAACATTTGGCTTCGGGGGGGGATATCCCTAAAGCGTATGGCAATCGTGAAACCCATTAGACAAGTTTGACAGGAGCGCGCTGAAAGACCGAGTCTGTGCGCGTCTTCGCGTGACTCCGACTGCCAACTGTGCATGTATATGCAGTAGGCAGTAATGCGGTTTGCTCTGAGTCGGTGGACTTTACAGGACATCAGAACGATCAACGTGTCCTCGTCGGTGGCTGTTTGCTGGTACGAGGCAGGAACGGACAGTAGGGGGGGGGGGTGAGGGGTGGGATGGGGCGTGTTCCGCAGGTGGTAAAGCCAACGGTGTAGGATGGTATACACGTAGCGGCGGTAGCGTGTCCATGAGCCCGCGTCCCTGAAATTATTTGTGACAGAGGGACAATAGGTGAAGCGCGTGCAAACAAGTTAGCCGTCTCCTGATTTTGCGGAGTGGCAGCCTCATAATTGTTACGACATAACCTCCAGATAATCGTGTCTAAAGTTTCAGGACGTTTCGTACAGTTAGTTGGGCGGTTTCGGGACACGGGCATTTAGCCCGTATTGTCGTGCATGCAGAGCCCGTCGAGGAGAGAGCGCGGATGGCACACGCTCCGAGGCATCTTTGCCTAGAGGATCGTTCAAACGGAACGTACGTGGCTCCTCCGCCTGTCGCACGCTCTTCCTACGACCCTTTCCGCCTGTTGTCCTTTGCTCCATTAATGGACAACACGACGACTCGAACGGACAATACGCCGTCCTCGCCAATGCCTTGCGAATGCCGACTTACGAGATACTCGCTGCTAACGTCATCGGTCCTAAATTACCACACGGAACATTGTGTTACGTAGCACGTTCTAAACTATTCATATATCGGCATTGACTCTCTCTCAATCACTCAATTTTTAACATTCTTTATAATAGTTAATCGAACGCGATGATCGCTGATCCAATCTCGAAAGCGGAAGGCGTCTAGTCCTCCGTGCAGGTGGAAAAACGCGTCAGGGGCGGAAGGGTGGGTAGGAGGGAGGGGAGGATGATTTGGCGACAGACGTGCATGAAGCTGCGTCGTTGGATAATGGGAGAGCGAGCGAGCGAGCGTGCGAATTAACGCTTGTTTCCAAAAGCCCTAACGTGCCCGCGACAATTCTTGAGTGCTGTCTGCTGCAGAGCCGCGGAGTAAGTGAGAGGGGAGAGCGTTTCCGGGCTTCTCCGTCTGTCAGCCGAGGACTCCTCTCCCCGTCGTCGGTACCGCTGGCGCCTCCGCAACACAGCCAACCCCTTTCTGACCCCGGAGAGCGGAGCAACCACGTTAAACGTTGGTAATGTTAACGTAAATAGATTATAACACTCTGTTAAACAGGCAGGCAGCCGGGCCCGGGCCTCTCGGCTCGTGCGAATTACTCACGGATCGCGTGACACGTTCCCCTGTCCTGCCAACCGCCGCTTTTGGCTATCATCCTACGTGCACACCGCGTCGACGACGCTCCGTGTCCTCCCCCGCCGCCCTCCCCGCGCGCCTTCTTCGCCAACCAACCGCCTCCGCCACTCTCCCACCGCTTGTTCCTCTTGCCTGGCTAACTCCTTATGCACACATCCAAAAAAGTCATTGTCTTCAACAATCAGGACCCTCTAACCCACCGTTTAAGAGGGCTTTCATAGTCATTTATGCCCAATTTTTAATCGCTTTACGCTGAATAAATATCCGTTTATATCACCCGGGTTGTAAATACCGACTCCAAGTCTACTCAAGGAGAGGGTTCCTAATGTGTGTCTGTGTGTGTGTGTGTGTATAATGCATGTCAATTTCGGGGAACGTAAGGTGGACTGTAGAAAATATTGTCCTCCCGCCGGTCCATTTACAAGTCGTTTCAGAATGTATCGAGTCGTAAAGATCCAAGCCGACCAGTTTTAACACAGGAAATTGGTTATTTTCACTGGCTCTGCGCGAGATAAGAGTTTATGGGGAATTTCCTTTAACCTTTTACTCGATCTCTCTCTCTTCTCGGAAGAGTCGCTAAAAGACCGGGACCTTGAGCGCACAGAGTCAACATCCTTCGACAAAAATGCATCCTTTGTGAACCCTCTTCCACGATCAGCTGCATGTAATAAGCAAAGGATCACTGTTCAGCGATATTAAACTTTACTGAAAAAAAACCATTGACGTAGTGCTCAAAGAAGAAACTGCTGCAGACACAATATTAATATTTTCTTTACTGCCCGATCGATTATCGAAAAGATTAGTCCGATTGAAATCTTCCAGCGTAATTCCTATAGACTTGAATTCTTTTCTATTCTAATCTCATCGCAAGTTCCTTACACCGTACAATCCTTTTACGAGTAATTAACTTTAAGAATGTAGTTCCTCAGAAATTTGCCCTGGTTACCGAACAGTCACGTTTATCATAAAAACTTGCCAACAGCTTTCGTCGCTCTGGCGAACTTTGTCTTCCCCGTGTAAAGCGAATTGAACCATCTTCCTCTATGAGCACACGTTTCGTGAATGACAGGCACCGATCCCTCCGTGACGGCCCGAAATAGCGGCAGCCACAAAACCACCCTCCGCCCTCGCCACTACTTTATAGTTCCTTAAAAGCCGGCGCATTTGCAGACAACGTTGGTTTCACGCGTTACCGAAAGACGCGCACGTTTACTGCCGCACACAGGGACGATCCGGCGTTATCGACGTCGTAAGTGTCTCATACGTCGCCGCCGGCTAATGCATTTTTACGGGGGGGTTAAAATCATTTATAAGCTATAAATGGGGATTATTGGGCCGATGGAGCCCTTATGTCCCAATAAAACTACACTTTGTCCGGGCTAGACACGGCCAGTCACTCCGACTCTTCTCGCGTGGGGCCGTCTTTTATCTCTTATTTACAACTCTTTTATTCGCCGATTCCATCTCAATCAAGCTCGCCGTTGTCTCTGGGATTTGTTAGTTGCCAGCCAGCGTCGAAGAAGGTGTTGGCCAAGGGGCAAATCGACACCCTCGTACTCCCTGTTAAAGGAAGAAAAATTTGCCGCATTGATGTTCGTTACAATTTTTCTCCGATTCGTAATGGCGCTAAATGGCGAAAGTCTTAACTTCTTAACGTCATAACTAACAGTGGTTCTCCTTGAATTCCTCGTGTCTTACATTCTTAGGTGCAACGCAATTGATACACCAGGGGGCATGTGTGGGCGTATGCGGATGCACGTGCCATTCGCAGAAACTATCAGGGCCCGCAGCGATATTGCTATCGCGATATTCAAATCCACGCCATGATAGAGTAATGTCTGCTTCTCGTATAGATTACACGCCTCGAGGCGTAGCGCGTGTTCTGCGAATCACAATAATTCCAATATTGCCTTCCGTTTCGTAAGTGCAAGTCGCGTAACAGATCAACCGCCAGAAGACAGGCCCTGACGTACGGAATTCATTATGCATCCATTTGTTCGTTCTTGCTCTATTCACGACATTACTCAACGCAGGAATTGACAATTTAATCGCTTGGATTATATTTCGTTTCTCTCAAATAATCGATGTCCTGCGCGAAGAATAATTCTATCACACGTATGTGAATCGCGTTAAAGTGACTGTCGATATCCTATGTCGGCTTCCCGCCGGGGGAAAAGAACAGAGGAAACGGAAACCGAGTTTTTAATTTGGCACGTGTCACGTGGCAGGTTGAACACAGGCAGTGAGGCGGGCCACGCGGGAGAGCGAATGGAACGAGAGTGGAACGAGCAGGCAGATGAATCTCTATCCTCGCATTGTCTGCGTTTCAATGGGTACACCCTGCCCACCTCTCTATTCCTTCGCGGTTTTTGAGCGTTATTTTCGGTGACAAATATTATTGTGTCGAACAATGTGATCGCCCTCAATGTCTGCCTGCACGGCTCTGTAACGGCTGACGTTCCTGCTCGGGCAGTAATCTTCGACATTGTCTCCCGGAAGCGCGCCCGCGGCCATATTGGAATTGCTAATGCTCCACGAGTCGGCTGCGACCTGATGAAAACGAACGACGCGCGTCTGTGGAAAAGTATCTTCGCTACATACGCCTAAAAACTCCCGAAAGCTACAATTACGCGCTGATACATCGCCGTACGTACGCCTATCGACGAAACATTTTATCCAAACAGCTTACTCCGTAAATGCTTACACGAATTCGTAGAATTTCACAGTCTTCCTGTAAATATTATATACGCACGTAATAACTTGGGCCGAAGTTAAAAGCCCGGCGAAGTAAAACATGGACGTAATGACTGCATTAAATAATGAATTCGTCATTCGCGCTGTTTTTAGAGGGAATTTTTTTTCATCCATAAAATGCGCATGCATCGATCCTTGATCGAAGGGCCCCGGGGGACGCGTAGCCGTGGCGTTTTTCCACGAGCGCGGATAGTTATCGAGATTGCAGAAAGGTACGATTATCAGAATGGAAAGAATAGCGGGATCCATCCAGCCGGATCCTCGCCTCGGGCATTGCGACGATGAAACGCGACGCTCAACGGCTGTCGGATTGTCATTGTTGTCATTTTTACGGGCATTAAAGTCGGCCATCGGCTGCTCTCACGTGGGGAGCCTCGATTTGCCGAATACGCCCGGCCGTAAATCGTCCCATTACTGTCATACGTCCTTCTAATTACTTTCAGCCCCCGGCGAAGGCTTAGAGGAGAATTTTTTTTTATAAAACAACCACGACGGTGCGAATCCGAGAAATACGGTTCATCGTTGTTCCAAAAGCTAGCTTTCTCTCGAGAAGATTGATCGAGTTTTTCGAAGGTTTCTTACAACGAATGAAGGTACACGGAATTTTTATTCGTCGGTCAGAGTGGATTGTCCAATTTTCAATCGTTCCCACGGGGACGCTGAATAAATGGCAGTTGTAGGAAACATTAAGCTTACTGCCGGGGGATGGGGGAGCGGCAGGGGGATGAGGGCGACTCGTCTTCGCGGAGACAAGTTCGCCGAGTGGGCTCCGGGGGTGGTCCGAGGGGAGAGGGCCAGGATTGCGGCTCGATTCGGCAGCCGGCCCCCCGGGCACGTCGGGAGGATCGAGAGACGCGCCATTTCATCCGCAGACTGCCGATATCGCCAACCCCTTCCAAAATATCTCATTCCCAAACGCCTCGAGCTCTCGATGGATTACAAACCTATCTATTACTTCCCCGTCCCATCCCCGGGACACGACGATGAGGAGAAACTCCGGATCCGACTTGTCCTCTCCTCTTTCCGACCCCTTCACAGAAATCCTCCAAAAGAAGAAGATTCGTCCGCGTTCTATGCTCTCCCCGGCAAATGGCAGATAAATAACAGCGCTGTTACTTTTGATGCTCCGCCCGTGGGAAACCAGTGGAAGACTTCTCGCTGGTTTACATTAAAATTACACGACCGTTAGGGAAAGACACATTTCATGTCAATGGCCGACTTGACTGCACAACATTTTTTCCTGGCTTATACAGAAGATAAAAGTCGTCCAAAGGAACTAAATGTTTATTTTCGAACACTATTTAAGTATTCACGAAGAATTTACATGTACTCATTTACATGTATTCCTATTCTATTAAGACTTCTCACTATTACTGAAAGAAGCAACGACACTATCGTAGGAGACGAATATTTTCTATTACGAAGATCAGTAACGGTGCTGGGAAAATCTGGGATTCGAATGGACCATTATTACGTAGAAACGAGGAGATCCTACTCTTTACGCAAATGAATAAACCCGTCGTTCCGTGGCTTGCGATTCCTGCCGGGGAATATTTCTCATTTACTTGCTTACCCTCGTTCCGCAACGGGCGACAGTCGCATCGAGCGCGGCTCGTTCGCAGAAACGAGAGGAGAATTCTCGCTCTTCAATCCGAGGTATCGTTACTGGCGCGAGAGCTAGCCGCTGGTATATTGGTAGACGAGTGGGGTTTCACGGAAGGGGGGAGGGGTAGTGCCGTGAAGAAGTTCCCACGTCGCCTCCACGGCCTGTACATACCTCTATCTTTATATATATATATATATATCTCTTTATATACATATATATCTTTATACATATAGATGCGAGTCGGGAGGCAGAGGCGGCACCTCTTAGTCTAATTGAAAAGTCGGCAGAAATTGAAAATTGCGATCGCAAATTGCGAGCTGCTTTAGACGTCTGCGAGGGGTGCGAGGCAGGCGGCGGGGGACGGCGCGAATAGACGAGGAACGAGGGGTAGGGAAGGGGGTGCAGGCTGGCGTGTCGGAACACGGTAGAATGAAGATTCAGTGTTTTGTCTTTGCCCGGTAGGGAGAAGGGACAGTGGTGTCGGACGGGGGGTGCGAATCCCGGCTCGTATGGGTATTCTTTTAACGAGTCGCCAATTGTACTGCTCTATACGGCGTTCTGAGGGTTGATTTCGTCGCGCTTGCATCATATCCATCCATCCGTCCGTGGTGCGTCCATGCAGTCACGTCCCGTTCTGGCAATGCACGCGCTCCAGCAACAACAACAACTTCGTTTTACTAAATTCCCAGCCCCCGGCGCCTCCACCCGCCGGCCCGTGCAGACACTTGCCGTCCTGAACGAGACTGCGTGTGCAGTGCATCGAGAGGGAAAGAAGGGACGAATTGTAACTGGAACGTTTCGACGGGGTGGCTGTTGATAGAACTATAATACTTCTTTTAAGAATATGAGGCCTTTGATCAACGAACGTCGCGCGTTCCCGGAACTTTGTTACATGAGTTCTTTCAGCCGAACGGCTCAAAGCGGGGACTGGCAAATTAGAAATTACATTAGCAATTACCAAGATAAAGTGCGGAACGACGGAGATCTATCCAATTGTATCGCGAATTATTCCCTTTGCCCGGCGAGGGAAATGAAGAATTCAAATTCCTCCTCATGTACGCCCTTGAGCCGTGGCCCGCGCGTCCCGTTATTCGTCGACGCTTTCCTCGCGCGATCATCTTTCAACCGTTTACTCGGACGATGCTTATGTAAATGCGGCGCATCGGTCGGGGGGGAACAAGGTGCCGACATTTAAACAGCCACGGGACAAATGTTAAAGGTGCCGGACAATTTCGAAACGTGTCTTTCAGCCGAGAACGAGTGGTCGTTCCATTATCATTCTCCTCTCGCGGCCCGCATAACCGTGTACCCACTCACACACACACACATAGGAGCTTGCGAACGCTTTAAAAAGCGACATTAATTTCCTACACGGCATTTGTCTCCGCGCTTACGCGACGGCTTGCGAAATGAATCTCACCGTTTGTGTTAAATTTATCAGCGGTACGAGCGGGAAGACAAGTTCCGTTAATCCTTTTTTCTGCTTTCTCTCTCTCTCTTTCTCTTTCTCTAAGTACGACCTACTCAGATTACGCGATTGGGTTTTTTAATTTGTCCTTACCGTCGAATGGAAGGGCAGACGATAGGAAGGACGTATTAGGAGGTTGGAGGTTGGGTAGCCTCTGCGGGAGATGGTGGATACGAGGCGTGAAGGAGGTGATACCGTGACGGAGGTTAAGGCGGAGGTGAGCTAGAGGGTACGTTTTAATGACAAGAGACCCACCGGTAGGTAGGCTCGGTTCCCCGAGCGTGTAGTTTAAACGTCGTCGACTCCGGGAATGCGAATTGAGAGATAAAACAGGAAAGTTGTCCCGCTGTTCCCTCCGTCCCTCCGCTCTCGTCATCCACCCTCGCTGTCTACTCTCGCCTCGCTGTCCTATTGTGTCTCACTCCCCGCTCCTTTGACTATGCCCCTCCGTCAGCAATCCCCCCCTCTCTTGGTGGTTCTATCGTATTCGCGTAGGACGGGTTCTCACTCATTCGGTTTGCTGGTCGAGCGAGCGCGCGCCCGCCGGTCCCTCTAATTTTCTTCGGAGTTCAGCTATGCGAACTACATTATGGAATAATTGCGCGGGTCGTTATTCCCGGCTTCTGTTTCCGCCGGCAACCCGCTTTCCTTGCTATGTATTCGAAGGGTTAGCGCGGATAACGTAGCCCAGCTTTTCGTGCCAGCCGAGTGTCGTTAATTTGCCTCGTTTAAGGAGTAATGACTTCTGGGACGGACGTGTTCGCCGGACGGAATTGATCGTTCATCGTCCTTCGACCTCATAACGATTCCGGATGCGCGAGATCCACACTTTATGAATTTCCCCGGCCCCTCAGCCGCCCGTCGCGTATGAACCCGGAGGATCTCTAAACATTGATGAAATTCTCCCCACTTTCTTCTCCGAGGCATTCGTTGTAAGAGGCCGGAATTCCTTGTAAATTAAATGGCCATCTCGACCGAATGATCATCTTCCAAGTAGACTTTCGTGTCGCAAAAAGACTGGGATAGACGCGACGACGATTCGACTGGGGTCGAATTTTCGTTTTGCCCGTACGCGGGTTGGCTGAAGCTGGGGTGTAATTCGGCGAATGAAAACTGCATTGGGATTTCGAATCTGCCGGAACATGGGACTATCTTGCACTTCGAACGTTCTCGCCTGTCTGACTGCGGAACGAGAGCCGGCGAAGCTCCAACGGGGATGGCGGAGCGTCGAAATAAACGAGGGAACGCCACTTTCAGCGTGCAATTGCATTGCCAGGAATCAGACCCATTCCTCTCCCGCCCTACTCTCTCTCTGTCTGTCCTTGTCTCTTTCCTGTTGGTCTCTCGCTCAACCTGGTCTCTCTGTACGGCTCTTCCTCCCCGGCCCCCCTGCCCCTCTCGCTCGACCCTTCGAGATTGCTGAGCTATTCTCGCGACTGAATGTTTCATTAAGGCCACCCGGTATTGCTCTTAGATAACTCTACGAGGGGTAAATGAAATTTCCGCCATCTTCGATATCGCCGGCACGCCGCGTCACCTACCATCCGGCCCATCGTTCGCCCTTCCCCTCCCTCCCTCCCCCCGCCCTCCCCCCTGTCACCATCGGCGGAGTTTAATCAAAGACTCAACGTTCGTTCGACTACGCGTAAAGCCTCGAATTCGCCGGGCTCGCGTCACGGTCCCTTCTTACACGAAAACCTCGTGCAATCGGATTGTCCAAAGTTCCTGCGAATTAAGGGCACAATTTTGCTGGCATGTCGGACAGAATAATTGGTCCGATTCCGGCAGAACTTGCGAAAACGTGAGACTTAGCTGAAAAGTCTTCGAGGTCCGTCAACGAGGTCAACGAGGAAAAAGCGATTCGTACATTAACGCCTTGCTCTCCGGTCGAATTGTGCTTGAACGGACAGGAGGAGAATGGACGTGAAAAGACGACGGTTGGTTGGCGAGGCTTGCCGTGCAAGGAGCACAGGAAGAGCGTAGACCGTGGAAGAAGACGGATAAACGTGGGGAGATGGAATAGGGAGGAAAGAAAAAATTAACACCCTCCCGCCGCGTCGCGCCGTCCTCGGCTTTAGCACTCGTAACGATCTCGCATCAGCCGCCAGCCGTTAAATTCGGCCGAAGAGGCTGAACCCTATGGAAAGAAGATCCGCGGCTCGAAGCGAGACCTGTAGGTGATGCAGGGAGGTCGGTTGCCTCGGTGCACAGCCCGTAGGACTGCCGTGAGCTTTCGTCGTACGTCTCGCGAAGAGAGAGGCGGGGAGGGGAGGTTTCGGCCATGAGAGAGTGGGGGCGGGAGGGGGGTACGCATCAGGGCGAGGGCCTTCTGTGTGGCCTAGATCGAGACGAACTTGAATGCTCGAATGCCGGAGAAACGGCGAATCCTCATTTGCCGTTTCCCCGAGCACGTGCATACACGAAGGAGCGAAAGCAGGCAGCCGCGAGAGAGCGCGCCTACAACCCCTTTTCCCCTCCCTCCCTTCGTGGAACCCACCCCCTCGGCCGGCTGCACTTGGTGTGTGTCTGCTCCGGCGGTGTGCTGTCTACCGTGCTCATTTCCGCGATCTTCAATTAATGAAACTCGGGTGCAGTCGCGTCGCATGTCAAATAAATATGTCTCCTACTCCGCCACGTACACCAACGTCGTTGACTTCCCTCCGCCTTTCCCTCCTGCTCTTTTTAGCCCCTTGCCCTCTTCCATGATTTCCAATCTATTCTCCTCTTTTCTCTGGCTCACCGGCCATTGAGCCACGGCTTACTCCGGATACCACGAGAGAAATTAATGCTTCGAATTAACGAGTTGTACTTTATAGAATAAATACAGGAGTTGCATAGCGCAATAACTCTATGGTATTTTATATGTTTTTCACGATTCTGCCTCCCTTTCCCCCGTCTTATTATAATTATACTTTGAATGTCCTTTTCTTTTCATTTCCCGAGCTACCCTTCTGGTTTGGCCGCTCTTCATGCCTCTCGCCGTATCTTCCCTACATCCAGCCGTCCGTGAACCTTAACCCCTTCCCCGTTTTGGCCCTTTCGTGCTTGAAAATCTCCCGGACGCACACGCTCCGCTCCGTTGGATGGTTTGATCCGGAACGGAATCACCGTCTATTCGTGCGAACGTGCTCGTGACAGCCCTCATCGTTCTTGCTCTTCCACCAGGATCCGCCGAACTTGATTCGGATGTAACATAAATTCGCTGCCGGATTTCCAATCCGCCAGAGATCGACGATAATTCCTACGATCCCCCGGAAACTCGTTCGAAAATAGCCCCGTGCGAATCCATTCAGAAACGAATTACCTGCAACGAGAACATTTGGAATTATCATCGCGAAAAGCCTGGGACGGGCGGACGGGGCATTCGCGAGAGAAGCGGGGACTAGTAAAAAGTAAATAGGTGGTACGTTGAAGGCAGGAAGAGCTTCTGATTAATATTTTTCCACGATGCCAGCGTGCTCTGTCTTCAGAAAGGGATTAAAAGGGAAAAAGCGCCAGCAGGGGGCAGAGGGGAGGGGAGTACAGACGACGTGGCCGGGGTACACGGGTTGCCGACACGGTCGTATAATGTCGCTAGTGGCTGAGCCACGACGACGGTGTGTATCTCGCTCGACCGGGCCGCAGAGCTCCGCGGAGATCTCTTTATTCTTATTAGCCCAACAGTGATTTCTGCAAAATTAAAATTGCCTAAGGAGGTATCATTTGCCCCTCCCCTCCTCCCTGCGCCACGTCGGTCCACCCGCCGACCGGCGTGGTTCTGCGTATCTCTGGCGCACTCCACTTTCGGTTCGGCGTCCTTCTCACGCCAGGCACTTCTTTGCCTCCTGCCAACCAACCAACCAAGCCAGCCAAGAGCTCCTCTGATGTTGCTCCTACAGATAAGTGGTCGGCTCTTGGGTTGCCTGCCTGCGGGCACTATCGGTCGATGTGTTTTTCCGTCCTCCTCTCGTCGGCGCTCTCATCATTTTTTCTCCCTCTTCTTTTCCATCTCGACCACCCCACCCCCCCAGCCCTCCCTCGTCCCGACCCGTCTTCCACCGACGACTCGCGACGCCTTGCCTTGCCTTCCCTCGCCCCCGGCATCCCCCTCGGTCCTGTTTACATTTTATTTTACGTCACGCTCCTTCATTACCTTTCTCATTTCCCGTGGATACCCATTCGTTCGTGACAATCGTCGGAAATGGGGAGGAAGTCGACGAGCCGATGGCACCGACGATCTTACTCTCCTCCATTCTTGGCGCACTCGTGAAAAAAGTTTTCCCGAGAAGGGCCAACGGTCCAACATTTCATTGGCTGGGTCTTTCGCGCGGTACGATACGTGAAATCATGCGCGAGCCTTCGAAAGGGGGTGGATACCGCGATTCAGCGTGCTAAGTCGATGACGTTTTGCTTGCTCACGGAGATGTCTGGAAATACAGGCAATTAAGCGCGATGGGAAATGCGCGAGAGAGTCCTTGAGAAGGTTCGACGTTCCGGGCAATAAAGATGGACGTGCGAACCCTTTTGAACGGACCGGGAAAAGGGCCAGCGAAGAGGGTGTTTCCTATCAAACGGTCGGGTAGCCGCGGAATGTCCGACCCTTTGGCGAATGATCCCTCGGTGCTGGGCCGATAGACGAATCGACATGGAATTTCGGCGGTTTCACGCTTAATCAGTCGTGCCTTCCGGCCGCTTCGATCACCCTTAAACCAAGCTCAACCGTCCTCGTTACGTAGGTTCGCGCCTTGTCCGCAGGGGGTTTATCGCCGACGCTTTGTAAACGCCGTGATTCGAGACCGCGACGATAAACCTCAGACGGGCCCGGATGAACCGTGGAACGCACCTATAATTAATCCTACGTCGACGAAAGAGGGAATCCTCGCGTTGCTGCGCCGGCCAAGATTACATTATGTGCACGGGGCTCGTGCACGGGCAAAACTGTTAGCGAGTATCTTCCCCGCGCTAATTGCCGTTACTTAACGGGGAAATTCATGCACATCGCTTCCAGCGAGCCATTCTCATCATTTCTACAATAATTCCCCGATAAAATCCATCATCGACAGTCGAATATTCTTTGTATTATCTATGGTTGACGGTCATTGCGCGTAAAAATGCTGCGAAGTGGAGTAACGTAGAGAGAAGTACTTGAATCAACCTCTTGTTCACTGTTGCTCACGGTAAGTATTATACTTGCCATCATCACACGCAAATTTATGTCGGTCCCTCTCTTGCCCCGTGGCAATTATTCCTCCCGTGCTGCCATTCATCCCTGCCTACCAGTGGGGGGAGACGAGAAAGAAGACAACGAGGAATAAGCGGGAGAGGAGGGCCAGGAGGATAAGGAGGGAAAAGGAGATGATGTCCGTCCTGACGTTCGCGGCAACGACGTCTCAACTTGCTGCCGCGATTTCCTCCTATAAACTGACTGTTCCCCCTCTTGTCATCCCTGTTCCCCGTGTCTCTCCTCTGCCGACGCCCATCGTTTCCTATAACGGCGCTTCAAACCGTTCTCATTAACCCGCGAGCGAATACCGCGCACCGTCTATTCTGTTCTATCTGCATTCTGCACCCGGGAGCATTCGCTGCGCGGATGCCTACTTTGATTTGTCTTGGAATATTGCGCCCCCGTGTCCCCCCTCCAGTGCGGACGTCGTTCCTTTCCCTCCTTCATTTTGCCACATCCGTCAGGCTCGCTCAACGTTCGAACGATAATTGGAAACGCACACTCTTCCTCCGGCATGCTCCTCCAACGACACGTGTCACTACGCTCCAGACGAGTGTTGTGCACCGATCGTCACTTCATTCGATGCAACGAGGTCGAAACGTTTAAGTATTGGTGTGATCAGATGCTTACACTTGGCAGCATGGCTAATGAACCGAGTTCATATCGCTGCAGGAACATTCCAATCTCCTTGTGTGAGCAGTACGTGAGGAAAGTTTTACTCACACGTAGCCGGCTTACGCAAAATTTGCGATACACCTGTCAGTGTCCCCAGAGAATGTATTAAATAGTGTCTGGAATATTTCACAGAGACATATTTATTAGGTTATGCTTTGAATTTTTTCTAATTATAATTCTTGGTATTGTTTTTCGGTTTGCTCACAAATGGTACTCATTTATATTGGAATTTTCGAATTTTCGAGTAGACTGGGAGTGAATGTATGAACGCGCATTCTCTTCGCGCGCTCTCGTTACCGTTAAATTTATTGTAATTAATTTCCCTATCTTGGATTCGTATCGCCGGATGGACATGGCCGGTAAGGTGCCGTACTTTCGTGTATATATAAACGTCGTTCAATGGCGCTCATTTACAGATCTGCCGCGCTGTGCTCGCGCATACATTTTCCAATCCACGTAAATCGGCAGTGGCGTAGTGAGAAAAATGTTCATTCTAAAGATTCCTCATTGTTCACGAAAAACTCGTACAATTATACGAAACAACCGTTCCAAAAGAGTACTCGATTCAAATAAACACATCATTTCGTACAAACTTTTCCTTCCATAATTCGCACATTTGTTGACTACAATTATTTCTTTGTTAGTACACTTTTCCTGAAACCATAGTTTCTAGTTTCTGTACATTTTCAGGTCATGTCTTTCTATTTTTCTAGCCTTATCGGAATCGACAGAGTTACGGTATTAGTGCAGTTTTGTAAGGACTGTATTGTTTGCGGATCTGATGCATTTTACGTGAAGTTAGGATCCGACGCCAGTGGATGCACGCGTGAGTACGTATACGCACGTCCGTCTTGGGTTGTGCATCAAGAATGGGAACAGCGGCGTAGACACGTACACACGTGAACGCCGGCGTAATCTGTAATTAGCGATCCCGATTAAGGTTATTTACGAGCGCAACGCGCTCACACTGTGTCAGCCATTGTATTTTAATGCCACCTCGCCATCTTCGCCTCGAAAAAAAGTTATACCCCTGCGGCGAACCAAGGAGGAAGTCGTGCAACATACAAATTAACAAATCGGACGCTCGAGAAAATGCCTGCCTTTCTGTATCTCTTGAATGCTAGTTGCATCAGTGTGGGCATAGCCAGTAGATAATTAGACCTTCTGCAATGGAGAAGTAATTAGCTGCTACACAGGTCATCCTGTCAAATTTCGTCCCTCTATTTTCCTGACTTTCCTTTGCCCTAATACGATCAATGCATCGTGGAATTCTTCAAATAATTGGCAATTTTCTCCCGCGGAGTATTGGTCTTCGGAGCATTAGCCGGTTAGGTTCTGTCGATACGGATCGTTGAGACGTATAATGACGAATCGCTAGAAATGGCCTGCTTGGTTGCCAGGAGAAATGAATTTCTAGGAGCGAGGGATTCCTCGAAGCAGTCGTAAGTCAGTTGAAACTGGTGCATCGAACACCTGCATCGTAAGGGGGCAACCAGTCATTACACTTCGTTGCATTGTTTCAAGCAGAACCGTCTGATATTATCCGGCAATCGTACGATGAAACCTTATGCACATAATTGCTGATTAATATTAAAGCGAGGGGCTGGGGGAGGAAGCCTTTCGTGTTCTATACGAATCCGGTGCATCGCCTTCGAGGTTTTTCCTGAGGACACACACCAACGCTTTTCACTTGGCCAGCCGTACGGTAATCCATGTTGCTGGCGCGTCGGGGCTATCGTAGACTAGTCGTAAGAAGTATACCGGGGCATAATGACCTTCTTAGTATGGTTAACCAACCACTAACTACGCCCGGGCAATAATTAAGCGCGTTACGATGCGCGGCCTGCGTGTACGCACAAATGTGCGCTCATGCGTACACTTTCTCAAGGCAACCCCATATTGGCTTTATGCCTACACTTCGGAAAGAGATGCATTATTTTTCCTCGTCCCCTTCCTTTATCTCTATCCACGGACATTCTGCCCCCTTTTTCCCTCGATCTGCCTGGCCATTATCGCCGCTCATTATCATTCGCCTTGTAGGGCATTCTACTTTGCATAGGCAGCGATGAGAAACTACGTATTACCTGAAAATCGATTAATCTTTTCACGTAAGTAAATGAATTGTTTGCCCGAGCACAGATTCTGAAAGATCCTTCTTCACTCGATAACACAAAAATTACAGAATTCCACTTTGAGGACGGCCCTTTTATTGAATAACACCTAGGCACCTGTTAAGATTCGCCTTTTTTTTCTAGTGCACTTTGGACTTCTTAACCCCATTTGTACGTTAAGTACACAGGTCTGTTCTATGTATAATTACAAGCTATTCGATGGTAATGAGGAGTGTTATGAGCGGGGCACTTAGCGGGGCCGAGCAATTATTTATTTTCGTGTTACGCAGGAATCTCTAGTATTGTCATTATCCTAGCGATAAATGTGATATATATCGCCTTAGCCGTCGCCCTCGCCCTTTCCGCTACATGGTCGATTTTCACAAAGCGTGCGTGCTCTGTGTAGGCTCGTTCGCATAACGTTCTCCTCCTGTATCGGGCCAACGCATCTCCAACGCTCACGACGACGTGTAATTATTCAATGAAGGCACCTAAAGCGTACGCAACCGATTGATATCGCAGATTATAAGCGCAATTATCATTAGCATACCTAATGATATCAAGTGTAACAGCCTACAGGTAGTGGCCTGTAAGTGTGGCTGTAGGTGCATGCTCCAATACGACTGGTCGCTTCTACGAGAGTTGGTCCAACGAATACCTCAAGGTGTACATAAGTATGTGTCTAACGCCGGCCAAAAGCCTTCAGGACCTTCTTGAATATGAAGGAAAGACAGGGCAACACGCTAGGGACGATAAATTGGCGATTTATACATTTCATCAGAACACATGACACCACAAGGGATGATTTAATTTTTCTTGACAAGATGGATTGTTGGTGTTGCTGGTGTGTAAGGTAGTTTCTTGAATTTCATTTTAACCAAGAGTCCGACAATGACAGTCGATCGCACTGCTTCGAGGTGGCAACGTCTTATCGTATGGCGTTGACGAGGGGGAGGTGGACGGTGCGATACGTAAACACGAATGGCGCATGAACTTTATAATTAGTATGCGCATGGCCGGGCGGGCTTTGAATAATTCCCGCTGAGCATCTCGACACGTCGCTGCTGAACTTTATCGACATTAATTAAAAACGCGAGCGCCGCTGTCGCCGGTAGTTTGCAGTCTGGTCGTCGCGCGCCATCAGCCCCCCTTCCACCCCTTCCCCCGCCGGCCCTTTTCTGCTTATCGCCGGGACCGGGCGTTCGGTGCAAACATTGGGAAAAAGCGAAAGACCATTGCGTATCCGTTATCAATTTCTCCCACCCTCGAATCCCCCCCCCCCCCACCCTCCCCGCGGCGGACGCTTGTCTTTTTCCCCCACTTGTCCCTGTGCATGTGTATGCATCGCTCGGTTTCTCCCGCACCTGCTGCGGCCCCCACCCCATCTTTCCCCATGGCGTTGCTCACCCCTTTGGCGCCCTCGTGCGCCTCGCAACCACGAAGGCCTTCCTTACGAAAGGGGGATGAATATTCATGCCCTCGCACCACTGTCGCGCTCGCCATCGGACGTCAGTGGCAATCAACTGACACCGTCGAATTGCCGAAGCCATAAAGCCGTGTCCGTTGTATTCCGAACGGGAGCAAAAAGTCACGCGGACAAACATTATTCCCACCTCGAAAATCGCCGGCTATACCGTCTCCCTCTTTTACTCGTTCTCCTGGCCACGTCGTTGAATTATCTCCGCTATCCATTAACGACGAACGACGGGATCGAAAGAACGCAACTGTTTGCCATCAATCTGCGCGACGTTCGAATCAAATGAAAAGAAACTCGTGACAGGGAGCAACGTTGAGAACAATACGATCGACGGGGGTTTATTTCGTTGAATTTTGTCCAAAGAATTGCGAAGAAAAGTTCCTTTGGAAGGTAACGTTGAGAAGCACTGCCGGTATAACGGCGTCTGATAACATTTATAAAAGTCAGTACCCTCGATCCCCTTGACGGTCTTCCAGCTACCGATAGCGCGATAGAGCATGCTAATAAGGAGCAATAATAATGATTGCTTTAAGGTCCTGCTATCAAAAACCAAGCCAGCCGAGCGTGACATCCGTCACTGATGCCCTTCACTAGTACACTGCGAATTATCCGAGGGTATCATAAATTATTTTATTTTAAAAAGGATTTGGACGTACGACACGACGAAGGCTCATTATGCGATAGATTTCCTACGAAAGGAGTACTGCAAAAAATTTCTCCGTAGGAAGGAATAGTGGAGGGCAAATTGTTTATGGCCTTGTGGGAAAAGAAAGCCAAAGGGGGAAGAGTCGAGAGCGCAGGTGTCGATAATTGCCGATTAAAAAGAACATTCCGTAGCGTAGAGCGTTCCTTTATCCGTCAGTGGAAAACGGATAACGGGGGTAAAGAGGCGAGGATGGGCCGTGGCGTAACCGGAAGTGGCATTATACGCGCGAGCAAGAATACTCGTCTAATTGTCCGGGTGAGATAATTCTCTTCGATTTGCATACGTTTCCTCGTCCGTTGGGCCAAGGTGCGTCAGCCAGGCAATTAGCGATTACTGATTAAGTCAAACGGCTAGACGGTCTTGGTCGAGGGGCACGCACACTCGTCCACGCATTTACGCACACATACGCACCCAAGAACAATAGAAGCGAAGGCATAGGAAAACAAGAACCTGATGTGCTGTAAAGCCGAGTTGGCGGGGATTTAGAACAGCGAAGGCAAGGCAAAGTTTAGGAAGAAACAAGGCGGGAAGAATGGCCTGTAACAAGTGTAAGCAAAATAGCAAAACGAAACCGTATGATACCACGAAACTGATAGCATCGTCCGGCGCCTTATTTGCATTAAATTCTCAACGAGCCGGCTCTTGAAACTTTTTCCCCAATTTGTATAATCACGGGAACAGGATCGGACGTGGACTATCGTTCGCGGAGTTTAGCTTCCTGCGCAGAGCAGGATTATGGCCAGCGAGTTAACTTTACGGGCAGGGCAGCTCAGCGGAGAAGGGGGGGGGTTAAGCGATTTTGCGCTAGAGAAACGACGGAAAAGGAGTAAGTGATGAAGCATGCGAGCGGTGGGGGGGTGGGAGGGGTTGAGAGGAAACGGAGGAGAGGTGAACAGAGGGACCCTGATGGCGCGCGATTGGTATCAGGTGGGAGGAGTGATGGCTGGCTCTCGGTACACTCGAGTTTCTGGCTCGTCTACCCTGCCCGATATCTATCCCGAGGATTCTTATTGTATGCTAATTATCGCCGGCCTAATCAGCGCTCTCCTTGGCGCACCGCGGCTTCCTATCTGCCGGCAGCTCTCGACGTGCGTTCCGGACGTCGGATGTGACGTAAGCGCGAGTAGCTCGCCCGATCCCAACCGAATTAATTGGCGGGTTAATTGCCGATGGGCCGCACTCCTGCGTCGATGGGCACCGTCGGTCCCGCCGGCTGATTTACATCATCGCCACGGGGAGAAACCCGAGCCTCGTGGATTTCGTCGGTTTCGTCCGCGCGCGCGCGCGCGCCTTCGCCGATACATTTGCATACACAGCAATCGTGTGAGAATTAGAAACCACGGCTGGACGTATCAGCGGCAGCTGCTTATCGCACGAGTTCCGCCAGACGTGCATGTTTTATGGATCGGTGTAAATGAAACTTTCTATCTCGGCCGATCGACTCTCGTCGAGCGCGGAGGATATAGGGACTTTGAAACAACGGTCAGGGCTAATTGATTCGATGAAACCGGAAATGGCGCTTCTCGTAGGAATTAAAATATTGTTGCTAGTTAGAGCGGGCCGAGTTCGTTAACGATGACGCGCAGTCACGCGAGAATAACATAATTTTCACTTTAGTAGCCGGCTCGGAAAAGACCGGAGGAAGACGGTTGCGGCCGAAACAAACGAGCGAACGGTCCCTCAGAGAGGAGCAGCAGAGCCAGCTGCGATCGATCCGGTCTCTTGTCCACCGTCATTATCGCCGTAATTATAATGTCGCATCCACGCCTCACGCCTTTCAGCCTCGGGACATATACGTAACCGTGGACAAGCCCGAAGCAGAGCGGCCTTTTTACCGGTCTCTCGCGAGAGTCAGATACGTACCTATCGTGCCAGAGGACCCTGGCAAAGAGAATCCTCCCCATCCCCGTGCACCTCCCCCCCCCCCCCTACCCGGCGCCTTCTACCCCGCAGCGCTCAACGTTTTATTTGCATTTTAGTACGGCGCTGTAAAAGTTTTAATTACGTCCATCATAAGAGTCGGCACCGTCCGTTCGTTTGTACGTGTGTATAAGCCGTTTTCTCGCACCCCTGGGGGTCCCATCGCGACGAAAAGTGGGATAAGTCGAGCTGGGATCTGTCCTTTGTGCGATACACGAATGCGAAAGGCACCGTCCAGCATGTTGAATCCGAGGTAAATCGTCTTTTTCCAATTACCTACGCTACAATTCTTTGGAAATTCACTGGAATATTAGGTACTTTGCCCGTGCTCAAAGTTCTATCGCTACTTGAGTAAATGGCAATGCTTATTTTCCCCTGCTTTTACGCACAATCGAACCGAGAACCGGTTTCATCGACCTCGCGTGTAGCAGCTTTTCACCTTTCGCCGTCAACGTCCCCGTTGAGTCGAGTAATTAGTAGAAATACACGAGTTCCATGGAAAACTGGGTTTCCGCCGATCTGAAACCGCTATCGGACGATCATTGGGCAACCTTCTTCGCACAGCGGTCCCATTGAAAACTCCGGCTGATTCCCACGTGCTGAAATATAACTTGCAATAAACTAAAGTGATAGTAGGTTAAGTCCTAGGTGATGCTATCACGCAGGTAATTGCCTCCGTTGGACTAAAGCAACGACTACGCGCGGAATTCTGAAGCAATACGTCGCCTGTCGTCAGCTGGGAATGAAGAACGATCTGCTTTTATTTCTTGTATCTTCAGGTACAATACGTTTCCTGCCATAAAGAATGTTAACCAATGACATCGCACATTCGATAGGAAATTTCCTAAAAAATAGTCATTTTTTTTGCTTAACTGGGTTACAATATTCTTATGAAATATAGGAATATAGTATTTTAGTTTTATGTAGTCGCTTATAAACACTACCTGTCTCGGTGTCTTTCGATTTGCTCCAAAATATAGGCTTTTAATGTTCATACTCGAAGAGCACTGCCTCGATAATCATGGCAATTTAATTTGCCGAGTCATTGACCACGTTCAAGTGGCTCTTTCGTTATCGGGGTCGAATGCTATCCCGAAGACACATCTACAACGATTGTCTCGTAGGATACGTATCCGTTCTACCGTAAGCGCGGGGGGTGACACGGGGTGGAGGGGGACGAAAAGGTTTTTCCCATCGTTCCCGATAACGTATGGCCGGACGGGTCGGTATAATCAACAGATTAGCCGAAGAGTAGATCAGAGGAGATGGCCAAAGGCGACTCTCTGTTAGCTAAAAGCATCGACCGTTGCCCATTAGCCGAAGACCGATCTCCTTCTCCTCCCCTACGGTCGCACGAGCGAGGAGGAAACGTCAAGCGGGAGGTGGGAAAATGCGATTATAAGTCACGAGGCGTTCGCCGTAGTGTCCGGACACTCGCGTCTGCTTTCGAGGCGCGCGATTGATTGGATACTAGGCGCCGTCGAAGATGAAAGACAAAAGGGACCCCGACACCCGGCACAAAGGAAATGTGTTTTCCTCTGAGCACCGCGAAACTATAATTGATGTGTCACGAAACAAACGGCTCAGGTTTCGTCGTAGCAGAGCATTCGAGCGAAACTGCGTTAGATACTGTTTGGGACAATTACCGAGAAAATTCGTACGCTCCGCATAGATGGACGATGCTCGAAAAATTGGGAAGAGGCGAAGGATTTGCACAGGTTGGATTACTGGACAGGTGAAACCTCCGGCAAAATTTATAGCGATGGATTTAAGCGCACGCATGCAAAAGAGAGTCCGAAGTCCATCGTCGCAAAATAAAGCACTTGGTGCAAGAACGTCCTTCGGCTTACGTATATTCCAGGATGAGCACGATCTCAGAGGATTTGCACATTGTAGAGTCAGTACCGCGGATCCTGTCGTTCACACACACACGTGCACGGTATTCACCTCACACGTGCGACAATTTAACCTGTGTGTGTGAGTAAGCACTAATGTGTACGTAAGCACAACTAAAGCAAAATGCGTGCACATTCACTTAGTCGCAAACATGCGGTTCAATTTTTTATTACGTTCGGATTTACCTTACTAGGAAATTGTGTCGTGCAACTCACGAGATACCTACAAGCGGAATATTTTCGGGAGACAATTACGATTACCAGTTGGTTCGTATTACTCTTTGCACGTGAAAAGAAATTCCTAGCGGGCGCATTGCGCGAGATCAAATATGTAATATTTCCCGGCGGTGTACCATTAAAGCTACACCCTACGTACACACGTACGGGCACCCACACAGTCGTCCAAGAATTACGTACTAACGACACACGTGGAAATGGAAGACTTCACTGTGCGTATAGGTATCCCGGGGATCTCATATCGAGCGATTAGCATTTCCGCTTTTCTCTCAACAATTCCTCGTTCCCGTACCGCTTATCCGTTAATCCGCGTGGGGCCAACGGGGAGGGTTGCAGAGTAGGGCGGGCGGAGAGGGAGGGGGGACAGGCCGGCGAAGTAATTCGGTAGAGAGAATCTTCCTTCAGGTGCCAGTATCAAGTATTATTTCAGTATCGTTCCTGCCTTTTGCGCGATCCACGCATATAGCCGTACTCGCCGCTTTCACCCTGTGTCCGTCTCGCCCGAAGCAGGGACGATAATCCGGCTGAAGTGAAAGAGATCAAACTGAATTCTAAAAGGTCAGCAAAAAAGGTAACACGCCAAGCGCTACAAGTTTGCAGAAAAAATATCAGACCGAGATAACGGTAGGTCCTTATAACACTGTCTTAAAATCGAATGAACCACAAGCAGAGATATTTGCAATTTAGCGGGAATTGCTTATCAAAGTTGTTCCTTCTGCCTTGAGAAGCAATGCGGTACATGTATAAATAATTCTTCGGATTATTATATAGATGCGTTCTGTCCGTTTCACTGGAAGCGAGCTGCAGCGGGTACGTCGCGTGGCCCTTACACTTTTTGATATTTCGACGAGTCTGATGTAGCACCGGACCGGCCGGGCGTAGGTTGAAAGTACGGCGCCGCTTCTCTTTGAAAGATATGGAGCTTTCACTGGCTTCCCTCCGAGCCTCTCTCGTCCGGCCTCTTCCTACCCTTTACAAATCAAAGCCACGGCAGTAATAAGCACCCGCGTAGCCGTGGGAGCCGGCCGGGCAGAGGGGTGGCCCGGAGGAGGATGAGGAGGAAAAGGAGGAGGAGGAGGAGGGGGTGAGACGGCGTAAGAGGGAAAGGGTGGTGGCAAGGAAGAGACTCGACGAGTGGTCATACGTGCCGGACTGGAGACAGGGTGGAGGTGGTCCGACGGGGGCGGACGATGCATTATTGAGTGGACCGTCAGCGGGGGAAGGGGGAACGGAGGAGGGGGTGTATAATCGCACACATCCTCACCGCTCTGCTAATGGACTCCATCCTCCCGTTCTCGCAGTCCGTCCTACTCTCCCTTCTGCGTCTCTTTTCCAACGGCGGGCTGGTCCGCTAGCAACGGACATCGTGATATTTTCGCTGCCTCAAGATTCATTCGCGGCGCAGCCCGGATGGGGGTTTATATCTCCACCGGCATTACGGATACGTAGGTGACGTTGCTACGTCCTCCACACCCTTACACTCGTAAATGTCTGTACAGTACCGTAACCAGCCCCTGGCCCGCTGGGGGCCAAAGCAGCTACAATGAAACGCACGTCTCCTTCTGCGAAAATCAATTCGCGTTTAACACACCCAACGTTCATCTTTTTCCATGTATTTAAAAAAATAATGGCTTCGTGCAACGACCAAAGAATTAATCCAAGACCTTCGGGATCCTTTGTCTTTGCCATAAAGGGATAATCCTCAAGATAATTCTCATTAAACGTACGTAAAGTTAGAGATCCTTGCTTATGTACGTCATGCAAGTGATTTTTCCCCAGGGGAGGACCATACAAGGTTTCCGCGAAATAAGGATGAACGGCGTAACCCTTTGCGAGTACTCCAGTCTTTTCTACGTCACTATCTCTTTATATACGTATACATATATATCAGCGTACGTACTTGCAGGGACACCAGAGACGCGTTATTATTGGATTACATTTTTAATCCGGCCTCTCTACCATCGCCGTCGCCCACTCTCCGACGACTTCTCTCCGCAGTCCTCCATACACGGCGTCGTACGAGCCCGCGGCGCATCCCCTACTTTCGTATTCCGAATGGAATTACTATGCAGGAGATTTCATTTGTTATATATGCACGCTACAAACGAGCGCATTTTCGCTTAGGTTAATCGAATCACAGGGTCCTGGGTATATGCATTCCGAATGCGCGCCACCTTTCCTAGTCCGTCCAATGGCTCGTCCTCGAGCTGCCTGCAAGGAGAAACACGATCCTACTCGATTAATGTAAATTCCGCCTGCGCCATAGGAAAAATTTCATTCTGTCTCTACCAATTGCCGAGAAACTCGCGCTCGGCGCGACCCGCAAGTTTTTGCTCGAACAAAAAACGAATCGCTTATAAGTTACAACGATCAGTGACATCGGAGACTCTCGGGTGTCGCGATGAAGTAGTACTTATTTTGCAAGATGATTCATTGAGAATATTCATTTGATTAACATTTGATTTCCGCGAGAATCTTATTAGTGGGTTTCCATTCGTGTTTCATAGAGGAGAGTCGTAAAGCTCTTAGCGAGCGATAAATCCAGGATTATGGATGGTGATCACGTGCTCGATCGTGACTGCGCTTGGCTCTTAAGGCAGCTGAATGGAAGCTTTCTTTCCTGATATTCACGGTAGCCGCACGTCGCTACTCTCTCGTTCGCACTGAGGGCCGTGAATGATCACGAGCGATCGTATTGTGACAGAAAACGATTGGTACGTCTGCCAGGAAAAAGCCATGCAACGCGGCGCAGTCACGTATATGAATTGGAAAGGTACCAGTCATCCTCTGGCTCGCAGCGACGACAGCTAAAAACATTTTGTCGAATCACGAGCCTCCTCGAAGCTTAAAGTCGCCGCTGAAAGGTGCAATCGCAGTGGCCGACCGTAATCCCCTGAAATCTTATAATACATTTTCGTCGATCATTCAAGTACCCTCATACAATAATCCGTTTGAAATATTCCTTCTGGGTCAAAGGAACTGCCATATCTGCGCTGAATTCATTATTTCCGCTATTTCCACAAAGCGCCTGTGTTTTGTATGAAAATGCTATTACGCTTCTGGCTAATAAGGATCGCCACGTATACACGTGGACGTTTTATGCGAGAGCCATATCACGCTCAGCACTTTTGTGGAGACAGAGTCGACGCGGAATACATACGTAAAGGCAAAGCCGACGCCGTGAAAACGGAATAAGTGTGTTTAGCTGTAGGAACTAATTAGCGCGACGTCGTATCGAAAAAGGCAGCGAGCCTCGGGCTTATTAGCGGGGAAGACGTAACGATCATTCGGGTCCGTGTCTATGTTTTTAGCGGTTTTGCAAGGAAGGAAATAATTTCCTCAGTTCGTCGATTTACGGCAACGAGCGTAAATACTTGAAGCATGGGGTTACGGGTATTGCACGTATTGCACTTATAAAATCGTTCGTCGTTGAGTACAGGTGAACGGGCAGGGAGTAATTAACGTTCGAGGTAAGGAATCGCGTTACGGTTGAGGTGCGAAGGCGTTCACATGCGAAGAAACACGCAAAGGTTCTTCAGGAACGAATGACATCTCACTCCGGAAAGGATTTAGAAAGTCGGAATAACAAATTTCCAGAAACGCCAAGTTTCATGTTTGGTAAAAAAAAGGAATGAATAAAACATTGAAATATCCTCAGTCTCGCAGATCATTACCCGTTGGTATTAATTACCGAGCTATCGTGGATTCTACGTTATTCCTCGGCTTTAACTGTAATTACGACCTAGTTTAGGGCGACGATATTTTTTCCGTACGTCTGGCTTCCTCGTTGAGCTGTAATCAAGTCACAATCAACCGAGGAGAATTTCCGCACGACTGTGGGAATTGGACGAAATGAAGAAGTTCACGAAATGATACATCGGTTGTTGAGAGTGATACTTAGCAATGTCGTAATGGCGACACGGTTTAGACGGAAACTACTGTTATACGGCTCTTCCTTTTCCCGATATAGCGTCTCGGTTTTGAAGGGGCAACAATACTTGGCCCCGTTAATCGTTCACTGGCGCAACTGCGATTCGTATCTCGTTCGGCTTGAGCACCGAAGACATGATTTTCACGTGAATTAGACGCGCCTAATTATGACGGTGCCGCGCGCCGGGACAATCGTAAGTCGTGCAAGAGTAAATAATGAGTTACAACCCGCTCGGCTGTGAGAGAGATTCGACGAAACCGATAAGCCTCTGTGTATTCTGGAATTCACGGATCGCGACGTTAAATAAGCAGCTGCTACGGAGAACGTATTTGAACATCGCATGCGAGTCCTAGAGAAATAATGGAGCTATGAATTCATTTAGAACGTTCGTGCCTAATACGTTCCTAGGAGAATGACCGTTAAAAAAGGAGGAACAATCCTTTGGTTAATTACATTAATGAGTTCATTCTACCGGCCTAGCAGGAGTATGGTTACGTAAAGATAGCTTTGGTTTTCTCTACGAGAGGAGGCCGCTCACTCGTGTTTTCAGTTGCTTTTCATTCGGTTTACGTATGTATGTCCCTTCGTCCGGCAGATCTACGTCCTACGTTAAGCGGGGTCAACTCTTCCGGTCTGCTTTGCGTGGTTTCTTCAGAAAATTACTTCGCCCCGAGGCTTAATGCGCGAACGGTCGGCGTATGGCACGGGCAGAGGGTGGACAGGATATGACCTCCCTGCGCTGTCCCTTCGTCGCAAGACAGGCTATATGTGCCGAAATGAGACCACTTTGACTGTTCAACCACTATTGCAAGTCGCTTCTCGTCGCTCATCTCGGAAATTACTTCCGTCACGGCACTCGCCGTTGTCGCATCTCCCATGACAGTGGGCGCAGGACTTCGGCATCATGCAAGACGGTCGAAGTGAAGCCCAGCTTCTGTGCCGACTGCCATTGTGTCAGCCCCCGTAAATGCAATATCTCCCTTTCGTCTCCGTGTACGTCAAGTCAACGTAACGGGCTGTACACTGGACGAGACGGAATTCATCAACAACGAAGCTCCAACGCGAGCAGTTAAGTTTCCACTCAAAGGACTACCGATGGAAAATATTAAAAATCCATTTGGAAGATCGTTGGAGTTGGTGAACGATCTGGTACGGTTAGGAAGAAAACGGGTACCTCGGTAGTTCCGGTTCTCACACTCGACAAAACAAATAGCCGGGCTAACGAGGGCCAATCAATAATCGGGGGATAACAACCGGTTTCGTGATAGGAGCCGCGAATGAGCAGCGCGTTTGCAACTCCGCCCTTGAAATCCTGTGGACGGCTTCGGAGAAGAGGCCCACTACATACGAGATGCCGCCCATAGGGTTAACGAGACTCGGGACGAAGCTGCGCTCTTCACTCGGGAAAAATTCCGTTCAAAATAGTACACCGGGAACGACTGACATGATGAATGTACTCCGAATCCTTTCCCTCGCGTCAAATTATTTATTACCTCGAGACAAGACTTCTCCTTTCCAATGATTCATTCGCCAGAAATTTGCCATTCTTCAATGAGATGATTAAAAAACCTGCACGTTGTCGGAGGAATCGATGAACGGTTTTTCAAGATTTCACGAAGGACTTGAAGGGGGGGAACAGGAAGAAGGAAACGTGGGCAACGATTTCTGAGGGGCAATGGGCATGACTGCGACAACAATGGAGTACAGGATCTGTCAATCCACGTACGTGTCTTCCATGAAGGTGGTTTCCTCATCCGGGTGCTTTGGATCGCGGCTAATGACATGCACCGACTCCTTTCTCCCGTAGACAAGGACTCTTGGAACTGCCAAGGAGCCCAGCACGAATTCCTTTATTCACCGTCCATTTCGTTTTCGCCCCTCGCTGCCGGTTCTCCGTGAAACTCGACCGCCCTTCTTCCTGCTCGAGCATGATTAATATAAAATAAATGATTGCCCGGCATCCGGTCCCACAGAGGCCCAATGCTCCGACTCACCGTTTCTTCTGCTTCTATCTACACCCCCCCGCCCCTCCAACGTCCTCCCTGTCTCCCCCTTTTGCCTCTCTCGCTTCTTTTTCACGATCATTCCGCGTAACTTGTCGGTCAAGTCACCACGGTTAGTTTAATGTCATTTCATGGTCGCTGTACGGGCGAATTGTCGATGTTCGAACGTCATGACCGATTCGCATGCAACGGCGCAATAGCGCATCTCCGCAATCCATACAAATGTTGTGGAAAATTCCATCTACTTCCTTGAGCGTTGGACAATAAGAGTGATTGGAAAAAGCGGGCTAAATCGTTGCTCAGTTTCTCGACTTTCGCTCATTACCATCCCTTTAAAACTTTCGTCCAATTACATCGGCGCTTAGGTTTCTTATCTATTCCGCCGTGACATCTTGTTCGAGTCGGAAGGAACTTATTTGCCGACGCCCTAGTTCGCCGGGCGAATTTCCAATGGGAGGAAATCCTTTTTCCCCTCGGAACGCGTGTCGTCGTGTCGGCCGGGGAGTAGAACGGGGAGGAAATGGCGTGATTGGAAAACGTGCAAAGGTTGGCTGGCTCGCGTCTAGACGGTGGGACGAGAAGAAAAAGGGCCCGGCGAGGGCTGAGGGATCGTGGGTAAAGGGGCAGGATCGGCCAGGAAGGGGGAAAACGAGTGTGCGACGATGCGTAGGCGTTAGAAAGAGAAGGACCAAGTGAGACGAGCCAAGGAACGGAGTTTCGGAGTTCTCCCGAAGGACTTCCCTTTACCCTACGTGACCTCAAACCGAACGGTGCCTGCGGATCCCTTAAAAAACGGATTTACAACCTGTTGCTGCGCCAGCCACTTAAAGATTCCCCTCGATATTGAAAGAATATCCGAAAAGGAGGGCGCCCTGTCGCTCGCCAACGAGCCAAAGCACCCGGATTCCGCTTCTCTTCGATGCCTTGTAAATATAAAAGTCGGATATTGAGTGGAAGACGCAAGGGTACCAACAGAATTGCCCTTTCCCTTCGACGCTGACTCATTTTCGCGAAATACCCTGCCAATTGGATCCCATACTCGCACTATTCGACACACGTTATTGAACACCTACTATCTGAATTTTACCAATGAAACAACTCTGATTATGTTCCAGTATGAATCTTATGAACATTATAAATTATTTGCTGCCCCTACACGTGCATACGTTACCGATTTAATTTTTTCGAGTATGTTTCATTATGAAATGTGTTTCATGTAGTTTTGAATAAAAGCGTTCGTCTGAAGAGAATTTGTGTGAGTGTAAACTATCGTGGAGAAGAGGTAGTGGTATGTGTAGGTGCGGTGCCTTTGATAATTGCCGATCAAAGGCGTGGAATTCGTTTACATCGATCAAAAGTACGGACTAATGAACAGCGCTGGCGCGGAGTTTGTCGGCCGATAAATCAGGAAAACGGCATATTTCCCCGATTTCCGTGGGTCGTTCATCTTTGAATGCTCGCACGGTGCAGGTACATTCGCGGATATAATTCTCGCCTGGAGCTTGTCAATGGAGTGTAGAAGCTTGCAAGCATACAGGATGCGTATACGTATACGCAGGAACATACGTGTGCGTGGAACCGCTGATACACGGGCAGAGGGATAGGCGCGAGAGAGAGCTCGATTTTGCTATTCATTAGAGCCGTCAGTGGGTAAACAAACAGTGGGTACTCGTGTGTGTGGATATGTGATTAACGTGGAAGCTCCCCGTAACTGCCTCGATATCAGCGGGGGTTGGGAATGTGTGTATCGCGCACTCCCGTGCCCTCTCGATGTTTCACCACACATTGCCTCCCGCCTACCCCCTGCCGTCACTCTCTTTGCACGCGCTTCCCACGAGAACGTGTGTAACCGGCGGCCCGTTCGGATATAAAGGCCATCGATTGCCTCGATCCGCGTGAGATCCGTCGGCGCCCAGCAATGGCGCAAAACCTCCACCAAGCACAACCGAGCTCGAACCTATGGGACTTTGATGAAAACTTTTCGACGAAATCTCCTCGATCATTCCGCTCTCCGGACTCACCGATACTCTCAACGATTAATTAGCGAGCTGTGCAAAATCCGTTTCTTTTGCTGATAGGTATCAGTGCGCATTGTGTCAGTGCCTCTGGAGAAATTTCTACTTTAAATCGCCGAGGATTACCGCGCGTATAACCGTTACTGTCTCCCCCTCTCTCCGCGCTTTACGACGTGCGCGTTAATTGTCCGTTTATAATGTGAACGTACACAGTCGGTTTTCTCCGTTGATTATCTCGTGGCTTCTTTTGTTCCTACGAGACTTCTCCCGTTCTTCTCGTACGATCGGTCAAACGTGATTTTTAACGGGGAGACGAAGCGAAACTCGCAGGTTGAATTCGTAATCCAAAGTTCGAAGGTCGGGAATACGTAAACGCGTGACCCAGCGAGTCGTTTCGATACAGTTACCAGGTAATTATACGACGAGTACCCGTCTTAGGCATACAATGGACGATCAGGATATTCCCACGTTGAGCATTACAAGAACGCTTTTAATTCGCGCGAGTAATAGCGCTGGGCTTATTAACATGCATGCTCGGCCAATTAGCGGCGCCTCTACAACGCCGGTAACGAGACGCCGTCGGTCATCGATCAGAAATGCGGCCCATTATACGGTCTAACGTGTAGCCAAGTCCATTGTTGTAACATTCTCCTGGGCTTATTAATTTTTATTTTCTAACGCAACCGCCGGCTATTCTCACTTTCGCAACGAGCATTACAAAGTTGCACCCAGCCGTTCTAATCGTAGCGCTCTAGTTTTTGCAATTTATCGATGTAATTACGGGCAAGAAAATTGAATTTCCACCGAAAGGCCGTTGTAAAGAGGAACTAAAGGGGAACTATTTCTCTTAAAATTGGATTACTTTCTATCGAGACGAGCCGTTGGCTAATTATTTCCTTGGGTTCTTTCGACTGTAAGTTTGAACCGAACGAAATCGGGGTATTTCTTTGGGCGATAGCGTGCGTGGGATACGTGCTCTTTGTTCGGGATTGGAAAGCACGTTTGGGACGGTTCGTAGCCATCGTCCCCGAGGGAAGCTATCGGCTCGCGTATCGAGAGGAGGGCGAACGGTTCCGGAAAGAGGGTGTCGGGGGTGCCAGGGGGGGAGGGAGGGCATGCAACAAGTAGTTCGGTTTTCAAAGCCCATTGAAATTGATGGCTTTCCCATACCATGAGAAACTCCCTCCGAACCGCCGGCGGACGAGTTTACAATACAGCGAAGCTTTTATCGATATTGCCATGAGTGCGAGAGTAAGAGAGCGTGCGATAGTGGGTAAACGAGAGCCGGAGGGACGGGGGTAGAGGGAAAAAGAGGCGAACCGATAGACAGAGAGGAAGCGAGGGAGGAATATGGAGTGTCAGCCGATAGTCGATGGGGTGGGCACCGAGCTTGTGGCTTTTATTACTGCATTTTCACCTTGTCAGGGCTTTTCGCATCGACACTCTTTACCCGCCATTGAACGTCAAGCCATTCGCCTCACGTACGTGCCATTTCCGGCTCCTCTCTTCTGCATATAATCCCGGCATTCGTTGCAAGTGCCGTTCTGCTATCGATGAATTGTCGAGAACCGCGCGGTGGAATGAATCGAAATCCATTCTCTCTCGCTCTGCTCGTGCCGATCGTCAGGGGAGTCAAACACCTGTTCGAGTACTGTTCATTTGAAATCCTTTGTTAGAGAAAATACAAGCGCTAATAAAGTACCCGTTCCACGTCAAACAGAGATTACCAGGGAACGTCGATTATTTTAAAAGGTTTAAAAGCCCTATCTTTGTCTTTCTGATCTACGTGGGTATTAACAGATTTTCCAGGTCTATATTTTAGCATGGCACTTAGGCACTTTAGCACGGCTTCACTGTTCTTCGGAATCCTGCAATTGATGTAAGTCTCGCCTCGGGGAAGATATTCTCGATGACGCGAGCAGTGGTTCGCAAACTCCATCGTACTACTGTGCGGTAAATCAGCTAAGTCATTTCTACGGCTCGTCAACGCTTTGTACCTCGGACCGCGGTTATCGTACGATCCGTTCTATTTTTTCGACGACTTCACTCGTGTGCCGTAAGTGGCACAGTCGTTGCAGGATTTAGAATATCGGTCCGACGCCATTGAGACGGTTAGGAGAGCGGCTGAGAGCGAGGCACCGCGACGTAATACGTTTATAATGATAACTTGTCATTACACGGCGTACGAGGTAAGAGAATGAGAAGGAGAGAAGGGACGAAGGGAGGCCAAGAGAAATGATGATCTCGGTGCTGCGGGCTAGGTAATGGCTGGCGGTCGAAGCTACACGATTATTGATTAGTTCGGAGGCCCGATCGGTGCCGGTGATCCATCAAGGATGCGGCCTTTCTTCGTCTCTCCTCGGCCAGCCTGCACCCGCCCTCTTCAGGATTCCGAATCCACCGGCCACGCCGAAGGACGGGTCTTTAAAAACGCATTACCGAACCTGCAGAGGAACACGCGCGCGCGAGCGTCTGTGTACTCCGCCTTGGATCTTCCCTTCCCCTCCGAACCACCTTCCGTCTCGGCTAATCAGACCGATAGGTTCGAGCGCGGCTCGATCACACGGACCGTTCAATTATTTAGCAATCAACGATCCGTCGCCAGCCATGGCCCTAAATCGACCAACGGTTCGACTCTCCGAACACGAAAATTCATATTTTTCTGGCGCTTTCGACGAGGAATATAAATGTCTTGCGCGTTAGCTTTTAATTTAGTCGCAATCTTGTGATCCACCATTTTCCACGGTTTAACATTTCTTGGGTAACGTGTGCCCTAGGAAAGGTTTGGTTAATGCATGACTCACTCCCTCTCTCTCTTTCTTTCTCTGGCCGGAGAACCCCCGGCTGAATTTTTTTTCGAGATTCATCAAATTTCGGCTAAACCTCCGGAGTTACTCGCGCCCTCGAACGTTATCAAAGTGGCATTCTTTAACTGATTGTCCCCTGGAGGTACGTCGGATCGCTCTCGGTGCCCTCGAACTTTTACGACAATCAACTGGAAATAACTTCGTAACTTTATTATGGGTCTCTTCGAGCGGCTGAATTGCTTATGCACTAATAAAAAATTGAGGACGGGCGGGGGCATCTAGCTCGAAATTTCAGTGCCCCGATATGACTCCTGTCACGAGTGAGACATACTTTTCTTAATTAAAATTAAGGCAAAGTGTCTACGTACAAATACATCAAGTGTAAATTTCCGTAGCTGAATTCGAACGACGTTATTCTTAATCAACGTATTTACGTTACAATCATGCTTAGAAAAAGATTATAAAATTTCTGTGGCCGTAAGTCATGCTTTATCAAAAAAATGACAATTCAAAAATTCAATATTATCGCACGAACAGGTGCGTATAAATAATCTTTAAAATCATGTACAGGGCAGAACCTCGTTCAAAAAACTGTCAACCGTGGTGACTAGTAACGACGAAATATTATTATTTCGTTAACGGATGTATACGCTTCCGCGGTGACCCTGAGGGAAACTGATTAAATGCTGTTACGTTTTTCGCATGTGAACGACGTGTATTAAAATACAATATATCGGGAGAAAAATATGAATTTCTGTAGAAATTTTCGGGAAGTTGAAACGATCTGTTGGCGCAGCATCGGCTTTGATTTATTTTTCAACATTACAGACGTATCTGGGGAAACCGGTTTTCGAGGAATCGTCCTATTATATTGACATCAGATTGCACCGACCTTAAGGCCCGTACACCGCCTCGTAGTTTCCTAATGTCCGATCATTTGGTGGCCCCTGGACCCATGGTATTATAATTTCATCAAATCTACATTAGGTTGGCCATGTCGATTTCGTCGGACGACGTCGGCGATTAACGTCGCTTACGCGTCATCCGAATATTCCAATCCCCGAAAAGAATCTTGCATCTTCTCGGGCCCGAAGGGAGGGGAGATTACACAAAGGAGTTCACACACACACACGGTTTTCAAGCACGTCCTTGAAAAGCAGGCTACTTGCACGGCAGCGAAACCGTCCTTTCATCAGACCCCCCTCCCCCCCCACTGTTCCGTCGTGCGTTTCCTCGTGTTCGTTTTAACCTTCCGGCCGATTTTCAGTGGCACAGGAAGGGAGGGAAAGAAGAAATTACGAGTCGTTGCGACGATCGCACACGAATCGGATGATGCTTCGGAGGAGATCAGGTCCTGCGGACGTTCTGCATGAGCGCCGTCATTAAGTTCTTTATCACTGCGAATGCAGCCTCTTATCCTGCAGCGATGATCACCCCTGCGATTACGCACGGCGCGCTATTATACCGATAGTAATTCTTTTCACATTAGCCAAACGTTAGTGTCATTTTCCCGTCGGTGCTACCTTGGATCCATTTATCTCTCTGTCTCTATGTCGTTTCACTTAGTAACGAAAACGACGACAAAGAGAATACTATTGATCTAAAAAGTCTCTTACTAAACTGACGGCAGTTCGGCACGGCCCGTACGTCAGCATTAAGCGCTAGGCAAGTGTCGAAATGGCAAATGAATGTTGGCTTTGTAATCGATGGCGATTATTATCCGCTGTACTGTCAGCCTGAGAACTTGAAAGCACGATAGGTTTTAAAGCGTGAGTCACTCGCGTGTACGGGCCGACCATGGTACGTTCGTCGCTCGCCGTTGATAATCAAATTCGTCGTGGATGACGAATCGACCAATTAAAGCCCGATCGTTCGTCACGATAAGGGCGACTGGTCGATGAACCAGCCCGTATTAAAGTTCTCTGCTTTTATGACAACGTGGCCGTACGGCATAAACCTACGCGCACAGCTGATCTTTAATTAAACTTCTGCTGATAAGCAATCAAATCGTAATTGACGGTAATAAAGTTTTCGACGAAAATACTGCAGTCATTATGACATCCTTAACGTACTTAAGGATAATAATCTTGTGCTGTTATAGAAAGTTTTGTCAATTGGAAGACACTATTCTGTGGTTATATAATAGAACTCGTTGGTCGTGTTCGATGTTGTCGATTTGTTGCACAACGTCATGGAAAATCACTCCGAGTAATAATGACAATTAAATGTCCATTAGTCGATTTGATTCGCTCCTTAAAATTTCTAATAATCGACCGACCCGGACTATCGGACCCATAGATCCTCTCCACCTCAGCCATTAAGGGAACCCGGTGATTGGTAACTTCGCATTCACGGTCCGCCTTCATCGAGCACGAATCACATTTGGTGACTGAGAATTAGAATAGAAGAAAAAACAGACTGTTATCTTTTATAAATGACGTGCCGCTTCTGTACGCTGAATCGTCAGTAAAATAAATCAACGCGAGAAATCAAAGGCTGAACGAACGGCAATTAGTGACACTATAAGCACCCGAATAATTGTAGCCTAGAGTTAAATTTTAATTGCAACGGTCATGCGTATGTTTGAATTATGCCAGCACGTTTAATCTTCATTATTTCCTTTACCTGTAGTGGTTAACCAGTTTTACGTGTATCGCGGTAACAGTTCGTATGAATTAACTATGTTATTACATAGAGGCCGAAGTGTCGGGGGTACAAATGGCATGTGCGAAAGTCAGTGCCTTTAATTGTTGCGGACGAATTAACGAGACAATAAAGAAGAACACGGTCACGGCGGCTTAATCCACACGTATTTATAATTAACAGCTGGCAATCATCAATCAGTACGCTGTCTTTCCACGAAACTCGGGCATCGTCTGTCGCTGGTTTTTGCCTTCTGGCGCGGAACAGTCTTCTCCGTCCATCGATTCATCCTGCCCGTCATATATACTAATCCACCGGTCATTAAGTCCGCTCGATCATTACACGCATCATAGTTCCCGTCTATTCGACTTCTCCCTCGGCCTTTTCCCTAATCCTTTATGCTGCGCGCTCGATATTTATTCCTCATTCGTCACGCGTCGATGAAGACCGCCGTAAAAGAATCTTGACACAAGGCTGCTCGTTATGTAACGTCAAACGATTCTACGAGTCGGCAGAATTCAGTGAAATCGAGAATCTCCTTGCCGAAGAATTAAGAAAATCTACGGTGAAAATAAGATGTTTCGCTATTTCGTTCTACGGACGTACGAAGCATTGAGATTTCTTCAAATTAATGGGTGAGATATTTTAGTGCAAAAATGCACTTTGTATAAGATTGAACAAAGTCTTAGACAGAATGTAATAAAAATGATTTGTTTGTTGTAAGTGTACAGTTTGATGATTAGTAAACCCTTATTAGTAAGTTTAGTAAGATTAGTAAGACCTTGAAGAATCAAGTAAATTTCAAGAGAGTAGAGGAAAATTAAAGTTATAAGGGGAGAAAGCAAGCTGCCGACAACAGGCGCCACAATCGTAGCTGTGGACATTGCTGGAACTAATGTGCGAGCCAGAAATTCCATTTTCCTAGCAGAACATTTCTTCCGCGAGATACGATACCTTTCCGCTCATATGAAACCGAATTATTTAGCTCATTAACCATATTCTACATTCCTCTACTAATCCTTCTCAACAGTTTCTGGCCTTAACATTGCGAAACGTAAAGTACTCAAGTTATTCCTCATACCGTAATTATCTCGTACGAGACTTCTAACACAGTTTTATTCTACGAGCAACAAGGTACCGTTGATGCTATTGATAAGAAAATTGAATTTTCGCAAGATGTCCTGATACTTTTCGAAGCGCGCTTCGTGCAATTGGATAACAATACTGTCGTTGCGCTAGTCAAGAACGAATCTGCCACGGGGGAGAGCATTCCAGGGGGGGAGTAAAAAAAAGGGATTGCGAGGGGAGAACGTGGCCGTCGGGCAGTGTTGAAAGGACGCCGGCCGAGGAGGTATTTTCAGTAATTTATCGGTGAGGTATGACCGCAGTGAGTGCCGCGAAACGTAGCCGCTGGAGATGATGTTTTGCGGCAACAGGTGAGGCAGGTGCACGACCCGAATGCCGTGCAGCACGCGTCTAATAACCCTGAATCTATAGATCAGGTGTCCCGATCCATTTGTACTTACGAGGGACGATAATTGCTGCCGGTGGAGCCGGCAGAGGTGAAAGGACGAAGGGGGGGAGGGAGAGGGAGGACTCTCCGGCGACAATTGGCAGGAACGTCAAGATGACGTGAGAGATTAGGCGAACGGCCAGCGAGAGGTGTCGCGCGGCAGACCGTTACTCTGCGAAAAATTCTGCAGAAAGTAAGAACCTGAGTGGCCCTCGAGAAGCGTTTTTCGTATCTCCCAGTTAGATCGTTCCGAGTGTATCATTAAATGGAAAACGATTTTATCGGCAAGTAAGGTCCTTTATTATTATCATTACCAATGTGTATTATCGTAATAATTTTCAAGGGATTTTCGGGCACGTTGCAGCGGGGATTTGCGCAGTCGAATGCTCGTTTAAGCGTCGTAGTACAACGGGCAAACGAGTCTCGATATCTCGATGCTCCGGTGGCTCAGCGGTCGACCGTCCACTCGTGCCGTTCGAAGTAATCAAGGGCCTGTAATTTAGCCTGATCGAAAGGTACCGGCTAACGAACAAAAACGATGCTGCTTTTTCGTGTTAAAAATCATTACGAACCTTGGAGGATGGTATATTAACGATTAACGATTCTGCGGAAAGACGATTTATAAAGCATAAACTTTCTCGATCACCGCGTAATTATAATACGCGATAAAACCTCTAACGATTTAGACGGGCCGGGCCGAAGAAGCCTTGGGAGAAGCGACCCTTTTGCGGATCACCACTTGTTAGCCAATCCGGGATCTCAAAGTGGACGTGGAAGGTCAGTTTCCGTTGCTCTTAATGCCTTTTGAGCAGCGATCGTTAGTCAAATCAGCTCGTAAAGTCCTTCGGGGATGGCGCATCGCGGCTGAATTGTGTTTCCCTCGAAAGAAGCTGTAACGAAGAAAAAAGAAATTGATGAGCGCTACTTTTGACCGTCGTTATTTATACTCAATGATTAAGTGATAAGCATGAATCTCGGTCGTTAGCAAGATTGAAACTGTAACGATCATCACCGATAACAAAAACTATCCTGCATCGTTACAATGTTCAAAACTGTACCACCCAGCGACAGTATTAATATCGCAGTCACGAATATAATTATGAAAAAAACACCACGAACGAAATTTATATATGATTATTTTACCTTTCGCGAAACTACCTGCGTAGCCTCGTTCATTTACTTAAATCGTTAATTTCGGTTTATCAATTAAAAACGCAAACGGTGCATTGTAAACATGAATCCCACCGGAGCGACACGATTGGCGTACGAAGGTCCTTCATAATTGTCTTCCGCCGAGCATATGAAGAGAATCCGCGTGGCACGAAATTTTCGGGAGCTTTTATATTCTCATATCCGATCCGATCCCCACGTCAGTAATACGGCTGGCTGCTATGAAACGTACGGCTCAAGCAAATATCGGGGGGGAGAAGGAGGCGGTGGATGAGGAGAAGAGGAAAAGAGCCGGCGCGTATGCCAGCGCGGCAGGGTGATGGGTGGTGAGGGGGGGGGGGAGGAGCCGTGGAAATCGTGAAAAATACCGCGGCAGTCTCGAGTATCCTTTCGAGTACGATTAGCGTACTCGTAGCGGCGTTCCGCCGTTATCAATTCTCCGGAGAACGCCAATAAAAGAGACAAAGGTAGAGACGAGGACGAGGCGCGGGCGGGGAGGGGGAGGGAGGGAAGACGCGCGGAAGGAGAGGAAGAGAAGTGGGAGCCTGCAGGATACGCTCCTGTATTCGTATGCATACGTCATATTCGGGGCGAGTTTTTACCTCGGTGGCGCGCGCGCAGGGCATTCGGAGGGAAGGGAGAGTCCGCATCCCAAGCACCACTATCTATTCCTATGTTTTATGCATCTCCGCCGTTAGGAGGTGCCCAGCTCCCTGCCTCTTTCGCCTGTCCGGCGATTTCATCCCCTCCCCCAACATTCCGCGCTTCGCAAGATCCTACAACCCTTTCCCAATTATCGATTTCACCCTGCGCAATTTCAATGACGGCACACCTCGAGTCATTGGTTCGGTTTTAAAATCGTTGTCAATCGGTTTTCGAAGCTGTACATCCTCGCTATTTTTAGGAGTGTGAATTTTCTGTAAATTAGGATAATTGCCGTGAATGATTCGTTAAGGCGACCGGTAGTGCTGATCTTTTTTATTTCTGTAAGACGCTTGAGCACCGCTGCAAAACCAGGCGGACGTACACGTAGGAGGACGGAGTCGGGGGACTGAGGGAAGGGGTGAAGCATGGGGTAGGTATAGGTAAAACGGCAAAGCTACGGGACGTAACGTTGAATTTATCCGCGGCGTATCCGCATACACGAAGATATCCGTCTATCTTACTTTATCCCTGGGACGCGCACCGGCATATGACAGCCCCGCTAGCTGATCTATCGCATAAAACATAAAGTGGGGTATTCCATTTCTAAGGCCACCCTCCCCCGTCCCCATCCCTCTGCTCCTCCGCCAACTACGGCTTGAAATATATCGCGGAGCGAGACGCGCGGAAAATGCACGCCTGGCACTCTCCTGTACTCTCTCCCTCCCTTTCTTGCACTCCTTGGCCCACCCCCTGCCCCCCATTTCTGTTTGTTCAGGACGATACGGTCCTACGAAATGCGGCATACTATCATTTTTTTGAACAAGCAATATTGCCCTTCTGACCAGCAGACATGACACGAGGCAATCGATTTTCCAAATATTATTCATCCATATATCATTCCAAATACGATTTTCCAACTATTTTTTCCAAATATTATTATTCACAAATATTACGACGTATTTACGTGCACGTTTACGTACAGGGTTTCGGTTCATTGATCGTCGTTTCCGTGCGAAGGATAAGTGAGCAACAACGGCGACGAATGAGTGTACAATGTTCTTTGATAAATCAGCATTATCTGGGAAGGTCTTGGCGTAAACATCCGCGATCGAGCGAATCGAGCTCGGCCGCGACTGTTTGTTCGGCGTTTCCACGTACTCCGTGACATCGGCGGCCTGGTAATTTCCAGCGTGTGGGCGATGTCGATTAAAAATCAATTTGGATCGATGCGACGCGTCGCCGAGCGAAAGAGCGAGAGGCCGGCTCCGATGGCGTGCCGGAAGGCTCTTTTTTTCTAAAGAAAATTATAGCCCGAGGATCGGATCGCGTGAACGCGTTCGACGAGGTACGCGGGGGGAGTGGGTCGAACGCGAACGGCCAAGGAGAGACGACTCGTGGCCGAACGAAAACGGGAAAAATTCTTCCCATCGTATTTCTTACACGAACCCCGTCATTTTCAGCCACGTTCGCCTTACGTATCGCCTCGCCTAAGGAATTGATTCGCGCGAGGAATATTTTCAAAGTGGCATCCGATAGTACTATGAAGCATCATGAACCGCATAATTATTGTGTTGTTGCATAATCTGTTAAATGTAGGGTAATGATGTAAATCCGCGTCTATCATCTCAAGCTCATACAAAAAGCTAACCCACTCTAACCCACTCTAACCCATTTTGCCAGTCTATTGAGCACGATTGGCCGAAGAAACCAACTGCCTACGAGGATCCGAGCGCAAATACCGCCGTGACTGGAGGTCCCACAACGTTCGTCCGGTTTGTAGGACGTAAGACTGTGGATATCGCAAGAAAGGGTCTCTGCGCGGCAAGAGAAAGACGGGCAGGAAGGAAGGAAGTACGAAATATTGCGCGGCAGAAGCGGAGGCACTCCGAATGCAATCCACGTACCGACTGCTTTCAAATATTAATGTCACGTGACTTATTATATCCGAGGCGTGTGCGGTGGAGTGAGCAGAAAGCTCCAGCATCTCTCCGCCCAGCGGCGTTACCCCCAACGCCGCGGGGGAGGGGGGGGGAGGGTGGTGTACCACCCCGCCTCCAGCATCGCCAGTGCCGGCAATCCTTTCTCTCTTTCTCTCTCTCTTTCTTTCTCCCTACACCCCTCCCCCCCCCCCGCTTGCCGCCGAGGTATGCACCACTGCGGTAGGACTCGCTTGTCTGGGCTTGATTGTAAAATTTTCCGCTGCGCATAGTGGCCCATTTTATCGCCTTACGCTCGCGTAGGGGGTGTACGAGGTGGGGGAGGGAAGCCGAAGGTAGCAAGCACAACCGCGAGCACAGAGCCGCGGAGACGGCTGCCGAGAGAGGGTTGCCTGTACAAGGGTGATGAGGGGGAAGGGGGGGAGTGGCGGGCAACCGAGAAGAAGGGCGCAGCACGTAGCCGCATAAGTGTAAGCGGCGGTAGAATCGCGGAAAAATACTCGAGCCCCGGCGCTTGCTTTTAATCCGCGGCCGCTCATTCTCGTGGATTCCTTTCTGATTTTTACGCGGTCGCTCATGCGTAATCGAAAATGAAGGAAAAAGAGGGACCGCCGTCGGACGCCCTGCGCCGTGAGATCGACGTCGATGTGACGCGAGAGGGGAAAGGCCGGAGAAGGAGCACTTCCGGTGCGCCGCCGTCGCGGCAGCCGCCACTTCAGCCACGTCGGTTTAACTCCTTAGCACTTGTGCCCCGTAGGAAAAAAAAAGGGAAAAGAAACGCGCGCGCGCTGCGCCGAGTCGTCACTGACAGCCACATTTCTCGTATATACTTCCGCTAATAAAGGGAGTTTTGGAAAAACCCTGCCCCCCGCAAAGCCGGAAATTTAAGGAGAAATGTTGATTTTTAGCTGTCAAGGATTTAACGTCGAGTTTCAATTTCATTGGGAGGAAGGTCAAAGGACCCGGAAGTCAACTGTTCTTCGTAAATCCATGTTCGTTTTTAATGAAACACTGCTTTATTGGTCGATTAATTTGGGTATCGTGCACACGAAACACTTAGAAACAGTGACAATGAAAACTGCCCATTACTTCCTGCTCAGGTTCACCGTCAGCCGTATGAAAAGTAATTATCATAACACTGCCTTGCTTTTGCCTCGTCAGCCACAGAGCGGGCTGTGTTAATGATAAAAATTCTAAAGCATAGTTAATGAACTGTGCGATGTGTCATAGAGATCTTGGCGCGATCAACACGGGCAAACAGCTAATACGGGATTATTAATCAAAAGTCTACGGGTCAGCATTGATTTCCATAGGTTGTATTGCCGTGACGCTTTGTGTACGGATCGCGTGCACGCACTCGTCAAAGGTTTGGCTCCGCCGGCAGTGGCGGTCAATAAGTCTTTATGTGCACGTTCCACATTTGCAGATCGATCGGCACCGAAAGCTCAAGAAGGTCAGCTTGCCTCGTAAAGACAGCTTGCCGAGCCCGTCGCCCACGCTTTCCTCCGCAAATCGTCTCCGCGACGACCTTGCCACGTACATACGTAATTCGAGTGAAAGAAAACCTTGAGCACAATGGCAGGAAACGAAGAGCGAAACTGACGCGCCACGGTGGCCATTCGAGGGATGTTAAGAATCTCACTGGAACAAAGTTAATCCTACAAGCTGTTTCTTGTATTTCGCCAGTACAGGGACTTTGCTTTTTCAATGACGTGCCGGAAGGCGAATTTACATAGAACAAGCTCCCCGTCGTCCGGTCGGACTTAAGTGTTTCTCTAGATACACATACACTGCCGAGCATCGCTATGAAGGAATAATTACAGACTTCCGAGAATGATGGTCTTCGATTAACGGTAACTAAGAAATATGCCTGATGAGGTCCAACCACTTCTTCACGGTCAAACATAATCTCCGAGATTTCCCGCGAAACAATTGCCAGGGCTTATCGACCAATCGGACCTTCGATTTGCCTTTTTCACGCGGGGCTGTGTGTTTTCTCGAAGGTGAGAACCGCTGCGTCGCCAGCGAATTTACAGCCACGAGGTTGGCACTAATATAAAGGGGTTGATAATGATCTTAAATTATCGATCCAATTGTTTATACGCCGGCGCCATTCTATTTAATGCCTCGGCGTTGCGAGCCACCTACCTCGGCCGTACCTATGCTGTATCACGTGCTTACTTATATTCCACATGCACACACGTATCCACACCACCTACGACGTTCAACGTATGTGTGGATATAGCCGCGGGCATTAAATTTATCGTCCCGGCACAATTTCAGGCTAACTGATTCACGCGGCTAATAGCGAGAGGGTTGAGGCCTGATTTATTTTATCATGGATACGATGCGAACCGGCCATTCGAGTGTCGAATAGGGAAATATTTACTCGTACATTGGAAAATCAACATGCATGGAAAAAGAATCGCCATGGTAATTGTTGGCCCTAGCAACGTATCCCTTGCGGTTCACCTTAAATTCTCAGTATTATCCAGGTAATGCTGCCTTCATAATTTCGGAGATCTATAACTTTCGGCTGGGCCTTTTGCTGCTTTATTTATACCCGTTGGGCTTCAGATAAGGTGCGAATTATTGATCCATTCGTTACTTTTATTATAGCGATGTAAGTTCGGGGCGAACGCTCGCACGATTATAAATATTTCTCACACGGCCGTGTTATGCGTTTTGATGTGGCCGCTCAGCGTTTATTTCGTTAAGATTTAGGCGAGGATTCCAGGCAGGGAAGAAAAAGAATCGCAGGGTAAAGCCGGACTTCGGAACGGACTCCCCGGTGGAAGAGGAGATCGCGATGATAAAAATGTTCGTAGGATATACGAGCGGTGCGGTGATAACAAAAACATGGCCAGTAATAACGTTGACAGTAATAATGACTCTTCCCTTTTGCACGAACGTGCCAACAAAATGATTCGCCCAACACTAAGATTATCGAGGAAATTAATTAAGCGATTCGCGAAATAAGCGAACCCTTTGATCAATGTTTCCAACGGATACCAATCCGCAGTCCCGCAATTTCATGGGCGTATTAAACATTGCATTCCGTGGAATTCATTCCCTTTTGAAATGTAATTTAAGATTCACGGTTTTATTTTACAAAAAAAAACCTCGCCGAGGCACCAGGAGGCAAGCAATTAACGGGCTGCAATACTCACGCTCGGTGTCCGGCAAACGGCGTGGTCCTTTGATGCCGCAAATGAAGATTGACACACCGCAATCGTCATAATGCAGTCATTACAACACAGTAGCGCGCCAAAAAGTCCGTGGCTCGATCGAATCGGGATTGTACGCAAGTTTTTGTCGGTGTAATCTTTGAGCGCAGCGCCGCGCCGCGCGCGGGGAGAAAAAGAGGGGCAGGGGGGGGGAAGAGAGACCGGAAAGAAATGGAGGCAAATTCCTGGCATTGTGTCGGTCCTTGGCTTTCGGATCATTGATGATCGTGAGCGGGAGGTCCGATCGTTATAAAACACGAGTATGCGCGCGATATATTCACGTGCATCAGGTGTGAACGTTCTCGGTCGACGAAATTACGCGGCCCGTTCGCTACGTCCTTCTCGGATTTCATTGTCCGCCGGTACGGAGGTTGAAAAATCAAAGGGCCATTGTACGATCGGAAATCGATTTCAGCGTGATCGATCGATCCGCAATTATTCTTAATATTCGTCTCTTCGAGCGAGCGACCTTTTATCTGGAGCACCTGTTTCGTCGTGACAATCGCTACGTGTCGATAATTTTTAAAACAATCTCAACGTGCCACTGTAATTATCGGTTTCCCGGCGGCGGAGGTTGAGGTGTGCTTAAAGCAGTAATGATGCGAAATACAAGGCTGCGTAGAACGGGGCGGGGAACTTGCCACTGATGACTAATGTTGGACGAGACGTTCGTAAGGTATTAATTGGAAATGCATTAAGACACTAATGATCGATCGGTAGATTGTGATCTGGCCACTGCTAATGTAGATCTAACAATTTAATGAGGGACATCCGCTGCTCGACCATTATTTACCGAGTCCTTCCTTGACATCGTGACCAGCACTTTCTTCTCCAGTCTCACTGAAACCTCTACACGGCTACCGGATTCACCGCAGTCGGCTCTGTATACCCGAGTCACAAAAAACAGGACAAAATTAAGAATCTATAAGAACCTCGTCTTCACTGACGCGTTAAAGCAGAACTTCGAAACAACTGTAATCTTACAAGATGGAAAAAGAAGTTGTACTAAATGAGACTGTGTTATCACACTTCGCTGCCACGTACTGCCATGTATTATTTTTCTGAGTGAACAGGATTTTACGGAATGTGAGGATTTTGAGGTAACGGAAAGGCTGAATTTTGTGGAAGCACAGGCCGGCACGTATCGGTTTCAACGTTGTACGGAACTTTATCACAGGCCGTCGCCAGGTGGTAAAGGCACCTCTGGAACTTACGAACGGCGTATAGCCGGCCATGTTAAGTAACGACGACGATTTACGTTATCGCATGGATTAACGTCGCCACACACGCTCGAGCAACACGTATTCGCGAAGCGAGCGTCCGTTTAAATTGGGAATACACAAGGTGCACCGACTAGGAGCCGGCTAAATCGATCGAGTAAATTCCCCGCAGTGTATTGAGTAGTTTATTGCTTTCATGCATTTGCATGCTAAGTAGTCGCGTGCTTACGAGTAATACCCAACCGTCCCTGATACCGTATACCCCCGGTAAGAATGGCCTATCTAGCCTTCGGTCTTCGATATTGCGGCCGTGGGACACTTATAAATTGAGATTTTATCACGGCCCAAAGCCCGGATTACGTAGGACCGACCGAAACGTTATGTGCGTCGCCCTCGCGCACTCCACGTATTTCACGAGTTCTTACAGGCCGACATCGCGACGGTCAGCTGCATACTCGCGAAATAACGCACTGGCCGGCACTTTAACCGCGGCAAGTATTAAAATTTCTCACAAAGTGGCTCCTGCAGGGGCCGAAATAATGGTGAAGTGCATGAAAAATGCGCGTTCGACGAACGGACGAAATGAATTCCGTGGAAGACGAAGATGGTTTCATTCTCGTGCATCTCGTGACCGGGTCGTAAAGCGAGGTGCTATCTGGCAACATCGAAACCTACTCGAAGTCGTGTCATAAACTTAATAGAGGCCCCGCCGAATGCGCATCGCGAGCGAAACTCGATTCCGGCCGAAAAGGAGAACTGCACGAAGAAACGGGAAGTTCGGTTGGGGCGCGAAGGAGGGCCGTGAGGAGACGAGGGGTCGGGGGGGGGGGGTAGAGTCAGAAGGAAAGACACAGAAGCGAGACCGCGGGGGGCGCGGAAGAAAGAGAAATCGAAGGCGTAATCACGAAGGTATCCGTGGAGACCCGTCGGGGCGGGGGGAGGTGGTGAGGAGGGATCCCTGAAGAGTCTGACGTCTCCCTGGCAGAGCTAGAAATTCCAATTTCCGAATTGGAGGTCGGCCGGGCTCGGATTAACCCCGCGGCGTAATCGTACCTTTATCAATAGGGGATCGTAATGAGTTCGAAGATAATGGCGCCCTATCAGTCTTCGCCGAGAAACAATGATGGATGTAGACTCGCTGTTTCGTGCCCCCACGAGCGCCGTTTCCTCCCCCCCCCGTTCTCTTACCCCCCCTCTTCCCGGCTTCCTAGAGCAGTCGACGGCACCTTAAAGCACCCTCTATAACGGACTCAACCCTACCCCTTGTCGAGTCTCCCTCCCCCCCGAGGCCACGGGCTCTGCTACTACACGGAGCTGATTGTTTTGTCGACCTGCAGAGCACGCGAGCCATGCTGATAATTCGACCTTAGGTCGCCGGATGCTCGTAAAATTGCGTAAGCCGCGTTTCGACGGCCTCCATCGGGGTAAGTCCTATGCACAGCACCTACCCTCCTCTCCTCTCCCCTCCCTCTCCTTCTCTCTCTCCCCCGACCCTTTGCTGCGTCTGATCGACGATCGTGCCGGTCCCCAGTATCGCTGTCGAGATATCTTTGATACTGTTCGCCAATGAAACAGTAACGGCCGGAAACACCGTGCGCTACGGGAACGAGTATTCGAGTATCCCCTCCCGTTAAAAGAACTATGGCACTGATAATATCGGATATTCACGGGCATATGCCGCATGGAAATAAGACTGCCGACAAATATTTCATGGCACACCGAGGAGTAGCTGATAAAGATATTTCTCTTATCCTATGAACAGACGAGAAGTGAATTGTTAGGAGAATTTTTCTTTTCCGTTCATCGTTGGCGCTTGAACGTAAATCAGCAGCGACGAATAAATATTTTTCTTGGAACGCTCGATTGGTGCTAACGAGAACCGTGCAATGATACTCGTCGACTGGATCGTCACGTGTCACGCTCCTATCTAGTTAACGAGTGGCTAAAGAGGTCCCTATCTTTTTTTTCTCTTGCGTGCAACAGTAAACTTGACCGACAATACGGTCCGGTCACACGCGAAAGTCGTTCGACTGACAATGCTAGCCGTGTTATGGAACTTGTCTACTGAAAATACTGCAATGGCACATGCACCACCACCATAAGGCTCCGCACCATGGCTCGTACATTGGCCACGTTGATTTAAATATTCAACGCGCGTCAACACGCTAAACTTAGCACTTGCGCTTTTTTCTCACAGACTCTACGGGCTTCTTAGCCGGCTGCATAGCCGATAAATTAGCGGCAATATTTCTCCCTGCCATAAATCGCAAATTTTTATGTACTTAACTGCGGTGGGCTATACCGAAGATTTGAACTCTTTTTCACTACTCACGACACGAATTTCCTTGTCTCCGTGAAATCAACGACTAGGACGATCACCTTTAATCTCCGAATAGAAATTACTGGAAACGCTGTTGTAACATTACGAAGGCAGGGGGAGGAAATAGAAGTGAAATTTAATAATTAAAACGCTGATGCTGAAAGTTGAATCGTTCCACTGAAAGGGCTCGACGATGGATTCCGCGGGAAGAGCCGATATAATTTACGAGACCATAATAATAGATAGCCGAGGAATTGTACGAGAGGGCGGCTGAGATTTTCCGAATGGGGCGACAGAAACGAACGGTTTTCCAGAGGGCGAGGCGATTTATTTTATTGAATGTTAAATTTCATGTAGGTACTGAGCTTCAGAGCGCCGAGAATTTATCCTTCGGCATTTAATTAATTCGCGGCCCACGATAAATTCTGTGTAATGTATTTGATTAAAGGATAATGCCTCCGGTATTCCCTCCCCCCTCCGCCTTTTACTCCTTCTCACTCTCAGCGCCCTGTCCCGCTGTCCTCTAGCAGTTTCTGCCGTTTCCCATCTCTCCTCTTTCCTCGTTTTCCCTCGGCTTCTCCCATTCGCTCCTTATATCTCCGTCCGCCGAGTGGGAATCTAGCGACGCCGGCACCCTCGGAAAATCGACAAAGCATCGCTATCTCATTATCTCGATTGGTCGATCTTTCCTTCTCCCAAAAACAACGCTACGCGAATAGCCCTTCCGACCCGTCTAATTTCACCACCCTTGAAATTTCAATTTGTCCCCCTGCCCCCTTTCATTATTTTTATACCTCCGGTTCTCCTGATTTTTCGCTTGGAATTTTTCACTTGTGGAGGGATGAAGCGTTTATCAAATAAGCAGTATGTTTTGTTAATATCAAGAAGGTACAAGATAGAGCGAGTAATTTAATCATTATCAACCGTATTGTACTAGAATCGAATCAATGCTCGATCGTCTTGATGCTGCCACGATGAAGACCGAGTATGGCAATATCTTAGGATGCTCTTAAGAGACTTTGATCCCGGAGAACAATAAATCTTGTGCTATCTCCTCGGTTTATTCGCCGACCTCTTTCACGCGAACAGGTCAGCGGCGAGAAGGTGCGTATATATACAAGCCCCGTTCTATCGAACTCGGTCGTTCCGTCTTGCTGTGCGGAATGAGACGGAACAAACAACGGCGAAGAATTGCCGGAAGAGGGAAAGCCTTAGAAACGATAGAGGGCAAGCAGTAAAGTCGACCAAAGACGGAATACCTCTAGAGTCGAACGACGGGGAGTACGGCAGAGACGTCTAAGGGGTAAATGGGCCGGCGGGGGTGTAGCAATAGAAATAGAACGGTGGAAATGAGAAGCATGGAAGGACCATCGCGTGGAAGGGCAAAGAGAAGTAGGGAGGAGGGAGAAAAGGAGCCGCAGGAAGGTGGGGAGAGGGACGGTGGAATGAGAGAACAAAAGGCACGTTTCTGCTCTCGATGTCGCGCGCTCGAGTTAATTAATCCTCTCGGCGCGACACAGTGAGGTACGCTCGAAACCGGGGTATCTTCCTTTAATATCGATAATGCACGGCCGTCGAGTGGCGAGACGGCAAAAGGAGAGGGAGAAAAAGGAAGCCGCCGGGCTAATATTTAATAGATGGATACATTATATGTCCGTATCCCCTTCCCCCACCCTGCCCACCTGTACACCCCAACGTTCGAATGTACTTGAGTTTGCACGTAGCGCACTCTTAACACGTGCACACACAGGGCCCCGGGTTTCTGCGTGCGCGGAGATTCGGACTTGCCGGTAAGGGCATTCGTGCATGTCGGCCAACGCGAGCAGCTACGTAATATTTGCCTTAGCTCAATCCATACCGGCTCCTAATTACTTACAGCCCGGCTTCCGTGGGCCGCTGGATCGCCAGCATCGCGGTATGCGGCCGACGGCGCGCAACACAGCCGCACCGCACGAGGTGTGCATTTTATGCGTATTGATTCGTCACAGCAGTCAGGGCTGATATATGAGCGCAAAATCGCTTCGCGTGTCGCAATGTTGTGCCACGAGTAACGCGGGGTACTTCGTCTTCCCGCGGGAACAGTATCTCGTGCACCGAGGATTCCTTATAATATCCCCGAGTTATCGTACACCTTCATCTAAAAAGTTATACTCTTAACCAGAATCGCTCCCCCCGCCCCTCTTTCCGCGTGCTTAGCTTCTTTGTTCTTTTGTGCCTGTCGTCCCGCAGTTGTCTTTTCCGATATTAATAACCGAGAAATAATAATCTCGAATTCTCCGAGAGGAGAATTTTAACGATCAAATCCAAGGAACATTTTGGTCCCTCGTAATAAACGGATCCTCGTGCTTATCGCTGCCGGGGCAAGGTGAATTATTAACCGGCGAAAAATCAGTTTTCCGGCTTTGCAATACTCATGCGGCACGTGTACACGGCCGCAACAAATATAGACAGCCCTCGAAATAATAGTTCCGCTCAGCACCAAATATTCCTACTGGCCTGTTTGTTCTACGCTCACATGTGTGTGTGTGTTTGCGCGCTGGTATGCGTTCTCGCAGGGAGAGCGTTGGTCGGTCGTAGGTTCGGCGAGAGCCGCAGAAATGGTATAGAAACGTTGTTATGCATACCTCTCGCGAGAGGTGACCGTGCGAATGTCGGTGTTGAAGATACGTGCGGGGCTACGAGTCCGCCACTCCTAAAATTCATCAACTATTCAATTCTAATTTCCTTCCCTCGGCGAGGCTAATGTTTCGGCCTCGCGCTCTCGCCTTCCGCCCGTTAGAAGGGTGGAGGGTGTGTGGTGGGGGGTGGATACCCTTCCGCCGTTGTTTCGCTGTTCCGCATTAACGCTCAACGAGATGTTTTTTTAGAAGGCAAAACTAACAGAAACTTTTCTATTAGGAAAAATACGAGATTCTCCATACGTCTAACTGTCTTTTTGGGGTATTTGAAAGATAGTATTGAGGGGAGGGGGGGGATGAGGTTTCTTTGACAGGTGGATAGTCACCAGGGGGCTGACGATTAGCGGTACCGAAGACGATCGCGGCTAATTGGCTCGTAGCTCGTTCTCCTTTCCGCTCGTTCTCGTCCTTTTTCCTGCTCTTCGATCTCTTCCCTCCTGGCTCTTCCTTTTCTTTTTGCCCGCGTTTTAGCGGTACTCCTGAGGCCTTGACCCGAGCGCCGGTTTTTTAATTACCCCGCGCTCTGCATACAAACACGCTCCATAAATACGCTGGCCAGCACTCGTTCCTCGCAAATTGATCGTTCGCTGCCGGGAATGCGAAAGTAACGCGCAAATGACCGTCATTTCACCAAAAAGAATGTATCCTTTTGCGAGAAGTGCATTTTGTTTAAGCAGAAACACGCGCAACGGATGGAAGTCTGCCTGAAAATATGGCAAAATTGAAACAGGACTTTGTGAAATCCACGATCCAATGATTGGCGGCGATTTTGCGGGACATTTATCAGTATGAAATATCGGCGTTAATTGCCGCAAACATTTGCCGATGCACGGATGTTGGTCTAGTAGGTGTTAATAGACAATCAGCTCTCATTTATGGGACTCCGGGGTTTATTTTCACGTGTTCGCTAAGTACTGCGCACTGGCGGTGTTTGTTTTAACAGGCGATTCGCACGGAGGAAGAAAGAAGGAAGCCGGCTGGAAGAGGAGGAGAAAGGGAAGCGCGTTCGTAGCCCCCGCTATTAATAGGTGTAGGTGTCGTGGCGTGTACGGTTGCAGCGCATAAAGTTTATTCGAGATTAGCCGTGTAACACGCAACGCGAACGAGAAATGGCCGAGAAGACGAAAGGGGGTTGCCCGAGGGTGGGGAGAGCGAAGGACGTAGACGATAGCTGTACTTCGGCCAGGATGTCGATTTTTCTTATAAGTCAGCCCCATTGTACACTCTTATCGCTCGGACTCTCGCCTTACTCTTAATTGTAAGAACGACCATAAACGCCGCCTACTGTGCCGCCTCGAAATCCCCCACGAACAATCACTCCGCTCTTTCGGTTCGCACTACTTCATCGCATTAACTATACGATCGCGAGTCACGGATTTCTTCAAGCATCGGATTAATTCCACCATAACTTGCATCGTACTCGACAAAATTTAAACTAGCCAGCCTAAGAGTTTAACGCTCCACGATAAGGGCTTAACAACAGGACTGAAAAAAGTACCATAAACACGTGCGGGAAAGAGTGAAAGATCAAAGGCAGGGAGGATAAGATAAGGTGAAATTTTTGTTGACTTTATTCACGTATTAAAATTCTATTGTTTATGGCTTGCAATGGCCACGGGGCGATCTGAATTATTGGTGGGGTACTCGTGGGTGGATATTGTGCCATTAGCATATCGGATAGGCAGGCTCGAATCCCGTGACCTTTAAATTTCAAATCCTCCGTGTAATGTTATGCTGAAGGTGAGAAAACACCCTTCGATATTAAAAGTTGCCTGGCACGATATTACGGAGGGGGGGGGGTATTGCTGGGGGTTTCTTACCTGCTCAATTCCCTGCCTCCTATTCCTCACCTCTCGTACGTCTCTGCCGTACTTATCGACTTTAGCATACACGTACGTCGCGGTATTGCTCGTCCTCTCCCTCTCTTGCGTGTTTTTCCTCTCCTCGGGACTTTATAGCCGTGGGTGGTTGTAACTCAACCAGTTTGCATACCGATTCCTGTCGCTCGGCTGCATTTGCGCGTTTTACATTCTGACGGCGGGGCCGGCTTATTACACGGATTTGTCGGGCAGCTGCGTCAGCCGCGCAAAGTATTCGGTAAACGTCGATAAATAAAATGAGTGGCTTTCCGAATTCAAACGGAATAGCGTGCGCCGAGGGAGAGGTAAGGTATGGGCAGAGCCGGTCGAACGTGAGGCTCGCTGGATCAGAAACTCACGCAGCTCGTGTATTCGTCGTATCAGCTTAAAATACCTTAAACCGCATTCGACTAGTTTCGACCCCCGTCGACCACCGTCCGCAGGCAGTGATGGATCGAGTCGGGTTATCACCACCTCCGGAACACCTACAACCCAACATTGCGCCCCGAGACTACGCTCAGGGGTTGGGACCCCTGGTATTATCGTGCGCAAAGTTAAGAGGGCACTTATCCCCGGACAGCTGCTAAATAGAGGCCTGCTTCTGTTTCAAGTTCGAGCCGTTTCTTTGCCGCAGACATCGCCCGCTGAATCTGCAATTAAAACGGTCGCGAAAGCACAAACTGCCAGATAAATAAAAATCACGAGATATCAGAAGAACGGCGCGGCTTTAGCTTCGTGGAAGGTACCTATTACTTCTGCAAATCGACTATGTTTACGAGCTAACGCTCTAAAATTAGCTTTCCAATACCGGCAAATCTAAGACCATCGTGCCAACGGTCGTGTTAAAGGACAATAAAATACTGGATCAAAAAGACGAATGAGTGGTGTTTGCGCAAAGGAATTATATTACACCCTTTTTCCTGTTTCAGTCTTCTCACCGTTGAGGTCCTAACATTTTCCCGTCTGCTCCCCGTCCTGTTTCTCTTTTTTCGTCTATGCACTACTTGGCTGATAAAATATCGATGCGGCAATATATGTATGATGGTGGGCACCGTGTAAGCTTAGCAACGACAAGATTCCCAGCGCCCATGGTTGGGTGTCGCATCGATGCGATGAATATGCAGCTAAGAGTCGTGTATTAAACATCAACCGACGAGAATACAGTAACCATCGTACGGGGTGTTTGTTTCTTTAAGACAAAACATTGTTTATCAATACGTTTACCAAGTGGATGGTATACGGTACATCTATTACCATCGCCGTACACGTTAACGTGCATATTTCGTAATCATCCTCTTGAATTTGAAAATAAACCTATTAGAAAGAATGTTAGAGCGAGTTAAGGGGGGAAGCTGGTGTATGTAAGTTTATCTTCTCTTCTCTTTTGGTCGTTCGTTGCTGTATCTTAGGGTTGTATCGCGTAGAAGAGCTCGAAATACTCGGGGAACTCCCCGTTGCACGCACGGCCTCCACGTAACAGACATAAATCCATAACTAATACGGAACAGATTAAAATTTAATTCCGCAACTTATGTCGGCAGCGCGCCGTGGCAGCCAGCGAAGTCAGCCTGGCTGGTTGGCTGCCTACGACCGCTGATTAATTGAATTTTAATTGGATCGCCCCCGGAAATATTAATTGGAAAGCTATTAAAGTCCACGGAATGCGCGGCGCTCGTTCGCGTTTAAGGAACGCCTCGATTCTATCGAAATAAGGAATTTCCCGGCTGTTTCCTTTAAAAGCGTAATTACTTAAAAGCTCGCGGAATTCCGGATATTGCAATAAAAACACCTTCGCCTCGGCATTGAATAGCGAGCCGATGCAGCCGTATTTTAAAATGTAAATGTGTCGTTCAATGTTAACCTTGGAGCTATCCCGAGGATCAAATTATTCCCCTCGTACGAATGGCAATGAAGAATTCAGCGATGCAAATTCTCTCTACGTTAATTTCAAATTAATTCGCGTCTCCGACAAAAAGTTAGATGTATAACTCTGTTGAATTATTTCTTTAGAATGCAGCAGCCAGTTTTAAAGCTGGCCCTGCTGGCGGTGAAAAAAAAAGGGTCGATACGAGTACTTAGGTGGTTCCAGCTACGATTCCGTAGGTAGAAGATCACAATCAAGGCGCTCAGTCCATCCCTCCCCCCCTTCCTGCCATCCGTGCCCCACCGCGTTCCTCCTTCTCGTCATTATGCGAAAATTATCGACACGGCCGGTATACTCCTTAAAACAAAATCCCGCCTCGTAAAGTTCGTTCATTAAACGTCGAAGGTGGCCCATAAAATCAGTGATTTCGAACGAGGGAAGGAGAAACCGACAGAGACGGAGGGACGAGACAACTGAGGGAGACCGAACGACTGTCGGCGGGGCAGGGAGGGAGGGGGGGGGGGGATGGGGGATGGGCCAGTGGAAGAGGAAAGTAAGGTAAATCAATGATTTCGAGTAAGGGGGAGAAGGACGGACGTGAGGGTGGGACGGAGAAGGAGCAGTCGGTGCCGAGCAGGTATAAGATAAACCTTGCTCTCTCGGATACGCGGCTATCCTGCACTCTCGCGCTCGTCCCATGGCGGTCGTTGTACGTGTCGAACCCCCGTGGCGCCACGGCACCATCTCGCGCATGGGGATATTCCGTTGGAGGCTCTTGGGGGCGTCAGATCGCCGGTTGATTAAAATCCGCGAACCTCCGATACATACGAACCGCCGAACTTTATCCGAAGCCCCCGTCCTCTTCCTTCGCGCGTTCAACCGAACCGTCCGCGCGCCTCCTGCGTCCCACGTCCACGTTCATAAATATACTAGACATCGTACCCCCGTGCCCCCAAGAGGATCCTCTCGCGATCAGCAGGCACCTCGACACAGTGGATCTCACGATCCAAGTGTACCATCTTCCGTCCGCGAGGTCAACGTCTTTTTTCTTACTTCATTATCGTACGTATTAAAAGGTTTAGAAACAAGAACTCTGTTTCTCGCCTACCGGCGTGGTCTTTGACTTGTGGGATTCAAATAAAATTATTAATAGAGAGTATATTCTGGTGCTGGGATATCCGATTGAAAAGACTGAGTAGAAATTTTATCCGTGAACCGCTTGAGGAAGATAATTTGAGAGCTACTGTGTCCACAGGACCAGTAACCGTGGTAAGATGAAACTTGGTAGGCATAGGTTGAGTTCAATTAGGCGCGAGTCAAAGAGTTATTTATGGGCTGTTAAATGCAGGGGTTAGACCCCCTGCGACGTACATGACCTTTTTTTCTGAACCTTCGAGAATCTCGGCCACCCAACTGATTTAAGCCGATAAGTTACTTGAATGAAGAATTTTTTAGCAACCGAAATAGCCAATTGCGATTTAAGCGAGATAAGAGGAAGAAATTCAAGCTTGATTTCGCTCTGACAGAAGCTACTAGCCCCCAGGGACTCTTCTGGCTGACGAACAAACAAATATCATAATTCGCATTGTTCTCAATTCTTTTTTTCTCTTGGACGCGATTCAATATAACGAAATGCAAACACGGCCACCACAATCACGGGGGACTCGAAGAAAATGCACGAAGGGACAGACTATTTCAATAGGGATGCCATTGCTGAGGCACTCGGTTCTTGCTTGTTATACGTACTTCCTAAGATTTGCCTTGCCCCTTAAGTTAAATCGATGCAGAAATTCAGAATTATAATATTACGAGTTAAGATTATGACTTCCTTAGGGCGCACTTTTAATTAATGATACAAATTTCAATCGGGTCTTCTTGACGAATATCCTATGGACTATTATTTCCATATTTTTCTCTCTGAATCGTTTAATAGGGACAAGGAAAGCGACACGTTAACGAGTCGAGCAGCATTACCTTGAGATTTATGTATACCCAGCTGACGACCTTCGTCAGACTCTCTTCCATTTTTCTTATCCGCTAACAGCCCTCCGCGAATCGAGCACGCACCGAATGACACCGGCAGATTGTACCTGTCATTCCCGACTCTCACCCACGACGTCTGCCGGCGATCATCCCGGGACACCGTGAACGGCCGATGCAATTTCCCCGCCGTCTCGAAGCCGTCCGCGGAAAATCTCCGGGAAATCTTGAGCGACGCGCGATGACTCGCGGGATAATTGAATTTTAATTTCGTTATATCTCCTGGGCGCAGTTTCAAACCAGATTCCCCAGACTTACGATAATACAAGAAAAACCTGACAATCTGGTAGTGTCATTCGTCAGTTAAATCGATTTTCTATAATTTAGGAGGATGGAACAATGTAATTGTTTAAGAGTTTTTTAATCGGGATTAGATTTCCTTGAGACTCGTTTGTTCCCTTCATGCCTCATCTCTCGGGTAGACAAACGGTTCGGAATGGAATAATCTGGAAAGCTCTTCGGCGTGTTTACTTAACCAATCAGGACGAATGAAAATCAACGTTGCGCCGGGACTGTATCCCGACGACGTCCGGGGGAACGTCATCAGGCGAACCTTGTAATTTTGATCATTTGACCGCTTACAATTCGCTGGCCGCGGACCTCACCGCAGAATTTATTGCCCGGTCATAGCGAGTGGAGATTCCCAAAGGACGTGGTCGAGCCCTGCGGAAGACGCGTATGTCCACGTGGAATCCTCTGTTAGACTGAGTTATATCTCATTTGAGAATCCTGATGAGATCATAGAAAGACCGAAATATCGTGAGAAAATGTGGAAAATGTAACGAGTATCAGCGAAAGACGTGTTTAAAAATAGCATTCATAACCGGAACTACCGTCTTGTAACGGAAGTTGTAATGAAATATACCCGGTTGAGAATTTCCATAGAAACTTCGATTAATAGTGACCGTAAGTAGTCGGAGACATGACGTTAATATATGTAGTTTAATAATTCTCGAGTGCTTATTAATCTTCGATCGCGAGTTCTTAACACCTCAGAGATCGTTGTTTCACGGGAGGAATGATCGATCGTGCACGTCGATTAGGAAGACGAGATAGGCCTTGGAAGGCGCGCGAGAGGAGCGAGCCAGTCGACGGAGAAAGGTGCTGCGATGTTAGTGAGGGGGAAGAAGAGGGCAAATCGTCGTCGTCGTCGTCGTTGGTTTTGCAGTCGACGAGGAATTCACACGGTCCGTTTCGGTCCTACCGATTACGGGCATTCGTCACTGACAGGGCGAACATCGATTAACGTTCCCGCGGGGAACGCTGCAATCTGTCTACCAACGCGCGAATCTCGGCTACGGCAACGGTATCGCGAATCGCCGACTTATGTACGTTCCCCTACGCTGGAAGAGCATCTCGTGACTTCTCGCAACCCCTCCTGGCCGCAGGAGTTTCGCCGGAGTGCATACGGAAACGCCCCCGGGGCTTCCCTTCGCGATGAACATCGATCTCCCGTCGAACATCAATCAGATTCGTCGCTTTCCGGGGGCTGGACATCGCACATCCGGGCAAATTTATCGCGGGGAAAGGGTAAAGACTGTCAACGGTACCGTGGGACTACAGAACACAGAGCGTTTTCCACAATTAGAACGAATTCAATCTAATCCTTACCCGGAGCAAGCACAGCAGTGGGTTTTCGTTTCCTTCGTCTTGTCGAAATCGTGTGTGTCCTACGTCTACGAAATATGAGTACTGTTGGCAGAGTCGTATGGAAAACAAAGAAGTCAGGGACCGACGTTGCTGGAGTTTGATCCAAGGCCGAGGACTTGAAGATCGGTGTTCCCCGGCGGGTAACCGCGGCCGGCGGAGGGGGGGGGGGGGATTCGATAGAAGAGGAACGGAGGCAGATATGTGTGAGGAAGGAAAGACGAGGATAGAAGCGGCGTACGTGAGTATCTGAGCCACGTTGAAGGGACTATCGTAGTAGATAATTCAGCGCGTATCTCGGTAGCCGTTGGCGTCTCTGCGGCAGCACGTTGCGTCGGCCATCACAAAGACAAACCCGGGGATACAAACGCGGTAGCGGAACGTTCCGCTCGGCACACAATCATACCACATGCGCCGCGTTCCCCAGGTCCGCCTCTCCACCGGGGAGAGGAAGGAAGGGCCAGGGGAGGAGGGACGGACCGGACGGAGGAAAGGAGATATCCTCGGTGCGGAGACGAGACGCGAGAACCGCGAACAACAAGACTCGAGATTGCTGACGGGCCGCGCGAGGTTGGCGCCATCGCGTGATTAGCAATTTCGAATTACCCACTGGCTACGCCGACGGATATGATAGCCGAGGGACGGAGGGATTATCGAGGCAACATGCCGAACTTAACAAAAGTCTTTCGCTAGGGAAAAGAAAAGGATAATCATCAGCGGTGACTGGAAGATGTTGAGGATACTTCATTCGTTGTTCCTTGTAGAACCTAGTCCTGGGTAAAAATTCGACTCATAGAGTAGATGTTCTGCGCTGCATTCCAGGAGCGGTTGAAACCATTCATCACAGCGTTGCGTCAATATATCGGTACCGTATGCGGTCATAGGTGGATAGGGGATCTCCCTGCGTATGTGAACGTCTACGTCGACGTATACACACGTACACGTGGCTAGCATGGCAGTGGCAAGACACTGATTGAATTGAAGTAATATCAGGAGCAGTGAGTAATGATCGCCTGGGATTCAAATGTGGCCCTGCCGATGATTTGTGCTCCACTGTCTAACCATGGACGTCGTTCTGTGTGTACGTGCACACCTGCATTTGTGAACGTGCACGTACATCCCCGTGGTGGCTGATCGGTGTGCGTACGGATCAGATAGTGTGCAGTCATGCCAGGTGATTATATCGCATTATATGAGAAGTCCGCTACTGTGTACTCGCTTCTTATTGGGCCCTACGGTATACCCCTTCCCTGCCCTTATCCTCCTCATCTGACGGCGAGGAACTTTAGACCGTCGATGACGACTACCCATAGTTACTCCTATGGACTGAAAAGTATAATTATCTCCATTCTGACGGACGAAGAAGAAAGGCTGAGATTCCGATTAACAGATTGAACGTCACATTTTTCGTAGCCCTGGATCAAAATATATTAAGTGTTGTGGGTCATTAGTGGTACTTATTCTTGACTGTCCGATGCTGTGAGTTACCGATCAAACTTTCATCCCAGGCGCAGAGTCTAGGGGATCTTTTTCTCTTCTCGGACAGTCCGTAATTACGTATGGCAGTGAGATTGGGATAAATTGCAGAAGTTCATCGAAAGGGTTTGGGTGACGAGTTCGATGATCCGTTGGCAGAGACGATCGGTTAGTGAAAGTGGACACGATTCAGCACTCCTGGTAGCCAATCAATAAGATCCCTGTCCGGGCATAGAGGTTCGGCCCGGGTGGTCCAAGGCTTCTGGGCACAGCCGGGCCCTTGAGGGTCCAAGTGCACCGTCCAGACCAAACGCCTCTTTTATCCAGCTGACACGTAAGACAATGCAGCCCTTGGCATCTGATTGATACACCATACTATCTGCCTATCCCAACACTATGCCCACCGCTATACCCAGTGTACTTAGAGTATTACGCTGCACTCATTATCAGAAGATGCAAAATAAGGTCTACTTAATATGATCTTCTTCGGACCCTCTCACAACTTTCATACTGCCTAAAACGAAGAATCTTTTGGTAAATCGAGTAGGATTTGACCAAACGAACGGCAAGGTGCATAGGAATTGGTGAATATTTAAAAATTATAACTACAATTCGTATAGTAGTTTATATTTCCTTTGAACGGTTTACGCAGTGTCCATGATCAATAGTACGGTAGATGTGTCGAAGTGCCGTACGACTATCGTATAATTCATTGGCTATTAGCGGTACGGCTATTAGTGACTGACGATTAATTATTCGAAAGGGACGATAATGGGCGATATAAATGACGTACAAAAGGCTAGGTTCCTTCTCTCGCATACTTCTCGCGACACCCGTGGTATCAAGCGCGACTCTGCCCCTTCCCCCCCTTCCCCTCATCCCCCGTCAACCGGTTCAATGATATCTCCTACGTCTCTGGCGCGATGATTTATTCGACTTAAGATGGCTAACTTGGGTTACCCGGCAGCCCCCTTGAGCGTAAGTATTCTAAACAGAAGCTATTGTTAACGTGCACGCGGAGATGGACGTACCCCACGCACGAGGCATGGATCTCCGATGCTGCTACTCATACAGAGGGGCCGCTTTCTGTGAGCCCTTCCGTCTCTGTAGTTGGCGTTATTTTTCGCCGCGCGGCCCGGTGTAGGTGCGGAATACACGCGGGCAGACACACACAACAGGCGCATTCAAGTTTGATCATCAGACGGGGAGATCGGTGTGGTTTGGTCATAACCTTTGATGCAAGAGGGCTCGGACAAAATACCTGCCGGGGCCGAGATAAGATCGCCAACGTTATTCATTCGCTATTCCCTTTGATACAAAAATTATTTCGTGAGCGGTACATCGCGGAAGGGTCACTGGTCCCTCGCCATTTCTCTCTTTACCCCTCCCCCCCTCTCACTGTAATCCTTAGTTTCAGCTAGGGGCTATTCTGGCTTTCTCTGTCCGTCTAATTAACTTCTTCCACCTAGAATTTCATAGTATTTATCGACCGAAAAATCATCACTCTGCCATCTTCCGCGAGTATACCTTCACGTTAGGAATAAATCATGCTTACTTTATCTCCTGTTATTTTCATAAGATTTCGTACAACTAAAAGAGTATCCGGGAATCATTGATAAATTCATTACAGCAAAAATAATGCTCCGAAAGCATTGTCCGAGATGAATGTCTGTACGTCTAAATCGGTGACCACCCAGGACTGAAATGAATATCGATGCCCCTCGAAGCGTTAATAACTATGGCTGTAATTAAAGGAACTGAATGAAAGGTTCCTCGGGGTGTATGAACGTTCATAAGACGTGGCTGTACGTAAACATCCGGTAATGACATGTGTGTATTTCCCGTGGTACGTGCCGGCACGTGATCGTGCGGACCTGATCGTGATTATACGGTATCGACGTCTTACATCGGCCGCGGTGAATTCCGCACGATGATCCTGGCCAATTCTATGCCTCGCGGATTACCCCGAGAGCCCGCACCCCGGCGTAGGGTGTGTCCTGGACGAACGGGTGGCTATCTCATTGAGCTATCAATAGCCAGAGTTAACCCTTCGCCTTGGCCGACACACAATCCCCAAGAGCGACCCTTTGATCTTCACCGACAGCGCTGCCACAGGTAACTATATGTTGCATTATGACTTGCCTGCACTTATTATTGCCCGCAACACTACTGTTACTCGCAGGGGTTCTCATCGGAGGGTTCCAACCCCCCACTCTGCGTTCATCGTCAATATTGACAAACGAATAGCTCGTTCTTCCTGGTCCTCCCAGAGAATTCTAATTAATTATCTTGGATCGAAAGGACAAGTTATTTAAATGACGCATGATGTTCTTCAGTTTCTATGTTTGCGTCTACGAAATGAATTTCGGACTGAAATTTTCGCTTGTTCCAACTATACCCTTTTTCTTTCTAGTGGCGAAGACGAAGCGCACTCGCAGCAAGCACCCACGGAGGCAACGGGGGAACCCGTCGGCAAGAGAAGAAGATGGGCACGTTGTGGAACACCAAGCGAGTCGTAAACAAAGCCAATAAAATATTATGTACGCAGGGTACGGCCTGGAAGACGAACAGACGGGCGAACGGAATAACAGCCATAATAACAGCCATGCCGCATAATTGCTAGAACGATTGAATTTCTATATTACCGCGAAGACCGAACGGTAAGATGTATGGCTTTACAGTAAAACTCGCCCTTCCCCCCTCGCACCACTCCGACCACATTCTTCTGCGCCTCACGTAATTCTTCAGCGAAAAACCAAGTCCTCCCCCTCCCTCAAACGCCTGAGGATTCATACAGGACTATCCGCGATGCACTTTTCGTCACTTTTCTTGCTTTTCGGTCCTCGGAACATTCGTTTCTTTGCTTTCCCCGGGGTTCGGCGTAAGTCATCAATTTTGGGCCTTTCGCGGGGGTGTATTACTCGGAGATCAGGCGTATCCTGCAGTGACGCAGACTTCCTGCCACGGAGTGACGGTGGATACGAGCCAAACGCCTCTCTCTCCCCCCCGTGATGGGGGGCGGAGCGGGGAGGGGAGGAGAGGGGTAAAAGACCCTCGCGCGTCGCCGGACGCGCGAGTTACCGGCCGGTGACTATAACTCGCCCGGTGATATACGACTGTATCTCGGTACCATTTGGCAGACGTAGATATATTATGCGCATTCCGGCTGGACGTAAATTTATTTATTCTATAATTATCGCGTACAATCGGTAAATGCGCCCCGTATGAGCATCCGCCTGGGATATTGCCGGTCGTTCGCCGACCATTTTCGGATTCGGTACACTCTTTGACCGCGGGCCCATGCCGCGCGTCGCCGCCCGGTAATTAATCGTCGCAATTACCGTCGGGGTTAATAGCTCTTCGCCAACTTTTCTCGCGAGGAGACGAGTCGAGACCGTGCATGCCTCACTTGGAACGGTAGCCAACGTAAGAGATCTTCCAATAGTAAGAGGAATGAGAAACGGAAGGAAAAGTCGAGTAGATGAAAGGAAAAAATGAATTATTTTACCTCGACAGGGGAAAGGGTTATTATGACTGCGTAAATTAGTAACGATTCATTGATAGGAGACAGGATTTTCTTCCTCATCTTTTTGGACCCATTCGAATATGTTTGGGATCCTTGAGTCTAAATGCTCGGTGATACCAATCCCGGATTATAGATGTTTTAATAATAAATTTACAGACGATATACGTTAGAATTGCGATCCATATCGCCCACGGCGTTTGGCCCCGAGACAACGATCCGCCCACATAAATTGCCAACAAGACGTTCCACATTTAACAGTAGTTCCGACAGTCAGTGACAATTTAATATCGCGTAGCGGTATACAATAAGCTACGGCTCAATTCTTGCGATGTCGAAAACATCGAGAACATCGCTGGATTCAACATTATTTGTTCTACCAAGTGTGTGTACGCGTGTGTGTGTGTTTTGGTTTTACTTTTCGGGGTTACTGAGATGAGAGGTGGGGGTGTAACAGGCGGAGGGGAAGAGGGGACGATGAAGGGGAAAGTTCACGGAAGGCCGAAGAACCGGGTGAAGCAAAGTTTGAAGGAGTAATGGCACGAGGGTATGACCAATCAATTACTAGTAGTGCAGATCGGCCCCACACACTGCACCGATATTACCGGGACCATTACCTTTCGCCCGCTCTCCGCCTTCACCGCTGCGGAAGAGAAAGAACTTGAAGAAGAGCGAAGGGGGAGAGTGAGGAACTGGGCAAAAGTGAGAGCCAAAGATACAGAGGGAAAGAGAAAAAGAATCTGAGGGGAGAAGACGATGATGCACGCTTACAAAATCACCTCAAGGCAATACTTCGACGTTTATACCTTGTACCGATCTTTCTATCGATTTTAATCAATATGCTACACACTACATTACGTATAATATTAGCGGAAACCATCTAAATCAGTATGACTTATTAGAAATCGGCAGAGCCGATATGAATATACGTTTTTAGCTACGCCATTGATCATCGTGTCGATGAGTGGAGTTTGAAAATTTCTTATGTAAATATGACTTATTGCGGTAGAGTGATTTATGTAATTGGTTTAGAGATTCAACGGCGGGTCACGTGGGCTTTCTTCCCATGCGGCAAGTTTTGTAGACGGTTCACCGGAGATCGCCAACGTTGTTTCGCTCGAGGCGCGTCCTATAAGCGCCGATCACGAGCCGGACCGAAGCTATTGAAACAATATCGTGCTCGAAGGATCATTTTAATTATCGCGCTCACGAGCACCCATAATCGTCGATCATTCGCCGATCCGTTGATATTGGATCTCACGTTAAAAATCCGACCAACTATATCCTCGACGGTTCTTGAAAAGCCAAGTACATAATTGAAGAACACGCTGGGTTACGGGGTTCCTTTGATCGGGCGCAGTCCTGCGCAACAGTGTTCTTGTACTTCTTATTTGCAATGAATGTTCCGGCGAATAGTCAAAACGGGCAGTCTCCGCGAAGGCGTAAATTACTGGACGTTCGTAGGATCAGCTCGTCGACATTCTAGTAGTACCAAAGACGTACCGTACCCTCCCGCGCTCGTAACCCAATTCCACTATTTTCCGTGGTCCCCAACAGTGCCGGTAAATCAAATTAAACGCGATGCTAATGCGCGATGGTCGGCCAGTGCGCGCGGGTAACGGCGAAATGCATCCTAAATCATCGGCCAGTGTAACATATTGGTAGGATCAAAGAAACTGCGGACCATAGCAGCCGTTTGTTTAGACCGTTTTTATTTTACTCACTCAGTCTCCCTCTGAACTCTTTTCCCCACTGCCGAAGAGACGCTCGTAATTATCCCTCCGGCTGGTCTATTTAGTTTCCACGAAGTGTCACGGGCCATCGAAAGAGTTCTGGAGAATATCTTCTCGCCCCTCCACACACCCTATCCGCTCTCCCCTGCTCTTGGCACAGCGTAAAAAAATTCCTGGAATAAAAGGCCTGGACGATGCAGATGTAAACGACCTTCCCGTTCGGTGCTGCCAGTCGTTGGCAAACTTGGTCGATTCGTTAAGTAAATCCCCGATATTACTCGGTTCAGGCGAATCACGCAATTTTCAAGACAATGTCCGAAATGTCTAGTTGGCTATGAAGCAAAGCTAGGCGATCCGTCGGGAAATCCTGTGTTTTCGGTCGGGTTCGTTTCGATTTACCCCAAGGTTATTCACGCCATTGACGTTGCGGAATGAACCAAGTATAAATCCAGGGTCAGACCACCCGGCTTCTGGCGTGTCCTATCTCGTTTTCTTCGGCTCATCGAGAGCGCGGAGGTTCGCGTATTCTCGTGTCGCGAGGGAGACGTGCAAGTAGCCATCATCGCCCTCCACCTTCGGATTCCTTGACGCGTTCTCCACGGTTCTACGTGAGCGTCTTACACCCGGGGCGAGTCGGCCTTTCTCTACGGCCAACCTGATATCTGGTAGCCGCTCGCTCGTGAAACTGTTAAATAACCCGTAGCCCAGGGGGTCATGACATAATGCGTACTTGTCACCACTCCTGACACCTAGGATGCTTTTACTGATTTATGTTCACTGCGCCCAGCGTACTAAGAAACGCCGCGGGAACACCCACTCCAACATCTATAATACCCAACAACTGCAAAGCTCCAAGAAAAACCGTCAGTCATTTTTAAGTCGCTCGGACTACGTTCTCGGCACACTTGGGGGTATGTCAGATCTGCAGTGAGCCATCAACTTGATGATTCCGATACGTCGACATTAATGGCCAATCGCGCGACAGAAATGTAGAAACCGGACTACTGGTGGTGAGAAGGTAAGATCGGAAAACCTTGTAGAAATTCATGTCGCTGTTGCGGTATTAAAGCAGACGTTTGCAAAATCAACAATCATTCTACGAAATAACTTTGAATCTCTCGTACGGGACATCGGGCGGGTAGGGCGTGGAGCGAAAGTTGACGGTGGGTGGGGGAGGAGGGGGGGGGGGCATTGCAATGAAAGCGAGAAGGTTCGTTTCATCTGTATGCATCGTAACGCTTAAATCGCGAGGTATGTGTGCAACTGCTGTCCGCGGTGCAAAGTGCGTTCGCAGCGGCGTAGAAACGTGCGTCTCGAGAGACGAGAAGCAATAAATTTTTAAAGACCGAATTCGAAAAACTTCTCTGCTTTGACGAGGCGATCAACGAGCGTCGAGTAGCTGCAATTACTTGTTGCGGATTATTCGTTCCTCCCGTTAAGTCATGTTTTTGGGAATGTCGGGGAGATTTTTACACATAAGACGGGAAATAACGGGCGAATGGTAAATCGTAGGTTCTTCGTAGGACGAAGTGCCGGACGGAGTGGGGCTTTTGGCTGATTTATTTGTGAAAAAGCCGATGGTATATTTTCGCCGACGGCTACGCCACTGGGCACGTAAATGCGTGCGTGCACGGTCAGAAGCAGTCCGCAAGCGGGGGTGTGCGAGAGGAGGAAAAGTAAAGTACGCCGGTGCACCTGCTTCTCGGTCCATCATGCAACGTGTCACCCGCGCTACTTTACTGCACTGCGAACCGTGTTATGCATCCGCGAGACAAGGCACTCGGAGGATCTATAGAGGGATTTCAGCGGTAATCGAGAGATACGCGCCATCGTCGCGGTATTTATTCCCCCCCCCGGCCCCCTCCCCCGTTCCTGCCGACGGCCGTTACGACCGCGAACAGCTGCCAAACGGATTGGGTTCGACGTGAGCCGAAAATATTGTGCCCCGCCGACGATTTAACCGGACCGTCAAGGTTCGACGGCATTAATCCGCGCTCTATATCCGTATGAAATTTATTTGACACTCGAGAAAGACAGACGGCTCACAATGGGCCGAGGATCAAAGCTCCTTTTACGAGTTTTACGCGAATTACGACACGTTGAGTGACTCTGAGTGTACGGGGCTAATTAATTAACCCTTTGGTAATTACATGTAATCGACGATCTGGCCGCACAGTCGCGCGCGGATCGTGCATATCAAGTGGAGCTTAAACCAGTGGAATCTCGTGACTCGTGATAAATTGCCAGCCGATGACTAACTACCGGATGGAGGCGTCCCTGACGTCTTGCGAAAGGAGGATTCCCATCACCCTCTTCGAGCACCCTTTAGGAAAAATTAGCCTCGTATTTTCAAGCCCTGCCAAGCCAGTTACCAAATGACTCGACAAAATCGAGTCCATTGAATTTAATGAAACAAGCTTACACGCTATTTTCTGTCTTTCAGGTAAAATTATCGAGACGAAGAGAAAATTATTTAGATTGTCGGTTTAAGTTTTCTTTGATGACTTACATGCATTGGGTTAACATTTTTCTGCATAAAGAGGATGCTCCTGGGAATACGCGTATCGCGAAAACGGCGTAGGGAGATTTAGAGCGCCGGTAGGTGATCCATCGTTGCCGAATCCATTGATGCAAAGAGACAGCTACTGCAGGGTCACTCTGGCACGGAGTGACTGTCGGTAGTCACGCACGGGGAACGTCATCTTCCGTGTCGTTAGCGTGTTCCAATGTGATCGAGCATCCGCTCTATGCGTAATTCATGGTTTCTGCCTCTGAGGTAAATGACTGGATGATCGCGTGCCCAGGAATTTCATCGAGCGCGTTCAACTCAATCCGATCCAATTGGAATATCACAGAAAAAAAGTACACGAGACTTCAAAATCTTATTGTCCAAGGAAAAGTTCAAAGTCATCGACGGGAACTCAGGGTAGCAATGAAAGAAACCCTATTCTTTGGTTATCGATTTATTAGGCTGAGACACTCTTTTTCCGGCACGATTAGCCGACTTTCGCTGACGAAATTAGCGAAGTCCGGGATGGCAATGGGATGTGGAAAGAGGAAAGGGGCGGACAAAGAGGCGGATGGGTACCCAAGTTAGAGGGGAAAGACAGACAGGGGGGAGGGGACGGGGATATTTCGGGCGCGAAAGCTAAGACCGTGTAAACGAAGCCGCCCCCGCCGCACCGATGCCGCGGACTTGGGGGCGTCGTCGTCGTCGTCGTCGTCGTCGTCGTCGTTGGTACTTCGCGGGCGCCTACTTACCGGCGCATAAATCAGAATTATTACGAAGCTATTAGCGTTCCGGGGTAACACCGGTACGTGTCCTTCGTCGAGAATGCCGCGAACAGTCCCTACGACTAAGAAACCCCCCTCCCCCTTGCCGCGCTGCTCCGGCGATTCACCTATAGGCAATAATTAATCATTTCGAGGGTGAGGATATTCGCACACGTGAGCGTTTAGATGTACAGACAGTGTCCCACACAGGTCCGTAAGTAAGACGAACACACATGTATCGCGAGCCTCGTGAGCACGTGTTACCGCAGTGGCAAAATGGGAAAATAATAATCCATTATATTGCCTAAATATTCCGGAAACCATCGTCAAATATATTATGGAAAATTGTCCACGATTTGTTAAGGAATTAAACGACATCATTCTCAAGGATATGTTTCATTGATTTCAGCAGTTAGGTTTTCTTAGTGCAGATTGTCCAATGGTTTTGCAAAGTTCCAAGGACATGAAATATTCAGTGTTACTAAGGATATATAAGTACGTAGACCTGGAACGTACTCGTTTGCAGATTCACACGTACGGAAACACGCACCCTTTTCAGCTGCATAGTCAGAGAGTCATACGTATGGGTATGTCTGGCTGAGAGGGCAGAGTGTTACGTCGAGCTCGTAGTCTATACTTAAGCGACATAGAATATTCATATCCAGAGCAGCGCGTCCCGATAAGAGTGTACTGTGTACTTACGGCCCTGCGATTGTACCATTAGGAAATATATGGACAAGCCGGTGACTTACTATGCATCTGGGTCGTCATCGAGCATCGTCCTGTATCGTCCTGCGTCATGACTGACCGTAGTAACAAGGCAGTTTTTAGATCTGACATTATTCTCTCCTCGAAAGAATGATTTCCATACCTCATTGCAAACATACGTATGATTAGATCGAAAGACGATAGGACAATCGTCGTTTATCAACATTTTCCTAAAACATTTGCCGCGTTTGAACGTCGGGTTATTATTTTTAGGTCACTCATCGTCTCTCTCGTTGTGGATTTGTCTTGTTTGTTTGTTCGACAGACTCGGCGAAAGCATAGGTATTTGCTTGTACTTTCCATTCTCTGGTTGGCGCGCAGCATAAGCACGCTCGCGCTGCTGGAATCCGTCGAAGGAAATTCGGTGCTTTCGCAGCATCGCGGGGGACCCGTGAGAATCATCAACTTAGGCAAACATCGCCCGAATATGTATATGCATCGCGCATACTGACGGATGAGTTAAGCTCGAGGCTTTAAGTCCCGCGCTTAGCCCGTCAATGTCATCTCGCCTCGAGCTCAGCCCCTTCATACTTATCGGACGGCGCAGCGAACGGACTGAATGTGCGCCACGTATATACGGCACTCGCGGATTTCCACGTCAGATGCCGCCGCGTCGTCCCGTTAGGAAATCACGAAAATACCGGCATTCGACCACATCAAATCTCCTCGCCAGGCAGACAGAATGCACGCATAAACATCGCCAGACATCGTCCAGTTTCAACCCCGATAAGGCACAATCTCGTTGACCATTTTATTACATTAATCTCCTTGTTAGAATGCGCTAATAAACGTAATGTCTTTAAGAAATGCGGAAAATGTCGAAATAAAATTCAGCCTTGTGCATAATACGGTGGGTCGGGTACCTTGGATAAACTCGTGAATATCTTTTTAGATGACGACATTTTACGACTCACGCCAATTGCTTCCTCGACACTGTCGAGCTAGTATATTTGCTCGCGGTGTTTTGTAAACATTCAACCGCGATTGATATACGACAGGGACGTCGGTTTCCCGCGTCGTGAATATGCAGATAAATAAATTCTATTCTGTCTTTCTCTTACGATTTTGTATTTTGTTCTGTCATGCGTATTCGCAGCAATGTTCCAATAAATATGTAATATTAGACCCTAACGTATTCCCAAAATATATTACAAATCGTACCACCGAAGGAAGTGATAAAATCTATTTTGCATACTTATAAATATTCTGCACTGAGATGCAACGAACCCAATGACCCTCTAACGTCGTGTCTTAAATCGAACCAACGATGTATCACAGGTTATTCCTAGATCCGGCACTAAACGTAATTCGGCGATGCTAGGTGGACTAATGGTGCATTTGGAGGAGAAGGAAAGGCAGTTTGAGCGGCCATCCGTGGAGCGGCGGCAATAATTGTTGTCCATAGACATGTAAATTATACGGGTAGATATAAACGTCAATATGACAGGCGGCCAGTCGTGAGTCAGCGGTAAGGGAAATAGGGGGGCGGGTGGGAAGCGGGGCCTGTTCTTGCGATTCTCCACCCTCTCTCACTGTCCCTCTCTGTCTCTTCCCGGCGACCGTTCAAAGTGAAATCATTAGTTTGCTTAAATCAATGCGCACGTAAAAGTCCGAGTTATTTATGCCCCGTCATTACGGTGACGTCCTTCACGGGCCAATCCCTCTCACTGGCCGCTTTCTTGTTCTCGCTGACGCGAGATGCGTTCCTTGGCACTGCAACCCGATGACTTCGGCTTGCATGTCACGCTGCAACGGCCGGCACGAAACCGCAGGATTTCGAATTTATGATCCAACGATCGGTTCAAACACGTCGATTAACGATCGCAGTTTTACGTCTCGGATTTACATAAACGTCTTCGATTTTATGTCTTCATTTTTATCTCCCCCCGTTTAAAAGCTATTAAACGTCATTTCCATAAATCGCCGTCGGGTTTGACTCGTGAGAGCTTCCGCCATGTTTTTATCCAAATGTCGAGAAATATTCGCAAGGAAAATGAGAACTCGATGTTCGTAAGTGCGTTTGCTGACAATCGTTTATGCGGAATCGCCGTTACAATGTAGAAAAATTTGTCGCGTCGTTTACAAATCAACGGGTTTTGTTCTCACGGACTGTAAAATCGTGCCAGCCGATGTTACGTCTCGATAAATGGTCCGCTGTGTTTTCGCGTAAACAGTAATGAAGCGGGCCAAGATATACGGGGCTGTAAAGCATCCTGACCAAAGTGGCAAAAGTTTTCTGCCTCCTATGAGCCAATATCTATCGTCAGCGTATCACGAGGAAACGTTGAAAATCCCGGCAGACCCGAAAAATAAAGCACTTCGTTTCCGACCTGTTGTAGGAAATCCTCAAGGATAGGCGAAACGACGAGGGAAAAAGTGACAGGATAATGACAAGTCTGACGCGCTTCAAGTCTCAAGTAACATTGAAGTGTCCTTAGCAGAAACTTCGCTGCGTCATTCGAACAATTGATAACGGTAGCGTGGTAAAATCGACAGAGACGAGCGAACCGGCACTGACTTGCCGTGAGGAGATGCGACATGACAAGCTGAACACGTCGTGGAGCCAGTGGCGTTTCCAAGTGACCGCTTGATCGGAAATCCGCGATGGAACGGACACGTCTCATAATGGGATTGATGCGGTTGGCTGACAACAGGCCGTAGCGGCGATTCGTACGAGATCCTTCAAATAACGCACCACTTAAACGCGGCCAGACGGGTCCTCTGACAAGCCCGTTCCCGCATAATCGGCTGTCCGTTCGATTTCGCCTCAGACATTTCGGCCGTTTCCCATAATCCAATCGGTATGCAGGGACCATTCGAAACCGTGCCTTCCCTACTGTACGACAATTCGCATCGATTTAAGCCTCCGAATGTCTTGCAGAAGAACTGCTCACTGTAGATATAAACTCGACGATCCATTCATAATTACGTGTGTATGAACTTCCTGCACCGATAACCCTATGCGGAGTAACGAATAAGAACCTGTCTGCGGTATTGCTACGACTCTATCGGAAACATTGCCGCGTGTCTATGTAATCCCCCTCCCCGCCCCGCCGTCCCTTTTTTTGCGCAAAACGAGAGACACGGTTTGGTCGCACCTCAGTTCGTACGACCAGGTGGCAGGACTCGGTGGCATTACGGACGACGGGCGGTATGAACGGCAGGACGTAGGAATGGCAGGATGCCAGGATAGCAGTCAGCTTCGAGTCACGTACATAACAAATGATTGCGGAGTGGCCGGGAGACGAGCGCGCTCGCAAGGGAAGAAGAAAGAGAGGACCTGCCACGCCGGGCTCCGGCCAGAAGAGGAGGGGAAGAACGAGCGCGGGAGAGGAAGAGAGAGAGGGAGAGGTGGCGGCCCGTGCGTGCGTGCGCGCGCGAGAACGCGACGGTTCAAGATCTGTTGGTGGTCCAGAGCTTCGGGCGTCGCATCGTTTGTCAAGTCGTCGATACGCCGATCCCGCGGCTCGATTACCATATTTTAACGCCAACGTTATTGGCTCGCCACCGGCTACTGGAATCTTAAAAGCTCCTTTAACTTGTCCTGCGCGCCACGGCACTGGCAGTGCATAAGAAAAAAGAGGGCAGGGTAGGAAGAGTCCTCTCGTCTGGGGAATAGAAATCACTCGGAGAGGAACTTAGTCCTCCGCTAATGTACGATCTCAATATTCATGAGACTGGTATTTAAATAGCGCTCGTATAAAGTGATATTACCGTATGGCGAAGCCGGTAATTTCGTACGTTCAATATTTCACGCGGTCCCATGGGCTCTGTGGAATTGTAAATTAATCTTTATTTTCCTTATGGTTTTGTTGCTCCTCGTGCGGTGGTCCGCTGAGGTGTAAGTGCGCGCAAGAGGGTCATGGAAGAGAGAGGCAGAGGGGAGAGGAGGTGAGAACGTGTAGGAGTGAAGGCCTCGGACCCACAGGGATGAGTAGTCAATTTCCTTTCAGCGACACCGGTGACATCGACGGAGACGACGGGACCATTTATAACGGGCGCTAATAGATCCCCGGTAAGCCGGCGTGAGGCCGTTTTACAGGTTTTCCGTCAACATCGGAATACATCAGAGAGGTGTACACCCCGACCTGCACGGCGACTAATGGTCGTTGACGTTTGCCCCGACGTCGTTCACCTCGCTGAAACCCAGTCGCCCTCGTCCGTCTCTCTGGTACCCGAATCGAACGGATCGTTCCCCTTTGACAAATCGACGATATCCGAAAAATTTGTCAAACGCCCCCCCCCTCCTACGGCAAGGACCCATTGAAACGCTAAACGTCCTGTACCTGTCGGACGAGGTCCTCTAAATCATCCCCCTCGCCGCGATTGAAAAGTCGTTACGTCCCTCAACAGGATTTCCCAACGATTCACAGATTAGATGGAAGCCCAAGGAAATTCCAGCAAAGTATCCTACACCATTATCGTAACGTTCGAAGCTCGGAATAAAACCGAAGAAAAGTGGGTCCATTTATCTCGACAGAAACTTGTGTGTCTTTCTAAAATTGTATGATTTACGTAAAGGATGAAGAAATCTCTGTGAATTGTTGGATTTCTCGTTTTTCTGTATTACGTTAGTAACAAGGGAGTGGCATGGCTGATTGGCGTCTGATTTAAGCAGCTCTTCCGAAGTTGGAAGGCCGATCATACTTGACACAGGAGAAACTGCGTTGTCCGGTATACGTCTGACTGGATACATGATTGAGTATCATTCGCGTCCTGCTGGCTAGTAAATGGCTCACGGGGCGAAAGTTGCCTGGCATTGGCAGCAGATTGAAATCATCGGCTCCGGTCCGTGCGTTGCACGGCCCGCAAAGATCAGATACACGTCAAACGTACACGACAGAACAGCGTCGATATGCGGCTCCCGGGGGGAATAGGTGTTGGTATGAAATTTAAGACACTCGCCGGCAACCGTGCCGGGGCCTTCGGTAATTCTTCCTGGCAATGCTGGCAGCATGATGCATTATGTACCGCGTGTAATAATTCGTCATGACTTTTGCTCATCCCTCATTCGATGTGGAAACGTTCGGCGCCGATGCGAAAGCCTTTCGAGGAACAGCCACGAACGAACATGGCTCTCTACTACCGAAACCCGTTGATGATATTGTCTTGCACGTGAAAGAGACACTCCAGACAGTGGCTAGTTCCGAGCGATTGAAAATCCATGGAAATATAATTTCAAGAACGTCGAATCGTAGTAAGAATCCCGTACCACCCACGATATTATTCGCATGGAAATGGTATGCGCAGGCGGGGTAATAATTTCCCTCGTGTGTCGACATATGTCAATTTCAACGGCGCACAATGCGAACAGAATGCACACCCACACCGCGAGAAGCTGAGAGCGACGTTACAATAATACGAGGTCAGTGCTAAGAAGACGATGATTGTGAGATGTCGATACTTGAGTCAAGTAGCCGGAGATGAATCTTCAATTCTACCAACGACTTTGGAGCGCGCTCAATCGACGTCTCAAGTGGCTACAACGATTCCATTCAGTCCCGCCGATGGTGGGCACCTTTGGTGGTCCGAAATTCTTTACACTCGAAATTGCTTCCACTCGTAAGTGGAAATCGGCCGGCTGCTTCCTTTGCTGCAATCAAGCCGGTTCCCTTCGTTTCGTTTCGACGTTCGACGCTGATGAAGCGTCTACGACTCATCGAAACCTCCCATCGAATCTTATTGCAACCGTCATTATACCTGCGGGAGACAAAAAACCATCCCCCGTGAAACGTCAGGCATAAATGGCATAACGACTTTTTCACCATTAAAATATACCTCCAAACATGTACACCTCCGACACAATATCAAAAATTAATTACGGTAAATACAAATTGTGCCTCGTATTAAAACGATCTTTTTGTCATTCTTTATGGCGATTATTCTTGGAATGTAAATTGCCAGCACTCACTTCCCCGACGGCGACGTGAGGACGAGCTTTACGGTGCATTTTAATCTGACATCTCGAGCGCTTCTGTATCGAAAGCTAATAATGCTTGATCATTGTCCCCCCTCCCCTTGAACCTGCTTCTAACGTGCACCGCAGGTATACACCTTTGGCCAATGGGAAAAAAATGACCGGGGGATCCCGCCGTTAAATCAGCGATTACGTGGCCAGCAGTTTACTTAAATTAGAAATTTTCTGCCCAATTTCATCGTTTGCTCGAACGGTTTCCTTCCAATTAGCGCGCCACGATCCTTAGGTCGCGTAGGCCGGGGCAAAAAATGCTCCCGATACTTACGAAACGTCACGGGGACAAGCTTGTTTCCCCGTAATTGTCCCTTGGAATGCTAGCGTATCAGCTCATACGAATTCCAGTGGTTTCTGTAATTACGAACTATCGCGCGACAGCGTAGCTACCGCGAGGCACCGTTGGAAATCGAAATAACATGGTAACTCGCGTAGGGGTGTGATTACTTTAAACTTCCGTTCACGGGGCAGCGAGGAATCGTCTATTTTATTTTCCGAATCAAACCATAATCATCGATAATGATGCCGGCTACCGTACGGCCATTGTGTCGCTGTCAAAATCATCACGGTGACTCTCCTCTTTCTGCTGACGGCCGAAGGCCCTCATCATCTCTGCTGGAAAGCCTGTAAGAGCCGAGTAACACAATACCAGTCACTGTTTGCTTCGTCACTATTTTGTTTATTCGCTGTCACGGACACACCCGTTCGCTCCGCGTTTATAACTTTCTCGTCCAAGACAGTCCTCCCGTGGGAGCGGATCATCGATACATCGACTTCACACTTGTCCCAGGAATTTCCACAAGAATCTTAATTATTCGCAACTCAAGGAAATATTAAACACTTCGAGAGCGGAACGCAAATAATTTTCATAGGTTTCATTTTGATATGCATCTGTTGAAGATGCAGTTCGCGTTAACGAAAAGATAACTAGTTCCTCTTCTGTTAACAACGATGTCTTAGGCTATCACGAATACATTGTAACCGCTAATGAGTCTACAGCCACTTGGTGGCTACCGCTTGCAAACTAATTATGATTTATAGTTCTCCTACAGGCACGGAGCACCGAATATCCCCTGACCACAGGAAACTACCATTTGTTTCTGAAGAATAAACATGCACTGACCCAATGATAAAATTCCGACTTGTAATACATTCTATTAGCATATTCATGACAATAACTTTTAAATATTGAAATTTGCCAGTCGGTCTATTCTGCCCGCCTCTTCTGCGATCTTCGCCATAGTCCTGGGCTCGTTTTTTTTTTCCACCATCCTTACACGTGTACCACGCGAGGACTGACTGTCGGTCGGCGCGTATTAGAAGGCAATCTCGCCCACGAGCCTCGTGTTTCGTCCTGTCGGCGTCATTAGTGTGCAGGGGACTGCGTTTTCCTACACGGAATCGAACGTGCCGTTCGCAGAGACGCCCCGGGCGAGCGAGCATTTACGATGCATCGTCGACACCTACCCGTCGAAACCGTCGAATCTTCCGAACGACCGGTTTCGGCCCAAGAGGGGGGAGACTTCCGGTCCTGCTGACCCTGCGCACCGCGATGGGTGTGACGAAGCTGATGCGAGTCAAGCCAGACGATTTACATCCTCTTCGAACAATTCCCAATACATACTCTACCATTTTCACGAATTTACGAGAAACGTCAAGGATCTCTCGTATTAACACCTTGATAGATATTTTGATTTCTTAGATAATATAAATATTATAGTTTGCGAGTACCTTGAATATTACAAATATTTGTGTTCCCTTGTTTCCGACACCTTTTCACAGGGTTGTCCAGTGGTCTTTCGATTCGGCTAATTTTGCCCTTGTCGCGCGCTTTCACGTACACAGCGGAGCTGTGCTCGTGTGAGCGCATAACTGCGCATAAGCGAAATTTATGCCGGGCGATTTGATTACCGCGATATAAACTTGATGCGGACTGGGACGACAAGACGGGGACATACATCACCAGGCTGTTCGGCGATGCCAGGTTGGTCCTCTGTACCATTCTCGGTACCGACTGTGTTGACCGTGTGTCCTTATTCCCTGCTCCCCTGCCCCGCCTTCTCTTCTCGTCACCCGCACTGTCCGGCATTGTCTTTTCTTCCACCGCTGACAATCATCAATGAGGTTACTCCGATGCACCGATCTCTCAATACTACCATTAATGCGTGTCTTAATTAGTATTTCTTTCTACTTTCTAGCCCGTTTGACGATCTTTGTTATACTTGGAATTGTTACTATCCAGTGCCGGTCGCCCTTCGGTCTCTGTTATTCTCCCTAGGCATGATTTTTCGTCCCGTACGTCATCCTCCGTCCTTGTTGGCTCGGCGGAAGGCTGGTTTGGCCCTCGTCGGGGGCAGCCTAACTCGGGGCTTCTTGCTCGTCTTTCTTCTCCGTTGGCCGTGGTCTTTCCGTAGCTCGCGTCGTCCCCTGCACCGTGACCGCGTGTCTCGGTCGTCTCGTCTCGCTTGGTTGCACGGCTGCAGCCGGTAAACGAGATAACGAGATCAAATTTATGGCAGCAGATCCCCTACGAAAATATGATAATCGCGGCTAATGCCGAACGTCGGGCCCGGAGTTTCGCGGGAGGAGACGGGGGCCGAGTTTCGCCGCGAAACGATTTCCCTTCTTTCGCGCCAGTTCCTCGTCCCACCTTCCTCCCAGAGCATCGGGTTTCTCGGAACCGCATAACACGCCGTGAGTAGTTGCCCGACCAAGACTGACTGACCTGTCTCGAAGGTCGACGTGGAAGTCACGGTACCTGTCGTCGGCGGCGCTTTTATACTGCCTTCGTATTGTCCTGCAACTTATCCGTACGTGTAACGTATCCTTCTTCGTGCAAGCCCACTGAAATGTCCGCCGTACGTCAACGACCAGTCTGCCTTGTAGACGAATTGTGCTATAATGCGGAGAGCAATGAGACCGATAGCAAGGACAATGACCAAAGGAAAACCAGCCGTCAAGCACATTTTGCCCAGTGAAAATGTAACGTACAATACGTTTAAAGACGTCCTAGAAAATGAGGAATCGATTGGCGAAGGATGAGGCCCGCTGGACAGAAAATTCTCAGAGCGAACGAGTGCTCGGAAGTGAACATATCGGTTATTCTCGCGATTGTCCGAACGTGTCCAAAAAAAAGAGGACAATTATATGAGTGGCCCCGGCAATTGTGGGAGAACCAGCAGCCGAGTTAAACGGAGGTTAGCGAGGCGCACTGCCATCGTCGGAATTTTATTATTCAGGTTCCTACACACCGTGCCGGTGAAATCTTTATTTGGAATCATTCCAAGAACAATAACGCATCCCCTGTGCCCCTCCCTCCCGTCAGTCGGTCCATCCCTGTTGGCTCGACGTAACCAGCGGCAAATAAAACTAAACGTAACCCAGTTATTTTCTGTTTGCGCTGCCCGATCATTCCCTCAGATATGATATGGCTCACGGGACTCGTTGGTAGTGCCGACACGCGTGTATCATCGTGCATATAAATCAGTCGACGAGGATCAGATAGGATTTCAGAAATATAAAATACACGGTGATATTAAAAAAAAGAACAAAGGAAAACGAGAGAGAGAGAGACGTGGAAGGATCTGACCGACTGTTCGCCGAAGGGAGGGGCCCCGAGAAGAACGGGAATGAGAGAAACTCCGGAGAAGAAGGACCTTATACGGATAAAAGATGCGCGTGCGCTGATTCGTGGGAATGATGGATTCAGCGATAAAGAAATGTTTACGCGAATTTCGTTGTGTTAATAAAATTGATAATCCTGATTTTCTTACGCTCCGTATTTACTTCTTCAGTTCCACGTAAGATCGGATAAAGAAGGTAAATGTTTGAACTCCGATGAAATTCAGGGTATTCCCCTCGGCTCGACGGGTCCGTTTTTCTTCAAAAATCGCATTAGCGGAAGGAAACTGCTGCACTTCGTTTCTTCGAGGGAAAAAGGCCGGTGCATTTAGCGTCAAGGCGTTTTCTATCCGGCACTTTGTAGCGCATTGTATACGATCCGCGCGTCGCTACGTAAAGCCATAAAGTCAATTACCCGGCTGGCGTGCCTCACCTTAATTCTGCATTTCTGTCGCCTGAAAGCTTCGCCCCGGCCCTCCACCCCCGTCGTTCCTACGGTCGTTCGACATACACAGGGCTGACGGGCGAGGGATAATTTTCACGGCGACGAGGAAAGTCCGGCGGACTGCAAGGCTCCCGGGGAAGGACGAGGGACAGGATTTAACGATAGGATAAAGGAGCTGTTCATTATACGCAGTCGCTCTAGTTACCGGCTAGGTAAGGTTGCCGCGGATGTAAAGGGCCACGTAAAAACAATGTATAATATAACCGGCAACGCCGAGATGGGGGGTAGAAGTAGACGCGAGAGAAGAGAGGACGAAGGGCCTTTGGAGCGGGGATAGAGGGGTAGGTGCTGGCGGATGGGAGCACTCAATTCATCAAGGAGTCGACGGCACGTAATTTAAGACTGCTTTTAACTCTTGGGTGTCGCAATTTATGTGGGCTTCTTATAAAAGAATGGCGCTCTTCGCGCTCCCGTACACACGGATACACGTCCACGCGAAAATCCACATCTACGCCAGCGACGAAAGTCAGAAATCCACGAATGCGAGTTCACATCGACGTCGAATGGCATATACACCAAGAGGTTCTTCCCTGTGGAACAGACACGTACCTACGTACACAGGGACATTCGGTATCGAAACGTTGTCTCGTTTCTTCAGGTGACTTCCAGCACCCCCGAGGAATCAGCCCCCCTCATGGAATCCAGCAGAACCAACTTCTCTCATGGTTGGCCACATCCACAGGACCAGCGCGAGGGAACAACTTAGCGTGTAGGTATAGCAAAGGACGTTTGCTCCTTTTTCCCCGGCAATTTGTCACAGATTAGGCGGGTTATAAATTCGCGCGGCATTACTACGAGCACTGGCCGCCTCAGTAATTAATGTGCCGCTCATTGGTGAGAGCCAACTGCCGAATCCGTGTCGGTTTGAGCCTTTTTCGGGCACCTACGTCTTCTTCGTCGAGCGATTTAAAAGTTCCTTACCGATCCAAGAGCGATCTTCAAGGAAGGATATGTAACTGTTTGCTTGATTGATTAACATAGAGACCTGTAAATGCGACTCGTTGGGAAGTCATGGTCGACCATCGAGGTGTGCATCGACGCAAATTGATTAAAGATCATTCTCGTGACTGATATTCGTAATTAACGAGCGGATGTGTCACTCGGATCTATAGAGGGTGGATTTCCTCCTGAGGCAGAACGCACAGTGCGTGGCTTGGATCAAGGGAAGATTCCGTCCCTTTCTTCCCCTTCCTCGACACCGGTAGCCATAAGAGGCGGTGCTGGATCTCTGGACGTTATCAAATCATCGTTTGTTTACGCCTAATCCTTGAATTAATGATTAGGACACCCTTTCTCGGTAACGTGATGCGACGGATCTTACGGCTTGCCGCCCAGATGCGTTGTACCGGGTGTCCAGATCAAACAGATACTGATTCACTCTCTCGTATAATTCATCAAAGAAATTCCCGAGCACAGTGGATACGAAACTTGAATGTTCAATACATTGGGCAAATATACCCACAGGTGGATTATGGAATCGTTCAACCCTCCACACATTATCTCCCTCGTTTTTCCACACTTTAGAGTTTATACCGAGAAGACTAGCGACGCGAAATCGACGAAGGCTTACGACAACGGCAAACTCGTCACCCGTTACGTCCTTCGAAGTATACGTAGACTCGGTGGCCGGAATATATCCCCTTAATTATCCTGTGTGTGCATTCTGAGTGTGAACTCTCCATTAATCATAGGAGGAGAGAAGGGTAGGTAGTCGGTTCGCTATAGCCCGAGCGATTTTAATTCAGACTGGCCGCTCCATATGTATTCTACGGTGCCCACGGGATCATTAGTAACCTTAGGTGGACACCTCCGAGTCGTTCTTCATCCTGACGGTGCACCTCCCTGCCGCAGAATCCGCCGATCCCCGTCGGTCATTGGCGAACTCCATCCGAAGGCCCGAGGTTCCGATGGAAACGGGCTCTCGGGATTGGCCCGCCGCTCGATGAAAGGAATCGAGTACCCAGGAATGAATGGGTCCACGGCTACCGTACGGGGAGTGATCCTTTGTGCCCTCGACGCTGGCGATCCTCATCCGTTTCTTACGTATTTCTCACGTCAATAAACCGCACAAGATATGCAGCTTCGCGGTGAACGAAAATCAGTTACAAAAGTATCATTTGACGCTAGAATTTTCATCTTTTTTTCGGATGGCTGATGGTTCAGGTAGGTGTTTACTGAACGGAACAACAGGACCGGCAAAGCAGGACGATCGGTGCTTCCTAGGCTCGTATAATACGGAGGAGGATTTAATCGTGATTCCGGTTTTTCTGGCTTTCGCGGTAGCACCATTGCTCCTTGGCTTTATCTGCGTCAGGAGGTTTGCGGGGCAATGCTCAAAGAATGCTGCGTGTCTCCGCGCGACTACCTGCATTTTCCACACGTTCGCACGAACGATAGGGCGTACTTGTACGTCTCGGTGTAACGACCATTTCATGGGAAATAACGTATAAAACGAATTGCCTATAAAGCGGTAGCCTCCCGGCCGACGGACGTTCGTGTTATTTCTACCCCCCCTCGTCCCCTCTCGCGGATCTTCGCACGTGTACCATAACTCCACGCACCGCGGGAAGAAGCTGCTGGCATAACCTACGCACTTGGAACGCACATCAGAATAATCCGTCCGCGATCCCAATATGCTAGAACCTAAACCCTCAAATTCAAAGCACGATCCATCGGGTGCTACAAAACTAGATAACCCTAGTGTAGGGGGCGCTGCCGGACGACGACTCTCCGGCTCGTGGATCGGTTTCCTATTATCGACGATAGGGCGAAAAAAGGGCGCTAGCGGTCTAATTGACTACGACGGGATTCGATCCTAGGACCTCTCGATCGTGAGTCGGGGCTCCAATCCACTGAGCCACCGCGCGCCACTGCGCTTAGATGTTCTTTCTCGCCCTTTTCCGCTACCGATCCACGAGTTCTTTCGGATAGAAGGGCCCCGATCCTACACTAGGATAATGCGTAGAGTGAATAAAAATAAATTCAAGGACACCCTTAGGCTTTACCTATGTTCATTCATGTACCGTGATATACAGAGGTGTGGCATTTATTGCTGACGGTGTTATCCCTGCTATTTTTCGCACCGGAGAAGTAGTCTGTGCAGACGTTAACGCAGCCACGGGGGCACGGGTCTTGGCGTATGAACCGCGTCATGGTCCTCCCGGCTGTGGGTGGTAAGATTACAAAGTGCAACGTGCTCCTCGTGAAGGTTACGTCGTCACGTGGAGCGACCACACGCGGATGGCCGACGGGCATGGGGGCTGCCGTCGATACATCCTCGTCGATACGGACACGTGTAGAGGCCGAGAGGAACGCTCGCCTTCCCCCCGGCATCTTACTCGGCCTGTCGATCTCTCGTCTTCGTTTTCTCCGACGGCCAAGGGCCGGAAGACGGCCCGGAACGCGCGGGACCCAGTGGGATCTTGTGGACGAAGGGAGACGAAAATGGCCCGAGGCCGACTCACTCGTAAACATACAATGCACGCGGATATATTCCACGCGGAGCCGGTCACGCCGAATAATTCCCCGTAACGGAGTACCGGGCGTGCGGCAAACGCGTTTCGTGACTTTTTAAAAATGTCGCGATTATGTCGCACGCGAGAGCGAGCGCTCATTAGCGATGCTCGATCGCCAGTTTCCCTCAGGCGGGGGGTTACGGTACTCGGAGGGGGCGCGGAAACAAAGGTCCTGCCGGCGAACATCAAAAAAACTCACTTCGGTACGGGCCCGGAGCAAATTACTCGACGCTCATCGACCTTACCGACGAAAGAATCGATAATTACCCGGCATTGAACGAAACGACGTTTCACTCGTGGCATCAACGGCAATGATGCAAATGAAGATAAATTACCTGTTGGAGGAAATAAAACGAAAGCAAGTTCCACCGGTGTGTATTCGTTATCTTCTAGGGATTTCAAGAAATTCCACTGAAAAAAGTAGACCGTCGTGAAAGAATAGGCGAAACCGATCGACGTCCGCGGAGGAATAGCGGAATCTATATAATCGATTCTGATTGCATTGAAGCCCGGTAGTGGTGGGCCTGATTGGTGCATTCATAAATATCCATTAGCGGACAATGTCGGTAATGATCGGACCCTGGGGGCTACGCCCTGCCGGGCAAGGGCTACGGTAGCTCTCGTGGTAGCGTTCGTAGACGAGAAACAAGACTTGATCGTAGCACGCTACCATCCGTCTACATCCACCGTCTTTCTTACTCTCGCCTCGGACTCGTTTTTCCCTTGCCCGTGTCTTCGTCCCTGTCTTGCCGGGGACTTTTTCGCCTCATTGGAATACCTGTGGGATGAACGCATTCGATTCCGGGCCACAATATCGAGTGACCTTCGATCGATGATGGGCTTTGAAAAGGCAACTCCGAGAGCCGCAGATCCAAGGCCACCATTGACAGACCGTCGATTATGAGGGGGGTCCAGACGAAATTCTTGGCTATTCCAATCCGACGAATAAACCAACCAGTATCATCCCAATAAATCTTGAAATGCGCAACACCATGTTTCTAACTCGAAATCCCGTGATTTAGGATGTTACAAATTTCATAAACGTATTATATCGATAACATAGGATTAGGTAACATCACCGGTGAAAATTCTAAGAGCATGTAAGAACGGTGGATTGAATTAGATAAGGTTCGATGTAATTGATGTGCCGTTTGCAAGAGCTTCAGCTGACCGCTGAGTAATTCGCCATTGGCTTCTCGGCAAATATGAGCCTCGACCTCGACATACCGAATTATCAGAGACGCGATATCACGGAGGAGCTTGTCTCATAGCCGGGATCAGATTTACGATGGAGGCGCGATCAGATTCTCCACGTGGAACTGGTTATATGTCGTTCGTACCAATTAGAAAACTCGTTTCCGCACCGACGGAGATAGGCGGCCTCGATCGTTTCTGATCTTGATCCGCAATTAGTTCCACCGTTGCCTTGCTAATGCGTTACCTCGTTAAAATTTATCCCATTTTTATGCGATAACCGCTTTACGGCCTGTACTGTGTCCGCGAAACGATCCACCGGATAAAGTCCATAGTTTATATTCACTCGAAGAACGCGACCTATTCCCGGATTCTCCCTTTTCCATCCTCCGATTGCCCCGTCGTTTCAGACTATACTCCTCAAAGCGCGTATCGTTTTAACCAAACTGTCACTCTCCAGTCGACTTTCGTCTGCTAAATTTCGTCCCGAGACATTCGTTTTCGTGAACGTTCGAATCGGGCCCCGAGTATCGACCACGAAAAATAGAATTTCAGATCTAAAACTTAAATAAATTCCCAGCTCGAACGGCCGGGAACCCATTTAATCCCATTCAGTTTCGTATCGTGGATCAGGATCGGCAGTCTTTCGATGGTGCGAAACGCGTAAATCGGACGAATGAACGCCGGAGGAGAGATTTTCAGGTCGGTTAGATGAGAACCAGTTCCCCGATGTATAATTCGTTCCTTTTTATATACCCGCTTCTCTGACACAATCCAAGGAACGCCGGCGAATCTCTTCTGAATTCAGTCGGAATCAACACCCGCACCATCAAACACCCTTCAAAGAGAATTACATACTTCTTCCAAAGCAAAACTGGGATTCATACTCCTAATGCCCTTGGCACACGGATCAATATTCCGTTATTAAACAATTTCGTGTACTGTTCTTCTATTTTTAAATTAGATACGCTTCGGTGCGATGCGGTTTTTTTTTGGATCAACAGCAGCAGGGTTCTTGTGAAAGATTCCCTGACAATGGAAGGTTACCTGTTGAGCACACAGACAGGTGACAACCCCGGTCTTCTTTATTCCACGCATCCGTTGCATCGTATTTTATCGGCTGGAAAGTTTGATTCCTCGTCTTCCCCGTTTCTCTTCCCCTCTGGCGGAGGTGGGGTCAGAATAAAACTACGTGGTTGGCTCCCACGCCGATCAGCAGTCAAGTGAGCCTGGGATTACTTTCATAAATTTCCCCTCGGCGATCCTCTCCTCGGCCGAGGGGAAAAACCATCGATGATCGCGCCAAGGTCGAACCGCCGAATAATCCGATGATATAACCATTGTATCGTCCTTCGCATCCCCGGCCCTTCAGTAATCGACCAAGTACGGCACAGGAAGTCGAAGAAAAGTGAAAGAAAGCCAATCTCCGGATCCGTCGGCGTCTATAAATCTTCGGTCCATGCTGCATGGGATTTCACGGGAGAAAAAATTGTAAATTGCTTATCAAAGATTCGTTTGTTAATGGCAGCCTGACATTACAAAAGTTTTTATTTGTTGAAAAATGAGACAAAGGGTAAGTATTAGGTTTTCTTTAAAATTTATCGATGGCAATCTAGATTACCCTTTCCCGTACAAATGTGGATATCTAAGGACGTCAGGTAGGGCGATATTGACAAGAATTCCATGGACCACGAGAGCCAGCATGGACGATGGAGGAAATTCCTGGAGATTTAGCATATCGGTCGAACGTGAGTCAGTGCGGGGTATAAATTAGAATCAATCAGCCCTGCTTTTCCAAACTTTCTCCAGATTAGCATCACGTCCGGGAGTTATAATTTGTGGGCGACTCCCGCTGAGAACGAAGGAGCCACTCCGGGGTCCCCGGAGCCGAAACGTCACATGAACTGCACCCTCGTCAATATCGATACACGCAGAGTTGACCTGACCGCGTTATATCCCGGGCCGCCGTCTTCTCACGAACTCACGTCGTTCCGCCGTACAGCAAAATTAAAGGCCCACGTCGAAATAATAACAACGTGTCGAAATTCCGCCGAAAATTTGACGTTCCTCCATTGCCCCGTCTAACGACTCGATTCATCAAACTACGCTCACTAACTTCGAATAAAAGCTAACAAACTCAACGCGGGGATACGATCTTTCACGCTGGCCAAATCCAATCTTGGAAAAGAAATTTGTCTTTTCAACAAAAGCCAAGTCTACCGAATGGACGAAAAAATTCATTGAAAAATTCGTATCTTCTTTAGACCTTACCATTGCTATTTATTTTTGTATTCGCTGCGTACTGATAAGAAGTGCGATTGACGCGTGCAATATTATGTCGTTGTTTTGTTCCTGACGGGAATGACCTTCATCTGTGCTGCTGAATTATCGCACATACTCGCGGAGAGTACCCGCTCGATCTCCAACTAACTTCCAGCTGTCGCGTTATTACACACTCGTGACTTCTAAACTGGAGCGCGTAGCAGTTATGACACTTGTAACGCGTGCATAGAAGTGCGCGATGTATAATTTATGACGATGAGCAGAGACACAGGCGGTGTACGGTAACGATGTATGTGTACACGCGGCGAATAAATGTCTGCGGACACGAAAACACGTTAAACTACATAAATTGCCCGCTAGCCGTGAATTACTTGACCGAAGATTTCATTACACGTTTACTTCGCACGTGCGCACAAACATTTCCCTCCCTCCCTTATAAAAAGCATCGCTTCTCTTTTTATTCCGACGGTATTACCGGGCTGTTAATCGACGTGTAGTCGCGGTCAATGGATTTCCGTGAAGTTCAAATACGCAGATCGTGCGTGAATAATCCGAAATGATCGGTCTTTGGCGGAAGAAAAAATGGAGCCAAGGAGAACAGGGCATTGCGCTCCAAGGGTACAAGTATGTACTCTAGTACGTTCGAGGGTGAGCATATAATGATACGGGCGTCGGTATCGGTGCGAGAGAATCTCGAGCGGCTCGAAGAGTGCCGTAACATGCCCTTGAGGGACGTACGTACACCTTGAGGTTCCCGCAAGAGTGTAAGTCGAGAAAAGCGGCGGTAACGTGTCAAACGCATTTTGCTTCTACCTAGGGCTCGACAACGCCGGAGAATGTTTAGACCATCATCCTGTACATCCTTCCAATTTCCTAAAATTAATATAATAACCTCGGCAAAGTTTCCTCGCACAATCAGTTCCTAGAGGATTCTGAACAGAGGGAGTAACGTTGATCGAAATTGAAGAAACTGTGTATCAGAGTAGGAGCGTAAGACTTCGATGTGATACACGTAAAGGAATTGGCGTAATTCATTGAAGAGAGAAGGGTAAATGTAGGAGCTGTAGTCGCTTGTCTCTCTCGCTGGTCGAGCGAACGGTCAATTCTTGTCCGTCGGGCTGGCTAACTTTTAAACAAGACTTAACTAATTTTCTGATAGTTTAATATCTTTGGTATCTCTCTCGAGTCTCTCGGTGTCTTGACTGAAGCCGGCGAACGAGTTAAGTCGGAACGGCTGGTTCGTCGGCGGCGAGGGCGTAGGGGAGAGGAAAAGGGGGCGGCACACCGGGGGGAGGAGAGCTGGATGAGCCTGGAAGCGAAGTGGGCTGAGTGACGTGTAAAGACACCTCCACGTCCCGAAGAATTTAACTAATTATAATATGGGATAAACGGTTTATTCCCGCCTGGCAACCTACTCGGAGCGATACTGATACACCCTCTCGTCGCTCTCCCCCTCCCCCTTCTCCCTTTTCCTCTCTTTCCTCCCTCTTCTGGATCCGCGCCGCCCGCCACGACTTGGCACACGTCACAGAAGTTAGCGACTGGAGCGCGCGGGGCACCGGGCCATGATTAGGCCAGATTATGGAGGTTGAACTTTGATCGTCTCACACGAGGGAACGGGGAAACTCGGATTTTCGCCGATCGCGCCTCGTGTCTCGGCAACTTCTTCCCACGTATCCTTGGCATTATTATCGGTGTGCTTGTTGAGGCGAGGTCGATCGGTCGGGTAATTGAACTATCGATCGGATTGAGACGTAGTCGACGCTGGCAACCGGTCATTAAGAGCCATCGGCTTGTACAGGCGTGAGCGATTTACGCGAGTCGATATGGGTAAGCGTATGGCGGCTTTGTAAAGCCTCGCACGGTACCGCGGACGTTCTCCTTTATTCCTGGCATAAAACTTGAGCAGGTGCTCCAGATAATCCAACGTGGCCGAACACTTCCGGGATATGCGTGTAGTTGCGTGCACGTGAGCCACGCTCCTCGCCCAACGCACCGAGTCTACTGGCCTCGAACGATCGGTATGCACGGCTGGCGATAAAGCGCGCTGCTACATATAATACGCGGATCGTAATCGGCCCTACGAAGATTACGGACGATGCGCTGTAACGCAACCCCGGGCAACGCTTTTCCAAGAGCTTTACCGGCTGGACGGATCGTAGCGGAAAGTAACGATTCGAGCAGTGGCTATACCTGTCGCCCACAACGACCACCATGCCACACCTCTGCACACTCTCGAGCCATAACTTCTTTACGGATAAAGGCTAAAGCTGCTATTGAAAACCTTGCCGATCCACGCCGAACATCGAGGTCTAAGTTCTATGAATCCAACGTAGCGTGTAACCGTCATTATCCACCTCAACGAATCGAAAGTTAACACTTTCACGCAGCACTCACGATAAACGCTTTGTGATAGTACTCCAAGTATTACAATGATACGTCAAGTGATTTTACTGAAATATTTAGACGGCCAGGTTTTATTGAAGGATCATACTGATGCTCGCGTCTTTGTGTTACTGCTCTCGTCGTATCGGGCTATAAACTATTGACGTAAAGTGGAAAAGACGCAAAGTGGGATGAGTGGTGCACAGGCGTGTGTGGCCACTAAGGTATGCATAAATAGAAGAGCCTCGTATAACAAGTTATGGCAGATAAATTTATAGCGTCTACAGTGGAACGCCATTATTCCAAACATATCTCTCGTTCGAGAGAAGGAGAAAGTAAGCCGTTTGTTCAGCTTTTTTCACTCTCAACCCGTGTTTCCCTTACTTCATCGAAATACTCCTTATGTCTTCTATTCATTATTTTTACCTGACACCTGCAAGCCCACTTTTTTCCTACCACTTTGATCGAAATCTACACGTGACTACGCACTGCACGATATTTCCCTGATGCACAAAAAATTGCCACCTACCTATGAATCCCAAGCACGCCTATTTCGCTTCGCGGAATTTCCTAATGACACGTGGTAGGCAATTTTCGAGCAAGAGCGTTGAATTCGTGCAGCAAATGTCACGTTCGTGATTAGTCAATAATTTTCGAAACTCGCGTGATCGGTCCCCTTGGCCAAGCGGAGAAATATCTGTTACCCCCTAACAAAAATATCGGAAATTTCGACAGCAATCTTGATTTTCTTTTTTCGACGAGGATCGATACGGCGAGGTATTATTTTCGTTTTCTGCGTATTATTCGCACGAGCCCCGTGTTCCCGGTACAATGGACGATGGTAATCGCGGGGCGCTCGATTTTCATGACCGGAAGCCGATGGGGTAGGATCGATATCGGTGGCGATCGCGACCTCCGAGGGATCGGGGCCCGGGCTTTGAGTCCCCGGCATGGCCGGCCCGTGGCACGGTGCGCCCTATAAGAAGTGATCGTTACTGCACGCCGCCCTATAATCTACACGGGCTAATGACGTCCATTACGTTACTGCGCGCCTCGAACGGCGCGCTTCGACCGTCGTCCACTCTCTCCGCTGCGGTTCTGATACGCGCCACGCTCTCCACCTCTCTTCGGCTCGCGTTTTCCGCGCTCACCTTCTCTTCCCCCCTCCCCCCCCCCCTGCCCCTGTCTTGCCACGCCGGCCACACAGAATACACAGGCGGCGGGCGCAAAGATCGCCGCCGTATGGATTTTGCCTGGGCAATCCGATCGACCGTGCTACCGCCTCGAGAATAACGCGCATTCTTACGGCTGCTCCTCGTTTTTCCCCGCTCGAATTCCACCTCGACCAAAGATCCCTCCTATCTCTGTCCATGAGCTTAACGCGGCAAACGACTGAAACAACATTTACCCACGGGAGGTACTTAACATCGCTTCTTGAAGACCGAACTTTCTGATAGATCTGGAATAAATCGTTTCTCCGTGAGATAACGCGCGATCTCGTTAGACTTTCTTCGAGGGAAAATTCAGATAATTGTGGAAGTTTGCTTCCTGATTCGCGCAATTCGCTGACCGCTGGGCAGCCGTGAAACTCGGCTCGGCGATCAAACGGAAATCGGTTAATCGTTGCTGGATCGTTCACGGACCGTCGAGAGAACGGTGCGTGCGATTTATACGGCGCGCACCAGGACTTCTACAGGTCGTTAATTAGCCGTAATTGCACTCGTGGAAACTCATCGCGCGCGTCCCACGCGCTCCGCCGAGTGTTTGTCTTGCGGGTTCGAGTATCAGCGGTAATATCAAGGAAAGCGAAAGAGTACCTTCCGTTCATAAATACGCCCTTGTTTTCGTCGCATAATTAATTACGGGCCCCTCCCGAGCTTTCGGGGATGTGTACGTTAGAGGAAAAATTAGCGGCCGGTGGATTCGGGAGCGAACCGATATTATGCGAATAGAAGGGCCAGGAAACGTAGGAGAGATAGTTCTTTTGTCCCCGGCAGAGTCGGCCGTTTGCCGGAGCGGAGAAGATGAGTTGGCACGTTAATTAGCGCATTGATTGTTTCGCCTCGTTAAAAATGTCTGGAGCTAAATCTCTGGTTTATTATCCGGAACGTTTAACTTTTTACGAAGTGCAGGACCGCTATGTGCTTTTCCCCCGCTACCTCCCCCCTTCTTGCCCTTCTTCCTTCGTTCTCATCCCAGCGGGTAGAACATCCGAATCTTCGATGGCTCGGCGCCAAGCTACTCCAGCGAGATTAATGCGTATTTATGTATATTTTCCAAGCGTTTTTAAATCGGCCAACCGCCTTTGCCAGTCCACTTATTTACCCCGTAGACGCGATTCTCTCAAATTGCGCGAATCCTCAACGTCTTAAATTACACAGACAGTAATTTTCGCAGGGGCAATGAATTACGCGAAGATTAGCAGCGAGGGAAAATTCAGCGTTAAAGCAGGTCGCAGTGGGAGGCTAGCAGCACGGATATTCTCGACTTCCTCGGTAAAGAACAATTTGCCCTTCGTGCAGCTCTGTCAATGTACCCGGTTGAGCATCAGTAAAACATAAAAAGTTGCCAAAGTTGGACCGCATGCCCGGTACGCACGGACGTCGAGTACGTTCTGAGCCCAGCGCATCGATACAACTTTGCCGTAAATTTATCCATATCGCTGACACAGATTAATCCTAAATTCCTGCGCAAATTCAGGTCCCTCGGCGCGTCACGAACCTCTGGAAAATTCGTAGCCGTGCGGCCTGGAGGTAGGAAGATTTTTACGAAACCGTCCGCGAAGATCGGAACTGTCCGTGGTGGGTGAACGGCTCGGCGTTCCCCGGACGAACTTCAAACGAGCGAGAAACGCGGAAGAAAGTGCTTCCTGTACTTTGGCACGTCGGTTGATGGGCTGCGGTGAAAGGCTCGAGGAGCACCTCGACGTAGGGTATTCTGGCTGAAACGAGAGCTCGCATACGATACGCGCGTCTCTTACTTGTCGATAAGTCGATGCGTGATTAGAGGGTGGCATTGTCCTTTGAGGGTTGCCTCCCACGCCCACCTTCTTCCTCCCCCCTCCACATCCCGGTAATAATTACAAGCGCGCGCGCGGAAGGAGGCGCCTCTTTGAGCTTATCGATTGCCCGGAATTCATAATTGCAGAGCAGGAGAATGGCCTTCCTTCGTGCGAGAGAGTCCCTCATTGACGACGGATTATCGCTCGCAGATCTTCCGTTCTTGCTTCTGACACGTAATACCCCCGTTACCCAGGCTCGAACGGTGCATTAACTTCTTTTTCATCCGCACAGCTTCACCTGCAAGACAATCGCACGGTTCAATCGTACGGAAAAAAGTGGCACAGTAGGATTAGTTTTATTCTAACGAAGGTTACGAGAAGGTACAGAGGAAAGTTGAACCACACATTCCAAGGTAGTGTTCGTTTAGTTTTTCATTGAAAAAGGAAACTTGCCAAGCGTGGCTGTTAACACTTGGAGGAAACATTTGGGTCCGTCACGAGGCTCTAAGGTCGAGTGAGAAGGAGAGAAGGCCGTTACATTCTTGCTCGTGGCAAGGACGTATCGATATCCGTGTAACGATATCGCGTGTACCATCGAGACCGATAAATAAGCCCCTGCCCGGTATAAATCCCGGTTTCGCTCCTTATAAATCCATCGACCGGCAGACGCGACGGACAGTTCGACGCGCCGCTCGGCGGATTTTACTAATTTTCTGTCGTGCGAGTCGAGCCTCGGCTGTTCCTCGTCACGGTACAAAGGCAGATAAAGGAAAGGATGCGCGAGCTTCGCCATTCACCCCCCGCACCCCCCTGCTCCTCCGTCTTCCGATCCTTCATCCTCGTCCGTCCTTCCCCGTCCTGCGAAGATTTCATCTCCGTTCGTCGAGTGTTGCCGGCGTGCGGTTTTTTCCATTTCTTCGTGCTCTCTCGCTTCTTTTCGCGTGGCTGGCCTTCGCGAGGGCCATGCGCACGCTGGGAGTGGGTGCACCGCGGCAATATATTTCTGGCATCCATTCCTCCTTCGTCCGTCCGTCCATTCATAATATGCATATGCTTTTGTTGTCCCGTCCCTGTTGGGCCCGTTTTTGTTGGGCCATTAGGGGCCCACGTATCAATTTTTCTTGCGCGTTACAACGGCAACCGGCGGACGCGCTGCAGCGCGAAACCATTGGCTTCGACGTATCCCCGCGCGACACACGTAGGTGCCATCGGATACATTATTTGTCCGGTAACGACAGTTCCATGGCTAACAATGATAAAAGACCCCGGGCTATACGATGCCCCCAAGCTACGCCATCTTAACCCAGCCACATGCCAACGTCCGAGCGATCTTTAATCTTCAAATCCAAAGATACTTACGAGCCCGCCTTACCGTCCGACGACTCTCCAAGGTATTTATTATTTGAGGCCACAATGGATCGCGTTTGCTTGACAACCAGTGTTGCGCAGCGCTTGATTCCCTCGAGTGCAGTAATAACATTTAAATGATCTTTGCGGTTCGAAAAATGACCTTTTTCCAGGCGTCCTACAAGATCGTGCACTTCGACTCTTATTTATAGACTACTGGAGACCGTGCAGTATGTTAGGCGTGAGAAGTACGTGATAAATGTACAATGCAACGTGCCGTTCGAAAGTCTTTGATACTCAACGAAGTCTCTCGTTACCTTAAATCAAACATACGTACGTATACGTGCATGCTCGAATGGCCGCGCGGCTGGTATTTGCGCCATAATAATGACATTTAATGTTAATGAGAGCGCTCATGAGATTCATAATCAGGGAAGTTCGTTAGCACGGCGATGACTGTGACGAGATTATTTTAGCTTATTGCGAATCTCGCGATGACGCTTCTACGACCTTTGATTCAGAATAGAATCCTGAATCATACCTACCGATGTGCATGTCTTTTTGCCCAACTTATACCACCGCCGTAATTATTTCATACCTTACGAAAACCCCAACAGTGTGAGTATTAATAGCGAATTTTTATTAAATACAATTATGTGTTGCTGAGGAATTTACGAGATACGAACGAACATTCTGTGAGAAATCAAATCCAAGAATGTAAAAGCGTTCAACGGACGTAAAGCTATGGCACGTTTGGAATTGCAATTTATCAATAATAGAAACCGGTATTCTTCGCTAGCGGATCACGTATATCTGCGCATAAATTATGATAAACAGGAATGTATCTGAACCCGATAAATTATCGAGTCGCTCTCGACAGTGTGTCGGTGAATGGCAGCCACGGGTCGCATTCCCCACGAATCAGGAATGCTTTGAACCTTTGCCAGGTCAGAATGTCAAGACGATTGCTCGCGACGTACGATCCTCCGTACAATGATGCACCAGGCACGACGATACTGTTACATATTGATACAAAAATAGCTAAACAGCGTAATCCGTGTGAGGTCATAATGACATTTCCGAACGGTACCTTGTACGAAATTAATCGTCGGTATATTACGTTTTCGTGATAAAAGCCTTTAGTAATACGATGCAGTTGAGTTGGATCGAGAGGAAATGAGAGTCCTCTCTTTAGGCGCGATAATGCGTGCCATTAATTTCAGCTTGGAGCGCGGCCCAATTTATTCCTCGACCTGGCGGCATAATCGACTAACTTTCGACCCCGGCGTACATAAATAATCGTCCCGATCGCGATCGCCAATCCATTTTTTTCGAAGCCGGATATAAATGTACATATATATAACGGGGCACGGCGGTGGCTGTGCCGGGAAGCCCCGCCGTGAGAAGCGCGGATGAATTATGTCCGGCAATTTTTCTCCTCGAGCGAAAGTTACACCCCCGTAACCCGCGGTGAGATACCGCTTTTCCCCGTTCGCCCTTCCGTGCGGTTCGTTACCTGCCGTTTGGAACAGGTCAAAATCCGGAGCGATCGAACGGAATACGAAAGAAGACTACCGCTGTGCGCCTGGGTCCTGCACTTTCCGCGCAACTCGACCGCCAAGAGACAGGATTGTTCGCCGGACGATGATGAATCGGATCGTCTAGCCCGTCCCTACGCAATTTTCTAATTGCTCCCGGTAATTAGGGGTTACCTGGCTGATCGCCGACTGGGATGGGGCTACTGGGGAATTACCTGGGACTTCTGCCTTTCACTCCAATTCCTCGCTACTTTCTCAACCGCGCCGGCGGGTCTTCGGTAAGAAAGCAATTTACCTTGAGTAAGTGCTACCGGCTTCCGGTCATCAATAAATCAGCCTTTCGAACTAACGAAATCCGTAGAATACGTTCTTCGCTTGGTCGTCCAAGTTCGAACTTCTCCGGCCGAATAGGGTTGGTTGTTGAACAATTTCGACGTGATCTTCTTTCACGGCCGAAATCGAACGATTAACATAACAGTCACGTAGATGAGACGGACGGTCCTGTCGATAGGGTTGCACAATTCTCCTTAAGAATCACCTTTGATCGTCGCAGGAGATTACCAAGAAATAACAGCAAACGATCCTGGCCCCGGGAGAAATGTAAACGGAGGACAGAAGAAGGGTGAGGGGGTGGTGTGAGGACAAGCGGAATTACCGATCCGAGGAAGCCCATTGGGCCGATCTTCCTCTCGCACCGAGTATATCTCCATGTTCGATCTTCCTCTGGCGCGAGGGAGAAGCCCAAGTCCACGTGATTGCGATGCCTTATGACTTCTTTCTTTTCCCTGCGACGTCCTCCTGTCCTTCCGAAACCTATGGGACGTATGGATATGTGCAGGCGCATACGTCTCGGCCCGAATGGAAGGAGAGGACGACGTATCTCGACGTAGGAAAGGTTTCTCTCCCGGAGGAAGGAGGTAGAGTTATACCCACGTAGAGCGGTAATAGCTACCAATAAACTATCGATTCGTGTTCGTGCGGGAGCCCGTATAACGCAGGCAGGACGTGTCTCGCGTAAAAGGACTCAATACGACGGACCGAACGCAGCGACCGAGAGAAACGGAAGGATTATCCGACGAGGGAGGAAGAGAGACGAGAGAGACGAGACGCGCGGCGCGCCCAGGACCGGCTCGTAAAATAAATCGGTGACATCCTGGAAGGCTGGTTAGGCGATTTGTGTGACGGACAGCCTTCGTGGACGAACCCGTCGCCGTATGAAGACGTCACTGCCGGAGGGAGAATGATTATCCGACGGGATCGTCCAGCGGGAACGTTGTATCGGCGGATATCCATTTGTCAGGAACTCCACGTAGCCCCGCTCGTGGTGTACGCCTATTTACCTTCGATAGGACGTTCTCGTTCTTCTGTTTTTTTAATACAACCAACCGACATCATCGACAGGAAGTTAAGAGGACCGTTACTAATGTGCCTTATTCAGTATCTATCGGGAAAAAACGGCGATTAAGAATTTTTAACATGTTAACATACAGCGACGAAGCGATAATTCTCGGAGAAAGTAATGTCCGCTCTGCTGATTTAGAGACACCTCCAAGGGAAACTCATCACGCCATCAATAACCTGTCATACGTTGATTGTCGGTCATTTAATCAAGCGATTAAATCATTGCCAGCCCTTTCTCCTCTTCGCCATTCGCCGGACTTTTACGGCTTATAAAAATGTCTATAATGCAAATTGCACGGTCGTTATCGGTGAGAAATCGCGCAATAAAAAATTATGACGTCGCCGGGATTCCTTTTCTGTAACATGAGCCGCGTGGTTGGTCGTACGTTTCTCCGGAGATCGATATCGAGAAATAAACAATTCCCCGTAACGGAAGCGGCCCGGCATACCTGACCCCGACGTGTCGTAAGTTTCCCGTTGTATTTGGAATCCGGCCGTGATCTACCTGCGCCACAGGTGAGCGCCATTACCATCGTGACACTTTCCCGTTCCGCAAAAACACGATCGAGGAGCACGGAATCGAAAGCTAGTTATAACGACGTGCCTCCAGCCGGCCGACCATAATTCAGAGGGAGAGACGGGGAGGGGAGGGAGGGGGCGAGTGCACGCAGTGCGTCACCCATTGTCCAAAGCGGGTGTGGTTTGTCGTTGTTGGTCGAATGCGTAGGACGTTATACCTGGCCCTCAGCGAGCCCTCCGGAAACTCCTCGTCTCTTGCAATGCTAATATCCTGAAAATGGCATAAAAAGGAGCCCGGCAGACCACCGACCGTTGGCCATTTTCCTCCTCTAATGGCAACTAATTCGACCCACCCCAAACGGGGCTCATCCACATTCACCGAAAACGTTTCGTTGAGAATGGAATCCGAAGGATTTATGAACTGTTTATGTTGACGATGATCAGCTGGATGTTTTGTCGCGATTGTAGCCCAATAAGCGTGTAGAAAAGGACGGTAGTTAGGAAAGTTTTTACTGGCTACACGAGTAGTTGGAACTTTCGGCTTCGTTAGGACTGACGTCATTATTACAAGTGTCTTTTTCGTAACTTTCCGACTTCCAGTGCCACGAGTCGTCCCGCTTAATCAAGCGGAAGGATCTACGGACCAAGTGAAATTACCCAAATCATCGTTCCCCGAAACCATCTCCTTCTCACCCTTCCCCCTCCGGCTCTTCCCATTGACTCCATCGTGCGGGATGTGCTGTATCATATAGCGGTTACTGGTACAGTCTGTTAAAGGGTTCCGATACCGATTGTTATGATCGCCCGTATAGAGGCGATCAATCTTGGATCAGAAATTGAAACGGACACTGGACTGATCGCGAGACAAAACGATCCGGAGGGGTTACCCTCGAGGGGCATAATTTCCCTGTTAGGAAATCATAGGCCCATGTACCCGCATATCGAAGCACCAGATACATGAGTACGGAGATCTGGGTACAAACCGTCTATACTGTTTCCCTAGACGAAAGACGTAAGAAAATAATACCTTCTTGATTTTTATTCATAAGCACACAGCAGTGTAATAACGATGAGACGACTGTAAATTTTCATTGACTCGCGTGCATCGGGCGTTCACACAAATGATATAATCGCGATGCACGCGAGAGACATACACGTAGATGCGCTTGGCATAAATTCAAGTCTCTTAATGGTTCGCCATGGTCCGGAGATGGATCCTTCAGGGGGTCGGTGTGCGACGGCACACGTTGTCGTTGACCAAAGGCTACGTCTAATACCGTCACCCTATAAATCCCGAAATATTAATAATAACCTTTCCCTCGTATCCCGAGCACCGTCTCGCGCGAAGAGACGGCCTGCATTATCCGAGAATTTATGGGCGTTTAGACAAAAAAGCCTTCGGCTCGCTTTGGACTGGCATTCAATACTCGCTGGTCTCTGTCTCCCTCTCTGTCCGGCGAAGTCCACGGACAGCGGTGAGACGGAGAGGGCAAAAGTGGGCGAGACGTATAGTCCTGCGGAGGAGGTGGAAGACGCCAATATAAATCGTCCTCGCTGCTCCTTCGCATCGTCTCTTTCCACCCTTCGTTTCGTCTCTATTCCGTACGACCCGGCATTCTTTCTATTTCCACGGCGCGTACGGCGGTGTCAAAATTTTCAGGCACAAGAATACGGTGCTCCCTGCGCCCGCCAGCACCGCATTGTGTTGCATTGTATCGACGCGAACCGGGGAGAAACGCGTGGCTTCGACTTGACCATACGAGATTATGGCCGTGAACTGAAACTACGTCGCTGTAAACTTCGTCTCATAAATTTCTCTTTATCACTCCGAGCGGCTGTCGGCCGACGCGAAAGGATACAGAAACCAGCATTTATGATTTCTCGCTACATCTTGCAATTTCAGATGCAACCTTCCATCCAATGTTTTTCAAATTACGTCTCTTCGTTACGTCCCTTACGAAATGACGTTCATTGGGTTTTTGCCAGTCGGAAATGAACTTCCTTCACAGGTGAAGCAAAGTTTTAAAAATTTCAGTTTTAAAAATTCTTCTCTTCTGACAGTTGTTACTTAGTTTTGACGAATCACAGGCTTAGAAAAACCTCGACTATGTATCCTTTGTACCTTGTTTCTCCGCGATTTAGATTGTACCGGTGTTGGTCAGTGTTGACCACGGATCGGTCTTGCCCCGTCGAGATTACCGTGACGGTCGGAGCGGTCCGCGGAAAATTTCCCGGCGAATGCCATAAGCGCAATAAATTTTCCCGGGGAACGGATGAAGGGAATTCCGAAAGTTTCCGATTTCAAAAGGTAGCTGCTTCCGGGGAGAAGGGATGGGCGAGAAAGAGCGGATCCTCGGCCGTGTTCTGCCGGTGAAGGGGAGGGAAGGAGGGGGAGAGGGAAGCAACGAAGGGGTGGAAGCTGCTGGTCGAAGCGAGTCGGGGTAGCCATGAATTATGCATGAAAGCTTCGATTCGCGGATTAAGCGAGCGCGAGCGGCCGGGCTTCTCTCCCGTATCTATTCCCATCTTCCTGGAAGTCGGAGGTAACCAACCGGAGTCGTCCGTAGCGAACGTCGAAAGACTCTGTCTCTCTCCGCTCGGACCGTGGAGAATGGATGAAATCGTCAAAGGACGAAAATCCATGAAAGGATAACCAAAGCGATCCAGTTTCCTTTGAATAACTTCATCCTCGTTACCCGGGGAGCCGCGGGCCGCTGCCGACCTGCTGGAACCGAGAACCAACCGTCCCGACGCATCTACCGTGTTAATACGTTAATTAAAGACCGATTCGCTGATTCCCCTCGTCATTGAAACGGAATCAACGTTTCACCGACGATCTCGAATCTTCCTTCCTCCTATTCCTCCAACGCTTATGAATTTTATTTTCAGAGCGTCGTAAGTGACTCAAAACGAAGACACGGGAACCACGTCGGCCTGTTGCGGAAATATTAAGCGATGGGAAACGCAATTCCAGTGTTAAATGCGTTGTCCTACGAATAGCAAATTGGCGAGCACTTATGAAATCAAATAACCAGAGGGGTTAGGGCTCAGCACGTGTCTTGGTGCGTTAATGGTTCGTCGGCCGGTACACCTGCTGTTATCGTTTCTGTCTGTCGCGTCGTCTGTTCGCTCGTAAATAATGTCTCCGCAAAAGGAGGATGTTCTGGAAAAGCGTCGGACCCGAAGGCGCTCCTCTCTTCCTTCCTCTCACCTTCTCACTCTCTCTCTCTCTCTCTCTCCCCCCAGAGGCACGGTATTCTACGAAACCGCGACAAGTCCTCAGCCTCCCCCTTCATCCCCTTTTGTCCGTCCGTGTAGCCGCGAAGGTTGCATTCTGGCACGTATGGCACTTTTCAAGATGGGTATTTGATAGGATGCGGACACGTAGAGTACGTATATCCAGCGAGTCCGTAGATTAGGATGATATAATTACGACATTAACATAAGTCACCGAGGCAGGGACAACCGCAGAATAGTAATCGTGTCGAACACGTGTGCTCGCGTCATATCCTTGCTTCGTTTCTCCGCGTTTCCGTTCCGGGATGATAGATCCCTCCCTCCCCCCCTCTCTCCCCGCGGTAGATCTTCGTGTTCACATGTGCTCGAGCGGAGCTAACTTTCTGAACGTAACGATACATATCATAAGCCGCTGAGTGCTTCGAAGAAATCTTTCTTTCGATCCGTGATTCTCGGAGGGCTGCACTTCGTACGCATTCAAATGCATTTTACCAGACATAAACCGTCGCTTCTCGTCACTCACGTATCCCACATCGACTATGGAAGTTTTCCAAATAAACAGTACACACGGTACATGTCGAATTATCGACTCAGAGTTTACTGAATAATGAATGACTTCGTATGTAGCACGTTGTACGTTGACTTTGAAAATCGAGTATATACGACAGGTGAGTCGTAGCTGGAAAGGTTGGCGAACTGATGAAGCGGTCGGACGATCATAAAAGATATAGTCAAGCGGTCGGCGGTTGATGAAGAAATAAAAATATCCCTCTGGCTTCCTTTCCCTCGGTCTCCGTGGAACGAGCGTGTAAAGGTGGGAACGATGAAGAAGCAGAAAACTGGCAGAGATAGGCGGATCTTCCTTTCGCTTCCACTTCCCCTTGACTTTCGTGCATATATTCTTATTACGTCCTCCGTCTTACTCCCGCCCTTCCTCGGCGCACGCTTTTATCGCTGGCTTATCCCCTCGCTTTGGAGATCTGCCTTCTCGCTCGGTTTATCCGAGTCACCGATCGCGTAGATTCCGAGAACCGGCCGAAACAATATCATAACTCGTCGTGTCCCGGGAGCCCGTGCGCCATAAATAGAAATACCCGTACCTGATACAGGGGACCCCGCGGCTCTCTTTCGTATTCCACCCGCGAGCGGGCCCACGATAATTATGATGCGCCTTCAGGCCCCGCGCTCGTCACCGGCCGATCGGTTTTTCATGTCCTTTGCCGACAACCGACGAGCGGCAAGTACCAACAAACACGCCGGTATTCTTCTAAAATCTCTGATCAATTTTACCTGTATTTTAAAGGATTCAACTCACTCCATTAGAGATCATGACTCACTGTCCTCTTGCGCAAATTTTCTGCAGGAAACAGAAGGTTGACACTTCGCTTAAGATCAGGTCAATGAAATAAGGATGAAGTAATGTAATAATTACAGGCTTTTATTTTAATAATTACAGCTTTTTGACACGTGTTTCACGAAGTTAAGGTGAACTGTACAAATGATCATTGACAGAAATTACGCGACCGTTCCCCCGATGTATCGTTATCGCTCGGGGACGTGCTTACAAATAGATACAAGCATTACGGCGGAGTCACGGCGGTCAGAGCGGTAGCTAGTCGCTCGGATCTACGTTCTCGCAGTTGCTCGTCTCTTCATGGTCGTCGCGGGCCGCAACATGGTCCGACACGGGGTCTCCTTGTCTCTCGCGAATGCAACAGCGATAGGGAGAGCCGGGCAGATGGGTCCTCTGCGTGGCCGGCCGAGAGGGAGAGTTGGCCGAGGTTAGTTATGGAGCCGACAGTGGCCGTACCGCGGTTACAGAAGTATTTGAATGGCTGTCGGCCCTTGTAAGACGTCAAAAAGTCAAAGGGAAACCACTAAAATCAGTTAGGGATCTCAACTATGCGTGGGACAGAGACGGGGCCTCGCCTCGTCGCCGGACGTGCGAGGAGGACGATGAAGAATGCAGCTTCGCTGTGGCCCAGAAGAGCCTCGATCCTCCTCTCATCGACGCACAGCTCGAGCTGCCGAAGGATGGAACAGCGCGTAGGGGAGGGGGGAAGAGTCGCACGCGCGCACCGAGATGGGCAGTTTATGGTAATTTTTCCCCGACGACCGTTATGCACGCTTTACCTATTTCCACGAGCAGCCCTCACTTATTGGCGACGCTCCGTCCCCGTAAACAATGACGCGTCCTCCCTTGACAATCCTCGCCGATATCCTGGCCGAAGAGTTACGAGCCGAAAATCTGTGCCACTTAGACCCTCTCTCGTCCCGGGACGAATCCTCCGTGTCAGATGCCGTCCAAGATATCCGCCAAGAAAGAGACTTGCATGAATTTACGACACGGGCCCGAGGGGAGCTTCGGCCCGTCAATGATCCTTTCTTCAGCAAGGCGGAAACTCACGCGGGAACCGATGCGTCCCGGTAGAAAAGCTGATAATAATTCACCGATATTCGCTTATTTTCCTGATTCTTTGGAAACATTAAATCACGCTAAAAGTTCCGATCGGTGCACCGTATGATTACGTTTATTTCCTACTTGACTGTTGCCTTACGCAGGTAAATGAGTAGGTTCGCGGCGAGGGGTTCGAGCCGGCGAATCTCGCAAATTGCCAAACATACGACATCGGTGCTCACGTCTCTACGACATTTCGTGTGTACACGCGTGCCGTGCTGGGCGAAGTGGTGACACGTATCATCCGTACACAGCTGCCGGCGATGGCTTGGTAAACTCCCGGTTGCGCTGTACGCGTTGGCCGGGTTACTGCGAAGATGCGGATACATTTTTTACAAAACGTTTCTCATTCCGCGGCGCATTACCGGAGGAACGAGAGAGGAACCTGGACAAGCAGGCAGGAGCTCGAAAGAGGGACGAAGGACGATGAGGGGAAGGAGGATACGTAGGAACGAATAGAACTGAGAGGAAGAAGGTAGCCAGAGGAGAGGAGGAGGAGGGGAAGGGTGGGGGTTCGGCGAGGCTGAACATTTCGTGAAACAAGGAAAAATGCGACTCCGCCGAGGCACGACCGCAGCATTTTTGTCTTTACAAAATTATGTATTCCGCAGGCCTCCGCCATATCTCTCAAAGCATAACAAGTTCCCTCTGTGTCTCCCGTTTCGCCCCTCCTCATCCTTTTACCGCCACCCCTCCCGCTGGCCGACATACCCATTCGTCCTTTTCTTTCCCCAACGTCTCGCTCGTTGTCTCTTCCCCTCTTTTCCTTCGTCCGTTTCCCTCGTTCGTCCTCCTTTCACGCCTATCCTTTTTCCAATTTCTCTCTCTCTCTCCCTCTCCCTTGTTCCGTCGTTCTTTCTCTCTGCAATCTTCTCTCTTACGCTCCCTGCATGACCACCGATTCCGCTGCGTCTCTCCTCCGCGGCCGAGGGTTTCCTCTGGCCCGTTCCATATCCTCCCCGCGTATCCGCCCATCGGACCGTCCTTATCTGCCCGGTGCATGCACACCCACGCTCCTGCGCGTCTTTCCGCGGAGATCCACGTCCATCGCTTTCCTCGGGCTCTCGTGCGGATATATACGAGAAGCAACTACCGAAATCGAATATATATCCACCGAGAGAGAACCGAGCCTCCTCACCGTGGGATAATCCCGCGGGAGGGGATGAGGGGACCCCGCGAGCACGGAGAGATATCAAACGACGTTATACCTCGGACGAGCGAGAGGAAACGATTGCTGCTTTTCGTTTCTTTGTTGACGTTGCTTTTCATCCTGCCTTGTTCATCTTCAACATACGAGCCGGCAAATTGTGTTCCTACGTCGGCCCGTAATTTCCTTCGCCAATGTGTGCATTTCTTTCTCAACAGGCAGACCGACGAATTAACCGTTTTCTCGCATTTACCCGGATTAACCTTCGTCCCATTCGCTGGGGGGATTGAAAATTAACGAAAGTGGGATAGATCGATGTAGCTTTTGTCGGTGAGCCAAACGAATGGCTCGGATGCTGCCGATTGCCCGGCAAAAGGACACTCGTCCCGTTGTTCGCGCTTAGCGGTACAACACTGGTGTTATTCTCGAAAGATCTGATCCATCGATGGCGAAGGAACGGTCGTCTTTCGAGGAATTCGACGACGGGTTTTTCACCGATCGACCGGCTAGCTCGTACGTACGAGTACGTCCGGGGAACAGTCTCGTGGACCGTTAGCCGGCTGTTGACGAGCAACTGTTTGGACGTTATGCCCTGGTTCCCTGTAATCTACCTGATCTCGGCTGCACCGGTGTTCCCAACACGGGGGTTGGGGCTGTTGGTCGTGTGGCGATCCATTACACCTTCCACGTGGTATCTCCTCGCAGCATCTGAGACAAAGCCAAGGCGCTAGGGCGCACGAAGAAGATCGCTGAAACCGAGCGGCGAGGGATCCGTGTCGACCGTCCAGGGCGACGCACGATCGCAGCCATAAATTTCCCTTTAGCTGTCGACGTTGACGGATTCTCGCTGCGCGAACGATAGGATCAACGGACGCGAGATATTCGCCGATCTATCATTCCGCAGCCGGCAGATTATCGCGTCGAACCTATTGCGTGAGAATCCGGCCGGCCGTTCGTGATTTTTCAATATTTCCACACGCGAAGAAATCATTAGCGCCATCGACGCGCACGCCGAATGCCTGCCAATAAATCATCAAAGAATGTGTAAAACATGTTGTTGAATCAAAGGCTCTGGGAACGGCGTTGATAACTTTCTAAAACGTCTCATTTATTCCTTAGAGGAATATAATTTGTCAAGCTGATTGATAATCCTAATTAATTTTTATTCGGTACATCCTCCAACTCCTCGAAGATTTCGTGAAAGTAGAGAAGTCAATGACAAAAATGCCTTAAGGACAAATCTTTCTCGCGGTAAATGAATATTTATTTCACCGTCTTTACTAACGTATTTACGTAAACTTCAAACAATGTCTGCCTGGTAAACATATTTACCAATTCCGCCATCATGGAAATGCGTATGATGGTACGTATCGTAATTCCTGGTTTCTAGATAAACACGTGTGTGCATAGGATCTGCATGAATTTCTTTTATCTAAAATCAGCTGCGTCGTGTCAGCTGGCGTGATGTGCGTTGCCATTGGTGATCGTTTACGCTTTTACAATTTTATTAGACGTCCATTAAAGTTAATCGAGGGGCCTTTCATGCGAGTACACGTGCATTACCGGCCGTAAATCGATCGTTGCGCGAATTGCCCTGCTCGGACATGTGGTATGTCGTGTTGGCCTATCGGTTAGATCGCATCGTAGGTCTGAGGAGTCTACGAAAGATGGGGATTCGATAAAACGTACCCCAGCTCGTACGTGGCAAATCGGAGCGACGGTTGATCGCACAGACAGGGAGAACGAAACTCGAAAAGAATGGACGGAATGGAAAACGTGTAATGAAATTGCGCATGCCGCACTGTTCGCGTCACTGGCGATTCATTACGCGGACAAATACGATCGCATAAACAGATCTATTTGGACTATCGATGTCAGTGTGATGTGGGGGAAGACGTTATCGCCCTTGTGATGTGAAATCGTTAAATGACATGGTCGGTATCGTAAACTCTGATCTTCACGAGTAGTAAAGATAAAAATGTACAGAAAGCTCTGAAAAATGACGTTAAAGGAAATTGCCCGATGCCTGGTAAGGAAGGTATTCCAGCAGTTTCGAAAGATTTAGCTCCGTTGTTTGATGCCTTTGGTTTCTTGGAAAAGAAATTTATTGAGCTCGTTGGGGACTCGATAACATTAAGATGAGGCAGAATGGATCACAGATGAGGGTGAGCTCGGACTGAGCAATAGAAACGTCCGAAACACTGTGCATTCCAAGGCTTTAAATCGGATCCTCGATACCGATCTTCCCTCTATCGACAGTCTTGTGAGAGGCCTTAACTGGATTCTCCAAACGTGGCAATTCGTTGACAACTTTACGGCGCTTGTCTCGGACGTTCTATCGATTTCATCCACGGCTAATTGAATACTTTCTCACAGAGCACGGACCTAAGGTCCAGGGAAGATCAACAAAATAAATACAATAGCCACTGTCTTCTTAATCTTTCCTTCTCCTTTTCCTTGCTCCGCTCATTATTATCGTAATTTACAAATTCCTAGCATGACATTCAATCTTACTGACATAATCCCCAATTTGCAATGTCCTTACTACGACAAGTTTCCTTTTGCGGGTTCCTTTTCTTCTGGGCACGTCCTGCTTTTGTTGGCACGGCGAAACATTTCTTTCTGTCTTCCGCGTGACTGCTTTATGATCCACGGTTGCAATGATAGTACCGGGCCGAAAAAGCAAAGGTCCATGCTGCGCCACGGCAGCCACGGATGACCATCTTGCTTGACCCGCGTTTCCTCGTCTCCTCGTGCATCCGTTCTCCGAAGACGAGGCTTTCGGTGCTCTTTACGAGCTGCTTTATTAGCGATAACGACCGTTATCTCCGATCCGCGGCTCGTTATCCGTCGAAGACGGCGGACCGTATGCACGCGCTCAGGTCCCTCCTACCTGTGACACTTTCGAAAGACCTGTTTCCGTTATCAGGGCAGAAATATCAGAGATTTACGATTCCTCGTATCCTCGATGATTGCTTCATTACACCTTACTCCTCTGCCGCCACGAGCAAGCGTACCCGCGCAAACAAAAGAACTTTCGCTTCTCCCAACAAGCATTAACTCCGATAAAGGAGAAATCAGTTAAAACGTTCACTCATCGGAATCAAAGTTTCCGTCCTGTCCTTGTAATCAGGAATCACAGTTCGTAATAGCCCCATGTTTTTCCATGTTTTTCCGGAATTTTCTTGCCTCCGGGTTCTTGCTCATTCTTCCACTTCTTACCGTTTTGCGCTCTCTTCTCGAGCACGATTAACCGCGTACACATGAGACGCGGAGAGGTCCGGTCATACGTACTCGGTGCTTGACTCTCCGGGATAATTTTAATTTAAACAAATGGTCAGGAGGGCGGCATCTTTGTACGCGTCTTGTATTATTTATGCCGGACTACTCGGAGCGCACGTGCGCCGCTGTGTCATCGGCGAGGACGGGTGCGTTGCCTCGTGTCGTGTCAATGTTTTCCAGAAACCAACAGGTACGTACCTGCCGGCCGGTGCCTCTGACTTCTACGAGAATTTCGTCCTCTCCTTCTCGCACTTTCCCCGCTTCCCCCTGTCTTTCCCTGTCTTCGTCTATTCCTATCGGGTTTCTTGTCTCACTCACCGAGCGCTGGAATTATGGGATCGTCGCTAGAAATGTCATTACATCGTTATCCTTTCGTACCAATTGTCAACTGCTCCGTAAATATTAATAACGAAGTAGGGGTATTCATGATTTTTACGTCAATTATTGATCTGAGTGTCTGATGATTTCATTTTGATATTTACTTTTCGTGTATGACAAGGAAGTTCAAACCTTTGACGCGTAGCATGTAAAAATATTTCTATTTCTGCGTACGCGACGATATTGCTGGTCAAATATTCCGAAAAACTGCTACTCTCCTTATTCAATGTTTCCATGTGAACGTAATTTTGACTTCAAACGTTACTATCGCCGGCACGGGTGATTAGCTGGATGTAAAATCAGATTTCCAAGTATCCCTGCCACGGGGAATTGAAATGTGTCCGGGGAACGGACAGCTACAAAACGCAAAGTTCTACACATAAAAGATACAGCGTTTACAACGTCGACGTTCAGCGTTCCGTTGGCGCATTGGAGGTAACGTAAATGAAATTACTTGTGAAGCAGGGAAAGGCCAGGCTTTACAGGTACGCGTATATAACCGAGCTTTTCGATATCATTGACAATAATTTACCACGGGTCAAACGGTATAACCTGCAAGGGGCAGTTTGCAATTTACTCGCATGAATAAACAATCGACTCGCAGGAAATAGTCGACGGTAAATTTAACTGAATACCAAGTCAAATGAAACGTCATGTCCGTTGCTAAAGAAACGTTTCTCTGCGCTCAGGGAAATGATTCATAAAGTGAAATACATTGTTCGGTTGTGATTAAGGGAATGTTCAGTGTCTTAAAAGCGAGCCCTCTTTTTGGAGAAATTTCTTTCATGACGAATGCTGCCTCTATTAGCGAGGAACGATCGTTTAACATTCCTTTCGGCAATTCAGGCATGTGCCAATGCAGAGGGGCATGGCACCGAAGCTGTGAGTCAGAGACGACAGTTCTCTAATTTTTCACTTTATTCCAGCAATTACGTTGGATACACGATACGCCGACAATTGGCCGTTATTAGTTTCGAAACGCGCAGGGCTTTCAGCCGGAATATCCGACGCCGAGGAGCGAATTCGCGCGGAGCCTTCGAGTCGTCATCGTCGTTCGCCATTGGGCTTCACTCATAGAAAACTCGCTTTCACGAATCCCTTCCCACGTGGAAACACGTATTTCATTATACGCCGGGAGCCCTCGGATTCGTGGGTCCTCTGATTCACAGTGGTACGAAAAAATGTGGACAGGCCGCGTGATCGAGTTGTCTCTCGAGAAAGAGAAAGAGAGAGAGACGGTGAGCGGAAAGTGCGAGGGAGGGGAGAGCGTTGAGGAAGATTAAAATCCTTCGACCGCTCAAAGATGAGCGAGACAGAAATGGTTCGAGATATTGATGGCAGCGGCGGGCAAAGATCTGGCGGGTGGAGCGAAGCGAGAGGAATAAGGAGCGAGCAAGAGAAAGAGAGAGAGAGAGAGAGTGAGACACAGGGGACGAGTGGGAAGAGAACGAGAAATGCGGGGGGAGGGCGGAAGAGAGCGAGAGCGGTTTGCCTGTGTTCCTTGCTACCACGCGGTCTCTATGGACCCTTTGATCTTTGCCGCTCTTCGCTTCTGCCCCGCTCTATCGACACTTCATACTTCTGCGGCTGATCGCGGCCATAAAACATTATACCAGTGCTCGTCGGGGGGAGCGAACGCCGAGGCAACGTCGACGGGACCCTCTTCGAGGCCCTATTGTGTCCGGCATTACACGGCCGTGTACAGTTCTACGCGCAAAGGGCTCACTTCGCGCCCTTCCGACGCGCTTATGCACGCGTACAACGAATTTTTAGGCAAACTTTTACGAGACGCATATATAGCTCTACGAATGGCAGTGTCTTGCGGCACTGTCGGAGTCGAGTAGAAGTAAAGCCAAAACCCAGAACGGACAGAAAAATTCCTTACTTTCGTATAGAGGAATTCTGTGAGGAAGGAAGAGAGTCCTTGCCGGGTAGAAAATGTGAAGACTCGTGTTTGGAGTAGCAGGTACAACGGATGTACGTTCGTTGGTTTTGGAGATGCGATCGGATCGGACGATTTCGACCGAAAGCTTGCGCTGAAGATTGCGTCCGGGGCTTTACGAGGCAGGACTTACGTGGCCGGTGACCTCGTAGGAAACGTGCTAGGTCGGCTTATTAAGGGGGGCACGGGGACTTTTGTTTTATAGAGGGTCGCGCTTTTAAAGGAGATGGTATCCTTCGGCCGTGGAAGGTCAGCCGAATTCAAACGACCGTCCCGAAGGATTCCTCTCCTTTCCTGAGAAGCGGCCCGATCGCGTTTCACGCCAGCCGTTCCTTTTCGGAGATGCCCCCCCCCCCCCACCTTCCCCTTCCCCCTCCCTGGTAATTATCCTCCCCGGCGGTTATAGAGACATTTCGGTTCGTGTTACGCCGTTGGTTTTTCAATTAGCGCCGACGTTATTCTCTGATATACGTTGTATATATCTGGCGTTATTACCGGTGCGTTCGCGGTTCGGAATAGTTTCAGCACCTTCGGAGGATCGCGCGATTGTACTTGGCGAAATGAGTAGTGTGACCGAGCGCTAAGATGCCTTACAACCCGTTTCACCGCTCGCCAATTCGTAAGAGCGTAAAATTGTACGCGTAATCGCTCGTACATTTCAATCGGTCAACGCACAAATATAATACCTGATAAACCGTGAGCTTGGCCCCGGTAATTACTTGTATCGACCGACGGAACATTTTTCGTCTTGAATGGTATGACTTCGTGACACGTAAATACAGCGTTGAGTCCTTTGAACGACGCACGTGGACACAGGTCGAAGGTGTTCCGCCGTTTAAACAAGGATTTCATCAAATTTCCCTACCTTCGGCTGATCGATGATCGCCGGAACACCCGCGGGAATTTCGCCGACGTCCTCCCACGTTGTCGCGTTCCCATGGGATTCGGTGAGCACGAGTCACGCTGTTACGAATGCGATTCGTTAATGACCGAATTAATTTTTCCACGCCACACACGGCGCACACGCTAAGCTCCGCTATGACGCAGGACGAGAAAGCCCGAGGAAGGAGGAAAAGGGAGACGGTGATAGGCGGACAAGAGGGAGGCATGTCGCGCGTTATTAATTAACCTGATAGACCATAAATAAAACTCAGCCGGTTGCCGCCGCCCCATCCCTCTGGAGACGAATATAAATAAATAAAAGCCACCGTGGCGATGCGTTATGTTAATTGGGGCGTTGTCTCGCGGCATTCGCACGCACCTATTATCATTAGCCTTTTGCTATCGAACGACACGTTACATTTATTTTATCGCGACTATTATTTACAGGCATGACCTGTCTTCCATTCCACCTTTCCCCCTCCTCCGCGCGGGTTTCCCGAGTGCTCGGCATTACGTGACGTACGCAGGCGTACCATCGCGATGCTCATTATTGGACGAGATCCATTTTTTCTATAGCACAGCGTATCTACCCTGCGGGATTTTATGACGTTTCCCACATTTTTCCAGCTCAACGAGGTCTGACGTTTCAACATCCACGCAAGGGGATTCGAGAACATCGACATTTTTTTAACAAGATTTAATTTCGTTACTGTGCCCGTGAGTGTCATCTAATTCGCCGTTCGGTGAGTACGGAGTGAAGAGCCTGGCGGGTAAGAATAGACAAGAACTCACGAGGCAAATGCGTTGCGAAGCGAGCATTTCGGCGATGTTTTGTAAAAGTAGCGAGTAATGACTTGCGTTATAAACGCGACAGATCGCCGTGCATCACGAGCAGCCATAACAGAGCGCTTCGGGAAGCGCTCGTTACGATCTGGCCTCTTGTCCTGGCCTGTCCGTTGCATTTAGTCAGGACCCTTTACAACCCCGCGGTGTCTGCGTGTGAGCAAGGAGAGTAAGCGAGAGTGAGAGAGAGAGAGAGGACGAGACGGAAAGATATGCGGATATATCTGCCCACGTACGTAGGACCGCTCCCGCCGCGGATATTTATACAGCTATTGTCCCCGAATCTGGCATCAATAACTCAGTCTAATTATACCGAGAGCACGACAAATTATTCCGCCCGGAGGGCTAGAGTCCAAGCGCGACGAAGGTGTAACGCCTGAATTCCCTTTTTACCCCGCGGAGAAGAATAGATATTTCGCCGGGTGGTAAGATCCCCTTGAAATTTTTTTTACCTCTACACTCGCGGAGATCCGGGGGGACGACACATACTCTCGGCTAATCGGGGAAAAAATGAAACAACTCTTTTTATCATTCGCTTCGGTGCCATTAATCTCCGTGCGCATGATCTGTACGTGGGATAACGCGCCGCGATATGGGAAAGAAGCGATTCATTTGCGTGATTAGGATGCTTTTTCGCTTAATAAAAAAAAATGCTCGCATCGCCGGAGCCTCGGTGTAAAAATGCGTATTTGTATATCTGTATCGTCGCGAAGGCGTGGCGAGCGTTGTTCATTTAAATTCCCGTCGAGAGACGTGCGCCAAGTCCGCGAATTAGCCGGAATAATTCCGTGGCGGTCGACGGTTTTATCGTCGTCGAATGACGATCAACCGTGACCACCGTCGTCCGAGCCGTGAGAGAACGACCGGTTCGGCCATGCCTGATTTAATGATCCATAATGCCGGGGTATTAAGACAAATTCATAGAATCAATCTATAGCCATTGTCTATGCACCTTTGCGCCTCGAACGATTCTCCAATGATCGAGCAGCCCGAAATCACTGGCGAACCTTGAAATATGCTTGAATTCTGTCTACAGAAATATCGCATAGACAGTACTACCCTGGTCTGCCAGTGACAGATTAAAATTTGAAAACGAATTATACTATTCCGAGGATAATTCTTTGGTTAACCAGTACGAGTTCCCTCCCTTCTTTTACGTTGACACGCGTGTACCGATTCTTTTTGTAATAACACATATTTATAATAAAATGCTCGGCTTCCATTTTTCTTATCAGCGGCCGTTAAGGGAAGACTGCAATCTACCGTGCAGTCCCGGGAGAGGAGAGACGAGCTTTTAGAGCGCGCCTTTACGGCACGATATTGCTCATTTTTGTCGGCTTCCTTAAAACCGGCTCTCTGGTGGCATTTTCTCGCGGCCTAGACGTGCTCGCCATAGATACGTCCTGGGTGCGATCGTTGATCGCGGTTTATTACGAATCGGGCACGGTGGAGATAAGGCGAAACGTCGTTACACAGAACCGACGATCGCCGATATCATTACAGATTGGCCCGAACTGCCTGTGAAATCCATGATGAGCCGTGTTAACGGCCTTCGACAGCCGCAAAAGCGATCCATTATCTTCCGATAGAAGCCTGCGGCCGATGATAGCCTAATCGAAAAGCTAAAATAAGCGCGATCGGCGCAAACCCCAACGCGAAACAAGTAACAATTGAAAGACTCTTCGCACGGTTGGAAACGTTGTCGTCGGGATGGAGAAAGTTTTTAGCGAGAATGTCGTTGAAAAGTACGACTGTCTCACGGTAACGACGGCCCTTCCCTATCAGCTGCTTGTCAAGCCAACGGCATGGAATCTCGCTGGCCCGGCGGAGTACAAACGACTAATTGCGATCTGCGGAACGGATTACGTGGAAGTCATAAGAAATCGCGAGAACTCCAGCGAGAAATCGCCGCACCGACGCTCACACTTTCTCAGGACGTTTTTCAGCCTATCGAAGACGGTTCCGCTGAAAATTCAACATTCTTCCCGATAAATGTTAATTCCCTCAATATTCTGTTCCCTGAGAAAATGAGCTTTTCAATTCTCCTATTAACCTACGATCCATATTTTTCGATGCACAAATTATTCATTAATAACGGAACCTTCTACTGTTCCATAATTTATTTGCTTGCCGATACATTTATGGTAATGTTGCAAATATTCCAGAACTCTCCGTTTTTCCCGATGCCACAGTCAGTTACGTCCATTAACGAAGTAGTAATTATAGGCGAGTAGGGGAATTTAATGAAGAATCCTTAATTGACTCTTCGGTCCGTCCCGGAGAAGACTAGCCGACTAAACGACTTCGTAATAGCGAGCTTTGAATTTTCCTGCATGAACAAATAGTTCGTACGAGCTACTATAAGTTAATGAACTGACACGCATAATTAACACGAGTTTTATTCATCCTTTAACTGTATCCGCATTTTGCACGACGTGTTTATTACTCAAAATTCCGCACTTTTACGAGATTATTTGAGAAGAATTTCTCCTTGATTAGTTCTCTAATGCTTCCCAGTTTGCATTTCATTTAAGACAGTTTTACCGTTTTTCTAATTTCACTTGCTCGGCAAACGATAATATCCGTTTGTCTTGTGAAGAAGATCGACCGCTGGCGATCAGTTGAATTTTCTTCCAGAAAATTGGTCACTTAAAGCGGACACTCGGTACACAAGTAGCTTAATTCCATCAAGCGAGTCTCGGCTTCACGGACCGGAAGCTGCTTTTATGAGAGCGCACATGTTAACCGGGCCGGATTAACATTAATTTCAATAGCACGCGTTCAGTAATGATAACAAACAATTAAGTCAAGTCAAGCCGCTCGCGGCTATGAGATCATCGATGGTGTGAGGGTGTCGGAATTAAATGACACGTAGATGGTGTGTGCTGCCATTACACTCGTTAACACTGTCCGCTAACGTAACTAATAGATTATGAACTCTATGAATTAATACAATACTCAACCGAAAGGGTTCTCATTCAACATCTTCCGTTTTCCGTCACTCTACACATACCTTAATAAATCGTATCATTTGCCATTTCAAAGAACGTATTTCACTGAACATCATGATATGTTTAACATGTGCCCCTTTTTAAATGATTGATTTAAAAATAATGATTCGTAGTGAGGAAGAAATGTTGAACGTAGGAGAAAATAATTTTCCGCAAAGTGATATTTAAGTAGCGAGTATATTAATCGATGACTGAGAACCCCTTGCGGCCGGTGTAAAATAAAACACCAGAGTGCTGGATCAATTAGTAGAAGAGCGCCGCGACAATATCCTGTCTGGATGGTGGTGGACTGTCGTTCGCTTCAACTTCTGCAGTACATAATAGCACATCTCTCAAGATATGACATCATCGTGATGTCAGCCGAGCGATAGGGTGGATCGCTTTATCAGCGTATAATGCAATACCAATTGATGCAGCCATCATTAACTTCAAAGACATGGCTAACTTGCAAATACCTCTATCGTTGCCGAGTAAGGTTTATCGTGGAATAAATGTTTTTGCCCTTGACATCGCGAGAAACACGTAGCTTGATCGGCTGACGATCTTAATTACGATTACGACGGTTCATAAACCAGCATAGCCGAGGATGTTCGATGTTATTGAATTGGTAATGGCATTAGATAAACAAATTCAAAGGAATCGTGCAATTAGCGGGCGGATCACGTAGTGTAGGACACGCGTGCGTGCACGCCGTAATCATGAGGACGCGTGGGCTAAGACGGCGGCGTATCAACGAGCGAGAGCCAGACTGCCGAGCATTCATTAACTCCTCTCGCCGGCGGTGCCCGTGGAAAGGAGTAGCGAAGAAAGATCCGCGAAGCCAGTGGGAGAGAGACAGGGAGAACCGGAAAGAGTCGCGACGAAGCACGGGAAAAGGAGAAAGAGAGAGAAGGGATGGAAGCAGATAAAGTCTGGCTCGAGTGAGAATCCTTCCGCTGCACTTCGCCTCTCTTCTTTCTTAAATACGAGCCGCGTGGGACTCGCGCTTTTAAAAACGAGGAAGCGCGCAACGAATTCCGCTACTAACAGCTGGACGGAAGCGGATAGTTGCTTCGTGCGGATCATTGCATCCTACTTGAACACACACGCAGTCTGCACGATCAAAGTTCTAAAGCAAAACCGTACGGAGGATCGTGGCGGTCTAAGCTATTCCTCAATCCCCTTGGTTGACCGTGTAAAAAATTGCTTTTCCTCTCATCGAAGTTGGCTGGGAGAGCAATTTTCAAGGCCGGCTCAGCCGGGTTCGCGTAATACGTAAGACGATGCCCGTCCGCGGCGGGTTCATAGCCGAAAACGCATTCGCCAAAGTTTCGTTCGATATAGCCGGCCGTGAATATATGTCGGTTGAGGCTGTGTACGCGCTCGTTCCCATCCTGCCAACTTTCCAGCCGCGGCAAAAGCGCCGCGGATCGCCAAAGCGGCTAATATACCAAAGTTTTCGCATCATCCGCCTAGCTATCTTCTATCTCTTCGGCTCCTTCCACGCTTATTAAGTCCCGCCAGTGATTTCTCCGGCCAGCGGGTGGTATTCCCACTGTATATAATGCCCGCCTTCGAGCCGTCAACCCGGCTCCTCACTCGTTTCTCCCTTCCACCGCGAGAATTCTCTGACTGACTCTGTCGAAATTCGTCCGAAAGCATATCTCTCCCGCGGAACATTGTTGAACTGCCATTTCTTTCATCGCCGGTCTCTCCGATTCGCGTGGAAACCGTTTTCCCAGTTCCCAGGATTGTATTGTTGCAATATCGAGATCCGTGCGCGTCCTCATAATGGTGTCACGAATTTCACTAACGTCTTTGAAACGGAAACGAAAGGATTCTGGAAAATCGAACAGTCTGATCGAGTCTCGGAATTCTTCGTTTCTGATTTCCTGGCGATTTTATGGGCTTATCAGAAGCGAATCAGAAGAACAGAGTCTCTAATCAAAGCTTCCGACAAACAAGGTTGCTTTGGTTTCATATTACGACATTATGCGCGTCCTTCTTTCTCATCCCATTTCCTCGATATTTCAGCCACGTCCTTGCTCTATGCTTCTCGTTAGAGACATTATATTACCTCGCCGTCGCCAAATCAGCTCCGTGATTGCGAATACACTGTCCTGCTGCTTTCAGAAATGGCTCCTTCGTTTCATCGGACGAGTATGACAATTTACAAAAATTGATATTACCGTTCGTCGATTCACCTTAAGGATCATCCCCGCAATACGTATAATATAAATGATTACCAACTACATTGTTTTCATTTCGACCATCCTTGCAACTTTGAAATCTTTCCAACAGTACGGAGTGCTCACGGTGATTCGCAGCTTTTGCGATGCGGTGAGCCGGCGACTGTGTCCTCAAAAAATCGAAGTGGACATTAAGATAGTGCAGCGTTTCGCTATCTTTACTGCCGAGTGATTCAGTTGCCGCGGCATCGTAATCTCCGAGTATCGTTTTTATGCGGCGCAGAGTGTGCGTGATTTTAGGTGCACACTGCATCGTCAAGATACGTAGCTGCTAAACTAAAAGCGTCGGTAAATGAATCGTAGAAATGGTTTTCCGCCGATGGAGTTTTTACTGGCTGGTCACAGGTTTTCTGGAATCAATCAAAAGAGGGAAAAGAAAAAACGGAAGAGGATATTGCCGCGTGGCGAGGAACACGGCATATTATTAGATACGACGACATAATGATGCGAAGACCATCGACCTACGATTCCCCTCCTCCACTCCCCCCCCTCCCGGCCATTCTCGCCGTAAAGTTTTACGACGACGAGTTATAATTATTTTATTATCGCTCATCGTAAACGATCAAACACTAAAGGTAATAATATGCAGTAAATACCTTTAATGGACAGCAATACTCGCGACTTACGTGTCGAGCTCGCGGTGTTTGTCATAAAACTGTTCTTCCCGACGCGCAGTTAAGTCACTCTATCGATCCTCCATTTATCACGGAAAAATCCTAAGAAGTCCTATGAATTCCTTACTCTTCGTACGCCTTTGCGAATATTGCCCAGGAATTTCCTCTTTCTCAATTTTTATAGTATTACTTCTATATTTAGAGTATTAATCCTATTAGGAGAAATCATAAGTCTTGATTGAGTTATGACATTAAGAGTGTGTAAAAATATTGATTATTGCACTAAATATTATGAAGCATGAAAAAATCAGTTCTCCACAATACGTGGAGCGTTGTGGGATGATTTGATTGCGGCAGAGGGGTGCTTTTATTATCGTCTTGCTCGTGTGTTGGTGGATATTAGCGCTTATATGTAATAGCGGTGCATCAGAGAAAGCCAATAATCGAGCGTACACCTCTCGTCGCGAACGGCCGCTTCGAGACCACTTGTTGATATGCAATCGCTATCGGGGATCGTTGGATATCAATTTAATGCTCCAACGGTAATTAACCCCTCGGCAGAGTCGAGTCGAAGGTCGGATTCAGAATCGGTTGTCCTACGGACCGAACTATTACCGTGTCTGCTGCGTGCCTATAGAATAGCAGGATTAATTGTTCCAATTTCGATTCGGCAATACGTACGTTTCGCTTGGTTAGGCTCAAATTCTCACGCTTCGCTAAACGCTTCTAATAATCGGAAAATCATTGTGCATACACAGAAAGTCATTTCCTGGTATTCAGTACTGATATTTTGTAATAGAATGTTTAGTTAGTTCTGGCGTACGGAAAACAGTTCGAAAGGAATACAACGGTTCATTTAAGGCTAAACAGACTAACAACACACTTGAATGAGAGATCCTTAATGGTGATTTGAGAGCGTCCGACGTCTTGGACGATAAATTCTCTTTTCGTGAGTTATCGGAACGTGCTTTGTAACAAAGTCACCCTGCTAACTGGTAATTATTTATGTGTTATAGACGAGCTAGGTGTCTGGGCTGGTTTGGCGCGAATTAGACCGGCCTTAAATCAGTATAGACCAGATGTCTGAGAGTTCCTGCTGGTCCATGGATTCATGGACCCTTGGCAATCTCCGCTGGGTATGGTTTTGCCTTTCTCGCAGCAGACCCTTTCGCGTCTACTACCTCAACACCTACTCCTACGCGAAGGGGGAGAGGACCGGCGCACCCCGCGGACGGGAAGTGACCTAATTGTGACTTATGGTCACTTCTAATAGAACCACTGGTTCGCCAGTCGAAAACTTACACGACCGACCTTCCTCGTTCTCTGGCTGATTGCTGAATCAAATCCCCACTGAGAGACGTTTTCGGGCAGAGCCGAATCTGTCTGAAAACCTCTGTATCAAAGTTCGTTATTTTCAGCACAGGGAATAAGGTTCAAGATATCCGGAGAAGATCGAACAGTGGACAAAAAATTCTTCGCAGTACTGACCTATTTTTAGTAGTCGCCATGATTCGGTAGGCACCGTTAGGTAAAGGTCAGTCGGCAACAGTTGCATCGATATTCTTGCACCTGACATTTTCGAGAGGTAGGATGGATGACGTCCTGTGCATATCGAAAGACAAATAGTGAACCGTCGGCTCGGCCAAGGAAAAAGGCAGGAAAGGCAGTTATGTGTTACCTGTTGTTTCTATCCTTTCAGAACGACAGGTGCTCCTCGCGCCATCCAGCTGCCGCCTTCGTCCCAATATCAATCATACACACGTACTTGTGGCCCAAGCATCACCACTTTTCTGCCGCACGACTGTCGATTTCATCCCCCGTCCTCCCCTCACCTTCTGACGTTAACGACGTTAATTCGATGAAAAAAGCTAACCAATCCATATGTCACTCCAATGACTGACGCGCGGTTGAAACTGAAGGAAAAGGGGACCGATTCTTCGACTTCGAATACATTTTTCCAGTAAATCTAACGCAGGTTTTGACAGAAGATAATAATCACTTGAATTTGTCGGACATTATTGATCCGTGGATCGTCGTCATTATTTACTGTTATAAATGTGAAGCAAAAATCTCGCGAGATGAGAGTGTTGTCACAGTATTAGGGTAAGTAGCGGACACTTGTGCAGGCACTCGGCATGGCCGGTACGGTTAATGAAACCGACGTGTCGGTCGATACTCGAGGTTGACCCTTTAATTTTTAACGCTCTCTCAGCGTTTCCTCGGCGCGCCCTCGCACGATCCGAGAGGTTGGGGGGGAGGCCTGTGGGATTCATCCCCCATGCGAAGGCATGACCGGCTATCAAAGTCAGTATTTATAAAGAGCGAGGCTGGCCGGATGGAGTGGCGTCTTCGCACACGCGGACACGCGTGTACGTTTGCCCGTTGAGGCGGCCTGTGTGTGGCCCACGTAGCCGGGGCCGATAATACGCATTTCCATGTACACACGGAGCAGTCGTGAGAGAGAAACGGGGCAAAAGAGGTCACGCGAATAGGGAGCTCGCGGGGCCGTCGGCCGTATTTGCATATAGAGAGCGTTAGCTAAGGGAAATAGAAGCCGAATACGTGACGGTCTTGCTCGACGGCTGGCGATTCTTCGCCGGTAAAGAGAACGAGAGGCCCACGGACACGGCCTATCAGCGAGTTCATTAATAACCGGCCGAGGCCGAAGGTTAAATGCCCGAATCTCGCTTTGCCAGCCCCCCCTCCCCCCTACCTCCGTCCCCTTCTAGGCCCCTTTTAATGCGCCCTCGTAAACAGCCGTTTCCCTCCCCCGACTTTCTACCCCCGGCAACTACAGTCTTATCTCGGCCGAGGCGCGAGGAATACCGTAAGTCATTAATGTTCCACGCGCGATAGCCGCTGAAAGAAGCTCGGCTGATGAATTGCCAAGGAATAACGCGTACGGGGCGACTCCATAAATTAACGATGCCCTTGCGCGAGCTGGACGATGCACGGCTAGGCTTCGTACCTTCTTTCGCTTGCCACTGCCGACGTACATTTCTATGGTCCTCAACGGCACCGCTGAACATGGCTTTATCAAACCACACCCCACGGATATCACGTATATTATAAACAAGATTTTCTCATAGATATTTAATCGAAATTACGGTAATTACGACGGGTAGGACGGTAAACGTTAACACTGTCGACACACCAAACACGAAGACAATGTTCAGAATTACGTTTAAAGTATTATATTCTGAGGAAAATCGTAATGTATCTTTTGATTGTATAATACATCACGTAAGGAATACAAAAAAAAGCACCTTATCTCTGGTCGGCAGTCAGTTCGGCCGACTAAATAATCGCGCAAATCGTAAATAGCCGTGGAGACACGCGTTGTCGTTACGATGGTAAGACAAAAAAAAATACTCGAACCCTTCATTTGCGGCTCAGCATTAATCCTCGGCGCGAGGCGAACGCTTTATCGGAGCGTGTACTTGGTTTGTTCTACGGATAAATCCGGACCCAAAGGCAAATGGGATAAATCTGAATAACACGTATCAAGCAACGCCTATGGCGTCCCTTGATAAGGGTACGAAGGGGTTGGTGAATGATTAGAGATATTAATATTGCTCAGTGGAAGGGTGCAAACTACCGAGCCCTGCGCAATGGCCGATCTCTGACACACGCTCTCACACAGTTTCACGTGTACACGCGTACTCGAGTAACCCTTTGTTGAATTCTCCAGGAAAGGGGTGAAAATATTGAACGACGTTTGGCATTTCTTTTAATAAATCGCGTAAAATGAATGACGAAGTATTATTTAGCTAGTACCTCAGAGCAGGAATACTTTTTAGTCTATATTTACTTGAAGCAATGTACCAGACGAAACCGTAGTTTGTGTGTAACTAAATATCTTTTCTATACCTAACCTGACGAGTATTATCTACAACGTCATCCGGCAAAGAGGACCGCTAGGATCGCTGAGAATTCGGCGACAACCGAAGTCAAATCCCAAACAAACGTAGGGGTAGGAGAGTCCGCAAACTAATTCTAATCTGGCTCTAGCGACAAATCGCTCGCCATAAATCCGAGGCCAAGAAACCAGCGCCAAGACGTTTCGTAATCGAAGATAAACCGCGGTTCTTCCCCGTCGCCCCTCGGCACCGACTCACTAGCGGAAACCAACTATCGTACGGTTATCAAAGTCGAAGCAGGACGCTTGAGCTGCGGGGGGTGTGCGACGCGGAAGGGGCGGGGGCCGGCGAGAAGGGATGACGTCCTGCTAAGTTATCCAGATAAATCAGAAATCCTGTCGACCGTGGTACCCGTGTACCACTGCCTCAACCGTGGTCCCCGGTAATACACGATAAAGGATTTACCATCATCGAATAAACAATGCCGAGCAACGACAAACGTTTATTACCTGAACATTTCGATAAGCCGGGAGTTTGAAGGGCGTTTCCTCGAGGAATCGAATAGCTGAGACTGCTGCTGATAACCATCTGGCTCCTCTGGGTGCTGGCCTTTATTTTATGTTTTTATAAATGGCCTTCATCACGATTCGTTTGATCCCGATCTTCAGGAGCGATTTGTCGGGGATAATCACGGCGTTCCTCGGCGCAGTCCGAAAACGTCTTGCTGATCCCGAGTCGTTCGGTTCATCGACGAGATTGATCGCGGCTAAACGACGTTCGTCGTCACGCGGGACCGTGAGGACCGTCGTTTTCTACCGTCGACACGTTGGACGGACGATGCGCCGTACATCATCGGGATTGAAACATTTCCTTATTATTACCACCGCCGGCATGGATTAATTCCTCGGTATTACAAACCGGCCAGGGCATTCCAATGGCTCCGTGACGTCTGTCCCCCCCGATGTATGCGTCTTTGTTTAAATCGGACAGTGGATACCCTTTGTCCCTATCCTCAAATGAATGAATATAAATACGCGTGACAGACACATGCCTCTCAGTGTGCGTGACTGCGTATTCACGTGCACGTGACGCACCCAGTCTACCCTCTAGCACGTGCTGTGAAAATAGTCCACGAGAAAATGCCTCGAGACATTTCGAAGCCAATGCCGCCAAAGACGGCGATCATTAACGCATACTCAACGTCTCGCAGTTAACGTGAATATTTACACCGAAATATGTTAAATATTATATTACCTGAAAGATCGCAGATTACACGTTTTACTAATAAAGACATATATTTCAATCAAGGTTACAGGTAATATCTTTCTATTTGAAAGTGTTTTACTTTGTAGTACAGTTTTGAGTATTATCTTCTTCATAATGAGGTTGGATTGAATTTGAATCGGTGTGAAAGAAGCTTAAGCCGCCAAATACCGGCAGTGAGGAATGTCGATTTGCGTGTTCGTATTTTACACCCCCTTTCTCACCTTTGAACGAGCATCCCGACGGTTTAATCCTAATAAATAAATATTATTAATACATGGCTACCATATTCGAAGGGGTGACCCGTGGTCACAGCGATTAGTTGCAGTCTACCGTTGACCATGTATTCCCCGCTGCTTTATTTTACGTCGTCTCTTTAGCGGATCAGCGAACAAGCAACAAAATTTCCAAGGCATATATCAATGAGAACTTTACAAATAATCAAACAAACATACATCTCAGCAAATAATCGAAACCACTTGTAGAATACGATGTTGAAATACGAGGTAAGACATTGAAAATGTTACAAACAAATATTTTTGAAATTGCTCGAGATATCAAATTTTTATTTCCACCGACTTTTGAGTATCAAAGGTCATTTCAAGGACACCTTGATTTTAAGTTTCAGTAATATTACTTAGTGACATCTTTAGTTTTCTATCCCGTGTGCAACGTTAAATATTTACTCTTTGATGATGTGGTAAAAAGATGATGATACGTATTGTCAGTAACCTTGAAACGAATATCATTGTTGGAGTGAACGGATACGGGGCACAAAAGGAACAAAGTCATTGATTTGCCTTACTTTTCCTCCGTTTTCATTCTGCGCATCGCTGAATCATTGACGCGACGACGATGATGTTCGCGGGTGAAGGTGAAACTCATATAATATGTATAAGGCGACCCACAAACGGTCTTGCAGCTAGACGGTTCCCTTTCGACCGACCTTCGTACGTGTCCATGACGAAGGGCGACGGGCGGTCCATGAAGGACGGCCACCCTCAACGCCAAAGCGAATTGACGCATCAGCAATGCTAGTTTTTCCCCATCCATATACTCAAGCTTAATTTCGATACACCATTCGTAACGTCCGAGACACAATCGGTGCAAGCTTTGCCTTATTTGGACTGTTAAATGTATCGTCCACTTGTGCGACAGGATTTGCGATTAACATTTCATTGGCTACATTACGTTGCGTGCGTTGCCATATAAATTGAATTTCAGTCTTGTGGTACTGGCTTAGGAGCGATATAATATTCGAGTAAGTCATTAACCGGTTGTTTGACGTAGCCGGTGTATATGGCAGGTATATTTCGAAAAGCTCCTCGAGCCCGGGTAGTACGTCTTATTTAAGCCGGCTAATTCGCGGCATTCCTATAACCATGTATCAGTGTCGGCGTTTCGGTCGATATGGCTCGGGTGCTTTGGCTACCTTCCCTCGAAAAACGCGTATAAACGTCATCGTGTCCGGGGCTTTCCTTCTTGCACGGCGCGTATACCCCGCGACTAATCTCGTAAATTGCCGTGGCGCTGCGGCCAGGTCGACGGGAATATTTACTGGAATCTAAGTTTATAATTACCGAGAAATCCCACGCGCCGGAACATACGGTATCGACCGTACAAGTACGGCCCTACCGATCTCGTTACGAGCCAAGAACCTGAGAATCCCTTTCCTTCCTTCCCCTCCCCCATTTCTCCCTTCTCCTCCTCCTGCCGCATGTGCCGCTTCGGTGGCTGGACCAACGCGATTCACCCCCGACCGGCTCGGTCCAGCGGTGCCGTGTCCTCTCTTTTCCTAGTGTATTACTAATCGCCCTCCACGTCAAGCCCGGCGAATTAATGCCCGTAATATGTTGGCCGCGGCCGCGTTTACGGGTTTACGTTCCTCCCAAGTATAACTTAAAACCAGCTCGGCATACTGTGACAGTCCGGTGCTTACGTATCGTCATTAAGAAACGCGCTTACCGATTCTTACGTGTCACACTACCCGCTTCACTCTCACTGCAGGTCTCGATTTTTCTCGATCCAGCTCGTTCCTTCGATAACTGCTCCTTCCAGATCCTTCTCGATCTGGCTTACCCGGTGAGCATCGTCTTGTCCTCCGTCTTTAACCCTCGCGTGCGTTTGCCCCCTTACTTGCGTCCCCCTCTCATTCCTCTTTTACCTCTATGTATTCTTTTTCTTGGGCCGTCGACGTGGTTGAACGGGTCGACGGTGCTCCCGGTAATCAGCTTTCGATTATTTATCGCTCTATTAATCTGGGAATAGGTCCCAATCGGCCGCTCGATTTGTAATCGTTAACCGAACCTGATTCACCCGCTCTTTAGCAGCCGCTGACAACGCGCAGTTCCTCGCGTTTGCCCTGCGGACCTACGATCGGAGTAAGATCGTACAGGTGTAAGTACAGGCTCGAACAACAGCGAGGATCATTACCAACGACCGGACCAACAACCGTTTCTACAAAAATAACTACAAACATTACGTCGCTGGATGAGTACAAACTAAACCATGATATCTATTTCTGTTCTTTCTGTTCATTCGGTTCATCAAATTTTCGATTATATGACGATCGAGGAGGGTGTAACTTCAAATGCTCGTAGAATCGAATGCCATAGGTTTTCATTTTTGGTAGAATCGAACGAAAACGCGATCTGTTCTTCCTTTCACGGTTAACCGCGTTCGTTCAGGTGGGCCGGGCAATGATATATCGGCTATTACTCCGAGAGCCCAGCACCTGTTAATGCGTTTCTCTTCAGGTTCGCGGCCTAACACCTGACTCCGTTGCATACCACGTGCGGCAACCCATTCAAGAATTCACAGTCCTTTTGCTTTCGCTACTATTCTCAATAAGAATATCGCAGCAGGAGTGATTGCGGAATTAGCGCCAGCTTTATTGCAGTTCACGTTTACAGACTCCCGTGTGTAGCACAGTACACAGGCTGAATTCCTGTGTTTAGTCTTATTTCGTTTCCTTGTTAAGCCGTATCTATTACTCGTCGTCACTTGGCCGAGCACGGTCGTACGAAACAACTTCAACACACGTGCAAGGAAAAATGCTATACCTTCAGTTTTGCTAAGTGCTATGCGGAGAATATAATTAATAATGGATTACAAATACCTGAGGATCGTTGTTCCTTTTTCCCCGAGTGTCAGGGGATTAAGTTTATCTTGATACGATTATTGAACGGAGAATGAAGCGGTGGACCGTCGTCCTGTAGCGACGGTTTAATGCGCCTCCGGCAATAAGGCAGGAAATCGGTAACGGGAGGGCAGAGCGATAAGGCGGGCTATTTTCCATATTTCAGAACTCATCGGGCGTTCGCGAATAAAGTACAACCTTAATACTTTCTCGGTCTGATCCGTGCGGTGGCCGTGGAAGCGAGGAGGGAAGTTTAATACCTTCTTAAATATTCCTTCCATTCTCATGCCCCTTCCCACCGCATTCGTACAGCAGCAACAGCTTCAAGGATCCCCGCCTCGTCCTCTTTTTCTCCTCTCGCTTCTCCCTTTCCTTCCCTTCCACGATGAGCCGGGTATTAGAAGGAGGGTAGTATTCTTAAAGGTAGGAACAAATAATACGATTACGTTCCGTTTCCGTTTATTAAAGAAACAAGATATCGTCGTGTTCGCTGTCTGCCCGGATGATTCCACCGAGTAGCAGAGTCTTCCGACCAGCCAGACCCCGTCCTCTTCTCCTCCCCTCCTCAGCCCGTTAGTACAGCTTGCCCCCCCTGCTTGGCATTCGATACCGAAACTCGATATTAAAACTTACCGCGGGTATTACGCCGACATTACTAGGTGAACATACACGAATGCAAATGTAAGCCCGCTCGTCCGGGTAATACGATCGAGTTCCATTGCCCTCCGTACCAATATATCTTTTAATTTACGAACGAATATGCTTGAGTAGTGCACGCTATATTTATTAAACCTCTACTATTCTGGCGATAACCCGAAAGGTATATCTCCGCCGGAAATTCGCTCCTTGTTCAATAAAAATTATGTCATAGCCGAATATAAAATTGAGGGGCATAAAGGTTAACGTGGCAGTGGTAGAAATAGTGGAAAATATTCGTAAGATCGGGGCTCGATTTAAGGGGCAGTATCTTAAATCAGCTGTTGTAAATTTCTTCGGAATATATCTGTCGAATTGGCCTGTGATGTGACTCAACGGCGGAGGAAGTTGCTTCGTGTCGCTTTGATTTCGTCCCGAAGAGCATGAATCGCGCTTTACGATATATCCACGCGCTGCATTCCGCGATATATCTCTCAGGAGCCGTAACGTTAACCCACCGGTAATTTCCATACGCGCCTGTGTACAAATTCTCGATGTTTACGAGGAGCAGCGCGGGACAGCGACGGATCCTCGGTTTAACCCGAAGAAGACGCACGCAAACGCATGTTTCAGAGCTCAGCCGGGTCCCCCTTCGTTCCGTAATAAGTCCATGGCGAACCGTCATCGCGCAAATAAGAAAACCCGTGCCTATATTCGGACCAGTTTTAATGAGCCCGACGACGATGGTTTTGCCCAACGATGCTGGAAATAAATAAAAGTCATTTTTTCCTATCACCAGAATGTGTATTTTCTAACGCTGATCATTCGAACAAAGTCCTGTTGTTTCTTATTATTTCCTTTGTCACTTTGTAGAACGATGCGTCTAAACACACAGACATTGTAGGTGGTTGGAGGAACGTTTCTGGTGCAGCGAGACGCGCGAACTTTTGGATGAGTCAGCTAATTTATTCAAAGTCGGATACGCAGGCCGAACGGCAGTCGAAAGAGAGCGAGCGAGAGGGCACGGTACGATGGTCGACCCATGAACGATGCTCGACGAAGGGGGCGGGAAAGGGGAGGAAAATGGATAAGGACCGTCTGAATCTGTGCCACTGTATACCCAGTCTTGCGCGTTATAGCGCGCGTGGATATATTGAGACACGCGCCAACGCAATCTAATTATCATGTGCATAATGGTGGCCGGTCGCCAAGCTTCAGAAATACATCAGAGCACTCGCTCCGCTATAGATAGGTGTCTACGCCATGTAGAATCCACGCGAAAAGGGAAAACTCGGACGTCCCACTCCTTACTCGTTTTCCCTTTTCCTATACGTTTGACAATCCGAAAATCCGACAATTTCCTCGTTATTCCTCGGCGGAATATTTTGCAATTGCATTTCTTGGACGATTGTCCCGAGGGAACTGTAGATACGAAACGAATTCTGTGTTCAAAATATTTCTGGACGTTAAATGACATATGGTAGTTTCGTTAGACGTAGATCCCGGCGGATATTCATTTATTATCCCTTAATACAGAGCATTCAACGCGAACCGGACCATTAGCCTAACAGTGCGTTGCGACACGAGGACGTCGAAAGCTTTATCCATCCGGGACAATGTTCTCGAAGATCGTATTCCTTCGCACGGTCATAATCCGGCACCGCATATGCCCGTCCAGTGTGGGGATTCGTTAATCGCATTCGGTATTCATCAATGGATCGGTGTACAGCGGCCATAGAGAAAAGACGGTAGACGTGAGGGCCCTCGCGGGCTACCCAAATGACCGGTCGTGTCTCCCGTCTCGGCAGTACAATGACACTTTTTTCCGCTGGCAAGCGAGGACAACCACGAGGGGAACGTTCCCTCCTCCGGCCCGTTCCCCGCGCTCTTTATTTCACCTTCTACAAACGGTACGTCATCGAAGCCTTTCGTGGGCCGTCGTCGAACAAGAGGGAGCTCCGGGAACCGCCATTCAGAGGAGCGGAGGGGAAAAGAGAGCGGAAGAGAAAAAGGACGAGGTGAAAGGAGTGGCGGAGAAGGAGGAGGACCGCCGTGGTACAAGATGGAAACTCTGACGATCCGACACGTTTTTTGCATCTGTCAATCCGCTTAAACTTGGGCAAATTGCTTCGATGAAAGGCACGGGGCCGTAACGCTAACGATGGGTTAAAGTTTTTATCATTATCGAGCATTGCGCGTCAGCGTTCTCGAGTACCCCGGATAGCCAAGTGGGGAGCGTGATCGATCAGCGGTGCGTTCGTCGAGAAATACGAATTGAAAGCACAGAAGGGACCCTCTGCGCGGGCTGTTCCTCAAAATGACGTGCCCGGTTTCGCGTCTCTCGATTCTTTTTTCCGAGTGGGCCTAAGAGGGCCGATCTTCAGTCTTCGGTCTGCCACGGACGTCGGGGGGAGGACAGGGGGCGAGAAAAAGAGACAGAACCATGCGCGGAACCATTGCCCACGAGGGCCCCTGGGAGTGATAGATGTGGAAATAATTATAGGCGAACGCTGGCGCGCAACAAGAGTAAAAACCATGTCAAATCTCTCGCGCGAGGCACCGGTAATGACTTTTGACCATGCAACACAAAAAGACCCGGAGAATATGAGCTCGTGCGGATCTTTCTCCACATTCGGCGACGACGACGACGAGGACGATGACGACGACGACGAGGTTTGTGTCGTGCGAACCGTCGGAACGGTCGTTTCGGGATGCTAGGAAGGGGGCAAGGGAAGGGGAGGGGGGGTCAAGGCGACGACGTTTCAATCCCGTTCGACCAGGCGGAACAAGCAACTCGCTTTTTCGTGCCTTTTGTTCTTTCGACTCACTCGAGGAGCGAGATCAAAGGTATCGTCCGACACACGCGGCTTCGAAAACGTAAGGCCCACGTGCGATTTATCGCCCGCATTATATGGCCCGGCCTTAAAGTCGTTCTAACGTTTCCGAACGCACGTAGGAGACCGCTGCGATTCATCCTACGCCTCGGATTCAATGAAAAATTAGAGCAGACGAATCAACAGACACGTTCGAACAGGGCTTTGACGGTACATGATGCGCGCCTTTATACTTCTTCTTTTCTGTTCGATGTGTCTTAGTGGCGTGGGGGGGGGGGGGGGGGGGGTGGTGGTGGCAATGACGTCGACTGGGAGAACGAAAGAATGGAATTTGTCGTTCGCCGGGGGAATTGCGATCGAAGTTCCCGCGAATCCCTTGGGACGAGACCGGTCTTTCTTCCCCCGGCAGAGGTCAGGGGGACAGCGGTGGCGTACCTACGAGGCTCTGTCTCTCCCGGTCGACTAATGCACCGCCGTGCCCCGGGGCACGGTAATGCCTAATTAATCCAATTAATCTAGGCCCCGGCGCACAAATGACCTCAGCCTTCGAGAGACCTCAAAGACGCAGGGACCGCCAACCCCCTGCCTCCTCCTCCTCCTTCTCCTCCTCCTGTTCCTCATTCTCCCTTTCGGACTGCACGGTTGATGAACCGGGGCCAATCTAACATTCCGAGAAATTAACGATTACCGGTGATTTATACAAATTCATATTTTAAATTATTGGCCGTCATTAGCGCGCGTCGGGGTATTAGTTCTCGGTTGACGTGTAAAAGGCTCGTCGGTCTCTGTCTCTGTCTCTGTCTCACTCTTGATCCTTTGGAGTTGCTCGTGCGCGCTGCTCTTTCTTTCGTTCTTTCGGAGCGCTCTGCTCTCCCTGGTCCGGCCTTTCTTCAGCCTCCGATCTCCCCGTCCCTCCGTTCCGGCAGACTCGAAACCGTCTATAGTCTCTGCCTCGATTCGTCCGGATCCCGTCCGTAGAGCTCTCGCGTTCGAATATATTATTGTTTTGTTCTTCGGCGGGAGGGAGAGGGACGGCGAAGGAGAACGACGTCGGAGCCCGGCTGGTTGTCATTGGCTCATTTGTTAGACGCCATCCAAAGCATGCGGGGCCTTGATTTAGTACCTCCAGCTCAAACCGCGTGTGTGTATATCCCCGGGAAGATATCTCCGCGGAGCCCTTCATCGAAAGAGACAGGCACACGGATTCAACGGCTTCGAGGCCCGCAAGTTCATGATCCCACGTACCCCCACTTCGCCCCCCCCTTCCCCTGCACCTTTTCCTCCTCGCGATCACTCATTTCCCTACGCTTTCAATATTCCCCGGCGTAGCGGCTGACTGATCGGCCGATCGGCCACGGATTACACTTTGGAACAAATTACGGCTACCGATAAAAACGTCGAAAAACAGATGCGCGCCTAGAAGCCGCGCGTGATCGAACATTCGAAGAGGGAGTCAAATGAGAAAAAAAAGGGGTAAACGCGGTGGAGGTTGAGGATAGATGGAGAAGAGAGAAATTACCCGCGGCAGGTGTAGGTGGTCCCCACGTCCATTTCCTTCGCCGTATTCGCGGGCCCTTTGCTTACCTGATCAGGGTCCCCCCCCCCTTCGCCCCTCTTATCCCACTGAGCCTTGCACTTATACGGTAGCCGAACGACCCCAGGAAATCTAATTGTCGGTCTTCGACGTAGCGGGCAAATTGCAAAAATAAACATGTCGGCGACGTGAAGGACGGGGTGGGAAGGGGGGAAGGTCCGGGTCGACGGGATGGCGAGGATGATGATCCGGGGAAGAGGCGAAGCGCAGAGGGGAGGGGAGGGGGGACACAGGAACGAGGACCAACCGCTGCCCATTGGCAACTCTTCCTTTCCATCCCCCCTTTTACCTCCTCCTCGTCCCACTCCTACGTTCGCGTTCCCTTGCAACTGGGAATGGAAATACTAATTTTGCGGAATACGGTGGCCGGACTGCGGTAAGCGTCCACCGGGAAGACGATGGTGTGGGTCGCGATTACCTGCGGATAATTATAGTCGACGCGTACGCGGCTTATACAGAGGGGGTGGTTCGACGTAACCCGCGCAACGCATTGAACCTCTCTGTGCATACAAGTAGACGGGAATCCAATGGAAGAGCAATCAATGCGATTGGAAATAGGATTGCGGAGTTCCTTGGACGTTATTAATATCGGCGTGTCATCAAATGAATTAGAATATCGATGTAGGCGGACGAAAAACCGTACTGACGCGCAGGAGGATTACTTACGGGGGAACAAAGAAAGTTGGATAATCGCCGTGATGAAGAGGAAGAGATGGTCCGGCAGTTTTCGAGGAACTGCAGAGAGACCGTGATGGCCGGCAATATGAGGATTTATTGCGGCGGCCTTTGATGAGTGGCCCCTACTTTTCGGATTCGGGGAAGGGTCATTTTTTGATATCACGAGGAGTCACACTAATAGTTACGCAGGCGGTACGCGCGCAAGAGGGGATGAGGGGAGGGGGGCCAGGGGTGCGTGGACGTAACAAAGGCTTAATAGGAAGACGTCGGAGAAAGAGGAGGAAATCGATGTGCCAGGTGGAACTGAGACGCAGAACGAGAGGAAGGAACCTGGGAAAAACGAGGACAGAGGAGGAAACGAAGCTGGTAACCAAACCAGAGATATCACGTTAAAGGGACGCATGAAGCAGGGAGGGGAGGGTAATTTCATCGCGAGGAATAACGAAACGGTGAAGCAGACGGAGATGATGACGGCTGAGGAAGAGAGGGGGTGAATGCAAGGGAACATAAGGCAGAGATATAATTGCTACATCCTCTTAGTCACGTGCCACTTACGTGGTTCTCAACCACGAAAAAGAAAGACCTTCAAAGGGTCATACGGCACAAGCCTTGCATAATTCGAAATCGAATCACGTAATTTTTTGAAAAATTCACACAGGAGAATTCTACTGGATTCGTCACCTTTTCCTGGATTTTCAAAGTCTCGTTCGCGATAGGAAGGGAAGACTCTCGTGCGCTGTGCAATTGTGACGCTTTTTTGTTGCATCTGCGAGGTTAAATTACATTGCGAAGAAACCTCAGACGAGCCGTACGAACGCGTGAAATTCGATGAGCCGAGTTAATAGCGATGGTCACAAATCATACGAAAAATAATCGCCTTCGGTCTCACGCGCGAATAAATTTTCATGGCCGTAATTAATACGCGTAATTACCGAGCAGACCCGGGAAGAATATTCCAAAGGAACTGTTAGAAGTTCAGGCAACGATACATCTGAACCGTCATGATATTTTTGCCGATTATAATATTTGTGTCTTATTAATCACAGAATTCTGCCAGGGAGCCTTCAATTCCGTAGTTGTCGACGAACATCGTGTGAGTTGAATCCTGCAGAATTCGAGTGGAGGATCAGCCATTAATTTCCTTTCGGTAGAAAAACCGAGTCGAACTAATGGGAGCCACGTTCTTATGCCTCCCGCTGTGTCTCCCAGAGGCCTTTTCTTTCGCCCCGCTCTTCTACTAATGGCCACTCTTTGATGACAAATATCGGCCGAAAGAAAATATATAAATTACACGGAGGTAGCGCTGCTCCCTGTTGGTGACGCCCACCAGACCCGGCCTGTATCAATAACGCTCTCGATTTCCAGGGGCAGAAGCTCACGATTTCACTTACAGCTTCTCATTAAGTCCGTCTTTAATCAACACTACTGCCGGAACATAAATTCCTCCGAAGCGATGAGTAGGAAAAAAAGGCTAAGACGGCAGAATTTCTTTCTACGAAAACGCGTCAGCTAAGAATCCATGAATACGCCGTTGAAACTTCCGAATAACTTTGAAAATATTTTTCATGCATCTATCTTGAAGGAATTCTTCGGCTTATTACACCAAGGCTGAACCAATTTTTAAGCCAAATGTCTTTCTTATTGTTACTCTATAATTCATATATAATGGTATACTGTGTGTGAACGTGCACGTATTCATACACACGTATGGAATACACGATACGGCCATACTTTGACGGATACAAAAACATCGGAGCTGCTTGATAAATTGCCTCGCGAGAAAAAGCATCGGCCACTCGAGACCGAGTGTGGAAGGAGCGTACGAGAAGGGCGAGGAAAAAGAAATCGCGAAGTGCGTGCGAAAGACGAAGGAGAAGCCCGACAAAAGATGGTAGAAAAGGTCAGAAGTGGGAAAGAGTGAGAGGGGGGGGGCAGGCGTTAAGGACAGGATACATCCCAGACCGTTTCCGGTATTGTTCGCGCTAATAGCGCTAAGATACAACGGATCCCTTCTGTAACGCCCCTGCGCGTTGATGCGAGTTTCGGGTATAAGCGATGGCCCGTAGGAACTTCGATTATCGCGATCTGGCCAGCGTCAATGCGACGGAAACGACGAAACAGGAAGCGTATCTGGCGTTCGTCGAGCGGAAGCCTTAACGCTATTCGAATGGACGTAGTAGCTGCCTACAACTTCGTTCGTCTTCCGGCCTTAATGACAAAAACTTAGTTTCATCTGAATGGATATCTCAAGTCCCGCAAAGTGATTCCTCGTAGCGTCTTTTGATCGTACGAAAAGCACGTGGCAAATCTTGTGAGGAACATAAGACGAACGATATTCGTAGATAATTTATAATGATGGTATTATCTAGTCACATAGAATAGGTAGGCAATATTTACACGAGGTAAACAAAGTCATCTATACTAGTGTTTACGTAGAAGTCTAGGAATATAACGGCGACCCACCCAGGCTTTGCTGGTAGGGACTTACGTTACTCGATATTACTGCGGCAGGGTCGGGATGTTTGCCGATACCGCGCGAGCAGGGCCCACTGGTACTTACTTATTCATTTACTTGTTTCGTTACACGACTCGACATGTAAAGTCTCGAGGCTACGATTCGCGTTTATCGATAAACCAGTTCGATCGCGGAGCCACGGCTCTACCTACCGGAGTATTACGCGTTTCGTTCGTAGATCGGTACACGGCAGCAAGGTCGTATATAAAGCCCGCGTTGGAGTAGCTACTGCACGGGAGACATGCACGAGTATTAACGAGATGCTACCGGCTATTAATTCTCGAGCCTCCGGACAAACGCGTATCGCGCTGTGAATGCATCGTGGCTACGTCGATAGCCCGATGAAATGTGGAGATCTGCGCGAAGAATAATTCCCAATACTTGTCACGGTAATCTGATTGCATCGACAAACTCTTTCTCAGAAGAGGCGAATTTTTATGTTCCCTGAGTTGTGTAATAAGAAAGGCTCCAAGCTGAGACATCAACGAATAATTTTCTGTGTCAACGGGTATTTGATATACGAGTAGACGCGTTTTTACGTATTTTCGCAAGACAATGCGATATCGAGGATGTTGTTAATTGGGCAAACTATACGGAAGGCCTTGCGGAAACGAGATACATATTTTGCGGCGTAGTCGCGCGATGATAATGGAAATAAAAGAGGACCGCCGTGCGAAAATTGGTCGGGGACATAAAGTCCGATTATCGCGAGCGACGAGCTCGCTACACCGAAATCGCGAGGGCAAATCAGAAAATATTCCCTGTAGGCCTTGTCCAATCGTCCTTCCTGCTCCTGCTGCCGCTACGAAAGGCGGTAAAAGTAAATGTGCTCAGCGTGTATGAGTGTGTGAGTTCGTGTATCCGCTTACACACATGTACCTATAGGTCGACGATAAATTAATCCGGACACATCGGCGACATCGTCCTTTCCAAGCGGCGCGCACCGAATTCTCTGTTTGCTTCCGACACGCCACTTATATCGTTGATTTATTAAAATTTCAACTGAGAACGTAATAATACATTTCGACGCGACGATGTACCCCCTTTTCTCATTTTAACGGCCATGAAAGTCCAGCCTCCGATAATAATAAGCGAAACAGAATACTTTTTACTTGAAGCACTCTCCTCTTTCGTTGATAGTCGGTCAGTGTGCTCGTGTTGCCGTTCAGCATTTTCCTCGGGTCCATCACAGGACTATCGAATTTATATCGTCGAGCGACGATGCAGCACCGAAAGCTCGGTAACGGGTAAGGCGAAAAAGGGAGCAGAGCAAGGGGGGGATGCCCGCCGACGAGCTGATATCGTTGCGGCAAGTGCGTAAATCCGTACGGCGGATCCCTGATACCGAAACGATGTCGTATCCCCCGTTAATACGGGCGACCACGTCGAAGTACATTACGCCGGCCGGAGTATAACGTTAAGCGCGACTGACGTTGTCTGTCGGCAATTCCGCGCTTAACGAAGCTTTTCCCTACGCGAAAAGCGCCCATAAGCATCGCACGGCTCACTCGGGCCATTACACTTTCGGAATCGCTATGGTCGTTAGAGCAACAAGGACGGAACAGAGAAAATACGAGGAGAGATGAAGAAGAACCTCTCTCTCTCTCTCTCTCTCCTCAGCCAAGGAGAAGGACAGCGAACGACCGAAGGAACCGGAAAAGGGGAATATGTCAAGGTAAAAGATGGGCTTGATAAAAGCTCGTGGAAATTAACCCTTTCTAAACACATAAATCTGAGCAATTTTTTCGAGAACACTGTCTCGAAGAAATCCAAGAAAAGTTGGCCAGCTATTTCGTGCGTAATTTAGATTTCGATCGCGAGATGAAAGTCGGCAGATTTCAATTACCGATCGAAATTCCTAGCGTTGCAGGAGGACGATAAGGATCGAAGGAGACAAAAGTCCTCAAGAGATAAGCGAAGGACTAACGAGCCGGGGGGAGGGTAGAGAGAGAAGGAATCGAATAAAGAATGTTTACAACGTATCGCGGGGCTATAATGTAGCTTACGGTATAAGCTCATGCGAGATATTTAGTCGGATATCGTGGCGCCACGCCACCCAGGGGACCCCCTCATTATTTGCTGCGAGGATGAGCCTTTATTAGCAGTTATCCCGTTCGGTCTCGAATCTATACGTTCGCATATCCATAAATTCGCGTTTACGGTGACCGTATCTTATGCAAATGAGACGATTTAATCCGCCGGATATTTTAGGGCATTTTTAATAACCCTTCCTTCTCGGCCATCCGCTTTCCTCCCGTTCCTCATCAACCTAACTTTCGATCCTTCTTCTCAATGCCTGCGGCCTCCGACGATCGTTTCGCCGTTCCAACGGGCATGAACGGTCAATTAGTGCCAATTTGACGTCTCGCGTCTACCCGAGCAGCCATGTACCGTCAGATACCTGTGAAGAAGTTACTTCTATAAACTCCCCGCTCAGGTACGGGTTTGTAAATTTCCCTCTGTCGCCTGTCGCTTTCGGGTATTTAAATTTACACAAATCGACCTTCCCACGAGTTACTTCATCAACAATGTCAATGTATAGAAAGTATTTATTTTGAACATTAATCGTGCTGATTTTATCGTGTCTGTTTTGGAATGATTTTCGGCAGCTGTCGCTTTTAATTGTTCTGCTCTGAATCTTTTTGCGGTGCTAATAGTTGATGATGAATTCGCAGCAGTGGCGTTAGTTCGAATTGACTATGGCGCAGTAGCGAGTACAATTTGGCCCGATGCTTCGAGCCGGCAAAGTGCGATAATAAGCCCGCGGGCAGTCCGTGAGAATCTACAATTCGCTTCGCTCAAATTGAATACTCCGTAGGCGGAATCTGGACTCTGCCGAGGGTTAACGTAAGATCAGCGGTCCGTGATATAGTGGGGCTTTGTGGCCGTCTGCACAAACGTTCGTTTCCACCGTTGTATCTGCATTAACCGATTTTTGTCTGGCAAGGAAACAGCCGTGCGTTAACGCTAGATCTACGGAACGATCATTTTCCTCGGCGTAATAATCCGGTAGCGCAATAGAGGAATTTTCAGTGTGGTCGGTAGTTGAACACGTCGAGAAAACGGATCCACTTCTCTTCCATTCTCCGCTCGGATTGACGCGACGAAAAAGACCCTTGCGGTGTCGCGTGGTTTTGACCGAAGGTAATAAGTAAGCTTTTGAGCTTTGACCGTGATCCGTGCGCAACCCGTCGACGGGGGACAAAAGACAAAGTAATCGTAGCTTGAAATTACAATATAACGGCGGTCGAGCGTTCGGTACCAGTCCCTGAAAACTGGCCTTTCTTCTTCGCGCAGGTTCCTCGGTATAATAAGCCTGGGGAATAATTTCCTGCGTTTAACAGCTGATCCGATTATCTGGGATGAAGGCTATATTTGAAATGGTAGTCATCACGAACCGTGACACCTTGAATAGACTTCATAATCCTGTCACAGAAACGTGCTGGCCCAGTTGAAATAAATCTATCGCGGTAAGTGACTCGTAGAAACAACCGAAGAAATGCTTTGTTACTCAAGGAATTCTATTGGAAGGTCAGAAGGTAGCTTGATTCGTAAGATCGCCGAGTGTCTTGTTGTTTTGGGCCAACATTCACGATACACATTTACATCTGTGACTGAGGACGGAGGAGGACGAAGATCGCGTCGGGAAGGAGAGAAAGTTGGAGAAAGAGAGGGACACACGGCACAAAGGCTTGTTTGCATTAACCCGTAAACAGAAGCGCAGGGCAACGGATATTACGTAAGTCTAAAAAATGCCGGACAAAAGCAAAGTGGACAGCTCGGGGGTGAGACAAAGGGCCGCGCGTGTGCATTCTACCTCAAACGATAAACCCGAAGGCACAAGGCAGCGTCCGGGAAATTAACAAGGAATATAATTACGAGCAGTCGGCCCAGCCGTCGATCTTGAGCATTGCTTCTCCGCTGTTACGTTGATTCAACTAAAAGGTCTTATCCCGTCTCACCTTAAGTGTCTTGCCAACTAGCAAAAGAAAGTACCGCTAAACAAAGGATTTCAAAGTATCGACTTTGAAGCGCTCTTAATAAGAGTGTCATTTTTTGTCTTTAATTGCACGAGAAATGCTGTGTCCGATGACGGCGGGGAGAATTATGTGAATGTGAAAAAGCAAAGAAGGACGTAGAGCTGTGCGAACGAATCCACCTGTCCAGAGCAGTAGGCAGCGAGAGACGAGGGGTCGGTTGACTTGATCAAAGATGCTGCTAATCGAGATTAATATCAAAGTGGTGAATGCCTTGAGGATTCTGACCGGGGTAGACTGGTCCGCGCCTTCTAGCGCGGGGTAGGTCGAGGGAAGGGTGGGGGGATATGGCATCGAAAGTACACGGGGTATCTCGCAATTAGCTACCATTCCGTATGTCCCCTTTCCACGGCGGTTCCCATAAGATAACAATCCTTTGAGGCTTTGACGCGAACCGTGAAGGCGAGTGGACCAAGGCCAGGGGGGTGGGGTTGCGCTAGAAGGGAAGCTAGATGGGAAAGAAGGAGAGGGAAAACGGGCGCAGGACGGAAGTTGGAGCAGTGAGAAACGGTCGATGGACCGCCGTATGGCGCGAGTGTGGATTTGCCGATGGTGTTTCCATTTTGTGGTGCGAATAAGGGAACCGGGGAAAGGGATGAAGCAGAGAGGTCCGTTGGAGCTCGAGCACAAATCAATTAGTGGGGGGCCTCGGGCTCTTGGAGCTCGAGAACTACCCTTCCACGGTGGCAAACCCCCGTCCCCTTCTTCACCGGTATCCTCCGGTTATCCCGGCTCTATCTATCTATGTAATTCTCCTTCTTCCTCGGCCCGCATCCAAGGTAGCCATACCGAATTCAGATTGCGTTTCAATCTATACGCTAACAAGTGTTTAGTGTTTACCGAACCGCGAGCCAACCGTCTTTGCTTTGCCCGCAATTTCCGTACAATGAACAACCACGCACCGACGTCGAAATCCTGCTCAGCAATGAGTCACAAACTTTCCATGCCGAGTCAGGGCAACGAATTTTCGGGGATCGCGTTAAGAGTATTCGTCGAATTCAATAAGGATCGGTAAAGAGGTGCCAACGCGTTTGAACAACTTCAAAACCGCGAGGAAACGTAACGTGAAAATGGAAATGCACATAAAAACAGGAAGTCCATGAACTTTGTTTGTCTCGCCTATAGGCGAAATTGTTCGCTTGGAAAACGAGGAAATACTTGATGGTCGATGAGATGATTTTTTCGAAAACAGGGAGACGGATAGAGAATGCGCAGCGCTGGCTCGTATAGACATCCAGATGGATGTGTCTCGGTCAAATTTAATTACAGGTGTATTTTATCGTGCCGATGGCATTGGTCGCGGTCGAAACGTCCGTTTTAGTCGGTCCGATGGCGTCCGGTATTCCGAAACGCAGCGCCGGTCCACTCGGGTGAATCGCGCGCGACTGCCTCGCCCGTATACCACCGATCCCGAATATTTATGGGGGCCAAAGTCAAATTAGTGGCGTACCGCGTGCACCTTTTGATTAAGTATCTGTTAACTAAAGGTAATACTTAATAAAGTAACGCTGATTTAGTGTGGGCTAGGGACGCGCGGCATCGACCGATCGTTCGTTTTCCCATTGAAAATAAAAATGAGATATTTATGGGGGCCCATGTGGGCCCACAGGAGGGGGAGGGTAGTCCGGGCCATGGGGTCTCGTTGATACGCTCGATGCGCTTCGAGAGCTTCGCCAGGGAACCTGCGTGTTCTGCCTCGTGTCCTGTAGCTTCTATTTCTTCCTGCTTTTCTCGTCTCTTTAACGCCTATACGTGTACCTTAAACGTCCGTCTCCACTGCCGTGCAAGCTGAGTTACGTGGGAAAAGTCTTGAACCCTGATCACACCGAGCCACGTGTCCGTTAAAATTTACAAACACCTAAATCACAGGTCAGTGCACGGGCTACGACTGTTTAAAATTTCGCGCAATGTTGCCTTAAGATTACCTTATATTATTGTTGTCAAAATATAGCGACGTTTTCTCTGCGTCTCAGGCCGAGGGAAATTAAGGAAAGGCACTGCTCGAGCGTACGTCTTGTCGCGCAGGTGTATCAGATTCAGAGATACAGAACAGTTGGAGACGCGTTGCTGTAGAGCCGGAGCCTTACTCACGCGCCGTCCGGAGGACGAAATTTATGTGGCCGCGCCGATGTATCGCCAGCGCTTCGGCCGGTCGTCAATAACCACCGGCCGCCGATACCATATACACCTTCGGGGCCTTCTTCAGGATCCGAATATCCGATTGCAATTATTTCTTCTTATTTGCATGCCCCGCGAATTCGACGGTCCCTTCTGAGAATGCGCGGCCTCGCTCGCGCTTCGACTCCCGCTCCCCTTCGCCGGGGCCATAAGGTGCTAAGAAGGTATCGATTAACAAAAACCGAGCGGCGCATTCTTGCGAAACCCCGTGCAACCCAAGCAAAATCCTCCTTAATCGAGAACCGAAGCTCACGTTTTTTGTAGCAATGCTTTCTTAAGTGACTGGCTGCTCGAGAGAATTATCGAGGGAATAGTTTTGGCCAATTTTTCTGAAGCGCTCGGTAGGATGAAGTCCCTAGACCGTTCCTATGGGAAGTAAATGGCCTTGCAGCGGCACGCCATGCATCTTTTCGAACGGACGATCGAGCCGGAGAGTCGTAGTATGTACGGTGCATCCTCGTGGCCGGCGATAAAGCATTTTTATGTCCGTCCTGGCCGTTTGATTTCGAGATTAGCCGGGAATTTCGGGGCGAACCCGCATATCACCGTGATTTACGTCGAACGTCCTCGTCGTCGTCGGGTTTACGGTACGCACGCCGAGAGAAGCGAGATCGCCCCCTACTTCTCGCCGGAAAAAAGTGGGATTCTCTTAAATTTCAAATTTATATCCGCCGGCTTGTCATAATCTTGATTCTAACACCCGGCCGCGGAGCTGTTGGTTCGTTCTTCCTTCGCTTCGCGGTCTCAACGCCGACCCGGTGGGCTTATTTGTCAACCGCCCTGCTCCTCGTCGGAGGAAAAGGGAACGACGTTGAGGGCTCGTGAAGTGTAACAAACGAGGTGCAATCGAAAAAGAAGTCAGAATTCTGACAATTATCACTCTTAATACAATGATTCGTGCATCGACCTTCGCTGCGTCCAAAAGTTCACTGACTACTGTATTGTATAAAAGCATCATCTCTGAAGAAGTAAATAGATTTTAATATATTCCTTGACTCATCGATCATCTCTGACGATAACGTCATTTTTAATAGAGACGTATATCGAAACTTCTATACATGTTAAGCCGGAATAAATTTCATGAAAATCCTATAATACGATCCCCGGAAATCCTATTAACGCCTTGCATTCATGCGTGATCAGAAAATACAGATGATATCGGTATTACAGGATATCCGGAATAACGTAGCAAGCGCGTTCCGATCGGTATGTTTTAGGTGGAAGATATTTTAGGATGTACCGAGGGTTACCGGTTGCCCTCCCGGTGCGAGAACGATTTAAGGCCCACTGCTTGGGTCCAGCTCGCGCCCATGGTGGTCTATATCAAGACAGAGGGCCCTTTCGATATATCCCTAACCCTCCGTGCTGTCTTTATACGCACACTAAAATACCCTGCACCCTATTGTCGTTTAATAACAATATCCTAGAACTTCCGAACAGTATCGTCCTTCAGAAAGCATTGTTACATTACTCAGACATTACTTCAGGCAATGCGGATGTAAGAAAGTAGTGTACTAACATTTTTCTAAAGATCATTGTTAAGTACTACTGATGAAACAATAGGAAAAAAATGAAGATGTTTTAAAGATTATTTATTACGTTTCCTCGGGTGGCCTCTCATGCGTAATCTGAGTGTCGAGGGCTTATATAGACATGCCTTGAACCTTATCGCGGGTCCAACGAAAATTATGACACTATACGATCAGGCTCGATTTCTCGCAATAAGGGTCTCCGCTTACCCGCGAATTATATACCTAAGCTAAGTTGAATTCGACGGTGGGCCTGGGGAGACGTAGCAGTCCGAAACAGGCACTAAAGCGGGATACATGGATCAGGTGGCGTTCAGGAATGCGAAAGGCTTCGACGTGAAATATAAGGTAGTAGCGATCCGACTCACTGACACCCTCCGCAGGAACAGGACCGCAATCGGCCTACGTTCTGATCCTTTCTTCGTTCCCAGGATACATTCTCCACCGAAAGCGCCTTAAACTGGTCGAATCGACCTCGACCCGTCGCAGAAGAAACCTTCCGTTGTACAACACATCGCGGGGAACCGTGAAGAATTTCAGAGGGTCGGGGTTTTCGCAATCGATGACAAAAAGTGAGGAATATTGTATTAATTACTTGAGCAACGAACAGTGAACATTTCTGTTGAACTATGAAAGGCGGATGACATACCTATTTGCAGTGTACGAAATAGCGGAGCGGGAGAATGCTCGTTAAACGTGTAAAAGATTTCGCGGTTCATTCGGCGAACACGTGTCGCGTCGTTCAATTCGTTGGCGGTTTGAGGGCCGACGATGTGGAGCATTGACGAGTATATGGAAGTAGAGGAAGCCAGTAGCGGTGGTGGCGCGGAAATTTGCTCGGCCATTAACGCCGGTTAATAAGTGTCGCGAAGTGTCGGAGGAACGGCGCTTGATTCGCCGGCATTAAAAGTCAAATGCAACAGATCCATTCACCGGTCCATAATTACCGGGAAGCCTGGCTTGGTCGCGCGCACGCGGCACGCATAAAAGAGTCGTTATTAAAAAGTTTAAATGTCTATTAATTACTCGGCGTTATGCCGGCCGCCACGAAGGACCGTATAAAATGGATTTAATTATCGCGCCTCTCCCCGTAAATGGGGGAAATCAATGGGTTTCCCTGTAGCAGAGCCACGCCGAGAGGCGAGTGCTTTTTTTAAAAACCTCAATTTGTTGCTTCCAGTCATACCTCGTCAACCCCCCTCCCAACCCACCGCTTGCTCCTGTCACCCCTCGTTTTCCCGACCCCACCGACCGAAACCCTCCCGTAATGAGGGCAACACTTGAATCCGTGATTACGTCGCGCAATGAAAAGTAATTTGTCGATTCACGGCACGATGGGAAACTGTTCGATATACAGGACGTTACCTGTAGTCTTCAACTGATGTAACGATTGAAAAGCTTTAGAGAGCTCGTTGCAATTAATACGACGACATCGAGAGAATACCCCGCTGGCAAATTTGGAAAATCTAATCTTGACTTACGAATACATTTCTTAGCACCATTTCGCACAGCGTTTAGGTAACTCCCCGAGTGGTCATCGGCGAGGTACTTTGCCGTATCGTCGTCTAATCGTTTTTCGTCATATTCCCCGTCGTTTAGGGAGGGTAATGGAAGTTTGTCGAGCGTCAGTTAGAATCGCCATGTAGCACCGTGGAGCGCAGACTCGCCGCTCGTGGCAATAACTCTGAAAGCTTCGGTAACCGAACGTGCACGGTGTACTGCGAGGCGCACAAGCGGGGGTTCCCGGGATCGCGTCTCCAGAGGTGTTCCTATCCGCACGAAAGAAGGGGAACAAGAGAGAGAGAGGGGGGGATAAGGGGGAGATCGCGACCGTTTGCACCAAGACGCAGGGCCAATAACATATATCTTGGCCGTGCACCGTCCAAGGAGCAGAAACTCCAGAAGTGTCACCGTGAGTGAACTTGGGACATTCGACCTGGGGGTTCGGGGACGAGACCGCTTACACATTGTTGACCCGCGGCTGATATATCGCCTCTCCTGCGCGGCCAAGGGGTTCTCAGCTCGCGCGATCGATAGTACCAGGTCCCGAACGTCGATTACGATCGTTCCCCATAAATCTCGGCCTCGTTTCACTCGGACACCACTTACGAAATAGCGCCTTGTCGCGGTCACAGGCTGATTAACATTGCCTACGTCGAGTTTGAGCGCGGAAATGCCAGGCTCGTTTATTCGTTGTTTGCCTGCTTTCCAAACTCCGAACCTCAGGACGACGATACAAGAATCGTGCGCACATGATCAGAGAGTAGCCCAAAGGTAACTGTAAAGTTGTGATATAAAAGCAGCATGTGTCTTTAATACCTTAATTTCGTTAAGAGCGATACTCTTCTTCGTCGGCAGATTAATATTGACTTTTTCAGTCCACCGTCGTTTCCCTTCGCACTGGCAAACTTGTTGTTCGTTCGAACGGTTTGGCGGTACGTTACAGAGAGTGGTGCGTTAGTCGGTCACTACTTAAATTACATTTTCGTAGTCTGCAGTGGCGAGGAGAGTTTACGAGTCCCCGGGCACTGGGAGAGAGCGGCTGGCTGATCATTAAATTGAGAACCAATATTGGCAAGATTCTGCGGCACAGCTGCCAGGAACATAAACATGTGATACTCGCATGTGTGCCCGTTGTAAGGTTCGACCAATCCCTACGCGTACGCCAAAGTGTTCGGACGTAAGCGTGCACACGCACGGTCGTGCGCATACTGCATACGAGTGTATCGAGTGCATGGTGTAAGAGCAGGACGTGGCTGGGCGCGCGGTGCAAGGCACTAATTTGTAACCAAGTTGTCGCCCTGGTTTGACACTGCAGTAAATACGAGGGTGATAGCGTTGTATATCACTGGACCGCCACCATCACCACCACCACTGTCGAATTCACCAACACCCCGACGCGTTTCACCGAGAACCACGTGCTCGTATGATCGCCAACTGCCATCGTTGTTGTCCGGAACAACGTTTCGTCCTGCCTGCGGTTTACGCTCAAATACTATATCCAGGTGATTCACGATTCGCGCCTTGGAAGCTTCTTTATCACGCCGCCGAATTCGACGCAGCTGTATTTGGCCCGAAAACGAACCTCCGTGTTAAAGCACCTTTCCATCCGAAGCCTTCGCCATCTGCCTTTTAAAGAAAACTCCTGGGATCCGCCAGAAAGAGAAACGAATGCCTGTTCATACAATTGCAGTTCCTTGTAGAAATCGTTATTAGCATCGTTATAATTGGTCAACGGGTCTGCCAGTGATTCGGTACTTGGGAAGATTTTTGTTCTTTGGGTTTAATCATTGCGCGGGAATGTCCTACGGAACCTTGGCTAATAAATTCCTGCATCGGTCGCGTTCTCAGGATAGATGGAACCCGCACATTCACTGTTTGTATAAGTTAATGCATCTTGGATTCCGACCATTCGTCCCCCGACTTGGGTATAATGTTCTCCCGATCTGTGAAGACTTTCGGAATACCATAACCGAGTAGAAGATTCCTGACAATTAACTATCCTCATCGGGATCGTGCATCACGCGGACGTAACGTAGATAGCGAGTGTCCCCGAACGACACTGATTTAACGTTCGCACTCCTTAATCGTTCGAAGAAGCGATAGTCGAATCGCCGATCGGATCGTATACATTAATTCAATCGGCCGCCGCGATCGCCTTGCGCATACCTTTTCGCCAAGTCAATCATTTAAATGCGGACTATCGGCCGGTCTTTCATTCGACCACCATTTCTTGTTTCTTGATTATTGGGACCCGAGATGTCCTTGATAAAGTTCGAACAATGCCACAGGATACTATTACATGTAAATCCACAATTACGATACCGTTACGTAAGAATTTATGATTTTAATCGAGAGCTATGTTCATACATTACTTTACGAAATAATACCAACGTCTTTGCTTATGACTTTTTTTATTTCCAGGAAATCTGTTAACAGGAATTCGACACTTAACTTTAAGATTACATCACGATGATGTACGAGAGTACGAAGAAAATACAGATTTCTAAGAAACTCTTTAATCGATTTCCGTGTGGTTTGAGTAAACGGGTGAGGGTGAGGAAATCCAAGAAACCCCGAAGCGAGTGGCGACCCATTCCGTTTACTCCTCGGTCGATTAAATATGTATCCGACAATAGAGGATTTACGTCAAACGTCCGAGGCAGAAGTAACCCATCCCCAGATCCCGTGGAATTCCGTTACCACAGCGGAAGAAGCCAGGGATCGGGGAAACGGGGGTGGTTTGAGGCGTGGGAGGTGCGTAAGGGAAATTCGTTATTAAAATTAATTATTCAGATCGGTAAAATGGCGATATAAGGCGCACCGACGGTGGCGGCCGTTTCGACAAAATGAATCGTAAATTGGAGCCGGTGCAAGACCACCCCCCGCCCCCCTCCCTGCGAGCGCATCAGGCCGTACTCCCGTGGCCTGGGTCCCCCGGTTTAAGAACCGTTTCCCCATCGGCACCCGCCGCGGGACGTGGCCCTAACCCTTTGCTCTTACTTATTAACCAGCCTGATTTATACGTGATTGCACGTGAGGCAACTTTTTTCATTTTATCCCTTTCTTTCTTTCCGTGGACCCTCCTGCGGGGCTTGGCTATCACCTCCGGCCCGGCGTTGCCTCGTGGAAACTCTTATTTCGCAGGGGTTCTCAGCGTATTGCAGCTTCCGCGCGAGCAGCTTCTGATTAACTCGCGCAATCCCGCTTCCCCGGTTTTCCGGCTCCACGGGAACGACGGCCAACTCTTCTTCTGCCCGGCACGGATCTCTGATTTGCATGAGCAAGGAATTCCTTCGGTTTAAACCTCCGAAGCCCTCGTTCCCTTCTATTTTCCCATCCCCGTATTTCTCCGTCATCCACCTTCGCTCCGTCTTTCTTTCCACCGGGACCCTGTGGCCACTGTCGGGATCGTCCTGTCCTCGTTTCCCCCCTCTTTGTCTTATCGTTCCCCACTCGCTTTCGGCTCAGCCGGGCTCCGCTCGTTCAGCCACCGGCGATCCGAGCTCTGCCCTATCGGGAGCGCATTTTAATGCGAGTCTAATTTTCGATTTAATTTCGGTAAAAATCATCCAGGCTCTTGGCCGATCCAGCCGCGCCGCGAGGGCTACGGCGGGGGGTGGGGGAGGGAAGCACCAGACTCCTCCTACACTTCAACCCCGATGAGTAGCTTCCCCTCCTTTCCCCACCCTTCCCCGTTCTAACCATCGCTCTCGTTGTTCCTCTCCTCTCCTGACGAAAGTTCACCCCGCAAAAACCCATTTGCATAACGTTTCCGTCGCCTTTCCAGGATGAAAACGGACGAACGTCCTCGTAGATGTACGGGGTATTCCTGCACGTTGATACGGAGATCGGTGATACGATTTTCAATTCGGTTATCTCGGGAATTTCGTCTAAATCATGCCGTATAAAATGCTCAAAAAAAGCGCATCGACTCACTCAGCACTCCTCGTGTAAAAAACATTTCTCTTCTTATGTCAAAAGATAATAAAAATATTAATGATAAATCGGCCATTTATTGCTACCGATTCTGTGCTTTAATTAAGTGTAAAAACCTTCGCAGCGTTGAATGTAGAATTTTTCAGCGGAGAACCGCTGCTGCTCGAAGGGAAAAAAGCTACAGGCCCGAAAACACGCTGGAAGTAAAATTTTATGTCTTATATAAAAGGGCAAAGGGTTAGCCCGAGCACGGCGCAATTTGTAGCCAATATTATTTTATCGCCGTATATTTTTTAATTACTCCGCTTGAATGCCCCCCTTCGACGATCGTCGACGCTGTTGCTCCTCCGGTCTCTTATTAAACAACGGCAACGCTTTATCCACGGTTCCCGCGGGAATCACATTTCGACCTCTTCCGAGACACTTGAAAAACTTTCGATATTAAACGAGGAAAAAAGTTGCTCGAGCATAAAAACACGTCCCCCACATGTCCCGTTACAGGTACACGTTAAAACACGATACTCGTATCGACATGAAAGAGATTATTTTGCAACAAATAAGGGACACGAGTGAAATATAATTCTGCTTGTTTGAAAAAGTGCTCAGCCCGCGAAGTCAGACAGCAGTTTCGAGCAAAGGAATGGTCGTCGGTAATCTCCGAACGCACAGCAGATGTCGGGTATCCGCAGCGGAAGGGTTGCAGAGCCAATAAAGGGTGCCGGAAGATGTATGCGCTAATAATCGAAGAAAAAAGTGTCCAATGAAAGAAATTTACGGCGGGCACTAATTAAGGAAGGGATTCGTCAGTCTTTCCCCCTTCTGTGTTCCATCGGATTCACCCCTTCGGCGCCGCCGGACTGTCCCGCTCGAAGGATTAATTAATTCAGAATATATCAATTAAGAATAAGGTTTACTCTTCTGCGTGGCTACTGTCGTTCCCGTCGTCGGCGCTCTTTCTTCTCGGGGTGCCTCGTCCTCCCCCACCTACCCTCCCCTCCCCCCCTCGGGCCGCCTCGTCTTGCGCTTTCTATTGCAAATTGGACGTGAAAAATGACGCCTTGATTAATCTGGCGGATAATTTAAAAACGAAGGGGTTGCCACCGGCGCTCTCGATGCCGACGAGCCGGATAAAAATTCAAGACGCGAAATTGCCAATCAACGAACGGTGGGGGGAGGGGGAGGAAAGCCTGTCGCTGCTGGGACGACGAAGAAACGGCCTGTGCGAAAGGGAGAGAGTCGATTCGCAAGGGCGGCGGACGGGTAATAACGTTAAAAAATTATCCCTCGTCTGAATTTCATCGGGCCGCTTCGACGCGCTCGCTTGGGTCCCTTGTTCGCCAAGTATACATTTACCTCGTCCCTCATTGGCTTCTCCCGGACCAATTGCCGGATTAAAAAAGACTCCCGCGAGCGCTCGATTCGACGTACGAGCGATCTTGCCTGCGCGAAAAAGATACGCTCACCGGTTAACACCGATGACATCGTCCCCTGCGCTGAGACCAGCTCGGCGATCTGTATGCTCGACAAAGGATTGTCGAAAAAAAAGGGGGGAAAAATGCGTTTCTTCGGGAGCATTCTGCGGGCCGAGCCATTATCATTCCACTTTGAGTAACAAATCGCTGGTTAGATCGAAAGCACCTCGCAATCGACGGCATGATCTTTCCTTGATTGTCCGAGGATCGCACGAGGGACAAGAACTTAATTTGTCTCTTGGAACGCGACTATCGGGCCCGATCGGCCGACCGGGTTCTGCCGAGTTCTCCGCGTTCGTCTGTCTGTCAGTCTTCCTCCATGACCCCCCTCCTCCCCCCCCCAGCTCTCTTTCCTCCGTCCCCCTCGCGTTCTTATCTGGTCCCGTCGGTTTCCGCGAGGGAATCGAACGATTTCGAGGTTTATTTTCCTCCGTGACACACGACGACACCTCAGCCATGCGAAGACTCGGCCCGTCAATGTCCTCCCCGGCTCTGAGCGTCCTTCCCCCCTCTCGTTCGAGGGTCTTCCTCGTGGTGGTAGTGACCCGGTATATATAGGTACAAAGAGGAGTCGATAAGTTAGTAAACTAATTAGCAGGGCTGCCGACAAAGCCGATCTGCTCTGGGGCTACCGAGCCGCGGCTGTCGCCGCGGTTTTTACGTCGGTCCAGCCTTCCTTCGTCGTCTCCCTTCCCTGCCCCTTTAACTCGCGCTTCTCCCTCTCTCTCTCCATCGCCGCCGTTGCCTTTTTTACACCTATTTATTTCCTCCCGTCTTTAAGGCCGGGGTAGCCACGCGGTTTCCCACGGGAGAAACCCGCCGTCCTCCCCCTGCGCCCCCCTCTCCTCCCCGCCGGCGTGATTGGTCGTGTGAGAATTGATCGATTCGTCGATCGAGGAACGACGAGTGCCTTCGATTCCACAGGAGAAAAAATTCTCCTCTAAAATTCGGTGAAAATAAGTAAAAAAAAACTACAGCACGGAGCATGGGGAATTGAAGGCAGAAAATTCAGGAGTAAATGCAGACGTCAGAAAACGGTACTTTCTGCGTAAGTTCATTAGGCGAGACTCCAGCAACTGGGAGTAAGCGGGATGTGTTGCTGCGCTAATTGTCTTTATTGCCGTATACCCATCCTTTGACATATTAATGTGTAGGCGAGGAACCCAGCCGTACGTCCCGACTCGATAGATAAACCGGAAACGGCAAATGCAATGCGCAACACGGGTCGAAGGAACATCGGGAAACCCTGAGTCGCGTTCTACCTACGACGCAAACGGGTAGCTTCGTATTTCGGGATGTTTCCGAGCCTTTAGGCAAAGTTACCGCTCCCTCCGTCATTCAGGACTCTCAGTGGTTCTCAACAATAACTTTCCTACGAATTCCCGCGGTCCAGGCAAATGAACAGGAAACGATTGACCGTGACTTTAGAACGGAAATCCCTGATTCCAAGGATTCCTTTATTTGCTTAAAAAGTAGCCAGAGGTCAGATGAAATTTTTTTTCAAACTATCATTGTTCAATGAATAACTCAGCTGAAGTATTTCAGAAAGGGATGTTATTGTATCATTAAAGCGGTAATGCTACTGAACCCTCGTACAGTGCTGTTGAAATTAGTCACGCGGGAAAGGATTGTTATTCGACGTTTTAAAGGTTCAATGAGAATCACTTTGAAACTGGTAACGAAGGCGAAGCGCCGCGGGTTCGGCGACAATGGTAATTATTGTTGATGCTGAAATTTCAATTTTGCAATTGATGCATCGTTGGTAAAGCGGCGGCGGGTCGTTGCTGTAGTCGTACATACGTTTAATGGTGTGTGGGTCACAGCGATGGCAGATCGCGTCTGGATACGTTCGCACATTTACTTGTGCTCTTACAGTTAACCACAGACAGCCGAGCGGCAGTCTGCGGAGACGCGAGCCAACCAGAAACCATCATAAAGGTTCGGTTCTCCCTTTGATACCGTACGGTAACGTATTTAGTTAGACATATCATTCGGTTTCCACCTATTGTGCGCCCGGCGAACAAACTTCCTATTTGTTTGAACGTCGAATCCCCCTTTCCACCCCGGCAACATCCACTTCGCGAAACACGTAACAGCAGTGTCGAGGGGGAGGGGGCGGGGGGTGCGTGCGGGGTTCCATCGACGAGGCCCACCGTGCTTTATTCACCCCACCGAAGAAAGATCTCCGCTCTCTCTACGTCATAATAATTCCCAGTGTCATCTTATCTTTGATGAACTCGTCACGAAAGTAAGACGGAAATTTTATGAGTAATTATCTCCTGCACCGATAAGGGTCTACCGACAAAACCTGAATTTACGAATTATTTTAGAAATTTTAATGACCGTAGCAATTGAGATATCAAGTTCCTCAGTGTCCCGATGGTGAGGTGTATTCAATAAATCTTTGTTTACCGCGAGCAATTATTACTTAAACAATTAAAGAGCGAAGCTTGGCGAGGATTGAAAGTGACGGGTCGTCCTGAGGGGATTCCGGAGACGGTTTTATCCGCGGGTCTCGATAGCAAAGACGACCCGCCTAACGACCGGTACCGGCATACCGAGTCCCACAGAGCCGTGGACGACGTGCCTCGATAGATTCATCGAATACTATCGAAGGAATTTCGCAAACAATCCCGACCAATCGACACACATGGTCTGGGAACCGCTCGGCGAGTCGCCTCTCAAACGACGCTATCGGTTCTCACTCGTAAGAAGAACGACTTCGCCTCTCTGGGAACCTCTTTAAATCCCCTTGCACTTGTCGTCGAAAATGGATCTACCACAATGGTGAGGAAAGCAAAATGCGAATCAAATCTTATCTCTATTGACCGCTCATCAATACTCCGTTGGTCAGTTTTGGCGAATATTATTCAAAGACCTGTAAAAAAAGATAGTCTTCTATTGCTTCTTGCAATTGCGTCGCAGGAAGCTAAAAGAATCGATGTTACGAATGGAAGTTGGAATATTATTCGACGTAGAGTGAGAAGATAGTGTTTCGATGTTTCTTGCAATTGCGTCCGAGGAAACTGAGAGAATCAATGTTACGCGGAAGGATGGGAGTTCCTGTGAGAGAGCCGTCCCCGGTGTGAGAAAGCCTCCGGTCGGTCTGAAGGCAAGGAGGCCCTAATTCCAACAAGAAATGGTCGCGGGGCGTTGTTCCCAGGATCAGCTGGCCGGCTGACGGCATTTCTCGGACATGCCGGTCGTACCTCATCGACCGGTTTCGAGCTGCTTCGAAGACGCGATCTTCTGGTGTTCCTTCCCATGTCCCCGGGGACATGAAAACTACGAAACCGCTGTGCTCAAATCACCAACATTAAATAAATATACGCTTGCAAAGAGATACACTGGAAACATAAGAAAGGAAAGCGTTAATGTTACATTTACGTCAAATAGAACAGTGTCTGGTAACACGTAGCACTTGTGCGGTATCAACTGGTGTAATTGCCGAGATAATTCCGGAGATTATTGGAGTCGGTATAACTTGCCCTCAAGTTCTTGCTTCAATATTGAAGAACTTACTGAAGCTGATAGCTCGCGCGAGCAATTAAGTTTCCTAATCGATCTGAGCGCTGCTCGAAATTGCGCGATTCTCGGCCGACTAGTGTTCCGGAACGAGCTGTATTTTCCAGAGGAGGACGTTGACCTCCGACGTGTACCCAACAGCCGGGAGTTGTCATTCCGCGCATCCAGAAAATGTCGTCGGTTTGGTGTCAGCCCGCTGAGTCGTGAGGCCCTCACCTGAGCGAAGCTTCACCTGCCTTGGCCGCGGATAAGACAAGAACACGTAGAATGCAGGCAGCCCTCGATCGACCTTGGCTAGGTCGACCGTGCACGTGACACTGATTGAGCCGCATCTCGAACTGGGGGTCGCCATTTTCTTCAAGGACATATCATCAGACAGGAAAAATCGATCGTCACGTACTTCTAAGATTAAATTTTACTTTCTATCATTATTATTACTTTACACTCTTTAAAACACTAGTAACGTTATCGACTATTCCTGAGTGTTGTCTCAGCTATGAATCTAGGAAATGGGAAGAGAGTGATGGAAAGTGGATTCGCTCGAACGTTGCCGAATATTCGCGAATCCGTTATCTGGACGGATTAATTCGCTTGTCGGGTGCGATCCATTTGCGAGTATATCCCCGTGGCATAAGTAGGACGCGGCTTAAACCCTTCTTTCCGTTCCCTCCGTCCGGCCCATTGTCGCGGAGCTAAGCACAGATTTATTATAGCGTTGAGACCTCATCCAGCCGCCTCCCTTTCGACCACCCCCTTCGTTTCTCTTTTCTCTCCTCTTTCCGCGACCCCGTCCTTTTCCACCTTCCCTTTTCTTCCACTCCTTCCGCGATCCTCCGTAACTGGTCTTAGCCCCGAAAGAGAAATACATTCATCGAGTATTCTATTAAGAATCTGCACTCTGCGGATAAACGGGCGAAATAAAGTCCTTCCATCGGTCCCTCTCTTCTCGTTCCATTAGTCCACCGATTTCAGACACCCCCTCGTGTTTTCCTTTTACGCCCAGCAAACGCCATACCGGTTACGTAAGTTAAGGGCGTTAATGGCATTGATCTTCTTTCCCAATCACAAGCAGCGAAATAACATAAAAGAAATTTGTCCATAGAGTTTATTCATCGTTGCTAAACTAGATTTAACGAATAACCGACAGAGGTTTCCAAAACCGAGGACATTCCATTAACGATGCTGAAATATCATAGATCCGTACTGCACTGTCGTTATTCGAGGCAACTTGCAGCATTGCCAGTTGCGGGTTAATAAGTATCGTGCGAGTACGGTGTCCAGATATTTATTTGATAAACAAAGTTTCGGAGCAGGCTCTATAAGTCGTCCTGGCCGTTGTCGTCGTCGTCGTCGGAGGCTTGTACCGGTAATGGCCGCGATATATTAGGAAAGTTTCCCCGGGTCGTAGTTTGACGTCTTTATAAGAGCCAAACCGTCCCATCCACCTCCGACCGTCCTATCACTGCTACCACTCACGTGCATCGCTCGCTAACGCAATATCGCTTCTCAACTTATTCCGCTGGGCAATGTTTAAACAATACGCAACGGCACGTAACCCTGCTCTGAAACGTGGGTGGCTTGTTCGCAAAGGGGTAGGGGAGGGGCGGGGTGGTGGGGGGAATCACGAAATGGTTCTGGAAGCCTCTTAATCGCACCCCGTCCGAGTTTCAAAGTTTACGGGTTAAAGACCGGCTGAGTTATTAATGCACGGATTCCGTGATACCAACGTCCGGTCAATATATCTCGGCTTCACGAGCGATTCTTCGTGGCACGGTTATATCCACGTAGCGGACGATCGATCGTTCCTTCCACGTCTTCCTCTTGCGAAGACGCGCGATAAGATGCTTCCACTCGCGGATCATTTCCTCTCCTTGCCTCTCACCTCGCGATTACTACCAATGCCTTAATCATCTTGTCGCTCCGACGAGCCTAACTAATCGACGAGCGCGAAATTTTCGATCGCTCGTAGACACGCGCGTATCGTCAATTAATTTCCCACGGAGCGAGGAGAAAAATGACCTTTTAATTCGTCGATGAAATTAATCGGGCTTTCTTGTCTCATGGGTAACGAACGAATCTCGGGGACCCCGTTTCGAATTATTACGGCTTCCTGATCGTTCGGCTTATCACGGGAAACGAGGGCCAATGTCGGTGTTCGAGTTGCACGAGAGGGGGAAGGTGCGCCACGGTTCGCGGGGCGTCGTTAAACTTCTCGAAATTGGAATGCAAACAAACCCATTATCGTAAAGTCAAAGGGGAAGACTGCCGTTTATTTAAAAGCTGTAGCGCATGCACGGAGTACCCCCCTCCCCATCCCTTACCTTTTCTTCGTTCCTTCTTGCCTGTCTCCGGCTGACAAACCGTCAACGCCTCAACCGCGGCGGGAAGAATATGAAAACTAATTAAACCCATGATTCGCGGCTACGGACATTGCTTGTCAAAGAATGTCACACTATCGCTGGAAAATTTGAGTAAAAATTTTGTCTTGCGGAAGAACATGGCGTGTAGGATTTCCGTGACGAAAAGTTAGCGCGGTTAGGATGTCACTCTGTAATACAACGAAAATACTGTAAGATTCCGAGGGGGGGGGGGGGATTTGTCGATATAAAAAGTTAAATTACTTTTGGTAGAGATTCGTCAGAAGAGTTGATCTGGCCATGATTAGATTTTAGTAAAATTAAATAAAATTTCGTACAATTGGTTGTTTCTGTTGTTCGTTTCATTGAATTTTTCGGAGATTTGCCCTCACCTTTGCCCTTCTGCGAAGATTGATACGTCATGAAGACACGAAGGGACGATGAGTGGCTGGTTTTTGTCATTAATCAGAGCAATCGACAGAGCCGTGCAGTATCATATTTCCGATAGACAAGTGGTGGTGCGGGAGGCAATTTACTCGCTCCACGCAACCTCGAAGAGAATTAGGAAGGGCCTGGGGGTTACTAGTGCAGAGAATATCTCCATCTGCCGATGTTACCGGCAATCGGGTATCTAAGTAGGTTAATAAACGCGCCTCGTCAATGCTGTCGGATTCCCATAGAACCAATCGCACGAGTATCACGCAACGTTCGTACGTGCCACGCAATAACGAATCACACGCATCATTGAGTCATTCAATAATTTTCCGAGAAACTGAAGCTTAATTTATGCCGCACGTAGACAGTGAATTGGACCTGGCAATTCATCGCTGATATCTTTCGATGGACGTTTCCTTGAATTTAATATATCTGAACCGATAGGTTCGTTAATAACGTGCATCGACCGTTTTATTGTGATAGAGTCATTAAAGGGGATCATAAACTATCGTCGAGTGCAGGCTATGAGAGGTGCGTGCTGATGTAGGTAGACTCGTGGGAGATAAAGATCCAGCAACGACTGGCAATGGAGACGGTGGCATCTAAATCCAGAACCGACCATCCGCTTTGATTCCCACGAAATATAATAGAAAATAAATATCCGTCTTGATGATTAGTCTTCGTGTCGGTTCTCCACGTACCCTCTTCGCGGTTCGATGAATTTCGGAAGGAAAATCGTGCGACCAGATCGACTCGGTCGATAAGAATTTCCTTCGAGGGGATATCATTGCGTTTGGTCTCATGAAAGTTATTGAACTTATTATGACGACAGGAAATGTCACTCACGAGACGCGAGGACTGACGGGACAGACATAATATAGTTAATCTACGTTCTTCTCCAGGTACGCGGCGATGACGTGTGGAGAAAAAATCGAACAGCTGTACGCGAGGAATCATTATCATCAGCCTCATTTTCGCAGGTCTGCGCAGCGGCAGGTGCGGCAATTAAAAGGCATGCCGCCATCGTCATTTGTTACCCTGACGATCTTGACGGCCATCTTATCCTGACACTTTTATAGTCATAGTTTCCTGAGCGAGGGACGTAAGAAACCGTTACAGTTGGGCAAAAAGTATTTGCCTTTCGTAAGATAATGCTTCTGAAAGACGTAAACCTTGGCACTTCGGTTCTTGCAAATCTCGGGACAAGCCTTCCTACAAAACTTTATCATCACACGTATGTTTTCACGAAATTCGTACTTTACCGTAGAATGTGGCAAGAGGAAATTGGGTCCGAATATTCGTATTTGCCTATACGTCGGGCATTCCCCGGGCTCTCGGCCGGAACGTAATGGCGTTTTCACCGTTTCTTTGCAGTGTTTTCCGCGAATCTACGAGAAATCGAGGAAAGTCCTGGAAAACATCGTCGATCGATCGAGCCTTCCGGCACGTCGGACGGTCGGAAAAGCGAAGCACCGTGGCCAGCGTCCCGTGAAGAAACGATTTCGACGTAACGCTTCGTTCCCCGCGCCTATTTAGTTAGTACGTCGTTGGCGGGAAATCAGCTCGAAATTCAGCGACGTCCGTGCGACTTCCGAGGGTCAATTTCAGGGGAGTAATAAGCAGATAGACGGGCCGATAAGTGGGGGGTTGATCGTTGGGGGGGAAATCAATTAGCATTTTTTTTTCCCTCCCGTTTCTCCGGTCCTCCGGAAGAAGGATTTTCCACGAGAATGTCACACATCGTGAGAACACGCACGTACGCGGAGGTCCGCGCGCAGATGCGGCGAAACGGCTCGGAGCTCTCAGCCTCGAGCGTTTCCCGTGGACTGTTTTTGTCCGTGCGCGGACAATTGCAGTCGGGCGTTGAGGGAGATCGCGATCGATTAATTCGGCTGCTCGATTGGACACGCCGCTGGCAGATGCTCCCGAGCGATGCACGCGAATCGCCGGGGAAGACGGCGAATTCGCGGCCCTGTCCTTCTCGCACCCGACGTTCCGATGCGAAACGGCAAATCATCCTGGTAAAGAGCCGGCCGGAGTGTCGGGCCCCGCAGGAAAAAACCTAACTACAAGATAATGGAGGGACCCGGCCACGGAACACTCGAGCCTGCCTATGCCTCGGGAGAAGGGGGGAACACAGAGACCGTTCCACCACTGCCGGGGGAAAGAAAGGGACGAAATTCTTGCGCGCGCTCGCCAGTGACGGAGGAAGAGCGCATCCGCCGGATACGCGTCATTTTTGTCACAATCGCAACGACATCAAAGAGCGTTATAAGGAACTTGCCAGCAGGGCACTGAGCTTCCCCCGTCCTCCCCCCGCTTGCCTTTCTTCTATCGATACAGATCTGTAACCGTCGAACGATCCTTATGGACGAACGGGGAAGGTTTATTGCCACCATGTTCCGTACACTGACCATCACGAAACACGTGGTTTTACCTTCATCGACAACTTTCAAAGGAGGCAATAAGGCGAGCATGCACGAAGGATATGTATGATAAATTTCAGGTCAACGAGTTAAGTGATCGAAAAGTTTGTGAGTAGATATTGGATGATGATTTTAAACGATTTTCGCGAGACACGCAGGGATAGTAGAGAAGGTCGGTACGATCGTTCGAGGAGAAGATGGGCTTGGTGTCTGGTAGGCGTGCACGCACGCCTACTAATTACAATTCTAGACGTTGTTATGTCCTTCTGGATGCGTATTCGCCTGAGCGGCAATGGAAGACACCGCGGTGACGAGAAAAACACACACAGTTGGGTCAATCGAAGTGCCGAGGGTTTGAAGGCTGCGGCGGGGGAACGTCCAGAGCAATGGACCATAAACGTACGAGTAACCACAGGATCGAGGGAGGGGGGACGCGTGTAGGAGGTTCAGCGAGGTGTGGAGAACGATGGATTTAACCACGATGGATAGGAGACTTTACGAAGGGAAGGCTGAGGAGGACAGTCGGAAAGAGGAAGGATCGTCCTGCGGGGGGACCGGCAGGGAAAGGCACTGTCCCTAAAGACGAACGCGGTCCTTCGGCCCTAGAGACCGTCTGCCGTTGGTAATTACGTCCGGGGAACTGCTAGCCGGGCCCCTAAGTGACAAAAACCGGCGTCTTAATGCAAACGCGCCGACTCCGGGGCCGTAACTCGTTAATTATAGGCCGCCGCTGATTGATCCGCAGGCACTTCCATCCGCGGCTCGCGGACACAATACCAACACCCTGTCGATATCTCTCCGTAGGGCCGGCGGCACGCGCGACCAAAGGGCCCCGACGTCCGGGGGGAAAAAAAATTAATTGAAAAATGCCGACAGCGCGAGGACGAACGGCCCGGCGGCTGTGCGTGCTCTGAGCTTCGCGTGTAAACCAACGCGAATAACCCGCTATCGCCGACGCCACGAACGTCCACTCGAGGAAGAACACCTTCTTCCGCGAGGGACACACTTAACGAAAATATCGATTTCGTATTTTAAGAGGCGAAACTCGAGCGAAGGAGAAAAATTCGCGGGTTGTCGCGCTTTCCCTTAACACTGATTTCAATGACCGTAAACCGAGAATCCTGGGATCATCGGCTACGTTCTACGATATTTCTTGCTATACTGGAGGAATGGTTTAGATTGTGAAAAACTCCTGTGTTTTAGGACCATTGAACAAGGACATACAATCTGTATTTTGCATCCCATCATCCGTCTCATGGAAAATCTCAACCTTCAATCCCATTACACGTTGCCCAGGGCTTGGCAGCGCGGTGAAAATATAGCGCGGAACGTATTTCCATCGTCATGAGTTGGTGACGGCGCTGGCGCCTCTTTGCATCGGCCTGGTAATTTAATTTCCACCTCGTAAGAGGCGAAAACCGCCGTAGCCGCGCGTGTACGGCGATATATATCGACATGTCAAACGTAAACACATGCAGATTAGATATTTTCCTATGATAGCCCTGCTGGTTCCTCCGGGCAAAGGGATTCCCGCCAGCCGCCATTGCACTTGCCTCGCTCACTATGAATTCTAGCCTGCGATTTTATCTGCGTGTCAATGTTTTACATCGTTTGCAAAGTCCTACGATCACGCTTGCGTACCCTTTTACATCCGTCAACCACCTTCGCGGCTCCTCATCGGTCCTTGCTTCATTTCTCTGATCCGCATGGCTATGTTGCCCTGCGGTGTACCCGAGTATACAAGGGGATATTGCCTATACATATTTATAGCGGCACTACGCCAAGCTAATTTCAAACATTAATCCTACGGTTCAGTTCGTGTTTATTTAACGTCCAAGACCTTTGCTTCGAGCGTGCGAAATGACGTTTTAAGGTACTTGGATGACGCGTCTCTTTTTTTCCCGACTTTCGGGAAAGCGGTGGAAAGCTTATCAGCCGATACGTATGACTGCGGAGCGTTGTGTGCGTGGGAACAGGTGTCTGTGACCGAATCGGTGTTCTTCAGACAAGCTGGACAAAACGGGGCGAAAGCGCATGCCTTAAATCGTGCCCGATGCAGGAAGGCTTTTTCTGTCTTCCTTTCTCGACTGCGCAGGCGTGCTAGCTGCACCAATTTGCAAGGTGCAGCAGCGCCGCGGTCGCATTAGTCAAGGTGCCCTATCGCCGTGCGGCCATCGCGTAACGGTATGCGCCAGCGGGCGTTGCGATTCGACCTGTTCCCCCCTTTTTTTCCCTCTATTCTCCTCGCCATCCCTTTAGGCCTCTCTCCCTGGCTCTTTCTTTCTAGGCCTGATGACGCTAATGATCTGCTTAATTACAGTGCAACGCCGGGAAGACGGTGCCAACGACCAGGGGGACTTGGAATAACGATACGCCGGCGCGATCGATCATCGACATGTCAGGACGATGACAATCATCCCTTTGTCTCAAAGGCCTCGCGCAAAACTTCATATATCACACCACCTCTGATCCAATCCTCCAACACTTTCAGAAAAGTCATGAATTTGAACAGTTATGAACCTATGAATGTTGTATTTAAAATACGAACTCTGGAAATTCCATGAGCAACATCTTTGGGCTAAAATTTTCTTGTCCTTGGACAGGGAAAATACCTTTACGTCGAATCAAGACCGCTCAACTGTTGCTTCGTAATTAACAGATGGTAGCTCGTGGTAAGTCTATGGAGTTTTATAAAAATTTTCCTCGGCTCCTGAGATGCTATCGCCCCGATGAATTATACGAAATGGATTCATGAAATCTCCGGAGAAACCGATGCTCGGCGCATCATTATCAGACATTCGTTCCAGCGTGCAGGCACGCGTGACACGTCCCACGCACGTCTTGACGGCGTGTCCCCGGCATCGGGCATCACGGGAAATCTGCCTCGCGAGTTAGTCTCACCTGTGTGCCTCCGCTAATGCCCGTTCGCGTCTGCCTCTACGCCATGTCCCTGCACAACGTAGATACCCGCCGCGAGCGCTCCCTTCCTCGGTATAATTAATGCAATAATTATTAGCACGAGAAGATCGTATCGGCGGTCTTTTCTTCGTCTACGCCTCCGTATTTCTTGTCCCCACTGCGCGGCCAGCGAACCCGTGAACGCGACGTTCTCCGTGCCCCACGACGGTCTTTACTCGCCATTTCTTCTAGGACGGTCCTCCTGGAACGGTCAATAACGCTATTAAACATTGATCAGAATAATTTATGCAGCCTTCTTAGACCAATATTGGATTTTATCGAGCTACAACCGATAGGTACGTTAAACACCGCGAGGTACAGGGTTCATCGTTAACCCGTAATTAAGGCGTCGTTATTCACGATCGTTTATCGCACTCTTCTGGTTCTGAGCGACGAATGGTCGATCGTAGGTGCACTTAAACACGGATAAACAAAGTACAAGGCAGCGGCCGGCCGTTCGTGCGGGTAATTAAAAAAAGCTCCATTCTGTAGGCGAGTGCTGAAGCGCGAACTTGGCGAACACGCGTGTATGTTCAACCGATAGGAACGGCTCCAAGTCCGTTTAACTTACTTCTCCGACGGGCGCGTACGTACACGCACTTTCCCCTGTCGTTTTCCTAATGTCGGTCGCTCATTAGGAAACGCGTGAACCGTGGCCTCCTCGACGCGTTTCAATTATTTTGGAGAACAATCGCGATGGGATCGTGGTTTCAACATGCGCACAATAGCCACCGGTGTTGCTTTTTTCTCCGGAGGTCAGAATACCGCGCGGCTCTTTCCAGAATGCGTTACAGTCGGTGAAATAAATGGATAAAAAAATACAGGAGTCTTGCACAAACGAAAGTGAGGAGATCAACGGGTATGGAAATGTTTCGTTCGTAGGAAAATGGAGAACTTGTAAAATGAGATCTCTCGGCGGTATATTTCTCATATCGTTCTCGATTTGATCAGCAATGGTGCTTGGACTTGGAAGCTTTTCTTCAATGAGTTCGAACGAAAGCTTTGCCATGTTGGTATTACCATGTGACAATGATGAAGCAAAGTGCATTCGCCGTGGAGTTCCTCTTCGAGACAGAGAGGAATGGAAAAGTGGTGTGCAGCCAGAGGACGGCATACTTAAAGAAATTTCGTCAGTTTTAATTGCGGCTATCGTTCATCCCCCGCCGCCTTGCTCGTGGCAACAATGTCTCCGAGTGAAACGGACGGGGTTTACCGACCGGTTTTCATTAGCGAACAAGAGGGCAGAGAAGGAAGGAACGTCGGCCGTAAACGCAACGCGTTGAACGCTCCGCTCTCTTTCTTTCCTCGTCCGTCCTTCGCGAGGAGGAACGCGTATCAAAAGGCAACTTATTATTGATGGCGTATTGAAACGGTATAAGCGTGGTGATAAAACGGACCGGGTCCACGGCACCGCGGAGGTCCCCACTTAACGTCCAACGTTATATATGAGTAGTAGTGGGGGTCGGGGCCAGAATGGACCATGGTGGCCCCACGGGACCGATGCCCTTCCTTTCGTGACCACACATTCAGCGCATCGGCCTCAAATATTTTATTGTTACGGTCCCGCGAATAGCCACTTTGTTTCTCCGCTCTTTTCAACTTCGTCTCCAACTCCCGATGCCACGCTGTTTAAATCTGCAGATACTTGCAATTTATCCACCTTTATCCCGAGGATTCATTTATTGATCACAAACAACGACTCGTGTAACAACGACTCGCCTAATAGAAATAAATGCGAAAATATGCAAATTAGAGTTTTAATTATACTCATAATGGTCACTGTATTTGTTTCTTGGTAAATCAAGCTAGAGGATCACGTTGATCAATGTAAGGTACTTCACAGAATTGTCTAATGCTCAATGCGTTTGCAACGAAGGCAACTGTGTATCGAAATTTTGTATTTGTCACATTGGTAACGAACTTTCTGCGCATTGAAGCGACAATCCACGTAGTTGGCACGAGATTGGCGCTTTCAGAGGAGTCGAAGGTAACGATGGCCCGTAAATTAAGCAATTTACTAATGATACTCTCAGATGGCTCGTATTTCAATCTCTGGTCCGAAGCTCGCATTTAATGCTGGTGCTACATCAGCCGATGCTGTCTCGGTACGTATCTTCAGGATAGGTATACCTAACAATAAGTCGGATGGACCTACTCAGAGCCGTGGCTTTTATGACAGCGATATTTTATCATTCATGGGATACCAATACTTAAAGTGAAAAGCCGAAAGAGATGCCATTAAATGCCTAATTAATATCTTCATAAAAGAGGACCTACCGAGAAATTTTTCCAATCGTATTCAATACGACTTCGTTGACTATAAAATTATTCACGGAAAATATGCATATTAGATTGGTTTTCTAATTAAAACTCTAATGATCGCGCGTGAATTTTACGAAATTTTTGCCCTATTTTCGTTCAGCATCAGGCATTTCACGATTTTCTTTGTATTACTTGTGCCTGTTTGTTTGGTTGGCAGTGTCTGTGTGTTTCTTTTCCTTATGCTTCCTTTATGGTCGAAAGTGTGTCTAGAACCGCGTGGAGTTTGAGCACAGGTGGCATCGTAGGTAGCCAGCTAATTATGCCTCTTACTTGTCTTCGAAGCAGAGCGCTCTCTTTTTCGTAGCGACTGACGAACCGAGCCATAGCGCCCGAGTTTCTCTAATTGCTCCTATTTTCGGCGAAACTATGGGAAACGGACGAGCGTACGGGCGACAATGCCGTCCGGGCTTAACCTTACCGTGTTCCGCGGACCTGCTTTTATTTCAACCGGATTATTTCCCGTCGTATTTCAGATTGGGATTTGCCAAGCATCGCCCCTTTGTATTAATAACGATCCACCCTCGGCCACCGCCTCGCCGTGCTGCGTAACCTATTCTCTTCCTCAGCAACGACCCCTTGTTTTTGTTTATAGCGATCCCCGGGTATGAGGATACGCCTAAATCTTAGGATTACGAACGAGTGTCAGCCGACTACCCTTCGCTTTTGTCTCGTTTTATGATTGTGCCATTGCTCGAAACGGGGAAAAAACCCCGGGCCTCGAGGAGAAGGATGATTTTTGAAAAGCACTTCTTCCTGCGCGGAGCTGATTTCAAGGGGACCGACCGATTGGCAATATTCCCCTCGCGATGCAATTTTCAGCCTTCTCCGGAGTTATAATCCCCGATTTTTCTTATAGGCTTATAAATGGCGCTCAGTGGTCGGACTAATACCTTGGCACTTTCTTCAGCGTGGGGCAATAAGGTGAACGACGAGAATTTCGGCTGAAACGTCATTGTAAGGATGCCGAGATGTCCGTAAGGCCAAGTGATCGGAAGCTCGAGAAGATGCGAGAACGTCAGGGGTATTTCCTGTTCGGTTATTGTTCGAGGCACGGTTCGAGGTCAAAGGTGAGGGTTAATGAATGAATCGCCGGATATTCACGGTGCAGCCACAAAGGAGCCAAGTCGGGCAACCACGAAGGCAAGACCCTCCCTTAATTAATATAGATTACTTCTAATTGTATATTTATCTATTAATTCATATTAAGTCGGTAGGGTGGCCCATCGGGCAACGACTGTCTTTCAGCCGGCTGATTTGCCTTAATCGGCCGATGAGTTTGTAAATTGATTGATGTCTCATTCCCCACTGCCCTTCCCCCTGCTTTCTTTTTTCCTTCATTTACTTATTCGCCAGCAGTTTTCTCTTTCCCTTGTACCGCCACTCGTTCACTTTAATCTCGTCAATTGTCTCTTTTCATAATACCAGCTGCTGCGAGGGACTACTTCCATCAACGACGTCAGCAGCAGCAGCAACGATGATTCTACATTATTTTTCCGTGATACATTAAATACCCAATTCAACGGGGACATATCCAGAACAATCGAGCGATCTTGAAGCCGACGACAAACAATAGAGAAAAAAAATCGCTACGAAACATGGATATATTTCTTTGGGAGAAATGAGACGTGAAAGTTTGAATGAGAGAGGCTTGAGAACCTCTGGCGCAGGAGGACGTCTCCTCACCTATCGGTATCGGGTGAGCTACACTCTGGAAAGAAGAGATCTAGAAATGAAAGCCGCGACTTATCCGGGGCCCCGGTTTTCTGATTGAATGGCTGTGCCGGAGGCACTCTGCGCGACCGGCGAAGTGGAGACGGGAGGCCTGGAAACAGTGGGAGCGAGTGGAGAAGCCCGGATGATCGTCGCGGAGGGAGAAGGACCGGAGAAAGATCGAAAGTCCCTTTTCTTCGTTTGATTCGCAGAGAGGCAGAGCAGCCGTGCGGCATTTAGTATCTGAAATCCCCAATATTTTTAAAAGCACGGGGGTCGGCTCTCCGCTCGCGAGCGAACGTGATAGGCGATAGGAGTGAGGGAGGAGGTGGAGGAGGAGGAGGAGGGGGGCTGAGCACTCGCAATGACAGAACTGCAAGCCGGAGGTGGAAGCCAGGAGGGATCTTTCGAGGAGCCGTCGTCTCGCCCGGCTTCAAAGGCGTAGGAGCCTTTCCACGGCCATTAAAATACGAATAATAATTATAAGTGCGACGGCAGAGTGATCAGTCCACGCGCTCACAGACGCCAAGCGATCGTCCGTATCAGTCGAACCCACGATCCCTTTTATTTTTCTTTTTTCGTCGACCCTTTTTCCAACGGCGCCGCTTTATTCCCGCTCCACGCGCGACTGGCGACCTCGTCATCGAAACCTCGTGAATTTTACCATCGTCAATTCTCAATGCACCCCCTGGGGGCAGTCATCTCGTTTCCTGCTTGCGCTCATTAACAGTCACCGTCGAACGCCTATAAAAATCTGTTAATTTACCGCGCGGCTGTAAAGGGTTATAGAATTCTTTCTCGCGATATCGACATCGTCATTCTCGTGATTATCAAAGAGTCGCAATTCCCGATCATTAGAAAACCCAGAGAGAAAAAGAGAGAGAGAGGGGGGCATTAACGTTTAAAGACAATGACTTTCACGCACGGCCTACGACTCTGGGTAAAATTCGTGCCAGTTATTGTTATTATTTTTCGTATTCCCACGTTGCCTGAGGTGCATGCGCGTGTGCGGCCGTTCGTAGGAAAATGCACGGGGTAATAATGGAGAACCATCGACCGCGAGGAGTACTGATACGGAATTGTCGCACGGTGTAACGCGAGTACTCGAGAAGTAAAGTGAAGGAAGGGGGTCGGATAGAAGGGATGGGACTCAGAGGGGGGTGGTGCCGGAGCGAAGGGAGTGTCCTGAAGGCTTAAAGACATATCCACACGCTTAGAAGTGTCGTCCGAGCGAGCTCGTCGACCGGCGATTGCTCGTTAGCGTGGCCACGGCCCCGTGTCTGTCACGAAATCGCTGATTATCATCGTTCAAGGAAACATACCGTCGCTACCCGCTACATCGCCCCTTTACTCTCATATACCAGCCATCGCGGCCATTACTTATATATGCCGCGCTTTGCTAGACATAGAAAAAGTATAGTCCAATGGCGCCGGTAAAACGTCCTGCCATGTGAATTTTGTATCAAACTTTATCATCAACAGTTGCACGGTGTAAACCGAATTTTTTCGCGCGTCACTCTACACGTAAGAAATAACTTGGATTCACGATTCCTGCATGGAAGTCTTGTTAGACAGCATTTATTTCGTGAACAGCGTATACAATTTGAGTACAATTCTACGAAGGATGATGTCTTGTAGAGTAAGTTGATTTAACGGTGGGGATTTAGTTGATGTTTCTACGCCGTTGAGTACGTTCGGTCGAGCTTAATGCGTTCACACATCGGTTGACGCTTGTGCACGTGTGAACACGGGGACACACAACCCGGAATCAGGGAAGACGCTTATTATTTCAAGGTTCGGTTCGCCTGTGCATCGAATAATCAGGCGCGCGCGATGCGCTACACAAGATAAGTTTGTGAAAAAGTAGACGATTAGATGCTCTCAGCCGAAGAAAACGGGCGTTAGTTAGACGGGGGAAGAAGCAAGTTGGACAAACCTTTCTGATTGTACGTAACGCGTTTCTTTGTTGTTCTTCTTAACACGAAAACATCGGCACTGATATAATCTCTTGAAAGAACGGTTCTTACACGTAATAAAAAGCATCGTGTCATGCAAGAATTACGATGCTGCTGATGCTCTTGAAAACGGTGTAAAACCCGTGGAAAAGTATAACGAATCGTCATGAATATCGGCCGAGTTAGGCTGGCTAAATGTACGAGATAAGACACGTTAGTGACACTTTACGAACTGATGGGTGTACTTGAGTGGAACTTATTGAAAGAAAAACCTCTGGCACCATCATGGATCATTTACTGCGGGTGTCAGGCGTATCAGGGTTTCAAATGACGATATCCCAGGACCACCCTTGTCAAAACGTCACGATGATTCTGTTCGGACCCGCATATCGCTCGGTGTCAACCTCTCGGTAGTCAGTCAGCCTGACAAATATCCGGCAACACCCTCGGTCCGTGTCTCGTGCCACGAATCTAAATCCCTCGGCATACAGCGGAGCAACTACGAAGGACCATCTAGATGCTCGTCCCTTAGAAAACTGAACTAGAAAACAGATTCGGCAAACAGACGATCATTGAATCGAATACACAAGTCCTTCGTTACGTGTCGCACATTTCACGAATCTTGCGTATACCACAAACGCGGTTGAAAATAAAATTTCGCCGTTGCAGGGACCTTTTATACCTGGATAAGGATCATTAAGCTTAAGAGCAAAATCGTAGCGTAAGTTCTTTGGCGGTCGGTCGATGCTAATGCGACCAAAAGTTTCGGCCGAACAAATTGGCAAGATCAGCCGGCAGAAGAAGCGCCGCAAGAAGTTAATCCAGGGAGAATCCCGACAAGGTTAAATCCGCGAGGTCGAAGGATTTCCCGTTGATCGATCGAGGGATCGGCTCCCATCGACCTCCCCGACCGTTCCTAAACGTTCCCCGCCCTCGTGGTTTCTCATGGTTTTACAGAGGGACGTCGCCAAAACCGACCGACAAATCCCACCCCTTCCCCCTCCTCACCACCCCTAGACCACCTTCCCCGGGCGCTCAAACGAAGAACAATCAGGCTTGCATTCTGCGCACGGACAATTACGAAACACACGGTTAACTTCTTTACGGTGAAAGATAATCGAATAGCGGGGAATTTCTCTTGGTGGCAGCGTCAATGCCCTGCCGCGAGATATGCATTGTAAGAGTACGATAGAAGTGCACGTTGGGTGACAGAGGCACGTTGCGGTTATACTTAATTAACGAGCGCGGTAATTGCCGGGCGCATGTAAGCCCTTTCTTTCTCCGTTACGCCGGATTAACGTGTAATTCTTCAGCGACATTGCCTATCGGGTAGGGAGTTACGATTTGCGTTGCTTTCTCAGCGCTCCCGGAAGTGTAACGCTCGCTGGACGGAAGGACGGGGGCGTTCGCGATGGAATAGAGACGCACGTAGAGGGGATGACCGTTAAAACGAAGAAAACGCCTGAGATAGATCTCGCGCGGTTAATTCCATAAATAAAGGCGAAAGGCAGCTACGCTCGCGGCTATAATGAAGCATTGGCCGCTAATGCATAGGATTATCGAGTCTTCCCATGGCCCACATCGGTTATTACGGAATAACAGTAATTATTCATACGCGAGCTTCTTAGGCATTCCCCGGGCATTGTAAGCCACTGCCGACTGACTGACTCTCTTCATTTCTTTTCCCCGAGATCTACCCCCTCCATGGCCCGTTCCTCTCATTACGCCTACCCGTATGTTCACCCTCGTCTCCCAAGCCGCGTTATTCAACTGCCCCTTCCTCGGTCTGTCTTTGGACGCACAAAAAAATAGCAGGTTCGGTAGTTTCTCTCGCACATATAAGGCCGTTCGAAGGTCCCCCCCCCCACTTTCCTCAGGCGTTCTCAGGAGGACGGAAAGGAACATTCGATGAGAGCGGATGCCGAGGGACAGTTGCGTGTCGCGCTACAGCTAGCATTGTTGGACCCTCTGCTCCCCCCTCGTACCTCCCGACGACGAGTCCTTCGCCGGCAGATAAGTACCGGCTGAGTGGCGGGTACCGCGCGTTACGTGCATACACGCGTTTCGTACGCAGCTAAGGACTACGGGGTTAGGGCAGGTCGGGTTAGCCGACTGTGCAGAAACGTCCGGAGAAGCATAACGTTATAATTTATCGCAGTGCGCTCCATTGTCGCACCGCTGGCACACGGGGGCGGTGTGACGAATCGGCAGAGAAAGGGAAAACTTGTTCCTCGCGGAACTCGCCGGATACGGGAAGATTCGTCTCGATCCGCGGGATACGGCGTTGGTCCTGCGTCGGCTGACCACTGATCGTCGCGGTGCTAACCCGCATGGGTATCCAAGCGAGAGGCGTAAAGACTCAATTTCTCCCGGCACCGATGTAGAACGAATGCTCTTCCCCGTGTTTCTCCGTAGAAAATAGCTGGCAATTAATGGCGAAACGATAGTCGATTAATCGACGAAGGAATTGTACATCCGCAGGATGAAAATGTAACACATGTTCCCGAAGTTTTCCGCTCTCGAGATAATCAATCTTCTGAGTTTATTGTAAAATGTCCAATGACAGGTAATGCACCGACCGGGGGGCTACGAGAGGAGAGGGGGGGAGGTACGTAAATACTGGACGGGTAGTTGCAGCATTCCTGCGGAAACACCAATCGTCCCGAACGCACGCATTATTGGCGAACGGCCGAACTGTAACGACCATACGAGCAAACCGCATACGGTTATGGTAGGAAAGAACGAATGCGCAGCATACCGAGCACCGTGCACCACCATATCCGAGCCCACACGGGGACTTTACGCAGACAGCCGGAACTAGTGTTGGTCACGCAGAGAGACACACGACGTGCGTGCGTACGCGCGTTTGCTTACCGCCCTTGGCCCACCCCCTTTCCCATATTTTTCCACGCTTACATTTATTGCTCTATCTCCTTCGCTCGCTCGCCTCGCCCCCTTCCTCCCCTCGCATGGCCCGTCTCCCCCGCTCTGCCGTGCATTCTCGGTTCTCCCTCTCTTTCCCCCCTATGCCCGCGATACGTGCGCCGGCGTCGGATACATTCCCACCGTTAATTTACGTCCGCGCATATACCTCATTGTACGCACCTGTATTTGTATCGCGGACCGGGCTATGATCCGCGACCACAGATCGTGACTCCTGTGGGAAACTCGAAGGAAAGTAATAACCGACGAGCACGGCGTACACCATGGCGTTACGAGCGCACATCCGTAATTTTTATGTGCCGCTTAGATCTCTCTCTCTCTCCATCTCTCTCGCTCTTGTATCCCCCCACCACCCACGCCTGCCATCTAGCTCTATCCTTTGCTTTCCTACGGCATTACGGAAACTTATGACCGTGAATAGAGCGGGCCGTCGCCATCGACGATGTCGTATCGCCGACGACCGGTCTACTGAATCCTCGTAATGACGGGATAAAGATAATTAAAGCGAAGAAATCGTTGAGTGCGAGTCGGCGCTTCGCGTGTTACTCGCTACTATGTTCAAACGATGCTTAGTTCCGCGAGTTATGTCGCTCGTCGCAGAATCTGATAGAATTCTACGAACATCGTGCACATATGCATACTGTTTTTCCTTTCGAAAGGCAGTAGAAAATAAGTTACTGTACTGTACAGACAGAAATGTTGTCGGTAGATAATTTCAAGATTAGCCGATCATTTACCAGCATTTTGGTGACCATGACACACGAGAAACGTACTTTTGAGTCGCAATTTGCGCTCGGCCGAGGATTGAAGTACGGATTCACCGGGAGGTTGGCGGGGGGGAGGGGGTGGGGCTAGGATCATAGAGCAATTGGAGTAGGTGTGATCGAATTTCGTGCAGAACGGTTCGCGAGGACATCGCCGTCGGCTGAGAAGGGAAGCTGAGGTTCGGTAACTTGCCATAAATTCGCGAATGGACCGCGGGGCCTTCAAAGCGATCACCCGAGGCTTCCTTACCCCGGGTCCTTGCATACCAGTACCGATATTAAATGACAAAGACCAAAGGCATACCAGGGCATCGGGAAGGGTTGGTAGGAAATTCTCGCGTGGCGCACAAACCCCGAAGCATCCGCCACTGTGAACCTACGGAGCTGACTCTTCTCCCCTGTCCCCTCGCGGCAGCCCCTTACGTGCCCACCCTTATCGGTATTTCGCGGCTAGGATGTTTTAAATACAGGGTCCTCCGGCGAGCCCGCCCTCCGGACTGTTCTCGATAAAGGGTGAACGACTTTAAAGACGCCGTGCTGCTTTGATGTAGAAGCTCCGGGAGACCACCACCCCCCCTTAGGAAATACCCGGGTCTTAAAAAATATTAACGACAATGATTCCTGACGAGCCGAGAGACCCTTACCCTCCAGCAGCGAGAACAAGTTCCGCGGGACAAATTGGCAAACTTTTTACCACGATGGCGCTCGATAAACGACCCGACGTACCGAGGAATGTGAGGCTTTAAAATTCCGCTACTATATCACGGCGGAGCATCGATAAAACGACCCTATCGTTTACAATAATACAGCTATAGGATCCCTTAATATTTCTTCGATCACGCGCACGATTCCGACAGAATTTCATTCGAGTAATAATTATTGAATGCAGTTGACGAGAGTGTAAATTCCGGGCTGCCTTTCCCGCGAAGATGGTCGTCGGTTTCAATTTCCATTGTGCTTGCCGATTGTCACGAATGAATGTGTACAGTACGTTTTCTTTCAATGACGGGAGACATTTATCAATAACAGAAAGAGCATTGGATATAGCGGCGAATGGGGGCCTCGACGTGCTGCGGGCGGAATGTTCAGTGAAACGAGACGAGCTGGAGAGACCTGTGGCGGCTGGCAGTACAGCTCCGTCGAGCGGAACGGGGAAAGACGGGTACGGAGATATCGACTCTTGACTATTTGATGAGAAAGCCAAGAATAGCGGATTCCCCGGTGACAAGCCCGTCCTCTCAATATGGTAATTCTTTGGAGATATATATATATATGTATATCTATATGTCTAGATATGTACGTATCGTGGCCATAAAGCCAGCGTCAATCGACCGCGAGTTTCCTGCGCGCTTGGATACGTTTAAAAAGCAGGAAACGGAGGAAACGTCGAAGATCGCGCACAGCCGCCCCAATGCGCCATTTCCTGTTGATATAAAATCCTGAATAGTCGGAAAGTATTCAAAAGTTTCCATAGGGTACGATATAACGCCGAAAAGATATAAACGTATTCGAAGCTTCGCTGGAGTTCATATTTATACGTCAGTGCGGAGTCAATCATTTGTACAGACATATATACATATATATGTATGTGAGTGTTCTTAAGAGAATTTTCCCATCGAAATTCTTCGTATCGTGGACTGACGTTACTTTCCTTCGCACAATGATCCGTTTAGGAATATAAGGCCTTTAAGATTGGCCTGTTTGGTTTCGAGGCGATTACATTGGACTTTGTTGGTCGAGGGTATCGTTTCACCTGTGCAGCCCCGGAGAGACCGTGGAGCAAGAGGATTCGTATCTCGGCGTGAAACGCACCGGCCATAAAGAAATTAGAAGACTTATCAGTTAGCGGGGAAACACCTGGCGGGGCTCACAAGAGCAGTGATTATGAGCTGCCACAATGGAAACATTGTCTACCGGCGGTGAGGTTCCGAGCGAGCGTCCGATTCTTGGCGCGGAAAGTCTGTAAACGTCCTGGCCGACCGCCGGCGCGCTTGAGTACCGCGCCGCAATAAAGTCAGAAAATACCAGCGCGCGGGGTGAGAATCGCTGAAAGAAGCCGTGAGTTTTACGAGGCCGGCGAGCATTGTGCCCGCGGACTCAGCCGAGTCCCGGCTCCTAGGCAAACGAAACTTTACGATACAGCCCCGTGTCGCTCGCGAGCCCCGTGAATCGACATTTATTTACCCATTGTTGCACCACCGAGCCGGATTGCCCCGAGAGTCAGGCGATAAGAATAGGTAAAGAAATCAACCCCACCCAGCAGGAAGTTTAACGTAGTATTCATCGACGAGCTTGCTTACGCATGTTTACCAGTCAAGTGCATCTATTCTCGCTGTGGCAAATATTTACCCAACCCCGGGGAAATTAGCGCTTAAATCCATTGGCCAGTATTCTCTCGGTACTTTCATGTGACCAATGGCTATGCTAATTAACCGAGATAATTGTAAGGCTAGTCGTGATAATTCAGCGAATCGGTGTCATCCTTGGATATCACCGCGCGCTCTCTTTGAATTTCTTTCACCGCTAGCGCTGACAATCGAATTATCCCGAGCGAGATATCGTGGAAAGAGTCACGCGCGTGGACGGTGCGCGAGCTTTCGTAATATATACCACGGGAAAGTGGATGATCGTTTCGGCCACGAACGGGGAGACAGAAAAAAAGCAGCCAAGAGCGTCGAACCCCCATCCTTTCATGGGCTATTGATTCCCAATTTCACCGATAATCGCCGGGGCGAGCTTCTCTCCTTCCGTTCGCCCCATCCTCCCCCCCCCCTGCCGCTCATCTTTGCTCTTTTTTTTACGCGGATACACTTGTTGAGCGCCGCAGGGGGAGATTTTGCGCGCTGCCGGGACGGTAACGCTCCTTTTTTTTCCTTCGACTTTCTCGTTCTACGAGCCTGGGGGGAGAGAATATGGTTTTTCGCCCCGCACGTTCGCATAGAAAAGCGTGGACGGCCGTGCAGGGGCTGATTTTATGGCGTGTTTGGGGCGAAACGGACATAAACGCCTTGCTGCTATACGCGAATCGAGTTGCGACAACGGACCAAGCAGGTAAAAGACGGAACATATCGCGACCTGCAAAATATCACGTCTTGCCCTACGTTTTCGCCCCTACGATACTGTTCAGCTATTATCGTACTTATGAATCCCGAACTCCTCATCCTGCGAATACAACAAACACAGAGGAAGAAACATGCTGAGGGATTACTAAAAAAAAAAAAAACTATTTTTCGAAAAATTATTTCGAACGAAATTGTGAGCGAAATGAGGTACTTTTCACGATAAAATTACTGCTGGAATTTCGGCAGGCAGAATTGGCCAGCCGATGAATGGCAATGAAGGCACTTCCGGTTTGACGGAGAGCAGGCCAATCCTATCAAGTACTAAGAGCAGCTCGTTCAGTAAAGGCGTCGAAAAACGAGAGGAACCCCTGCAAAACGAGACCAATAAGGGGTTGGACGATCGCGGGCTTTACTCCCCCTCCCCCAACCTCTTCCCCGTCTATTCCGCGAGCAAAGAGAGACGGCGAACGGCGGGATATTTAGCCGAAGAAGGGTCGGCTGATATAAAAGGGTTGCCGCGGAATTAAAGGAGACCCAGCGATTATTGCCGGCAGGAGGGACCGGACAACGAAGGGTACGTGCTTGGAGGGCGACGGAAAGGACAACCGGAGGGTTTCGCCGGACATCGCATCGTTGACCAGAAGTATTTGAACGACGCATTTGCCCCGAAAATTCCACTAGCCACCGAGACCAGTCAAGATAAACACAGAGGACCCGGACGTATTACGGTATAATCACGTCCTGAAATTAGAAAGCCTCCCGGGCCGACTGTGTAATCGTATTTAAATATATACTTACCTCAAGTGCCGTGAAAAGTTAATAGCCATCTGATTAAGTCAACCGTTAAGACCGACGAATATCGTCACGAGGTGAAGTGTGCAATTGCCAAAAGTTATGCGGATTTTCTTCTTCCTTGGTTGATAGATTGTGTCATGGCGAACGACCAGTGGGTAGATTCCAGTGCCGATTACAGTGCGATCCACATTAGGGTGCACGGTATAATAGCCGTATGATTTCGAAACGGCGGAATATTCGAGTCGAGCAGCCCCCTCTCCGTTTACGACGATATTTACCAGAAGTTATCGAAGCGCAAGAGACGGCGAAGGAATTAAAGGAAACCCTGAGGAGGATGAGATTCGTCGAGAGAAAATGGCTAAAATATGAGAACCAACGAAATGCGGGTAAAGAAGAGCACAAGGGGGGGGGGAGGAGGGCGCAGGGGAAAGGACGAGACGATACGGCGAATAGGGGAAGCGGGGATATCACCCTCCTCTTTTGGATTGGGCGGCAGATATCCGCCGTAATTACTAATAAGTTTTCGACACGAAATGAGGTGAGGAAAAGAGAGGGTTAATCCGAAAGTACGACCAAAGGGGGCTCAGCGTCGTTCCTGATACCTACCAGACGGCAAAGTCACGGGGGGACGACCGGGGCTAAGAAGACAAGGGGGGGAAACGAAGAGTCAGAGAGGGAGAGGAAAAGAAAGAGAGCAGCAGAGAGAATACGCGTGCTGGAGAGAGAGAGAAATCGGACCGTTCCCATCGGTCTGAAGGCAGCCGGATGGCTGAAACCAGTTAAAGATTCGCAATGTCTTTTCGATCCCGCACCGAGATATTCGTAATTACTGTTTGTGTTTCTCTTCCTCGGCGCCGTATTTATCCCCTCGAAAGCAGCCCTCCCGACGGCGCCGCGCTGCCGTATCTTCCCGACTCACCCCTCCGCCCTCTTCTGCAGAGCTTCGTTTTCCGCTCTTCTTCAGATCCGAAGGATCTCTGATTCCCGATCCATCCGTCCGCGGACGCCTTCCCTCCCTCCGTTTGCCGATTTCTCCTGGGCAAAGTCGTCGATCCTTATCGTCGGAACAGAGAGCGTTGACGAAGGATGGGGGTGGAAGGGGAGGGAGGAAGTGGCACTCTTGAAAGGGTGATAGAAAGTCCGGGGATTGGCGAAGTGACTAACCGAGCCGATGCTTCTGAGCCGTTGCATCTGATTTATCGGCGGGAAATCTTTGACGAAAGTTTTAAAATTCTTTTTGCAACTCCGTCGTCAATAACATAGCTTCCGGCGCTGCGGTAGGCGGTCGAGGTAAGATGTAGTCGATGGACAACGTTAAAATTAGCCGGCAAAAATCAATCAATGTTTTACGATCGCTAATAATCGGCCTGACCGCTCTAACTGTGACACGTTAAGTGCTACGCGGTGTTATACAGCGCTGTCTGGCATCGTTCATCATCGCATTTACTGACTTGCCGCAAAGTCGGGCGAGCAAACTAGGCCGGGAAATAAATTCTCTTCGACAACTCAATTGCGTCGAACATACAAAAATTCGAATCATCGTAAAGAGCGAATGATGAATTTAGTATTAAGTAATCAGTCGCAGAAATATCGATTAAGATGCTAGGAATGGTAAAATTGTTTCGTTATTTTTTGCATACACGTGCAAAGTTGTATTTATATAGGCTACGTCCGATAAAAATGACTTGCCTTCCAATCTTAATTGAATCGGGAAGGTTGAGAGCGACTTCATTGGAGGAACGGTTAACCGATAGTCCACGAGTTTGAAGGGCTTTTAGATAGCCGAAAGGACCCTCGTTTGCCACCGCGATACTTGGCCAGTAATGTTTTCCTTCCCGTCTCTCCTGCGTGATTTATTTTATTGCTTTTGACCTAACGTTTGGCGTTTATGTCGCAGAACCATACGAAAGGGGTTGCCCTCCCATCGACCGCCACAAGATTCGACCAAACGGTAACAGCTTTTACCTTACTTATCCGTTCACGAATTTTCCTATAAATTCTACCTATTTTACACGAGACGTTGTATAATTTGGTCGCAACGGTGGGTAAGCTTGTGAGTGTCGATACAGCTGTGAAAGACAACGAAATCATTTTGAAATTGATTCGGAACTAAAGGGGAACAGTCGCAGGGTCAAAGTCTAGCCGGTAAGAAAGACGAGGAGGCTTTTCGTGCGGATCGTTGCCCGTCTCACTGTTTGCGATGGTCTTACGGTTGTGGGGCGGCTATGATAATTGTAATGAACGCCTCGAGATTCCGCTGGCCCATCTGCGCCCACGTCTCCAGCCCCGGCGAGCCGCCTTTCTACCCCCCTTCCCCCCTGCGGCCCTATGGCTTGCCACGCGAAGGAGAGAGCGAGACAGGAACGGGCGAGCAACGCTCTCTCTGTACAAACTCAGGAGCTCTTAAGTACCGAACTTGTTCGAATTGATTTAAGTGCTGAATGCTAAATCAACCGAAGGGCCCATCCTTCTACCCTAAGGGACAAAGAGAGCCCGGCAAGAAGGGACGGGGGTGCGGGAGGGACGGAGACGGAAGGCGAGAGAAAATTTACGAGTAGCGCGGAGTCTCGCGTTCGCTTAAGGTCCGCACGTATCTTTCTTACAGATCAACCTGGCATCGCCCTAACGCCGACGACGACCCTCGCTGTAATCAGTAATTCGTGCCGGTTACACACTCGTTAAATATATGGATATTCGCCGTCATATTTTATCATTTCAAAGCTCTCGCTTTAACTCATAAAACTTTTGCTTTCACGGAACAGAGAGTTTCCTTCCTTTTTACATCATTATGCGAGATAACGAGCATGGATGCGACTCGCCATAAATTAGTTAATAACTGGGAATTTGTTAAAAACACGAAAATCTGCGGCGCCACGATTCGAGGAAGTAGAAAGATTAATGTTTGTTACAAATACCTACCGATAGGCAGTTGTTCCTTTCTGTTTTTGAGGAACTTCCTTTTGTAAAAGTCCAAAACTATTGTACCCGTGGAATAAAAGCCCGAAGACGAAGTGTACAAAGACCGTGCATTTCCAGCGGTATAAAATCCATCTGAATTGAAGGAATTGTTTGAATGTTCCCCAACATCGCCACCGAGTTTTGCGATAATTTGAAGGAAAGTTTGGCCCGAACAAAGACGTGAATGTCGGTATTACGGGAACATTTCAAACATATCGCGTCAGACAGGCCGCATGTATTTAGCCAGTTGGTCGACCACGACCCCCCTGGGTAACGATATTTTTCCTTCTCCTGCCTTAAAAGTATCCTTCACACGTAACATTTGTCCGTGCTTTGCAACGACGCTTCGGCAAACGAAGTTTCCAGCCAACCAGCGGCTTGTTTTCACGGCGCGCATCGCTCTTGTTCGAGGAACGCGCGCGACTCATGTCAGTGACGCGAATGAATTGCAATTGAAACGAGTTACCTGTCAGACGCTCCACGTCTGCCAGGGGAATGTCAAATAAAGCTTTCTATCAACTTTCCAGAATAACCCGCGCCTCTCCCGGACGCTCGTACTTCGCGGCAATTAATACGATAACGATGGTAAATTTCCGTCGGCTCGTCCCACGTGATCGATGAAAAGTATTTTTAACTCGATTCACCGTTATGCGGTTTGCGCGATAAGTAATAATATACATATGCTGGTACGCGCTCCTTGTTGTACGGCATTATGCGGGGTACGGAAGGTCATTTGGTTTTAATAAAACTATGAACCTAGGTGTCGCGCAAATTTGACAAGCATTGTCAGAGACTAAGAGACCGTTAAAGTTTGTACATGCGCGGGCGCGCGATCCTTTAACCGTAATCGCGAGTCGAATCTCGGTTGACCGCGGCGGTAGTACAAAGTCAAAAGATAATATTAATGCGCGGCACGGTTCGTAACGAATTCGCCAACCTTATCTGCCGGCATGATTTTTCGGCGTCCGTTGTGTCATTCTTACGAATCCATTTTCCCACGAGCATAATCGTAAATGAATCTGTCGGGCGAGCGGGCGATAACGCTAAATCACTGCGGCTCGGTTGCTTTTTACCGCGGACGTCAGAAAGCGTGAACGCCGGCGGACCAATTAACGTGACGGTCATTCGTGTGCACCTCCGAGCGGGATCGACTTTTCGAAACCGGCATCGTCACGGCTCGGTTCACGGGGTCAGCGGCAAGAATTGCTTCCGTGGATTTCTCACCGAAATGTCCTCCTGCTTTGTTCGCCGGCTCGTCTAGGGTCTCGCTCGTTCGTACGTTCGTTGACTCGCTCGTTCCTACGCGTGTACAGGACGTGTGTATACTTGCTCTGCTAGACGACCCTGATGACGCGACTATCCGTCGCGTTTTATTACACGTGTCCGGCTCGGGGAACGACTCACGAGGACCGGCCATATCCATAAATCAGGAATATCGTTGAACGAGCCACCGCGAGAGTCCTCAAAATACAGAAAATAAGGCTCTGCACGAGCACAAGCATGCACCGTATCGTCGTTCTATACCGACGGGGACTCGTGTCGACTGGTTGAGCAATGATTCCGGATTTTTATGTAGATCGTATCGGCACCGTCGACACGTGGAGAGTGTGAGAACGAGCGGCGTATATGACGACCATGTATCTGTCGGATGACGCACGTTCGTCAGGAGCGCAGCCATCGCGCAACCTCGAACCGAGAAATCAGGCCGGTTCGCGCCCGGTTTCCCAAAGTTTCACGTTAATCGCCTCTCTTTACGAGTTCTGATAATTCTCACAACAGCTCTTACGATGCCGGGCCTTCCTAACCGAGGTGTCGTCGAACCTGTCGCCAGGTTTCCCTTCGATCGTGTCCCGAAATTCTGCTGCCACCTGAGAAAAGGAAAACCTGCGCGCTTTCCGGGACCGTTCTTGCCTCGTCCTCAGCTCGGACCGTGTGGCTAATTAACGTGCCGGCAAGAAAGCGAAACTCAGCGGGACGAGGAGAAACGTTTTTCGCTAGTTACGCGTCCCCGGGATTGTCCGGGTGAAATGATTGAAATGCGCTGGGTTGACGGGCAGCGAGGCCAAGGGACGGAAAGTTAAGGGTACGGCTCTCGATTATATTGCCCTTATACGGACGGCAGCGGTAAATCCGCGCGCGCCGAGTTGAGCCGGGAGAAGAAACTGCCCCGGCGACGTTAATTTGTGAACGATTACAGGCACCTGGTGCTCGGTAGAGCGAGCGGGCCCGATCGGGCCCCCGGGAGACAAAGAGACGGGACACGCGGTGAGGTCGCAAACGTAACACCGCCGTGCCGCTGACGGCGGCCATCCTGAATTCTTTCACAAGCCGACGGAGTTCACCTTCTTAACGATCTCTCCCGGGCGTTGTCCTACGTGCTTTGTACTTTCAAGACCGTGAAACGCTCGAAAAAAGCTCGACCTTCGAGCCAAAGAGCATCGAGTTGACGGAAAACTATCCATCGAGTTCTACCGGCACGGCGAAAAATATCGACAGATTTTCAGCTGTGCGATATTATTTCTCCGGTCAATGATGATCGATCTTTCGTTAACGTTTTAAACAAATTTTTCTCACGTCTCCAGGGATATTCTGTAGCGAAAAGTTCTCTTCGTCTCAATGAAATCTGCTTGAGAATGCAGGAAGGAAAAAATACTCGTGGAATAATCGGCTGCAGCCTTTATTCCGGCGAAGGACAGTCGGTATACCGTGCAGGCACGGGCATAACGTTTCACGATGATCCGTGCAAAAACACTTGAGTAACTAGATACCCCATTAATATGTACATCGACTGAAACCTGTTTCCAAGCGAAAGACATTTCGAGAATCCGCCAGACACCCCGTTGGTAATAAATCCGAGAGGCAGATGCATATTCAACTGAAAAAAACGATCGTAAGCGTCTGAATAACTCTCCGAGAATTGAAATACTACATGGCGACATATTATACCGTTTAAACCCACGTACAACATAATTCGAATGTGTACATTAGTATGTACAATTTCGACACGTCCACGATTACGTGAATTTTTAATAACTCGTCGACCAAAATAGTTATTCCTGGAAGTAATGGTCTTCGCAAGCTGCGGAGGAAAACGAAGACTTTCCAGATCCAAACGAGCACGATTATCATAGCACTTTTGATAATTGCGATTAATTAATTTTACGCCCAGCCGAGACACTTAGTTTCCGTTCACTTAAGCTCGTTAATACTCTTTCCCCTCCCACTACGTGTATCTCTTTCCGCCTCTATCCGTATTACCATCCTTCTTTGCTTAACACGCCGGAGGAACGATTCACTCATTTACGCAGTGCATGTAAATTCATCCGTTCCAATTCGTCCATCATAAAGAACCGTCATATTTTGCCGAGTTTCACAGGCTGCGACAGAATCGAGCTATGCAGATGATTAAGAGAATTACTTACGACCAGTTTTACAGCCTTCCTCTTTCGTTTCGATGGAAATGATAAAACGATCCCTGTATGCGTACCAATAAAAATTCATTAACTGATGTGAGAATGGATATTCTTATTTTTCATCGCGAACTCTCCCGTCTCATCGTTTCAGCAAGAGACCATTAATCGACCTTTACGATCATTTGCCCAGTTTCCAAAGTGCACGTTAGACATGATTTAATGACATAAATTCTGTGTTACCGCAAGAACGCGGTTGTACGGCAGTTAGTACAATGACATTACCGTAAAAAGCTAGTCTCCCTCTTTATTTTAATCGGAATTTCGATGTCTTTCACCTTCAGTCCCAGTATGCGGTGTACCGTGGGAAGTGATTCGCGGGTCATCGTCATCAGGCAGCACGCGACGACTTTCGTGCGACTATCGTTCTTCTTCTCGCCTTCGGAAGAGCCCCGTAAACCGTCGTAAAGATCCGACACATTCTGTTGGTACCTACGCGATGATAATAGTCGAGATTAAGCTGACGAGGAGCCACCGCTCTGGCGTTAATTAAAAGTAAAGACACGTTGAAGGAGCCTGGGCCAGCGGAGAATTCGTAACCTCGCTTATTCCCGGATATTTCCTTCTCCGTTCACCGCTTGGATGCAACGGACCGGTTGCTTGTCGCCAGATGAATCTCCAACCGCGAATGGATCGTTATCGAGAACTTCTGTTTTCGTGTTCTCACACTGTACCGGCAATTAAGTCCACGTACGATATCAGGTAGCGAGGAAATCGTACAATAACGCGTGACTGCGGAAAATTGGGAGAAGCGTGGCGCAATTGAGGACGCTGAAAGAATGTCGGAAGATCAAAAAGATATTGGCGAAAGGACCATCGGACTTTTGCTCACTCGCAAAACTTTCTCCGTGTCACTGTGCCGAAGAATTCGTAAGCGGCACATAATGACCAAGTAATAATGAAACTGAGTGCGCTTTCTAAGCCTGTTTTTCCTGACATTCCTGCCGACGGACGAGACTTCGACAGTTTTGCGAAGAGCACATTGCGGTCGAACGCGCTGGCGAACGTAATGGCAGGGCGATTGCGTAAGCGATGCAACTGCCCGTGGCATGTGCATCGGCGAGGAAGGGAGACAGAGACGGAGAGGTAAGCGGGAAGAGAAGGATATAAAATTAATAGTGATCTAGATTTCTAGATTGCAGGGAATGCGAGCAATTGCGAATCGTGGGAGTGCGAGAGCCCGGCCAAGGGAGAGACGATACATGAAATTTAATACGTTTTACGCGCAGACGTGGGACCTAAATGGAGGGGGAGGGGGGTGAAAAACAGTAGGAGACGAGGACCGAGGTAAAAGAGTGAGAGTCGCCGCAGAGACACATAACGAATGCCATTCCTCAACTCGGCGCGCACATCGCATTATTGTTTGGCTTCAATTAAACCTCCATTTTATGTAATGCCCCGTAGCCGTCATTTACGTACATCTGAATTCTCATAAGCCACGGCCTCATAACTTCCTCGTGCGAAGAAATTCTGAAACGGCAGTACGTCTGACCGGATTCTACATTCAATTATTATATCAAGATTGTTTTTTCCCTACGATGAGCATTAAGTTAAACTCAAAAGCAAAAGAAAACAATAATTAAAAGTATATGTAAACTGTTAAGAGACATATCGTATGTTCTTTGTAGGTTTTTGTCGTTAATATTTGCAACTTTTGAGATGTATGTTTAAGGAATATGTTCTTGTTAAGAAGGAATTAAGTGAAGCTGTAATATATCACACTGATAAATTCAATATAGCGTTGCAGTTTCATTTAAAGTGTACGAGAGAGGAACGGAGTAACGGATTCCAGTTATAATTACTTCAAGTGCCATACGGGTGCTAGGAAAAGACACATTTGCTTAATCGGCTGCCGGGTGAATGCCTGGGAAAGAAGACGAACTATAACTTCTCCCCATTACTCGTGACTTTCCAGATGTTTGGAATTAGTCGTCCTTAAGCTTATTCCTCTAATAACGTCTTCGATTTCTGTCAGTATGTGTGTACGTGTAAATGTGATACTGGGTCGTCGTTAGGACCCTGAAAGTCTGCAATACGGTCTCTATTAATAATTCATAAACCGTAGAGAATTAAACAATGAGGTGTTTGGATTTTCCTTTCATACGAGCTAAGGAAAATATGATGTTGCTTTGATCTCACATCTCCGCGGATCCATAAAGAACCGTTGTTTCGGCTGGTGAGTCAAACCGATCATGAAATCGTAGCGGCCTGTTTATTTTGCCGTTTATATTGGGCTTGCTACGATTTGCCAATGACGAGGCGGGAAAGCCGAGGAAAGGGGGGAACGGAAGGAGAGGGCGGTTGGTTCGCACGCATGCATACAATGGCACAGGAATGACCGCGACCAGCCAAGGATGCGTTTTATAGGTCCGATGCCTTTTATAGTCCGCGGGTCTGCTGGCGGCTCTAAAGAGACTGCTGTGAGATGAGGAATCCCGTGCAATTAAACGCTTATTGCTTGCATATCTCCGAATCGATCCGCCACTAAAGTGAGTATTGGCGCTGGTAGTAAAAGCTCCTAGATAACCGGCGGACCCCGCTGACCACCGAGCGTGTTCCGATCTTACGATTCACGAACGGACGTAGGTAGGGGCGGCTACAAGAGAACCCAAAGCCGTTCTCGATATACCCGTGGTTTATATTGCCGTCGAAAGTGCCGATTCGAAAGCGGCTATAATTCGACGGTCTCCAGAAATTTACGAGCCACTTTAAAGCAATTCACAGTCCGGCAGTTGCTCCGAATTGCCACGTCAGTTGACCCGCATTAACTCTTTGCAAAAATCATAAATTATCGGACGACGTAAAATCGCCGTTAAAAATCTTCGGCATTCTTTCGTAAGCAGATTCCTCTCATCCGACGGGGATACAATGTGACCAATACAAGGTTTACCTCGGCGCGGACGTAGACGACGATGCCGTCCTTGACTGTTCGAATCGATAAAACTACTTTTTGAACATTTTACACTATTTTTTCAAGAGCCACCAAGTTCCTCCGAGAAAGGAAATTAATGCACAGGGAGAATCCGTGAAATATATTAACCTTGACAATTGATAAGTCCTAGCTCCTCGTACTGACAATTTTTACAACGGGTGACGGATGGCATTTTCTATGAGGTTTTCCCCGAAACCAATTCTAGAGTGGCTTGAAGCCATCGCTGACCGAACCGAAGATTGGACGAACGAGAGCGGATAGAAGGGACGGTAAATATTTTCCTGGCGGGCCGTATACCGACCAAGTGGTTGATTTTATGATTTTATGGGTTCAATTTTATGAAGCTGTCGATTAGATTCGCGGCACGGCTTTTTACATTCGCCTCGGTTTTTATATCGACGAGAGGGCAAAAAGCGAAGAGGGCCGTGGATGTGTATCCACTCTGATTTTACGAGGGCCTCGTCGTCGCCGTCGTCGATTGGTCCGTTCGATTAATTCCTCCTCCTTCGTTTATGCCCCTCGTGCAGTCGCTGAAAAAGTTATCACCAATGTTTCGGGGTGCACACTTTCCAGGGATAAAGTATTAAGTGGCCGCTACAGTTGTATCTTTTTCAGGCCACGTTTATCGCAAATCAGATGAAACGAACGGCCATATAAAACGTACACTAGAACATTCACGTATTTTGTGCGGAGCCGAGCCATAACTAATTAAACGAGTCCAGCCAAATTAATTGGTCCGCCTATCAACTTTGCCGCCGACACAAACAGATTAAAATATACGCGCACTAAACGTACGATTCCCCGTGCAATCGGAATAATGAATTTTCGCTCAATTTGCCGAAACAAGAAGTACGGAATGTCCGACTTCGCTGACACGTACGTGTCCCACGGTGGATTCTAAAAACGGGAATATCGGTGTTTATCGCGAGCGATAACATTCGTTCGGGTAATGACGGTAAAACTAAAGGTCCGTTTGATCGTGCGTCTCGAGACGTAAGCGGTGTCCGAGGATTTTGCGCTGGCCCGTGCATTAACGCGCGCTTGTAATCTCGGTGACGAGGGGAAGGTGTGAGAAAAAAGTCGGCAAATATAAACGAAAGGACAGTTGGGGTGGGGGGAGGCACTGGTTCAATCCATGCCGGAACTTCCTTAATTTCGCATCGTCTCTTCTGCGGCCGTGGGGCCCGCTCATTAAAGAAGATGGTCTCGGTGAATCCCAGCGGCGGCCCTGCAATACCTCCCCACGGTCCTGGCTCTAGCGCTTTCGCAGGGGGCTTTAGTCAGCGCGCTGCTCATTGCTACATTACTAATTTCCGGCGTGGAAGCGCGCGCGCACGTAGAGCACACTCGCCTTTCGTATCGCCGGTCGGCCGTCGTGCCGCCGACAGAGACGGCAACAGGCACGACCAGGGTCTGTCTGGCTGCCGTTCGCGCGAGCGATAATGCGTCCACCTACAAACCAATCTATTAGGCGCCATCTCTCTGACTGCTCACTTACATCGCGACGCTATCCGCGTACCCTCCTCGTCCGCACTTCTCGCCCTTCCTGTTCTCCCCCCCCCCCGCCCCCCCTTCTCCGAGCTCTGGCCCGTCCTTCGCTCGAGAACCTACGCGTTCGCCGGAAGTGGACCGACGCGAACACCCACACGCCGCGCTGAAACGTGCCTGCGCGTGTCAGACGAGGGCACGATCATCATTATAACCGGCGCTGCACCGGCCCGCTTATAATGTATGTCGATCATCGCGAGCGCTTGCAAATTCATAGCACGTGAAAACAGACGTCTGCGGGCCAGTTAGGCGAAATTATTTCCATTGGTAGTTTTTATTCCCCTTCCGCGCCTCGTGGCTTGCGCACCCATTGTCTCGGAGCAGCACTAGGTTCGCGATGACCCGGCAAAACCCAGATATTTTTCAACATAGTGCGGCTGAAGGAATTGTAGGTACAATTAAATGGCTCTATAATTCAGGTGTTATTAGGGAAAGTTCCTCGAAGTATAAGGTTTGAACAGAAAATGAAGGATAAGAGTGTTATGCAATAGAAAAGTAATTAACAGCCGGATTCCCGGAGGATGTTTTTCATGAACCGTCGCGTCATGGTATCATTTAATAACGAATATCCGAGTGAACCCGATGACCAGTGCGTAGCAGCGTCGTCGTTGTCGTCAATGATGCGTCGGAGTACGCGGCCGTTGAAATTCATTATTCTCAATTCTCGTAAACAGGCAGTTATAAATTATTCAGGCCGAATGCCCGGCCACGTT